>CM028345.1:12924302-13595030 GCA_016618105.1 Dendrobium huoshanense | reverse complement strand
ACCACTAGAGGCTGATAGTCCTAAAATGTTATATCGGTGTAACAAGTGTTTTTTTCTTTATTCACTTAACCCCGGTTTAGAGTGGTGGGCAAAGCTAATTGATTATGACTATAAAACTTTTCAAATTGGGATTGTCTTCTTTCAAGAATTGATCAACATAGTGCAACGTTCCTTATGCTTGTGGCAAGGTGTTTATAGACTTTCATAACATGTAACTAGTACAAAAGTAACGATGTTGCAAGTTCAACATCATGATGAAGTGTGTAAGCTACTAAATTTGCCCAACTTAAGACTAAAATAAATATAATATAAAAAGAAATCATAATTTAGATAGTATTAAATGATAGATATTTAAAGAAAGAATATTTAGGGGTGATATTTTTTTTGTGTTATTTAGTCCTTAAATGTCATATTGGTGTTGTTCTATTATAACGACTTTTATAATAAATTAATAATAAATTAATAATCTTCTAATAATCATACATGAGCTATCATGATTAGAACATTTAGAACTATTAGGTTACACACTACTTAATCAAGTGTTAACTCTTATAGAAATGTTGTTACAATTAATGCATGGGAATTTTGTTAAAGCTAGAAAGTTTTAAGCTTATGATTTAAATATTAGTAGGTGGAGTTAAAAATTAAAAGATGTGAGGGTTCTAAACACTCAAATAGAGTGGAATGTAATGGGAAAACCCAAGTAGAGAAAATGTTCTTGAATTAGAAACAATTGTTTATGTATAGTTCCATGCATAAAACTAATAGGTGTTCAATCATAAGGAATGATTTCATAATAGAATAACCACATTA
Source organism: Dendrobium huoshanense (assembly GCA_016618105.1). Lineage (NCBI taxonomy): Eukaryota > Viridiplantae > Streptophyta > Magnoliopsida > Asparagales > Orchidaceae > Dendrobium > Dendrobium huoshanense. The sequence goes on along the minus strand of CM028345.1, from coordinate 13,594,217 downwards.
AAAGAATATGAATAAGTCAAGCCAACACTCTACTAAATATGGTATTGAAATGTTTTTAACATATTCTTTTAAGTAAGATTGATTATATGGACAATAGGACTAAAATAGCATGTTGTAGTGAATGTGATTAGAGCTAAAAGAGCATGACTTTTATTAAAAGGGGAATGAAGCCTGGAATGTAAGACTAAACGATCGATCTTTAAGCAAATAAATAATAATAAATAATTACAAAGTAACATATTTGGCCAAAATAGCTAAAAAAGCAAAGACTAAAGCTTTAAAAATGGCTTGATTGCAATGGGATATCATATTCCAAAGGACTTTAATACACTTTGGATATTATAGTTAAAAGCGCATAGCTACATCCATAAAGACATACCAATTTTAGAAGTAGGTTTTTCCAAATGTTATTTTGATAGATGGGTACTTCAAGGTGTTTCTCAATCAAAAGAGTTTGTCTAAGAAGCTAAATTATACAACCATGAACACATAACTATATAAGGAGTAATCTTTACCAAATTTTGTGCAAGTCTTTTTTTTTCTGCGAACAGTGTGAGATTGTGGAGAGTATGACCCACTTTCAAATAAGTATATGTATATTACTGACAAACTTAATAAAAATTATTTGACTAAATTCAAAGTGAAGCATATATAAGAAAGTATAACAAGATTACCAAAAAAATTAGAGTAAAATGTAAATAAAATAATCTTATTTATGCTAGTGATGTAGAAGAGAGTGGATCAAAATTTCTCTAGAAATGTATTAATATGAAGGTTGGGGTTTCAATGTCACTAGGCTTATGAATGAATGAAAATTTAAATGATTGAATGTTGTGTTAGACATTCTGTAAAGGTGTAATATCCTACTGATTTGCTTCATAATGATGGTAGGTGATATGAATATGCTACAATAGAAAATTGTGGTACTGTAAGGGGTTGGATGATGAAAAGATAGCTTTCCCCTCATGTACCACAAGCCTTCACTTATCCTTTTGTTAAGCCACACTTATAAAACATGCAAGGTTATAATCTTATGAAGAAAAATAAGCTTTGCTCCCCTAATGAAATGCAATAAATGTTTGATATGCTTTGACTTAATGCCTTAGGCCTCCATTCATATCAAGTGATGAGGTTGACTCATTATTGTTTTATTCGTTTACTATACCTGTCTGCTCATCTTATAATCTACAAATTCATTTCTTTACAACTATATGTATTTTTCATACTTTTATAATTGATACATACCTCCATTGTAAATGTTAATACCTCCATATGTGAGCATTTGTAAAATTGATTATCATTTGAGTCACCTGAACTAATGTTAGCTATTAAGCATAATATTGTGGCTTAATCTTAGATTTCAATCTCTTCCATATCTTCATCTTATTTTGGTTGATTCTTTAGACTAGGACAATACCACTTTCAATAACATGGAATTTAACATTCAAAGTAGATTATATTTAATGAAATATTATTGAAGTTCTTAGAATTACCCTTCAACTTATAATTGTATCTTTTATGCATTTCTTTAAGAAGGTTCTTTGTTGCTTGTTCAATAATGTTAAGTTCTTATTTTCAATTCTCTCCGGGTCACTATTATTAAATTCATCTACCATTAGTGTTATTACATGATCTTTCATTTTTTCACTTTCACCACCTTACCATTTGTTAACTTTTTTTTTCATAAGCTATTAGTGGGCCAAGTACATGATTAACAAAATAAGTAGTTAAAACTCTGGATCTAGGCAAAGCCATTAACTTGGAATCCTAAGATTTTTATTGGATTCTAAGTACTTTATTGATTATTTTTGTATTAGTAAATTCTCAACCTAAAGCGTGCAACGAGATAATAATCTGTATAAAATAAGTGTACAAGTCAAAAATAGTTACATTTTGTTGAATGTGGAGTAGTTCATAGGTATGTTGAATATAATCATGCATTGTTGTTTCACTTTATTTATTCTTCATGTACTATGCACACTTTTTCAATAATTTATTTATACTAGTTCACATAGTAACATAATTTTTTTATTAATTAAGAAACTTTAAATTTTTAAAATTTCTCTTATGCCATATATATTATACTATACAAACCAGTTCATAAAGTACAATATAGAAAGTTTAATTTTTCTTAATTTTAACCTATTTTACTCATGTGTGTATGTTTTCTTAGTTTTTTAGTAAATGATATACCTCAAAACATTATTAAAAAGCTCAAATAAAAAAGAAAAAGAAGTATAAATTATGTTGTTTGAATATTATTCTTTAGTGTCATTATTTGATAGTCTTGATTGATTACTCTTCCCTAATTATTTACCAATTTACATCAAACATCATTTGATCTTCATTCTAATTAACAAAAAATATTTGGTTAAATAAAAAGTGACATACATGTACAAATTCATTAGCTTATTTTAAAAAAAATTATAAATCATTGTATATTAAAAATGCATTGAAATTCAAAGATCCCTAGAAATTACACTGTTAGTAGCTAACTTTTTTGCACTATTTTACACTGTGGGTTTAGCTTGTCACTTTAAGAAACAAAGGGAGTAGTGTTATGTAATCATTGAACCTAACCATTTGATCTGATATTGAACGACTTAGATTTGTTGCATTCAAGTTGTGGGTGGTCCTATTAAGAATAATACTTGAAGATAAGGATTGTGGGCGATAATATGAACCTCTCACTTAAGAAATTCTAAAAGTGGGGAAAAGGATCCAATTTATTTTCTTGTATTGTAGAAAGACTAGAGAGAACAATTGACTGACTTGAATATAATAAAATCAAAGAATTCATAAAATTTATAGAATTGAACTTGGATAACTATAGAGTCATGTTTGGTCATACGTAGGAGTTAAGCCATTTATAGAAGACCAATGGACTACTTGTGACTAGTTGGACTGATGGCAAGAGTTAGGATGAATTGGATAGGTTCAATTAGCCAATTCAAAAACCAAAGGGCAAGTGTTTGGCTAAATTGTTTCCACCCATGGGAAACTAGGGGTCTAAATGAGACTTCCTTAGGTTAGTGTTGATCTAAGCAAGGCTTGGACCTATTTAGTTGTATTAAATTTGGCTAAGATATTTAACCCTTTTGGACTAACTTGAATTAACACAATTAGATGACCAAAGATAACACAAGGCTTGGTCTAGTTAAGGGATCTAGCCGAGGGTGTTAGGCTCCTAATTATAGGATTTTGTCTCATGGCATTTGTTTAAAAAGTTATTGTTTGAATTTTAAAAACTTAATATTTTTTTGGAAAAGTTAATTTTTCATAATTTCATTTTTTTGAGATCGAACACTTCATTACGAATGATAAATCACATCGCGTGGTGAACGTATCATTCCCTAAAGAGTTAAGATTACAACACTTTAAATTTATCCTGATTATCATTGACAAACTCGGGTAGGACAAGATATGATCTCGAAGGTTAAAAATGATTTTTTATTAAGTGTTTAACTTTAATAACCTTGGTAAATGATTACTAATTTCTTAATCAAAGTCATGGTAATATAATGATATGTCTTCCTGACGAAAGAGGATATCATCTATTATCGATCATTTGAATATGACAGTAATGATCATTTCATTTGATTTTTTCAAAAGATAATTAATTGAATTTTTGAAAACTTGATTTAGAAAAATATTGTTTAATCTCTATTTCATAATCTCATGCGAGCGCAAGCCCTCATAGTTAATTACATCATAGGAAATCAAAGTTTCCTTTTTTTTAGTTAAAACCCACGGATGGGCCTATGCGTTAATATAAGAAAAAGATTACAAAGTCTTTAAGGGAGACGATTAGCTCACTAATGCTCCAACAACCAACAAAATAAAGTAAAAAGAACCTAGGAGATGAAAGTCTCCATTAAGCAAAAATACAATAATACCTAGAAACATACTACTGCTTGTACAAAGAAGCATCCAAAAAGAAAGATTAAGAATGGAAACATGATCTTTCTACAAAAAATGTTGATGACAGCCTTAATCATCCTCACTTGCAAAATAAAAGGGCTGCAAAACAAAAGGATATAACATAAGATTTTGTAGTAAACCCATGAGAAATTGTATAAATTTAAGCCAAAAAGGAGGAAAAAATAATAAAAAAAACTTAGTAAGAAATAATCAAAGCGAATTAACCACTGAAAGAAAACTGGGAATAAAGATTAATAGAGCTCAGAAATTAATACAAGAAGCCTCATAAAGGTAATCCTAAAGCCACTGAAGCCAACTCATAGAGGCATACACCATCCAACCCTCTAAATAACTAGATCAATAGAGCTTAACACCATCAACAAAATAGCACACCACCTCCAGATTATTATAAGGACCCAGTCAAAAGGCACAGTAGCACAATAACAGATAGCAAAAACCCGAACAGAACAACATAAGGACACCCACAATAAGGCATAAAACCTCCAAAAAATCACAAAAAACCATCCCAAAGGCACTCCATCGCCTGACATGATATAAAATCCAAGCCAAAGTCCTTGGCAAATCGAGCACATAATTAATATTAAGGGAGGACAGTATTAGAATTTCTAATTGAGATTAGATCAAAATAGAGCACTTATTCCTAGAGGCAATAGGAGAAAAGGTAGGAGATGCTTTGAGATTCTAAAACATTTTAGAAGTACCTCTATCTATCCTAAGTTTTATGCTTAAATTTTGGATCAAAAGAGCTTCAATTAGAATGGTCAATATTCTTAGAAGATTGGGATTCAATTCGTGGAGGTTGAGGTCTTATAATCTAAACTTGCCTCAAAACCTAAGTATAAATTGGGTACTAAAAATCTATAACCCAAACATAGATAATGCACTACAATATCTAGACATACCATGGCTTGGATTGGGGAGCTAGCTAACCACCTATGATTTTAAAACCATGAGTCTGATCACTTATGAAAGAGTGGTAGGGACATTGTATAGTTATGTTTAAGGAATAAGGGCCGACATCTAGATTAGATCCTAATTGACCCTTTAACTTATGTTGGGTAATATGATGCTTAACGTAAAATGCAATTTAATTTTTGATATATTTAAATTTATTTCTAATATAATGCATGCTAATTTACCCAATAAATGCTTAAAAAAATGAAGCAATTTTAAAATCAGGCTTAAAAATAAATTTTATCTTAAGGAATGCATAATATTCCCTTGATAAAAGTGCACCCTAATAGGTCAGGCGGCTTGCCAGAACCCACAGGCAGGGAGGTGACAAATAATATAAAGAAAAATTAATATAAATTCTTGAAAACCCTCAGCAAGCCCCTTACATCTTAAGGTTGTAAGAATTTCTATGTGAGTTTTTTTTTAAATTTAATTTTGTACCTCTGATTATTACTGGAGAAAATAAAAAATGAAATGAAATAAAAAAATGCTAAAAAAAATGTAATTTCCACTACATATTGAAATTAAATAAATCAAATATATTTATCAACTTTAATACCCATGTAACAAGTGCCACTAATATTATAACCTATATAGTATGCATGAATAGTAAAGTGGTTGTATACAATTGACAACAAGCCCAAATTTCTAATCCTATGACTCATGTGTATTTGAGAATGGAATTCTTATCATTCTTCATGTCTTTATCCTTCTACGGGCTTCTTGGGTCCGTCTGGTTTGGATATCCAAATGAAATTAAACTCCCCCTCGAATGTGGTGTTATCTTTAAAAGTTTATGAATGTTATTAAACCTCTGTGAACTAGTCCCAATGTTAACCAAGTGGATGGGGGGTAGTGAATTAGTGATTTAAAAGTTTTTTTAAACACAAAGAAAAATCCCTTTTTAAAATCTTCTTTTTTATATCTAAAATAGATATTTTTATCCCTATATGCGGAAGCAAAGTAACTTCATAATATTAGAAAATCAGAAATTTTCATCACACAATTAATACCAAAATATATATGAAAAATAAAGTGCAGAAAAATAAAATGAAGAACCAACACATCAAAAACTTTATAGAGGCTCGGTCAAGCTAACTTGCGTCCACTCCCTGGAGAATCTTTCTCTAGGTATTGCACTAAACTCTTTAGTGACTCTCCTTTAGCTACCAAAGCTATGCGGAGAAGCCCTTACTAAATTTATTCAACAACCTGATGTGGTAGAAGATAGTAACTCCTTTCACATGAAGAGAATCTTGGCACCTTCTTTCTCCCTCTAGGAGATGGTGAATAACCACAAATCCCTTTCACCTTCTCTGGTGTGGCAGAGTGGCTAGGTCCTTTGACACCAAAGAGATTTTCTTTTTCATACAAATTCCCTTAAGATAAACCTTGAATCTAATGGTGCTGAAATGTAAGCTTGTTGAAGCAACTATATGAACCCCCCTCCACACTCCCTTAAAACCCACAAGGATCTTCTTTCTCTCAAACTCCACCCTTTCCTCTCTCCCTTTTAAGGCTCTCTTTTTAATTTTTCTCTAGAAGAATGAAGATTAAATGCATGCCAAAGACCATTAAAATGTCTTTTAAGAAAGCCTAATGTTACAGTCCATGACCACTAGCCTAAGATTTTGATTATGACAAATAATATTGATTGAATTATCTAATTACTCATTGAATATTTTTAATGTTACTCTTATCTGCGAATACTAGTATTTCAGGGAGATCACATAGTGATTAAGCCAATAAGAAGACAGGCTGGATAAAATAGGATGTGAAGTTTGTAACTTTGTATTTTTCTTTTATTTTTTATTTTTCTTTTCTTGAGTTTGATCATAAAGTGTATAAAAATTGAGAAACGATGCACACGCACAGGGTGAGAGTTTTTTTTAAAGAATTTTTTTTATTCTCTATAGATCGTACTATATAATTTTATATGTACTATATGAACTACTATGGCTCAATGACTATCTATGAACTAATCATACTGTATGATTATTATCGTACTATGAGATGTGGTTTTAGTTTTAAACCATAGCAACTAGGATCAAATCTTAAATTTTGAATATATCGTATTGTTCAATCAAATCATACAATACAAATATTTGAATACTTACTTAAATTAACCTTTATGATTAGTTAATTAAATTAAGGATTAATTATTATTTGTAGATCGTACTATATGATATGGTTCATACTGTACGATGAACCGAGGTCGTTATTGATCATCTCGAACATCGTATCGGACAATCCCTTGATTTTTGAACTAAACATACTGGATGATGAAACATTGTATTGGATGACATGAAGCTTTCAGCATATCATGCTGTATAGACGGGATTGTATCACACGATGAACAGAGACGAGTTTTGGTCATCCCAACATTTATCTTGTACAATATTAACAACAACATCAAGCCTTTATCCCACTACGTTGGGTCGGTTACATGAATCTTTTTTCTCCATTGTGTCCTTTTAAAAGTCAAATTCTCATTTAAATCTAATAAAAAAGGTCATTCCTAATATTTTTCTAACCAAGATTTTTTAGGTCTACCCCTACCTTTCTTAACATAAGTCAAATCTAATACCTCAACTCTCCTAAACGGGTCATCGGAAGGCCAGCATTTTAGGTGACCAAACCATCTAAGGTGACTCTCTCTAATCTTATCTTCTATTGGAGCTACTCCAAACTTTTCACATATATGCTTATTTCGTATCCTATCTATAAGGGTAAAGCCCCTCATCAACATGAGCATCCTCATCTCTGCCACACTTAACATAGTATTATTCTTCTCTTTTAATGGCCAACATTCAGCACCATAAAACATTGCAGGCCTCACTACCATCTTATATAATTTTCCCTTAAGTTTGATGGGTACATTTCTATCACATAACAAGCCCGATGCATTCCTCCACTTCAACCATCCAACTTGAATTCTATAGATAATATCCCCATCTATTTCACCACCACTCTGAACAATAGATCCATGATATCTAAAACATGTACTATTATTAATGACTTGATCGCCCAAAGTCACAATCCCCTAACTAGGTCTATTACTACTAAAACTGTACTCCATATATTCTGTTTTAGATCTACTCAAGCGAAAACCTTTAGACTCTAAGGTTCACCTCCATAATTCAAGTTTAGCTTCAACTCCCTCTCTAGTCTTATCAACAAGAAGAATATCATCAGCAAAAAGCATACACCAACATTTATCTTGTACGAATAACATAAATATAATATATCATACTATATGATATTTATATCGTATTGTATGATAGGGTTCAAAACAATTGCTTGTTCATACTCCTTTGCACCAAGATGAAGGCTCTTTTGGACTGATCATACTCTATGATCTTGAATCGTACTATATGAAAAAAATGGCTAAATTGAAAATTTAGGGTTTTTTGGAGCTTGATTTATATATGATTCTTTTATCCTTTTGAAAACAAAAACATGAGAGAGGAGTGTGACAAGAATGGGACTTATTGAGAGGGAGCTACATGAAGAGAATTTAGGTTTGTGATAGGAAGGAGAAGGTGAGTTTGTGAGGGAGGAGTGTGAGAGGATCACACAGTTGCTCCAAGCTTGTTGCATACTTGCTCCTCCTGTGACTCACGAAAATCTTGTGGGAAGCTTTATAAGGGAAGTTCCTTCAAAATTTGTGTCCTCAAAGGTACTCTACTTTCTTCCATAGGGAGAAAATTAGAAGGTTCACGATCATCACCGGGAGGGTGACATAGCTTTTGGTACTCCGCCACACCCGGGAAGGTGAAAGTGAGGTTTTATAAAGGCTTATCCACCTTGTTGTGGGGGAAAAAGGGGAATTACTTTTGAGTAGTGAAATTCAAAGAGTGGAGGACTCCTAGGAGTGGGTGTAGGCCAAGTGACGGAATCATTACAAATCTTTTGGTGTGATTATTCTGTTTACTGCACTTTACTTATGTTTTACATCTTGCAATTGCTATAACTGATTGGTAAAAATTCTATTCTAGATCTTTGTTGTTTATGTTAAAATTTCACCACCTATTATTGCAATCATGTTTTAATTATTTTCTTCTGCATCAAGTTAAGTTTTGTTTAAAAAATTAAACAAAAAAATTTAAAACTCCTTTTTAGGTTTGTTTCTTTATTTCAAAAGATACCAATTCACCCCCTCTTGTTGCATCTCATACTTTCACTTAAATAAAAGGCTTTAAAAACTCTAAAAAATAAATTCTACGATAAATTATCATACAGTATGATCGCAGGCTCATCCAATATGGTGTGCATAATTTGACCTGATAGTCCTTTACGATCTCTACATATTCTCATATGATTGCTCAAATTTATACTGCCTCAAGAACGAATTTGCATGATAATCATAGATTATTAGTTAAATTGAAATGTTGTTGACCTAGGATGAATCATGGGTTAACCAAAGTCATCTTTGTTAATCATACAATACAAACCAATTTATACAATACGCTAAGAATATCAAAATTAAGTATATCAATTGACTAATCATAGGATAAATTTAGGCAAGATTGTTATAGATTATCTAGTATAATTTATATCATCCTCGATGATTAGAAGAAAATTTAAAATTCAAAAACTTCCTAAATTATGACTGGAAACAATTTTTTATGATCATAACTAATCATTATAGATGATCAAAATCATAAAGTATGATTAGTTGGATGAGTTGATTATACAGTATGATATAAATCAAACAGTTTGATTAGTTTAAGATTTAGTAATGGTTTTGACTCAATCTCACTCCCTCTAAGGGTGTGTTTGCATGGACACCAAGCTAGCATATACCCTTACAAGACTTGACTCAAGAAATAGAAAATACGTCAATATGTATTACAAAAATCATTATAGTATAACATATTCTACCTTATCTTGAGCCTTCAATCATCGTTAGATGGTGCATGGTGCTCCTAAAATGTTAGTACACACACAAATAAATATACATTACAAATAAAAGTAGACTTAAGGATATGAGCCATATTGTTTGTTATCATTAAAAACATAAACTAGTGAGCTCGAGTTGCAACAATCTCCCCCTTGTTCATGATGACAAACATTATTGGTTGAATTTATAAAATTCAAAAAACATTTCTCCTAATTTCCCCCTCACTAAGCTAATTATGTTAAAAAGATTGAGGTTTCCAAAGGTATATATTTCTAATTTTAATACAAATGAAATTAAGAAACTAAGCAACAAAAAATAAATTAAAATAACATATAAACAAATATAAATTCTAGATGAACAAATGCAACTAGGAAAATACGTTCTCCCCCTTTGACATTATCAAAAATAAGAGAATCATAGAAAAAGAAACAAATAACAAAAAAAAAAATGAACACAAAAGTTCAAACTGACCCTATTTTTTTTTTCTTGAGAGAATGCATAAATTGCATTAAAATGAAATAGTAGATAACCTAATACAAACTAGGAAAAAGAAGCAAATTGTCCCTTTTTCAACAAGAAAAAGGACTTTATTAAAATTAACTTAGTTAATTTAAACTTATTATAAATTTAATGAAAACCACTATCTCCTATTTTGAAACTGTTGAGATGCAGGGGATACCAAAATATAGAACAACCCGAGGGTTGATTAGTATCCCAGAGTTCTTATCCAGTTATAGAATAAGAAATAGTAAATATCTCATAAACATTTAGGCAAAGTTTAAAGTAACAGGTTAAACTAAGGAAAAGGAAATTAAAGCTGAAATTACAATTCAATAATAAATTCCAAAAGTTTGGTATAACTATTCCAAACTTTAAGATCATATGGTCCATCTTCAAAAAAGTCCCAATTTTGTTACTATCCACTAGAGAATCCTTCTTCATATTAGTGAGAAAAAAGGGAAGAAGAACCTTTCAAACCATTCTTCTCTTAGTGTTCAGCCATCTTCCTTCTCGGTAGATCTCTCACTGGTCCCAATGCTTGGAATTCTTTGAAAAAAACATGTTTTGAACCGGGGGTAACATTCTTCTTAAAAAAGTTTTTATCTTTTTAAGAATAGTTTTTTTAAAAATTCAAACTAATAGCTGATGGAGGAGAAGAAGAATCATGGATTGAAGTATGAGAGTAATTACCCTTCACACTAGCATCAACCGCCAAAGTTGTTGAGGGTTCAAATTCTGTATTTTGAGGTCCCAAAATTTCAGCATCAAGAGGAGATTCGGTAGCCTTTTGAGGAGTCAAACTTGAAATTTGAACTTCCTTATTTTCAGCCTCCAAAGTAGGTGGAAGGTTATTGCATTCAACTTCTACTAGATCAGCCCAACAAATTAGCGATTTTAAATTTTTAACTTCCTGAATTTGTCCCATCGTTCCAGAATACTTTTCAGGCTTATCAGGAGTCAAACCCGTGACCTGATCCGTCTCAACCTTCTCCATAACATCCTCCATTACTAATGGGTTTTGAAAACTCAAATTCTCAGCAATCTTAGGAATGTCCGTTTGAATAACAGACTTTAATCCAGCTGGAATTAATGGGGATAAATCCGACTGAAGCTTCAAATTCTAAGTATTCTTAGGATTGTCCGTTTGAATAACAGACATTGGTCCAGCTGGATTTTTTGGGGATAAATCTGGCTGAAGCTCTTCAATAGCCTTATCGGCCTCATTGCTTTGTGGGATTTCAAAATTTGAAATTTGAAATCAAGAATTTCCAGCCCTGGTATGTTGAACTCCGATAGAGTCTTCCTCCTCAATTGTACTCGCCAAATCAACTTCAGTAATTTCATTTCTAATTTTAGGAATCAATGAACCAGATCGTTTATGTTCAATATTTGTAACAGCAACTTCATCTCCTCCCATAACTTCAGCAATTTTTTCAGCTGTCTTCAATGGAAGCCGTTCCCAGTTTACTCCACCATAACTCCATCAATCTGGTTCAACTTCTGTACCACTTTTTAGATGATAATACCTCTTAACACTTTTAATATTTCTTTTGGATTTGAAATAGATGTGCATCCAAGGTCCGTAAGAACCTTCAGCTAATAAAGGTTCTTTGGGAACTTCCTTATCAATAAAATCTTGCTTTTGAAAACCATTTGGACATACCTCATATCTATGTCCAATTCTATCACATTTTAAACAGGTAGAAGATAAATTCTCAAATTCAAATTTTTGAAAAAAATTTCCATGAATACCTTCAACCCAAATACCAGAAGGGAGTTTCGAGTTCAATTTTACACGAACACATGCTCTCGCGAATTCCCTTCTCCCCCATCTAAACATATTTCCATCCAATAATAATGGAGTCCCTATACTCGAAATAATTCTGGTAATGTTGGTTTCATCCCAGAAGTGTAATGGCAAGTGAGGAAGATGAACCCAGATTGGAGAAGAAATACCTTCCAAGGAATAAGGAGAAAAATTGGGAGTCCATTTATCTAGACCAATGACAAAACCTCCCACATACCACGGACCTCTACTGAGAACTTCCTCCATAGCTTCCTGAGATCGAAATGAGCACAGGAACCAATCTAATCCCATAAAAATAATATGAAATCCTCCAAATTTACCCTATTGCCTCCTTAATTCAAAAGCACAATTAGAGGGATAATTTTTTGCAAAGGATCTTCACCACCAAAGAGTTTCTTAAAACATGAACATTGGATTCTTCTTTTCCCAAATCAAGTTTAACCACATTATCATCTTTAAATCTTTCATGAATTTTAGACGAATTAATTTTAATGTGTGGTTTTTTAATCTACACATTAGAATTATTCAAATTATGATTGGAACCACTAGAGGTGGAAGCCTCAAAATCATTAGCTCTAGGGATCAAAACTGGCAAAGAAGAACATGACTTACTTTTCGAAGCACCCAAAACTTCTTTTCCTTTACCACTTTCCATCAAAACTTTTTCCTTAGAATCCAAACCTCCCTCTCTAATCACTAGACGAGAGTTAAAAAAACTAGAAAAGCTGCGATTGAATGTAAACCTACCTTTTGTATCCAACAAAGTTGGATGCGTGTAGATCTAAGGGAATAGGTTTTCCGATCATCCAAGGATGACCGACCACCATCCTCCATTTACAAAGAATGCAACCGAAATTCTCCTTCCAAATCCTTCATCAATTTGTGGAGCTTCTCTCTCTAAGCCGCCTGAACTGACCCTATCCAGGTGGAGGTGGTTGTGATGTGTAAGAAGAATAAATTAATTTCCATAAATTTTCTCAAAATAAAAAAGTTTCCTATTAATTTTTTTAAAAAGAGTAGTTGGAAATGATTGGAATGCACTAAGATCCAGAAAGGTTGGAAATTAGAATTTTATCAATCCTATCTTAGGCTCCTTTAAATCTAATTTAGTAATTAAATTAGAAAGGAAATGTGATCTTTTCAAATTTCTTTTTAGAAATATATCTTTAGAGAATAGCATTGCAAAGTTTTGAACCAGAAATTATGATTCTCAAATTCAAGTATGGATGATATCAATGGACACATAAATTTGTCTAAGATTTAAAGACTTGACAGGAAGAGAAGCTAACTTGTTGTTGGCTCGTTTTGTGCCTCATAATAAAATATTGGTTCACTTTGTGCATCTTTTGATTTTTTATGCACTTTTTGTATCTTACAAGTTTTGGCGAACATTGCACATCTTTTTATTTTGGACTCATTTTGTACCTCTTTTCATTTTTTTTTCAACTTGCTTCCTTTTTAAATCTTTAGAGATTTTCAATTTTGAGATTATCTTCCAGATGTAAGAGAAGAGGAGCTCACTCTCTTTTATAAAAAAGACCAAACCATAAATCAAAACCTGATCTATTTGATATAGTCAGACAACTTGAGTAAGAAAATTTGAAATAGATTCATTGATTTGCAAAAGTATTCAAATGAGATAGAGTTTTACAAGAAGATCAAACAAATTTATATTTCTTGGTCTACTTTTTAATTCAAAATAGTTTTTATTCAAAATGAAATTAGACCACCAAAAGAGTTAGAGAAAGAGGGCAAATCATCTATTTTTCTTCCTTTAACAGATTAGAGAAGTCAATAATTACTTACCAAAAATTTTAAGTAAAAAGAAGTAAATTTTTCATTTTTAAAAATTGTGATTAGTGAGAAGTGATTTGATTCTCTTAGCAAATATGATGTGAAAATTGATTTGTGTGTATTTTTAATAGAGATAAATCATAAAAGAAGGCATAGAAAATAAAAAGAATAAAAACTAAATTATTAAAAAAGAAACAATTTAGAAAATAAAAAATTTTAATGGAGAATAAAAACAAAACAATGAACATACACGCTTGCACTAACTATAACATAGATAAATACACAAAGAAATATTATACTTCATTTTTTCCCTCTTGTTCTAATGATTTAGAAGCTTGGTCTACCTAGGAGATCTTTTGTTTATCATTTTCCCTTATTAAAATTTACTTCTTTTTACACTTTTCCTTTATTGGAAAAGCTTTTAAATTGGGATAGTAAATTTTCATAAGTTTGGGCTTCCTACTTCTAAAATAAATAACATTAGAAGAAATATTAGCATTCTTACCATTTTTACCTTTGTTCCACTTTTGTTGATGCTTATGCTTATATTTCAGTAAACTTTCCAATTTGCTTATTATTTATGTTAACTCCTCACTCTTATCATCTACTAAGCCTCTTTCATCCATGTCTTCATCTTATAGTACTATAGTTTCACCTACATCAAAAAGCTTTTGACTCACACTTTGCTTGTGGGCAATGAGCGAGCCAATCAAATTATCAATAAAATAATCATTCAAGTCTTTTGGTTCCCAAATAGCAGTAGCTTTAGCATTAAATTTATCAAGTAAACAACATAGAATTTTATTTACCTTTTTCATAGTTTGAAAGCTCTTTACCTAAATCATGTAATGATGTTGAAATTTAAGTAAACCTAGTATATTTGCATAAGATCATCTCATAATGTTTTATGTAAAATGGTTCATAATAATGTATTAGAATATTCAACTTAGATTTCTTAACTTAATTAATACCTTTGTATGTTGTGTATAATCTATTAGAAATTTTTTTTATCGATAGTACAATTAGATACTCATGCAATCTTTAGAATTCAAAGCTCCAAAAAAAAAATCAAGCATTTTGCATTCAATTGAGAAATTATTTTCACTAATATACTCCATTCTGTAAAAAAAATATTAGTTTTAACTCCATCTACAATATGTTACAGTACACAATAACCATTATGAATCATATTCCACGTTCTTTTTATTTTGAAGGATGCAAATTGCATTAGTTAAACAAAACTAGAATTATTACAAACTATTAAAGGAAAAACAAATATCACATTCCTTCTTTATTAAACTACATAAAGAAGAAGGAATTCTAGCAAAAGAAAATAAATCAAAGAAAAAACTATTTTCTAAAGCCAAAGTAGCACACATATTGGCTACCTTATTACATTCTCTTGAGGTGTGGTGGAAAATAACTTTGCTGAAGTCATTAAAAAAAGATAACTTCTTCGAAATCAAAGTGTAAGCTTCCCACATTGATTTCTTCATGGAATTTTGAAGGAATTTAATTACATTCAAATTATCTCCCTCAATTATTGCTCCTTTGCTTTCAAACATCCACTCTTGTAAAAATTCTCTTAATGAAAAAATAGCCTTGATCTCCAATTGATTTATGTCCCAATGAATTTTCTTTTTACCAAAGGCAAGAAGAAATCTACATTTATGATCTCTAATAATTCCCCCAATGCTTACAAGATTGAAATTCAACAAAGATTGCATCAATATTTATCTTAATCCAATCTAGAGGTGGAAGTGCGAAAGAACCTTGAACTCGATATGGAGAGAAGCACCCCGTCGACTAAAATTAGATATTTGGACATTGATGTAGATAACACATTAGCATCAATCACCAAAGCTGGAGATGTAGCTTTTCCATGCTTAATGTCATTTTGGCATTTCCAAGAAAAAAATAAAGCTGTATAATAAACCTTCACAAAATTCACATAATTTTTGGAATGATTCTTAAGCTCGGATAGACAATTTTCCGAGGAATGAAAGATTAGAATTTGGAATCCCCATTGTCTTAATTTGCATAAAACTTCAATCATGTATTTGCAATGAATTACAATATGAGAGTAATCTTCCACATCTTGACAACCTCTAGAACAAAGATCATAATGCAATAGCCTTTTATAATTTAAAAATTCATTTATTGGTATAGCATTCCTCCTTATTATCCACCAAAACATTTCAACTCTTTTAATTAACTTCAATTTCCTTAAGCAAGTAGAAAAACCAAGATCATTATCTTCCATATTATACTTGATTTGTTCATTAAAAGTCAACGTAGATAATGATTTTCCTGAATGCTAAAATAAAAATTCTGCTTGATCTTCATCTCCATCATGGATACAACATTCCTGCACAATTAAATTGACAAAATCTTTGTGAAAAAAATTATTTTGTTCTTGAACATTCTATTCACCATCTTGAAGTAGGAAATGCTAAAGCTTTATGCCATTTAAACCAACACAATCAACTAACATTAGCCATTTATTGAAGCATTTATCTAGCAGCCAAATATCATTCATAATATTAATGTTCTCTCCATTAACCACTTGCCATTTAATAAACGGTTTGAGTTGAAAAGCCCCATCTAAAAGAATATTCCAAGCAGCTGAATGACATCTTTTTAACTCCCCATTCCAAATGTTAGAACCATATTTAGCTGAAATAATTTTATGTAGCAAAGATGAAGGGTTTTAACAAACCTCCAAGCCAATCTCACTCATAGAGGACCAACCTTATAAATAAGTGAATGTAAACCCATACCCCCTATACTTCTCGGTTTACACAACTCTTTTCAAGCCACATAACGAAGACCCCTTTTACCATTATCTTTCTACCAAATAAATTATCTACATAACTTATCCAATTCATACTAAATTCCTTTAGGAACCATTGAGTGAGTATATATGAATATCGGCAAAGAAAGAAATGGGGTTCTTATGAGCACCATCCTACCAGCCATAGATAAACATCTGGTTCCCCATGAGTTAAGTCTTTCTAATGCATAATCAATCAATGATTGAAAGTCATTCTTCACCATTCTTCTTAATACAATCTTGATCCCCAAGTATTGTAGTTCCTTAACCACTTTGAAGCCAAGTCTTCTTCCAATTTTCCTTTTCAAAGAAGAGCTAACAGCTTTCCCAAAAATAATTTAATATTTTTCTTTGTTGATAATTTGACCCATCCACACACAATAATCATTAATTATGCCCTTTATAATTTGAATCAAATGAGGAGATGTTGTCCCAAATAATAAGACATCGTCAACATACAACAAATGAGTGATTTTTTGAGCTCTTAGAGAAATATGAATTCCCAATTCTTGTCCTCTTTGATTAATTGTGTTTGATAAAAGTTGTGAACATATAATAAAAAGATATGGTTACATAAAACATCCTTTTCAAAAAACCACTATTGTCTTTAATCCATCTAGTACTCTTCTCATTCAGCAAGATAGAGAATCTTACATTAACTACACATTCCATAATAAGATTAAAAATCTTATTTGGAAAGCCAAACCACTTTAGGAAATTCTTCAAAGTCTCCCAACCCATGTTATCATAGGCTTGCTCCATATCCAACTTAACCACCATCAAACCTTTCTTATTTTTCGAAATTCTGAATTTATTGAAGATTTAATGGGCTAACAAACAATGATCAGACATGGATCTTCCCAGGATGAAAGCTACTTGTTCTTCTAAAATAATCTTTGAAATATAACACTTAAATCCATTTACAATCATAGTAGTAGCAATCTTGTAAATAGTTTGACAAAGGCTAATTGGACGAAAATCATGTGGACTAACCGGGTTCTTCAATTTTGGAATGAGAAGAATTATTGCGTCCTTTCATGCTTTGTTCATGAAACCAATTTTAAAAAACTCATCAATTGCATTCCAAGTTGCACATTTCACAATTTTCCAATAGAATTTGAAAAAAGTAGTACTCCAATCTAAACCTGGAGATTTGTTAACATTTTGTTGAAAAATTGCTGTAGATATCTCCTTTTATGTGAAATTTTGCATTTAGAAAATCAATATCATCCAACTCAATCATCTTGTTTGCATTAACCGAAGGCCAATTTTTCAAATTACAATCTCTTATATGCCATTTGTTCCCAAAGAATTTCAGAAAAATTGTTTCAATATGGTCCATATCTTCTTCCACATTATTGTGTTCATCCTTTATTTGTCTAATAAGCTTTATGTTTCTTCTAGCTGAGGCAAAATAATGAAAAAATTTATAATTCGTATCCTCCTCTTCATGCCAACTAGCCTTTTCCCTTTGATACCAACTTGTAGATAATCTACTCAAGGTCACATTAAGTTCATGAATTTTATGTCGAAGTAGGTTCAACTTTTCAGAGCATAGTCCTCCTTACAAATCATTCTCCAATTGTAGCTTAAGAATATCATCTTTCAATTCATCTTTAATCAAACATAATTTTTTTCATTTTTTTCTTGTTCCAATAATATAAGGCCTTTATAGTTCTATGAATTTTCTTGTTGAGGATATCTGATGCATCTCCAAAGTCATTCTTTTCCCAAGCTTTAGTAATAATGCTCCATGTTGCTGGATAGGACTTCTAAGTATCTTCAAATCAAAATAATTTAGATTGGAGCCAAGGAACTTCATCAAATCTAAACACAATGGGGCAATGATCAGATGCTACCCTTGCAAGATGTCTAATCATTGCCATTGGAACCATCTGCAGTGCTGCTGAATTTAGCAAACATCTATCAAGTCTCTCCTAGATCCTGGCAGCTCCTTGTTTATTATTGCACCAAGTAAACTTTGGTCCAACAACCCCAATATCATGAAAATTATTCTTTGATATGAAAAACTTCTTCTCCTTCGGCCCTTGAGACATATTGAATCTTTTACCACCTCTTTTATCCTCTTTAGACAAAATTCAATTAAAGTCCCCACCAAAAAAGTAGACACACTATCAACCACAATCTTCTCAATATTTTCCCAAAGCCTCCTCCTAGCATGAAACTCCTTGTTCCCATAGACAGTAACAACATTCCAACTACCTTAGCTGCTAGTTTGAAGAACTCCGAACACTAATTATGAAGAATGCTCTACCACATTGAAAGTCATAAAATTTCTATTCCAAAGAACAAGAATACCTCCGGAGGCACCCTCTACCGGATGTTGAAAGAAATCCCAATCACTTACAAAAATTCTATTAAGATCACCACTATCAATACTAGCCAACTTCGTTTCAGATAACCCAACAAAAAAAAAAGAATTATTTTTACAATATCCCTAAGATGAAGAGAGGCTTCCTTCTTTTTGCCCCCGTACAATTCCAAAACATAAAACAAGACATTAATTGCATAAAGTGGAAGAGTCCCCACCTATCATCTTAACATTTCCATCACCACTTCTTTTTCTAGGGACTTGTTCAATAGGCCCTAAAAACTTCAACTAAATTTTTGACTTCTGTTTAGCCGAGTTCTTATTTAACAATCCATTATCAACCTTCTTTGAATTATCTTCAGAATTGAAATTACCATCTTCATTAATCTTTGAAACCTAAATTGGAGTAATACCATACTCCTTGCTTTTTGAAGAATCTTCTTTAAATTTGGGTTTAGCAGGAATTCCATTTTCCTTACTCAATTCTATAACATTTTCTAGGACATATGGTACAATAGCTTCTTCATTTTCTTCGGCTAACAAATCAAAATTCTTTGCTAAACAAACTTCATGATTCAAACTCTTTCCAACCTCCTTACTTTGCTGTTTGGAAAATGTTGCAGTCACATTGATGTCTTATGCATTATTAACTTGAGTACTACTACTAGCTTTGTATTAACTGCCATAATTTCATTTAAATTTTTTGAAAGATTGGGGTCATATTCTTTTCTCCAATTAACATTTGGCTTTCTCTACTTCATACATCTTTATTTCTGAATTTGACATGCATCCAAGGGCCATATTCTTCATCTTGATGATTTGGAGGTTCATGAACCTCATAATTTTCTCTCATTGAAACATTATTATTAGCTTTAAACTTCTAAATTTTAGCTAGAAGAATTGGGCATACAGATTTTAAATGTCCAATGTTTACATAATTATAACAAAAAGAGGTAATCTTTTCATACTCATCCTTTTGAAAGAATCTTCCACCCAAACCATCCACCCAAACACCCAAAGATAATTTGGATTCCAAATTAATTCTACAACATACATGAGCAAATTCCCTCGTTCCCCATTTAAATGGGTGGCCATCTAAATTCATAGGTATCCCAACTTTTGAATAAATTTTTGCAATGTTAAATTCATCCCAATAATATAATGGTAAAAGAGGCAATCGAATCCAAATAGGTGAAGTTAAAACTTTTAATGAGAAAGGTCAAAATATGGAGACCATTTATCCATGCCTACAATGTGACCACCAACATAATAAGGACCACTGCTAAGAACTTCTTCCATCACATCAGCTATCTTAAAGGAACGAAGGATCCAATCCAATCCCATATTTATTAAATGAATGTTGCCAAATTTGCTCCATTTCCTTTGAAGTACCATGCTACACACCGAAAATGGGATATTTTTTTTCCAAAATTTTTAAAACCAAAGAGTTCTTCAATACCTGAGAATTAGCTATTTCAAATTTTGAACTCAATTTAACAACAACTCCATCAGAAGACATCTCCGTCAAATTCATATCAAAGTCAATTTTCCTCATTCAATGAATCAGAGTTTAAGGAGCTCTACTTAATGATCTCCAAATTAAAAAAGTTCTAAATTAAATTGCGACTCACTAAAACTTCATTATTCCAAAAAAAATTATTAACTTTTAAAACCAAATTAAAAAAAGAGGTAGTGGCTTCATGTTCAAACATACCAGTAGAAATCATCTTATCACCTTCTGGTTGTTGTATCTTAGACGGATTGAAATATGCTATAGACTTCTTTCCCTTTCCATCAATCGCAAGTTCTTGATGAACAGTTGGATGAAATCCTTCTCTAATAATCAATGGTTTTTGAATTTTATTAATCTATCAATCAACTTATTCTCTGGTGAATCTCTTGTCTTTAAAACCAACATTGCTTCCATAAGCATATTTGTTTGACAATGATAAAATGACAAAACCACTACTTTCAGTAATAGTATATTTATTTGATAAAGGTAGATGGATGGTCGATAATATGTCGGCAACAAATTGTTGACTATTAGTCACCGTCATGAATGATGGTTGAGGAAAAATTGTGCAGCAAAAATTCAAAATATAGAGTTCTTCTCTCTAGAAAATCTAAGTTTCTCTTTCTAGAAAATCTCTAAAAAATTTATAGTTTCTCTCTCTAGAAAATCTCTAAAAAATCTTCAAATCATATTCCATATTCATTAATAAATTAATTACAAGAAATTAGACATGTGAATTTTAAAAAAATTCAGAAAAAAAATTTTCTGATAAAGGTGGTCACGTGATTGAATAGCCTTCTGCAATGTTTTGATTTCCAAAGTTAGCCAATGATTGTTTTTTCAAAAGCTTTGAAAAACCTTCTTTTTTTTAATCCCGCTTTGATATCACTTAAACATTCATGAAGGTTGTTAAACCTTTGTGAACTAGTCCCAAGGCTAACCAAAAGGGGGGTGAATTGGTGATATAAAAACTTCTTCAAACATAAAAAAAAATCCCCATTTTAAATCTTTTTAATATCTAAAAATAGATAATTTTATCCGTTGATGTGGAAGCAAAGTATTTTCATAAAAAGAGAAAATTATATATTTTAAACAACATAACTAACACTGAAATAAATGCAGAAAATAAAGTGCAAAAAATAAATTCAAGAATAAAGGCATCAAGATTTATTAATTAATTGGGATAAAATTTAACTTTTAGATTAAGAATGATTTAAGGAAAAGTTAATATTTTTCATAAATCATAAATCTTATGATGAGTAATTACATTATAAGTTAGCTGGATTTTTATTTTTTGTACATTTAATTATGAATTTTTGAAGTCTTGATTTGATTTTAACTTAATATTGACCAAATTGATGACTTTTAAATTTTTAATTATTTATGATGGTTTTATTTTTTTAATAAATATTAAACCTCAAATGGAGTCTAATGACTTTGAGTTTTCTCAATTTGGAGTTTTTTTGAATATATTATTATTATTACAAGTTTGGATATTTATTTGAATTATTTGATTGATTTACTTAAGGACTTTTAATGAATTTAAATCTAAATGAACTCCTAACTTCATGAAATTACCTCCAAAGATCAGAAATGATATAAGGTGTTCCCATGTGTTTGAGAATTTATTTGAATTTTTAATTATTCTTAATTAATGAAATTATATAATATTATTTTTAAATTAAAATAATTAAGCTTGGAATTAAAGTCTAGTTAAGGGGCTTTTATTTTTATTTGATTTAGGGTTGAATTCAAGTTAGTTTGAGGAAATGTTTATTAACTTTTAATTTACATTTGTTTTATTTTAATTTTTGTAAGTTTTAAGGGTTAATTAATGCATTAAACTTTAGTTAATTTATTTAATAGGTTTAATAATTTTTAAAACTATTGATAAATTTTCTATGGGATGGAGGTGTTATTATGTTTGAAAATTAGGAAATAGATCAAATTTATAAATTTTAGAAAATTTAATATAGTTTTTAAGTAATTTCAAAATAAATTTGAAAAAACCTAAATGATATTAAATATTTTTAAAATAAAAGATTTGAATTTTTTTCTTCAAAATTA
This sequence comes from Dendrobium huoshanense, assembly GCA_016618105.1. Taxonomy (NCBI): domain Eukaryota; kingdom Viridiplantae; phylum Streptophyta; class Magnoliopsida; order Asparagales; family Orchidaceae; genus Dendrobium; species Dendrobium huoshanense. Next base: position 13,571,571 of record CM028345.1, on the reverse strand, counting down.
TTTCTGTCAGAAATTAATTAAATATTAAATAAATAAAAATATTTAAATCATTAAATTTATTTAAAATAATTCAAAATTTTATAAAATAATTTGAATTTTTAAATTAAAATATCTAAAAAAATCATTTGAACATTTAAAATATTTTAAAATAAAACTTTTAAATTTAAAAATATTTAATTTATATATATTTCAATATTAATTAAACATTAAAGTAATTAGATAAAAATTTTATTTAAAACAAATTAAATTTTAAATTTTAAAAATAATTTTAATTTAAATTATTTAAAATTTCAATAATTTTTATGTAGTATATGTATTTTTTTTTAGAGTAAATTTAATTTATTTTTAATTTTTGAAGTTTTATGTTAATTAAAAATGCTTAAAATATTTTAGATTTAATTAATATTAAAAATAATTCCTCAATTAAATTAAATTAAATCTTAAATTTTTTATAAGAACTTTAAATTATTTAAAAGAATTTCCATAAAAATTAAAAATGCTTAAAATATTTCAGATTTAATTAATATTTTAACTGTTTAAGTAACTAAAACATTTTTAATATATAAAATATATCTCAAATTAATTTTAATTTCAAAATAATATATTTTAAAATAATCCTATAATCATTTTAAAATATATTATGTTTATTTAATTCAATATAAATTAATTTTCAAAATATTTAAATAATATAAATTTTTATATAATATTTAATATTTTAAATTATCTTTTTATATAATAATTAAGATTTGTATAATGATTTAATTAAAATATTTAAAATAAAACTTTGGTTTTTAAATTAATCATGTTAACATTAATTTTAAAATTAATTAAATATATGTATAATAAAACTTTTTTAAAATATTCAAAGAAAATATTCTAACTTAATATTTAAATTTAAAATAAATTATCTTAAATACTTATCTGAAAGTTTAAAATATATTTTAAAATATAATTTTATATTTTATAAAAAAATTTTAATTATTTTTAATTACATATTAATGAAAAATATTAAATATCTAATAATTAAAAAAAGTTAAAATATATAATTTATTTTAAGTTGATTTTAATTTTAAATTATTGAGAATTTTTTTTGAGTAATATGATTTATTTTATTAATTATTTTGTATTAGTATTTAATATTTATTGATTTTCTAAAGTGTTATAAGTTAAAATAATAAAAAAATAATTTAAACCTATTGATCAAGTTTTGGTTGCAAGAGGGCTATTTGGCAGCCTTTGATTCGATAAACCAGATCGCACGATGGTGGCCGATGATTGGGATAACAAGATAATGGATCACAATCCTTGCAACGATGGTCAGACATGCGTTAGCTATTGAACGCCACATGCTGTTTCACTAAATAATATAGGTAATGTATTGGACTATTGATTCCACATGATTTGGAATTAACAGTTTTGATCAGAGCGAGCTAGCTATCATCCATACAACCATTAATACACAATAAAATGAATGATGGAAAAATGAGATCTAAGTTGTTGATCATAGGATCAATGACTGAGATTTTATACACGTGAATTAGACGGTGAAATAAGCCCAAAATTTAAAAATTAGATTGTTCTGACAAACAAATCGATTGATTTGAATGAAATTTTAAAAGTTGGTTATTTTAATGAATAGAAATATGGGGATTTAAAATCACCATCTAAAATGTACTTTGTTGAAAGTTAAATAATCCTAATTTCCTTAGAATAGGTTTGCAATTTTACCTTGATTCACTCAATGGATTGAGTGGATATTGATTTGTCTAAACTTGTAGTTTTACCATACTTAGATTTGCTAAAGAAAACATGGTTCCAAAAACACTTGACTGAGATATATGAACCATGGAGATGGCTTTGACCAACTAGATTTGAGTAGGGAGATGTGGAGTTACTAGGGAGCTCAAATAAACAAGAGGCTGGGCTTTGGTAGATGATTGTAGTGAGAGAAGACTAGGGTTAGAATGAGCTTGTAATTGGACATTTTACCCTTTTTAATTATCCTCAGGTTAAAGGGATAAATAAGATGGCTTAGTTGGAGTCCCTAGTGCCCTCCATGTGTGTTGGGGTTATTAGGATGGCAAGGAATCAAAGGAATATGGTACATCCTATGTGGAAAGGAACTTTGGTCACCACATGGGCATGTGGGATTATATAAACCATTTGATTTTAATCTAAGGGCTAAGGAGAGCTTTAATAGGGTTCTAGAATACCCTAGAGCAGCTGGAAAAGTTTAAATTGAGTGGGCTAAGCTTAAGAGGTCATTTAATAATCTTTGACCACTTTAAAGAGTTGGTTTAACTGTTTGACCAACCCCCACTCCATGTTGCTGCATAGGTGGCATGAGGAGAGCCTGAAAAGCTGATTAGATGGATCTTAAGGCTTTAATATAGTTTGTTTGAAGTTTAGAAAGGGTTTTATGATGATTTCACAAAGTTTTAATAGTTAACTTGGTCAACTTGACTATGGTTTGACTCATGGAAACTTCAATTATATTTGAAACATATATTTGAACAAATTTGAGGACTTAAGGATATAATTTTAAGAACAAGATTTGATTAGATCCATATGGGTCAAATTGTGTTAGACTTGGGTCTTAGTTAACTTGGTCAACTATTGACTAGATTAGGGGTTCACTCAATTTTAAAAAATCCAAAAGGAGTATTTTGGTGAGTTTAAAAAGATTTGGAATAGATCTATAACTTGAATGGATGTAAATAGACTTAAGAGTTTATTGGTTCAACCAGGTTGATCAAGGACCAGGGTCTAGGTTAAAGAAATTTTAAATGATAAACGGGGTATGGTGGAGGCATTTTCTAGGGTCAAAATGGTCAAAATGACCATTTAGACCCTTATGGGCTTTCTAGGTTAACCTGGTAAACCTTGACCTGGTTGACCCATGGTTTCTGATTGGGTTCAACAAACTCGAAATAATATTCTAAGACAATTGGAGGTAGTTTCAAGGTCTAGAGATGTCATTTCAATCAAATTGACTTTTTGGATCCTAAAGAACTTGTTTGGTCAACTTAGGTTAACTTTGTTAACCAAGTCAATCTAGAGCATGAGTTTTAGTTCAAAAGGTTTGGTTACATGTTTGAAATCTGTTGGAAGTGGTCCAATGGAAAGAGGAGGACATTTGGATTGAAATAACTGTTGAAACCACTAAGGGTTTTTTTATCAAAATTGGTTGACCTGGACATCTAAGTCTAACTGGGGTTAGGGCATAAGTCTAATGTAATCTTAATGGTTGTTAGGATGAATTGAAAGAGGTTCTAAGGCTTAATTTGAAAAGGCCATATTGAAGTTAATAGAAAATTCTAAAATAGCCCATAAAGGGCATTTTGGTTATTTTCACCCCTGGACTGCTTGGGGTCAAAGTGGGTCCAGAAAAATATATTTTAGTATTAAAAATATTATGATTTAGGTTTTCGATGTGATAAGAAGGTTTGTAAAAGGCTCTAAGGTCAAATTCCACAATGGGATAAGTCTAGTGGAATAGCCCATAAATATTGGAAGGTTTTATAATCTTCAGATTTCATTCCAATTTTTATGGTAACAAGCTTCAAATAGAGCTCAAATTTGGATGGTAGACCTTAGAAACATGCTTAATCAATATTTAATTGATATATATGAATTGGGGGTCTTTACTAGAGTTTAAGATATTTGAAAATTCATTGAAATGGCTTTCAAGACAAGGAATTTAAACCATAGATTTTGGTCCGGAAATCTGGATTTACATTGGGTTTTATATTTGAATGATTATAATTTAATTATATAAATAATTTATGACCATTTGAATGATCATAAGTGATTGGATATTATTGAAGCTAGATTAGAGGGTAGATGAAGTTTTAAGCTGGAACTAAGACCTAGATAGGTTTGTGGTCTGGATAAGTTAAAAGTTATAGTTTAGTTTGAATCTAAATTGGGATAAGATCTAGATTTTCCCTAAGGAATAGGTAGATTTAGGGTTTGGATTGATCTAGGGTATAAGTAAATTCTAGGGTTTAATTAGAGCTTGGGCCTTGATAGACTAGGGTCTAGATAGATCCTAGAGTTTGGATATATATAGGGACTAGATAAATACTAGGGTTTTGATAGATCCTAGGGTCAAGATAAGGTTATTAGGATGGTGACATGGAGGGCATACTCCATCACTAGTAGATCTAATCCTAAGGCCATAAAGTATGATGAGTAACATCTAACCTTAAGGGAAAGAAAAGTAGAAGATCTTGTGGGAAGGAAAGATTGCTTCCCACAAAAGCTTTGGTCTGGAATTCATAAAATAGGATAGTTCCACAGAGGGTGTTGTCCATTACTAGAACATCTAATTTTAAGTAAAAAAAGAATAATGACTCAGATCTGTCCTTAAGGAAAAGAAAATTGGAGGATCTTGTGGGAAAGAACTATTTGCTTCTCACAGAATATTGGGTCTTGAATTTGAAAACTAGAATGGTACCACAGAAGGCATGCTCCATCACTAGTGAATGATAATATGAGTAGGAAGCTTACTCCACGTTAGATTCAGATGAGAATTTGAAATTTAGGATGGAGCCATAAATTATGTGCTTCATCACTAAAAGATCTAATCAAAAGGTAAGAAAGCACGATGACTCGCATCTATCCTTAATAAAAGAAAAATCAGATTTTGGAATTTAAAAATTAAAATGAGATTGAGCCATTTTGATTCAAAATATGAAAAATTTTATTGATTCAAAGATCAAGTAACATCAAGCATTATATATCTTAAGGAATCACTGGTTAACTTACAATATTGGGTGATTTCCCTTACAATCCACTAGCTGATATAAGCCTCCTTCTTAGATTATCTCTATAATGAAGGATCCTTCCTAAGTCGGTTCAAACTTCCCACTGATATTTTTGTGGGCTAAGATAGGCCTATGAAGAACCAAGAGCAAGTCTCGTACCCAAAAGGATCTAGGTCACACTAACTTATCATGAGTTTAAACCATTAAGACTTTGTACAACTCTATATTTTGCTGCTCTAGGAGATGATGTTCTATAAGGACCTCGATCTCTTATAATAGGAGCTGTGAATTTTCTTCTATTTTGATCTTTTTTTGGATTGCGATTCTGAGTGAAGGAATTTAAACTTTTAAGTGGAGTACAACCTTAGACACATATACTAGTGCAAACAGTGTGAATTGGGTCGAGGTTTGATAAATGGTCTCATAGACCCGTAAAGCTTCCACCGACCTCTCATCCCACTGACATTTGTTATCATCTAGGGTCTTTTTAATGATTTGAACAAAGATTTTATTGAATGGCACAACCAATCCATTAGCCCATGGATGATATATTATTGACAAACACCAATCAATACCGTGATGACTTGCAAAAATGTTGATCTTCTTATAATAGATAGCAGACCCATTATCATATATGATTATTTGGGGTACGTTGAATCGATATATGATATGTTCATGAAAGAATTTCATAACATGGTGTGATGTTACATTTCATGGGGGAATTACTTTCATCCATATTGAGAAGTAACTAGTCACTGATAAAATGAAGCAATGACCCCGCATAGAAAGAGGGTAAATTGGCCTCATGATATCTATGCCCAAACTTTTGAAGGGCCATGAAGGTAAAGTGGGGTATGTTAGGAGACCGATGTAAAACCACACCATGTACCTGGTAGTGATGACATCATTCTAAAATTTTCATGTAATTGTCAATCATTGTAGGATAAGAGTATCCAAGTCAATAAATTTTCATTTTCATCTTTGGACTTGATTAATGAGAACCATACTGTCCAATGTAGAACTTGTTAACAATCTTTAAGGCCTCTCCTTTTTCTAGACAATAGATCCATATCTTATTTAATAATCAAAGGTACAACATTGTGGACTAGTATATATGATAGGGCACTTTTCTTGATTTAATTGGCAAGTGAACTATCAAAGGGAAGCATTCCATCTTTAACTTACTTGATTAGCTGTTGTTTCCAATTGCCTTCTTCATTGACTGCTGAAGAGGCCAAAAGGAATTAAAGATATTATTTAATGATGTACTCCAAATCTATTAGAGATAGGACTTGATGACCCTAAACTTCTATAAGAATGGATTCTTCTTCTAGGAAGGCAAATTCCTCTGTATGATTTATTAGTGCATCCATTGAAGAATTACTTCAATGGGGAATCCTATAGATACTTACAATATGAAGTTGCTTTGAGTAAGTGATTGGTGTACTGGTGTAAATTTGGGAGTTTTGGATTTAAAACATCATAGGTCACTGCAATTTAGTTAATCACCAATTAAGAGCCACCAAATATTTTATTCTCTTTAATCTCCATTAGTATTACAATTTTAGGCTAGTTATCAGAGCTTTATAGCCAGCCTTATTATTTGTTCAAGGCTGTAAAAAGTGGTAGGAAAAGTTCATCTTTTACATATCCAGTGTTATGAAAACCAGGTAGATTTTGGCTATTTTAGGAATAGTAGGTTAATGTGCATTACCCCATTAGGAGGACACCATGCCATTAAAATATATTTCTCATACTCGATTGTTGGATTCCTCAAAACTCATGTTTTACTTATTATGTAAATATTTATTTAGAGTAGACTTTGTCGATAGTGGGTGTGCCGCCGCAAAGAAGTCGACAACAGCCTTCCCTTTCACAACATGCAAGGGAATGAAAGTGATTTCAATTTAAGCAATATTATAGACCATTGACCTAAACAACCTAAGAACATAGGCTGGGTCATAAGATATTATATAGGATTGACATTGGAAATCAAATTGAATTGATGAGAAAGGAAGTAGTGTCTTAGTTCTTCTACTATAAAGACTAAGGAAAGATAATGTTTCTTGATTGAACGGTATCAAATTTATATTGGAAGATGTCTCTAATTTAAGATTAGATAGCGTTCTATTTCCCATCCTCGTTAACTTGTTCTAGGTGGGCCCCGAGAGACTAGTCAAGGGCCCTATTATAAAGGATTAAGGGTTTCCCTCAAAAAGAGTTGCAAAATTAGTAAATTTGTCAAGTATTTCTTTATATTCTAAATGGTAGATTAATACTTCTAGTTGCAAATGAATTTGATATCTTTTTTGGCTAGGATGGTGAATGGTTGACATTTTCTAGAAAGGATAGAAACGAATCTACTTATATATGCCTTCCTGCCATAAAGAAACCTAACTTAAGTAAGATTCTTAGGAGGTGGCATATTTAAGATAACTTTATTTTTGGAATGATCCATTTAAATCTCATGGTGCTAAACTGCAAAGCCTAAAAATTTTTGTGACTTTATACTAAAAGTGCACTTTAAGGGATTCATTTTAAGGTTGTTATGATGCAATCACATGATAAAGATTCTTTAAGTCTTAAATATGTGCTCCTGATAAATAAAGCATTGCTGTAGTACTCAACTTTTTTGTGGATTAAGTCATCAAATATTAGATTCATTGCACGTTGTTAGGTTGCTCTGGTGTTTTTAAGGCCAAAGGGCATCACTTTATAAGAAAAGATTCCCATATGGGTCTTGAATGCATTGTTTCTCTCATCTTTTGGGGCCATCTTTATTTGGTTGTAACTGGATGAGCTATTTAAAAAGGAAAAAATGACATGCAAAAAGGCAATATACACCATGAGTTAGCACCTATGTTCCTACTAAAATATTTCCCACTTTTTAAAATTGTTAAGCTTTGGATTGATATTATTACATTTTTAAAATTTAATGGAGATTTAATTTATAAGAGCTAGGAAGGATTTAGGGATATGCTAAAAGAGTGACCTCTTCATCATTTTCCTAATTTGGTGGCAATTCAAACTTTTTACAATGGTCTTATAAAATCCCTGAGGTTAATAATTTATGCGGCAGCTGTAGGGTCTTTGATATCAAAGAGTTTTGAAGAGGCTTAGGACTTGATAGAGGAGATGAAAAAAAAAACATTTAGTGTACTTCTGATAAGGTGAATCCTAGTAGAATATCCATTGTGTATCTATTGGATACTTTCTCAATTTGATTTCTTAAGTAGCGGCCATGTCTTAGAAGTTAAAATACTTTTAGGTTAGTTCTATTTCATGATAACATATTTATTTGGAAGAGAATGATTTGAATTATATTATTTGGAAGAGAGTGATTGGAACCACCCTAATTTTAGCTAGAATAATGATAATCATGAAAAAGATTGCGAGTACCAATAAAACAAACCCCTTAATATCATGGAATAAACCTCAACAACCTTTAGCTAGTCATAGACCTTCTTATCCAAAATTCTTTAGTAAAAGTGATTAGTTTAAAGATTGGAATACATTGTTAGATGGTTTAGTGCATCACGTGGGAAACATAATATAGAGCCAAGTTATTTCCCTTTGAGACAAAAAAAATAAAATATGGCACCTAGCTAGTATGATTAAAAGCAAATCCCATGGTAAATACATTTATCTTAGTGAAAAAAATTAGGATGAATAATGTAATACTATTTAGCTCAGGAGTTGAAACGATTTTGGAAAACCTTATAAAAAAAATATTAAACACTAGAAAAAATTATTATATAAAAGCCTATAGGGCCTCACTCTTCTAAAGAATAACCTAGACCTATTAAAGATGCTAGAAGACAAACTAAGAAGGTTGTAGAGTGACCTTTCATCTATTCTTTTGAAATTGATTAAGGACAAAATGAATAAAGAGTTCTCCAAGTTTTTATAAGTGTTAAAAAAAATAATCATGAATAGGCCCATCTTATAAAACATAAACTATATATCCACTTATGCCATATTATTGAAGGACCTCTTTAATAAGAAAAGGATATTAGGATAATATAAAATTTTAGACTTAAATGAATAATATAGTCCTACGACTTAAAAGAAGCTCCAAAAAAAAAAGTTAAATGATCCTTGTAGTTTTACCATTCCCATATCTATAATAGACAAATTTTTGGGGAGAGAATTTGGTAATCAAAGATCCAACATCAATCTTAGTTTTTATCCATCTTTTGAAGATTAGATTTAGGAGAAATTCACACCACTATTGTTACCCTTCAACTTGCTACAAGATCATTTACTTATCCTAAGAGTGTTGTAGATGAGGTACATATTAAGTTAAATAGTTTAACCTTCCTTGTAGATTTTACTATCTTAGATATGGAGAAAGATTATGAGATACCCATTATCTTAGGGAAACCTTTTATGGAAATGGGTAAGGTTATGACATTCATAAGTAGGAGTTGACCATGAGAGTACAAGACCAAGAAGTGTCTAAAGATGTATTAAAGTCCATAAAAATTTTCTTACGATAAAAATAAGGACTATTTCAAGGATAAGGAGATATTGATTGTATCCAACCTCTAGTATTGAATAGTCTGAAATGGGTTAGGGCCTCTAATTGCTTGTGTTGTCTTCTGTAATAGTGCCCCAGCTTCAACCTAAGGTATGACTGGATCTAGAGGCTTTGAGTTTCACATTTCATATGAATAGCCCTATATAGGCCTTATTGTTTCACATCTGTCCTATTCCATGTACTCCCGTATTTCAATGTAGCCCAATGGAGGGCATTGCATCTGATCAATTTGGAAGAATTTATTGTAGAGAAGTTCAAGGGGGACCTAGTGGTAGAAAGGACTTTGGATGAATTTTGGGAGGAAAATTATGAGAGTTTGGAAGAACTTATTTTTATTACTGGACAGGATTTTAGGATTTTTAGGGAGACATTTGTATCTTTCAAATACCTTATCTTTTATTATAATTTTAAAATCATGTGTAGAGAAAGATCCCACTTTAGTACTTAAAGCACTACCTAACCACCTTAAATATACCTTTTTGGGTAATTATTGAACTTTTTCTATTGTAATTTCAACTAGTTTCAAAAAAGATTAGGAATACAAGTTTATTAGGTTTCTTTGTGATTATAAGAAAGCTATTGGATGGACAACAACTTACAACAAAAGAATTAGCATATCTTTGTATATACAAAGGATTCTTATGAAGGAAAATTCCTTACCAAAAGTTAACCAACAAAGATGATTGAGCCCATCTTTGATAGAAGTAGCTAAAAGGTAAATACTTAGTTGGTTAGATTCTTGGATCATTTACCATATTTTTTATAGTGTTCGGGCTGGTCATATTCTTTGTGTTCTTAAGAAGGGTATTTTGCTAATGTTTTCATATGTACATAATGAGCTCATTCCCACGAGGATGATCTTTGGTTGGAGAATTTGAATATATTTTAAGAAGCTAAACAAAGCCAATAGGAAATATTACTTCACCATTTCATTTCTTATCTAGATGTTAGATAAGTTGGTAGGACACGCTTGTAATTATTTCCTAGAATATTTCTCAAGGCATCACATCAAAAAAAATTCAACGTCACTTTGGCTCTAGCTTTTGAGGCAATTCTGGGGCGATTCTAGGGTTCCTCTTTGTGCGATTTTTTGGTGCCTTCATGGCTAGATTTTCTGTGGTTTGTCACTCTGGTTTTTGTGTTGTTTTGTTCTGCTACTTTGGACTTTTGTTTGGCGTACTAGGTCTTCATGTGTGTTCTCGTTTCAGGCTCTCTAGCAAGGTCTATGGATTCGTCTCTCGATTTTTCTCCTTTCCCAAGTTTTCTATTTTTTTCGAGCTACTTTTGAGCTTTCATTTTGTTTTGTCCATCATTTTTCATGGTTTTGGGTGATGATGACCCCATCATCATCATTCCCTCCATTTGTTACTGCACCAAATGGAAAATCATGCACTTTTAAAGATGTGCTTGTTGGATCTTCTACTTCTCTCCCCCTTCCAATTCATTCACACATCATTTAAGGGTTGTCCCCCCTTAATGTTTGATGATTCAATTATGTCTATGATAGCTACCCCCTTTGCTCTTACTCTTCTTGCTTAGTTTGTTCTGAGGCGTCCTAACCTCGATGTTATTCATAAGTTTTTCTTGAATTTGAAGCTCTTTGGTTCTTTTCATATCGGATTACTTGACCCACATCATATGGCGATCCAACTAATCAACGACTTGTATTATAGCCAAATTTTTTTGAGGAGGTCTTATTTTATTCAGCCTTGCAAAATGAGACCCTTTAAATGAACACCTGACACTTTGATGTCCAAGAGGAATCGACAATTGCTCTTGTTTGGGTTTCTTTCCCTAATATGAGGCTCCATTTTTTTAATTATCAAGTTCTTTTTTGGCTTGCTTCTATTCTTGGTAGGCCATTACAAACAGACCAGGCCACAACTTTGGTCTCACACCTGTCTGTTGCTAGTGTATTGGTTGAGTTAGATATTTCTAAAAAACATCCTATGAAGATATGGCCAGGTTATGAATTAAACATTTATTTACAAAAGTTTGATTTTGAAAATTATCTCATTTTTTGTTCTCATTGTAAGATGCACGGGCATGGTTTGAGTGAATGCTTTAAATTGCATCTTCACCATGAGAAGGAAAAAAGAAATGGTTAGGCATTCTAAAGTGCAAGAGGGCATTTCAAATGGTCATGTTAATGTTATTTTGAATCATACTATGGTGGAAGGTAAAGGAGTAATACCCCAGGGTAATGAAGTGGTTAATATTCAGCTCGATCTTATCCAGGCTGCTTCCCCCCCCCCCCCCCCCCCCCCCCCCCCCCCCCCCCCCCCCCTCCTCTTTTTGGGGTGAATACCTTAGTGCTCAAACCGTGGAACCAATTATGGCTACTATACCTACTCTGTCTATTGGGGAGGAACAAATGTTACCTAATAACTGTAATAACATACCTGATCTGTCTTCCTCATCTATTCCTTGTGACTCAGAATAAACTTTGTCTCAAATGGTTATTACTGATGTTAAAACTAACTATCCTAATCCTCTTCAATCTATGACTGTGAATGAGCAGGTTAATGATATAATTCATGAAAGAGCTATGCCTTTATTGCCGGAGGAAGATTTGTCTCAACAAGAGAACCTTCCTAATTCCCAAATTGAGAGTGAGAAGGAATTATGTGGAGGCATTGAGAGGAATAGTTCTACTTTGGAAGATGGTGTTTTCTATGTGGAAGGTGAGCTGTCTCTTTCTAAGGGGCCTTCAAGTAATTTAAATGATTATAATCTTCCTTTATCTGATCATTATCTTTGTGATGTTTTTACTAATATAAAAGTTGATATTTTGGCTAAATGTTTTACTAGAGAAGATCATAATTTGAGTTTCTCCAAGGGTCATGGTAAGAGAGGTAAAAACCCCAAAAATGTTTTTTTTGCAGTCCCCTAGAAGCTCACGTTCACATACTTCTCATTAATTTTGTATTTTATGTTTAACGCCATTATTTGGAATGTCTGGGGTATTGGTTGCCCTTCCTCTAAGTTTAGAGTTAAAAATTTATGTCATATCCATAATGTGTCAATTCTTGGTTTGCTTGAACCTCTTTTTTTTGTGGATAAATTACTTGGTACTGCTAAATTTTTGAGTTTTAAACATGCTAAGTCAAATGTTGCCAATAAAATTTGGATTTTTTGGAAAGATTATGTTGGAATTGATATCATTGAGGATTTTACCCAAGTACTACATTATAAAATTGAAAGTTTTAATTTCTAATGTTGTGCATCATTTGTTTATTCTACTTCTTCTCACTATACTAGAAGGATTTTATGGGATCAAATCATTCAATTTCATAGTATTTGCAACCTTCCTTGGCTTGTTGGTGGTGATTTCAACATTATTACGAACCCTACTGAGCTTAAAAGGGGTTATGTTCTTATATATCAATCGATCGAGGATTTCAATGATATGATTATGGAGTGCAACCTTATTGATATTAGTTTTTCTTGCAATAATTTTACTTAGCATCGTGGGCATTTATGGCAAATGCTTGATAAAGTTTTATTCAATAATGGTTGGCCTAATTCTTTCGAGTTGACTAAGGTTGACCACCTTAGCCTCACCCTTTCTGATCACTCTCCTCTTCTTATCAAAATTAAGAATATAGCTAGGGGTATCCCTTCCCAATTTAGATTTCAAAACATGTGGTTTCTTCATGATTCATTTCTTGATGTGGTTCAGATTAATTGGCAAGCTCCTCTTTTCTCGAATGATTCTATTTCTAGTATGAATAGACTTTGGCTTAAACTGAAAAGGCTTAAGAAAGTTTTGAACTGGTGGAATTATAATGTTTATAAATCTCTCTCATAGAACTCCTTCAACAGCCAAAATATATTATAAGACTATGACAAAAAAGTTTTTATACATGACTTAAAAGAATTCTTTGATGCTAACACTAATTAACTTATAAAATATTACAATGATGGTGATTATATTTTAATCATCATAAAAAAAAATTATCACAAAGTTTAACTAAGTAGTAATTAAAGAAATAAAGTGTAGAAAAAGTAAAATGCTAACTAAAAAAATCAAAACAAGCACCAGAGATTTATATTATTTTGGTCAAACCATGACCTATGTCCACTCCTTGGAGTCCTCATCTTTGTGTATTTTACTATCACTCTAGTTTCCTTCCTTTAGCCCACATAATTTTTTGGATAAGCCCTTACAAAATTTCTTCCACCAACTTTGTGTGTCAGAGGATTGTAATCCTTTTTACCTGCTTGTTGAGGCAATGAGCATGGAATGTTTTTCACGCTCTTGGTGAGGCATAGAACCTGAAATCCTTTTCACCCTTTAGGTGAGACATAGAACCTGGAATACTTTTCACCCTCTTTCTGAGGCAGAGAACCCTGTAAACACTTTTTCCTTAGCCAGTACGACGAAGTAGCCGAGTCCTTTATCACCGAAGAGATCTTCTTCCCAAATATTTCCTCAATACAAACTGACTTATGGAGGAATCTGTGTAGATTTACATCTCACACACCCTTGAAATCCACATGGATCTTCTCCCTCTCTCTCAAACATTAACCTTTCTTTCCCTAGCTCAAGGCTCTCTCTTTAAGCTTTTAGATGAAATAATTCAATGAATGGAAAAAAGACATAAAAAGTTTTATGAGAAAGTTTAAATAGAGGGCTTAAAAGAACCCAAAAAACTCAATTCTATCATCTTCTATTGTATTGTATGATCCTTGATCATACATTATGATTAGTATAAAATATCCTTTTTAGTATTACACAAAGAGTAAGAAGTTATACAATCAGTTCAAGTATAGTTGATCATCCGATAAGATATGATTATCATCCTTTATTTTTAGTTCAATCAAATTTGAATATTGTCAAATATGATTTGTGAAGATAAAATATTATCCCATGTAAAGATCTAGTTGTACTGTATAATTTATTCAATCATATAGTCTGATCTTATTAGACTAATTAATCTAAATTTTATCCCTAATTATAGGATTACTTCAGGCATAACTTATTAACATTATACATTATGATTCCTATCGTATATTATGATTTGTACACAGTTGTAAATAAAAATATTGCCTAAATTATGATTTTTAGTATGTTCATGATTTCAATTGATCATCCTCTATGATTAAGATCATCTAGTACAATTATTTCAAATAGCTTTAATTACATAATTAGCCATTTTAATGATTAGCTGATAATCTTATTGTACAATATAATTCATATCATGTAGTACGATTAGTTTAGTAAATTACTTATCTAATTTTTATCTCTATCTAAATTTTATGTATGTGTGCACAGTCACCAGGTTTATATACACCTTTATAGAATAGGACACAAAAAATTAAAAGAAAAAACATAAATAAATTTTACAGACTTTTCAGCATATCCTATTCTGCCCAATCTTGAGTTATGAATCTTCAGTAAGTGGTATATTACGTACCTGAAATGTTAGTAAACATAAAAATAAATACATTGTACAAATGTTGAAGACACAAGGATGCAATCAGTAATGTTTATGATAATCAAAATCATAAGCTAACGATTCTGAGTTGCAACAATCCTTTTTGATAATGATAAATATTACTAGTTGAATTTTTAAATTAAAATTATTTTCCCTGATTCTCCCCCTCGCTAAGAGAATTCTATTAAAAATAGGGGAAAATATTTATCTTTTTGTTTATTTTTAAGAAAAAATTGAAACTAAATAACAAATGCAACTGATGCATCGAAATACCTTCTTGCCCTTTTGCATTACCAAAAAGCAGAGAAAATACAACACCTAAGATTGAACTACTAGTATAATTAAATTAGAACATACAATTATTTATAAAAATGATTCATAAACCACAAATCAAATAAACAAAGATATAAAATAAATAAACAAACACACAAATAAAGAAAAAAACACACAAACAGAGAAATAAACCTTATACCTTATCAGAATTACCAATTGAATCCTTGACTATTAAACCTAAGTTTCTTTTCCTATCATTTTACTTATGTTCTAATGAGTTAGAAGCTAAGTCTACACAAAAAATTTTTTGCTTCTTTCATTTTAAATTGTTTTATCCTCATCCTTTTCCTTTATAGGGTGTTTCTTAACATTAAGGCATTTGTATTTTAGATGTCCAAGTTTCCTACACCCAAAGCCGATAATGTTTGAAGAAAACTTTTTATATTTACCATTTTTTCAAAGCTTCAGCTTGTGCTTTGGCTTGTTATAAGCATTTTATCCCCACTCTCATGATCTTTTAAGACATTTTTATCAATGTCTTTTGCCTTTAGCACTATAGCCTTCTGAACACATGCATTCAAAAGTCTTTGGCACACACTTTGCTTGTAGGCAATGAGTGAGACAAGCAGAATATCAGTAGGATAAGTATTCAAGTCTTTCGATTAATATATAGCAGTTACTTTGGCATCAAACATAATAAGTAGACAGCGTAGAATATTTTTGACCTTTTTTTAGTTTGAAATTTCTCTATCTAAAACATGCAATGATGTCACTATCTAAGTAAACTTAGTGTACATGTTTGAGATAATCTCATAGGGTTTCATTCAAAAAAGTTCATAATCATGCAATAGTACATTTAATCAAGATTGTTTGGCTTCATTAGTACCTTCGTATGTAATGCGGAACTTATCCCAATCTTCCTTGCCAGTTATAGGTAAAAATAATCAAATAATCCTCATACTTATATGCACAGAAAAAGCACTTTAAGCATTTAACATTCCATTATGAAAAAAAAAATTCTTCTCCACTCCATTAAGTAAAAGGAATGTTAGTTTTGACTCTAATAATTTATGATGGCATAGAATGACCAATTTGAATCATATTCAACATTTTGAAATCAATAGATTACAAAAATATAGACATGTAGATTTTTCAAAAATTCAAAGAAATATTTTTAAATAATAATGGATAAGTAATAGAGTACCCATATATAGTGTTCCTATTTTTAAAATATGCCATTGATCTTTTGCCTTTATGTTTTCTAGAACTCTATTTTGAGTACCGCTCTGATACCAACTAAAAATTTGATAAGTATGTTAATCCTAATTGAACTTGTCCCTCTACATATTAATATAAAAGTAATACTTTAACTTTTATATGGAAGCTAATTAACTTGTAAATAATTATAATAATGGTGATTATATTCTAATCATCACAACAAATATTAATCGCAAAATTTCACCAAGCAGTTGTTATAAAAAGAAAGTGCCAAAAAGTAAAACATAAAAGTAGTATATTAGAACAAACATGACAAAGATTTATAGTGGTTCAATCAAATCATGACCTACTTCCACTCCCCAAAGTCCTCATTATTTATTGCACTATGCCAATAGTTTATCTCATTTAGCCCCACAACTAGGTGGAGAAGCTCTTAAAAAATATCTTCCCCCAACCCTATGTCGTAGATAACCTTAAATTCTTCTCACCCTCCTGGTAATGTAGAGAACTTAGAATCCTTTTCACCCTCCAAGTGAAGAAGAGAACTTGAAATCCTTTTCACACTCCTAGTAAGGCAGAGAACAACAAAATCACTTTCACATTCCTCACTGCGGTGGAATAGTTGTGCCTTTTGTCACCAAAGAGATCTTCTTCCTAAGACATCCCTCAAGATAAATCTTGATACATGGAGGAACTCAAGTACAAGTTTGCAGGAGAAACTATATGGAACTCTTTCTTAAACTCCCTTGAAATCCATAAGGATTTCCCCCTCAATCATAAACTTCACCCTTTCTCTCCCTAGCTTAATGCTATATCTTCAAACTTTCAGATTTAACAACTCAATGAATGGCAAAAATACTCTTACAAAGTCTTATGAGAAAGCTTAAAAAGAGATTAGAAAAACTCTAAAATCTCAATTTTATCATCACTTATCATACAATAAGATCCTTTTTTGTATAGAATGATCTTTGATCATACAATAGGATTAGTACAATATATCCTTATTAATATTATATAAAGAGTAAGAAGCTATATATACGATCAATTTAACTATTTAAGGTGATCATTCAATACGATATGATTATCATACAGTACGATTAGTCAATAAAAATGGATTATCATCCCATACGATTGGCAATGATAATATATTGTTCCTTGCAAGGATCTGGTCATATAGTACGATTAGTTTTACAATACAATGCAATCTTACTAGATAAATTAATCTATATTTGATCCCTAATTATAGGATTAATTTAAGCAAGGTTTAATAACATCATAAAATACGATAACAATCATACAATATAGCTAGTACATATATTGCATTTCAAAATATTGCCAAAATTATGATTGGCAACTAAGATCATGATTTTAACTAATCATCTTAAACGATCAAGATTGTCTAGTATGATTAGTTTCAATATCTTTAATTATATAAATTTCTATTATAATAATTAGATGATATGCTTATCATATAATATGATACCTATTATACATTATGATTAGTTCTACAAATTACTCTTTCAATTTTTCTCTCTATCTCATTTGCAAGAGAGAGTGTGTGTGTGTGTAGGGTCACCATGCTTTCAAACACCTTTATAGTACTTAACTAAAAAATTAAGAAAATATATAAATAAACTTTATCTACTTTTCCAACATATCCTATTGTACAAATCTTAAGCCATGAATATTCATTGAACGGTGCATGACGTAACTAAAATATTAGTACTCACAAAAACAAATACACTATACAAATGCTAGGAGAAATGAGGATGCAATAACTAATATTTTTTATATTAAAAAGCATAAAATTGGGAGTCCGACTTGCAACAAAGTATACAGAAGATAAATGAATGGTCAAAAATTCTAAAAGAGAAAGACAATTAAATTAAATTAAATTGACATTAAAAATGAAGAAGAATAAGAAGATGATGATGATGATTAAGAATATGTTCTTAATATGGCTAGCATTCTTTTATATCAGTTAAGTTAGAAAGATGGGAAGATCGCTAGAATGGAGGAAAGTTGGAAGAGTTAATAGATTTTATAGCCATTCTACAAAATTGAGAAACTCCTTGTATTAATGTTAAGATAGATTTAATGCTGATATAGTTTGTATAATTCTGTAGTTGGCCTAAAAAAATAGCAAAAATTAATAAAACTTAGGATGTAAAGATAAAAAAATCTTCAAATATTAGATATCAAATAAGAGTGATAAAAAAGTCAATGACACTCAAACACAATCTAAGTGTACCTCATTTATTCTATAGATTACACCCTATCTGGAAGAATATGACTTGGTTCCTTATCCAAAAGGATTCATGCCACCCTTATTAAAAAACCTTGATTGAATGGGCTTTTCAAACTAAATGTTTGTGCATTTCAAAGCTAATTGTTGCAAACTTTCATTAATTTTTTTTAAATTAGTTTTCTAGAGCACATCACCATGTCACAATGGAGGATATGGTAGTGGAAAAGATAATTCCTAATGAATGTCTAGTTGACTATAACTTAAGATGGTGGAACATCATTGTGAAATGGAAACCTCAAGTACAGTAATAACAAATTATACATATTATTTAAAATAATATGCATGTTCAAAAATTTTTCTAATTAAATAGTTCACAATTAAAACATAAGAGAAGTTATTAAGTATGGCCTCTAATATTCAAGAGGAGATGTATCAATTAACTTTTTAAAAGAGTAGTATCCTATTGAAGTTTGAAAGGTAAAACCTCTAAAGGTGTTAGGAAAAATGGTAGGATAGTGTTTGCAATTAATAATGGAAAATTGTCGATGTTGATTCAGGTATAAAATTTGAGTCATCTTTCACAATATCATGAGTAGAATAGACCTCCTAATCCTTTATTTAATCCTCATTCCAATCTCAATCCATAGGTGGAGAGAGAGAGAGAGAGAGAGAGAGAGAGAGAGAGAGAGAGAGAGAGAGAGAGAGAGAGAGAGAGAGAGAGAGAGAGAGAGAGAGAGAGAGAGAGAGAGAGGTTTGAAGCATTATTCATTTAAAGTAGAGGTTATTATGACAGTCTTTAAATTCCTTCTAAAGAAATCAAAATTCAAATTTATAGATCCTTAAAATATGAAAGATGTTGATAAATTGAGATAACATAAATATTTTCCATCTCATTGGATGATCATTCATTAGTTTGAAGATTGTATAAATTTCAAATAATGGCTTGAATGAAGTATTAAAGATGGATTAGTTGTCATACCCAAGAAGTATTAGCTAATTCTAGTCAAGGATCTGCTAAATGTATGATGTGTGAGCCTTCCGTATCAGTCTCCATCCTAAAATATAATGATAGTTTGGATGTAGCTTTGTCCTAATCTTCTAAGAATATTCTAAATAGATTTATCATTGATCTGATTAGATTTACTTCTAATGATCTTATTTACTACAAGGGCCATCTGGTGTCTGCTAATTGGTTGGGGGTGGTGTTTTGGAGGCTTGTCTTTTATCTTCTTGGCAGGGGATCAGTGATATGAATCTTACATCTTATTACATGTTTATGAGTTTGTGGCTTATGGAGTGGTACCTCCTTGGTTCGAGTTGCTTACCTGCTGGTGGTTATTGGTATTTTTATTGATGTTTTCATCCTAATATCTAATATTACTTTTGTTGTTTTTGCTTTCTTGTCTATTACCCCTTTTTACAAAATGTGCTTATTGCAAATGATTGCGGTGATGATTTGTTGATGGGGATGCAAAAGATGATTGCTATTTTTTTATGCTCTCTATTTTTTTTGGTGCTCTCTCTTGTGCACCATAGAATGTACCTATATTTTTTTGTACTTTTGCTTAGTAGGGAACTCGACCTCTTAGGTTTTTTTGCTTTTAATTTTGTAGCACTTTTGAGCATTAGTGAGATTGAGTTCTCTTTGAGGACAGTGTAATCACTTTTTCAAAAAATGCGTAGGCCCTACCATGGGTTTCCCTTAAAAAAAAAATTATCTTCTTAGGTAACTCAAGGGGTGCAAACTCCCTTCCAGGTTGATCTAATAGCTCCCTTGGAAAAAGTGCATAATAAAGTTTCAATTGAAGAAATTAAGAAGATGTCAATATGTTAGACTTCAGTTTTTGAGAAAGGGAAACCTAAAAATAAATGTAGAAATGTAAAAGGTATAGTTGTAATGTATTCAAATAGCAAGGAGAAAGCTCTTGTACCCCTTACAAAGTATGATTTCTATTTTGTCCTACCAAGGGCTAAGAAAGCAAAGGAAAAAAAATTAGTGTATGTCTTATCTTCATCTACTTATTTTGAAGCAAATGATAACAATAAAATGCAATAGAAATTAACTCCAAAGATCTACAAATAAATATAGATGAGTTGAAAGAATATCTTAAATATTTCTTTATAGTTATTCTACTATCCTTGATGTTCATAGTGATCTTATTTGCATAGAAATTAAGATGTGATATTATGATAATTCATGAGATGAAATGTTAAAGGTAAATGATAACTCATAATTAAAATCAGGGGCGGAGCCAGGATTTTTTTGATGTGGGGACACAAATCATTAATGTTAAAAAAAATCCTCAACTTTTTTCATCCTGGCTTAGGACCATCATTGAGTGTTTAATTTTTTTTAATTATTAATTTTATTATAAAAAGATAAATATATGATAAAGCAAAAAACTTACATTAATCTTGGCATTTATGTCTAGCAACTAAGTCTAATTGTCTATATTAATAAAAAATCATATGAAAGTTGGAATGGAAATATGGAACTATATTGACAAAGATTCAATTTAATTTAAAAAAGCCATCAAAAGATATAAATAATTAATAAATTTTTTCCAAATAGATTATAAAATTCATTTACATAGATCAACAAAATAAAATGTCATAACCACAAAGACTGCATAAAAGTAAACTAATGGTGTCAAAGTTAGGAGATTGATACCAAGAACAAACTGAATATGAAGTAAATAAATTTAATGTTTGACGTGAGCCTTAGTTCTTATTTGTCGTCTACAATAAACGATGAATCAAGAGACCATAGCTGGAAGGTGAAGGGAGATTCTGTCTTCCCCTAAACTTTTGTAAAAAATCATGCACATGCTAGAATGAATAACTATATTTTCCTTTAATTGGCCAGAAACTAATGTAATTCTTGCAATTCATATAATTCAAGCACTGATAGTGCAAATACCTTGAGCTATCATGTCAATTTCGACATGAGAACCTCTGTAAACTCTGAGAGTGAAGGTTTCTGCTCCTCAGCAGAGGCAAAATAGTTCAGCAAGTAATCATTTTCATCTGTTCCAACAACAAACAAGTAGTCTGATAGGTAGTCATTAAAAAATCTGCCTTTGCATCTTCCTCTGAGCTGCGCCTCAAAATCTTTAGCGTTCTAATTTTTAAGTTCCATATTTGCTGACTTAAACTGACCACCTCCTGCTGCGATCAAAAGAAACCTCTTTGCATTCTACATAATATACATACAAGTTCACTTTCAAATTGCTGCAAATTAATTGTTCATATGACAGTTGATGCTATATTGACCTGATGATAAAGAAGAACGACGTCTTCTTTCATCAAAATTGCATTTTTCACATTCAACGAATCACCACAATGAAAAAAGAAAAAAAAAAAAACACAAAGTCAGATATACCTACGGCCTCCGGCGCTTGCGCGATCCGCCAATCCGCCCTTGTGCCTACAGTTTGTTGTTTGCAGTCTACAGTCTACAGTTGCTGGTTGAAGCCTTGTCGGACGCCGGCGTGAGCATGAAGTGTTCACATTCGGGAATCCTCGCTACCTTGCTAGGTCACTTGATGTGCCATGCGTGCGTGAAAGAAGGCAAGAGCGGAGCGCTACTTCGGAATCGAAATAGCCTCACAAGTAAAACAAATAATTTATATAATTTATTTTATTTAATGCTGATTAAAGAGCAATTAATACATTTAATTAAGCATTAATTAAATTTTCAGTGGGGGCCTGTGCCCCCATGGCCCCCACACTGTATCCGCCCTTGATTAAAATAATCCACTATCTCTTCCAAAAATAGAGATAGTTCATGTAAATCTATGTTGTGGTGGAGTACTACCACCATTAGCATCTACAACCAATAAATATAAACAACTTAGTGATAATCTAGAAAGTTCTACATAGTTCAACTAGATTCAAATGTAGCTAATTCACATGCTCCTAAAATGGATTATAATATATTAGCACATCTTTTAAAACTACCTCTGAAACTATGTATCTATGATGCTTTGTTCTTTCTAAAGAAATAAGTGAGGCTTTGATTAAATATTTACACAATCCAGAGATTTGTATGGCTTAGTTAGCATCGACGCAGACAGACGAAGCTCAATATTTGAAGGAAATTCATCAGATCCTATTCTCGGATGAAGATTTGCTCTTGGGAATAATAGCGCACAATTATCCTCTATATATTTTTAGGAATATAAACAATTTCAAATTATCTTGTATTCTTATGATTCCGAGTGTATCGATCAACATTATGACTCATGAAACTCATGCTTACTTGAAGGTGGATGCTCTTAAATTCAGCTTTGATAAAATGATTTTACGAGAATTCAATGAAAAAGGCAAGAGGGCCTTGAGATCAATAGCACTACTTTTGGAAATAAGAAACCAAACAATTGAAGATAAATTCCATATAAAAGATTTTGGAACTAGTTAATGAGATAAAGATAAATATAATTATTTAGAAGATGCATAAATTAGACATGTTGGCTGATTCAATATAAAAGATAAAGAAAAATAGAATACGTAGACTAACAGTAACGTTGATATTATCCTTCCTAGAAAAATTAAGTAAAAAAAAATACCATGTCTCAAATAACGTTGATATCATCCACCAATAACTTGGATTAGATTGATAATGATTACGAAAATAAAAATTTGTTTATTTTTGATGGAATTGAATCAAATAAATATTTAAACAATTTCAAATCATTTTGTAAGGAATTTTGATTACTTCAAAAATATAATTTTTAATTAATTTAAAATTGATGAATTCCTAATTCATTGCTTGCAACCTCACATCCTGGCTGAATTGATTGCGCTTGCGAACATGTCAGCATCACCTTGCTAAAAATTTGTCATCTTGACATACTCAAATTGGTGGTTTCCCCATGCTCTTAAACATGTAATGTGTACGTTGATCCGTTGACCTCACATCATCGCAAATGTTTGTGAATAATGAAGGTTTCAGATTTAGTATTACTTGGCCAGCTTGTGAATAAAACAAGGACGGAAATTTTCTTTGAATTTTATATATAAAGACAAACATTTTAACTTTTCGTTAAATGTATTATATTATTTAAGAATATTTTAAAATAAATATTTATTTATTTCTCATGAATTTTTTCTCATTATCTGATTGAATGAATTGTATAATGATATTTACAAAACTAAAATATAATGTATATAATGTAATATATTGTAGGGGTGCAAACGAGTCAAGTCGGGCTCAAGTTGAAGGCTGTTCGAGCCTAGCTCGTTAAATGTGCAGGCGGCTCGAACTCGAGCTCGAGCTTGACTCGTTTGTCCGAATCGAAGCTCGTATTGGGCTCATTAGTTGGAGCTCAAATAGTGAGCTCGAGCTCGGTTCCAGTAATAGCTTGATTATAAGCTCAAATTGAATAATATTTTATGAATTTTTCACATTCAAAAAGTTTTTTTTACTAAAGTTTCAAGTTTTCAACATTAAAAAATAGAGCATGATAAGTTACTTAAAAAAATATGACAATGACAATAACAACCCATTTAGAAAGAATGTTGCTTCATTACAGGAAGAACGCCTCTGAACGAACCATGAAAATCTTTTCCTCTCCAGCTCGAGCACAGGAAACACTTTAGCCAAAGAAAAAAATAAATGAAGAGTGAAGAGCGATTGGTAGAATACTAGAACTCCTAACCGAACTAACCGGAGCAGTTAGTAGCTCGAATCCTCGAACACAGGAGGAACGAAGTCAAGAAGTCATGCCTTAAGTGCTCACGAATGACAGCCGCACTCTACCTCACGACCGAACCAAAGAAAGATGTAGACCGACTGTTCATTTCGTTGAATATAGCAATTATTTACTAGGGTTCATTTTTTGCCCGGTCCGACTTTCCCGCTTAGCTGCTCAGTCAGCACTCCGTAGCCAAATTTGAAAATTCCGCCTTTTAATGGAGCCAGCTCGCTGGCACTCAAACCGGACAGGTCATGACTAGAACTCGACACATCAAGCTCGAATTTCAGCTCAAGCTTGAGCTCTCGATAAGCTCGACTCGCGAGCTCGTTAAAGAGTCAACCTCGAGTCAGCACACGATTCGGCTTGACTCAGTTGCACCCCTAATATACTATGTGCATGCAAACTCACGCCCAAGTCCAAGTACTTGTTAATTTGTATAATTGTCCGCATTTCATAAATTTATTAATTTTGCACAAAAAAAAAGGCTTTACAGGTTCGTTTGTATAAATGTCTTAGTATTTCGTTTAATGTTACCGTATATAGTGATAATAATTATAGACATAGGGAGATGTATCAAAAGAAAAAATTGTAGTTGTTGAACAGGATGTAAGTTGTGATAGTACAAATACATATTTGAATTTTTTTTCCGATCATCATCCAAACAATAGAGATACAGTAAGAAATATTTACTTACTGAAAGTAACTTATCAATCTCATGATCATGAATTTAGGTGCACATTGATTGAAAAAAAAATTTATAGGTTATATCCAGTGTGATTTAATGATCACAAAGCATGATTTTAGAATAAACAAAAAAA
The DNA here is from genome assembly GCA_016618105.1 of Dendrobium huoshanense. Classification (NCBI taxonomy): domain Eukaryota; kingdom Viridiplantae; phylum Streptophyta; class Magnoliopsida; order Asparagales; family Orchidaceae; genus Dendrobium; species Dendrobium huoshanense. The sequence goes on along the minus strand of CM028345.1, from coordinate 13,546,565 downwards.
ATGTTAGTCAGGCGCATTATTTTTAAGATATAAAATATTTGCCCCGACACAAAAAAAGTTCTGGCTCGACCACCACGAGCTACCCAACTTTCGAGGATTTTGTTCTTAACTATGGCATACAGAGGTTTTGAATTGATTTAAAATTATAAATAGATTTATTTTAAATCTCTTGATTTATAACAAATTCTTTGTTATAATTTCAAATTTATAACATTATCTAATTGTAAAATTATTTGTTAAAAAAAACATATATACCACGGTTTAAGAATGAGTATGAACGTGTTTAATCCCATTGGTTATTATTATTTACTAAATAAAATAAGTTAATATCGGTTCCTTTCAGACCATTTTATTCAAGGAATTAGTTTGTTGAACTGATCAGATTTGCAGATCAAATTGGACTGTTATTGTTTCGCAAATCAGATTAAATTTTCTTATTTACAAAATTGTTAGGGAAGGCTAAACCTAGAGTAAATAAAAACTAGTTGATGTTACAACCAATACATGTTGGGAAATTTCTATATGTGGGTCAATATATGTTATACATATAAATAAAAAATTATACATTAGACGCTATCTAAAATTAAGCCAATTAAATTTGTGATCTATTTTAGTATTAAATTATTATTTGGCTTATGTGGCATCTCAATTAAATTTTGTATGGAATTAATTTGTGTAGAGGCCGGGTATTTATTTTATTTTAATGATGGACTGAAATAAAAGAAATACACTTAAAGTATATAAGGGTCGTGGTCCCCAGCTTAAGCGGTGAAGTTCTTATTTCCCTCATTTCCCATCTTGAGTGAAAAGAAGGGGTCTCTCGCTCTCTTGGAGAACACCACTCTAAACGTGGAAGATCGAAAGACCTTAATTCTGCTTTTCAATGGATTCAGGTATGCTTCCGAAAATTCTTCTCGATGATTTAGCATGTCGTTCGGAGACGATCGAATTGATTTTTTTTTCGTCTCCATTAAATCCTAACAAGTGGTATCAGAGCCTGGTTGTCATGTTAGATCACCGAGATATGATTTTCTATAATCATGTTATTAACTAGTTGAGTTTTTCGGTCACTAGCGATCTTCGTTTGAGAGTTTTCATATGCAAAGATTCTGATTACTCAGCATAAATTTATTGCCATAATTTTCAAGACTATTTTGTTTAAGTTATTCATTAAGTTTTTAGAAATTCAGAAATTTTTATATGAATAACAATTCAGTCGTTTGTTAATTATTCACTGTTCATTATCAAATTTGTTAATCGTTTTTTCTTTGAAGACGATAGAAGAAGATGAACTGATGATTATTTTTTTTTTTTCATTTGCGGTTACCGTAATTGAAAAGACGTAACTGTTGGATAATTACAGTTACTTTAATGCTTCATTTAATTTTGACGTTTTTCATATATGAATTATTTAATTTATAACTAGCTTGTTTGCATATAAAAGCTAGTATTAAAACCGTGAATGTGCATTTGTAACTGAATGTATCTCGATATTGATGCTTTGTAATCATTACTCCATTAACTGTAGTTATTTTTCATTAACTATTGATTAAGGATTTCTAAATAATTAATTCTTAAATTAGAATTAATCCTTTTGAAGGAATTTCAAATTTCTTATGTCTCTAAATTTTATTTGCTGTATTGGATATAGAAATATTTTGTTCATATATATTTATGAATTTAATATTTCTATTTTGATAGAATTATTCATTAATTCAAAATTAAATTAAATTGAAATAATATGTCACCAAAGTGACCTCTATTAAATCAATTTATTTAATATTAAAATTATTTGAATAATGCTAAGGAATTTTTCTAGTCTATGCGAAAAATAATCAGCCCAAAGGAAGATTATTTTTTTGGCCGGACTCTAAAGATATAATAATAAATATATGATAATTTTTGAAAGTATTCATGCATATAGTAAGTCGGTCCAAAGAAAGGCTTATTATTGGCAGAATTTTTTTATCAATATTTATTAACTATAATTTTAAGTGTACCATTTACAAATTATAATTTCTGTCCAAAGACTAAATTATGATGTTGTTTTAGGTATCTTATAAAGGGCCCACCATATGCTGTTACTAATTACGATCTTATTTTTTTGTTCTTTTTCAGTTAATGTTTCTTCTATATCTGCCAATTTACATAACATTCCAGTGCTTAGTGGCTCTAATTTTAAGAAATGGAAAGAGCACATTACTATTGTTCTTGGGTGTATGGATCTAGACTATGCGATTCGGACTGAACGCCCTCCTGCCCTTACTGCGAAAAGCACTATTGAACAAAGGGCAAATTTTGAAAAGTGTGAGCGTTCAAACCGCATGAGTCTTATGATCATGAAGCACTCAATTCCAGATACCATCAGGGGTGCAATGCTTGAGGAGGAAAATACTAAGAAATTCCTAAGCCAAATAGCAGACCGTTTCGTAGGCTCTGAAAAGGTCGAAACAAGTACTATTCTTAGTAAACTTGTTTCAATGCGGTATAAAGGCAAAGGGAATATAAGAGAGTACATTATGGAAATGTCTAATCTTGTTACAAGACTGAGAGCACTAAAGTTAGAATTGTCTGATGATATTCTTGTGCATCTAGTCTTGATCTCTCTTCCTGCACAATTCAGTCCTTTTAAGATAAGTTACAATACTCAAAAGGAAAAATGGACTCTTAATGAGCTCATTGCTCAATGTGTGCAAGAGGAAGAAAGATTGAAACAAGAAAAGATAGAAAGTGCTCACTTAGCTTATTCCTCTCATGATTTTGCTACCAAAAGGAAAAGGAATTATAAAGTTAAAGTGGCTGCAGATAAAGGGACTTCACAACCTAAAGTGCAACAGAAGCAAGATCAAGTTATTACTTGTTTCTTTTGCAAGAAGACTGGTCATGTGAAGAAGGATTGTCCAAAATATGCTAACTAGCTCGTCAAAAAGGGTAAACTTCTGAATTTTGTTTGTTCTGAAGTTAATTTGGCTTTAGTAACAAATCACACTTGGTAGATAGATACAGGTGCAACTACTCACAAAAGTGTGACTATGCAGGGTTGTCTAAGGAGCAGAGTGCCAACTGATGCTGAAAGATTCATCTATGTGGGAAATGGCAATAAAGCTCATGTTAAAGCTGTAGGCTTATATAGATTGCACTTAGAATCTGGTTGTACTTTGGATTTGTGTGAGACTTTTTATGTACCGTCATTTAGACGGAATCTTATTTCTATTTCATGTTTGGACAAATCTGATTATTCTTGTTCATTTGGAAATGGAAAATTTAGTCTCTTTTAGTATTCTAAAGTTATTGGTACAGGTTCTTTAATTGGTAATCTATATAAATTAGATATTTCTGCCTCACAGATAAATGAAACTTTGCATGTAAATAATTTTGGTACAAAGAGAAAATTAACTAATGAGAATTCCTTTATGTTATGGCACAAGCGCTTAGGACATATTTTTAAACAAAGAATTGAAAGGCTTGTGTCAGATGGAATTCTTGATTCCCTTGATTATACAGATTTTAAACTTTGCATTGAATGTATTAAGGGAAAACAAACAAATATTAAGAAATTAGGTGCCAAAAGGAGTCTAAATGTCTTGGAATTAATACATACTGATATTTGTGGCCCATTCCCTACAGCTTCTTGGAATGATCAACAATACTTTATTACTTTCATAGACGGTTATTCTCGTTATGGGTACTTATACTTAATACATGAAAAAACAGAATCTCTGGATGTATTTAAGATCTTCAAAGCTGAAGTTGAAAATCAACTTGGTAAGAAGATTAAAGCTGTCAAATCTGACCGTGGTGGTGAATACTATGGTAGATATGATGGATCAGGTGAACAACATCCAGGCCCTTTTGCAAGATATTTAGCAGAATGTGGCATCGTTCCTCAATACACTATGCCGGGGACTCCAAGTCAAAATGGTGTAGCTGAGAGACGAAACAGAACCTTAAAGGATATGGTTAAAAGTATGATTAGTCATTCTTCTTTACTAGAATCACTTTGGGGAGAAGCCTTAAAGACTGCAGCTTATATTCTCAATAGAGTTCCAAGTAAAGCAGTAACTAAAACCCCATATGAGTTATGGACTGGGAAGAAGCCTAGTATTAGGCATTTTCATGTCTGGGGATGTCTAGCTGAGGCTAGGCCTTATAAGCCTAATGAAAGAAAATTAGACTCAAGAACTGTTAGCTGCTATTTTGTTGGATACTCTAAAAAGTCAAGAGGTTTTAATTTTTATGATTCCTCAAGTAAATCCTTTTTTGAAACGGGTAATGCTAAATTTATTGAGGATGTTGAATATAGTGGGAGTGATAAAATTAAAGATTTTGATTTTGAGGAGGAATATATTACTATTCCTACTATTACAATTTAAAATGATCAGTTGATTATGCCTGATCTTATTCAGATTGTAAATACAGATAATCAATATAATCTTGAATTATCTCCCACTCATATGGAAGGACAACAACCTCAAACTAAAGTGTCATTAAGGAGATCCACAAGGGAAAGGAGAACAACAATTTCAGATGATTATAGTGTATATCTCCAAGAGCATGAGTTTGACTTGGGATTGGAAGATGATCCAATCTCATTCAGTCAGGTCAAACAATGTTCTAATTCTCAAAAATGCATAGAAGCCATGGAAGATGAGATGAAATCTATGAAAGACAATGATGTTTGGGATCTTTCTGAATTGCCTGAAGGTGCAAAACCTATTGGTTGTAAATGGATTTTTAAAACCAAAAGGGATGCAATAGGTAATATTGAAAGATATAAAGCACGTCTAGTTGCTAAAGGTTTCACTCAAAAGGAAGTCATTGATTATAAAGAGACTTTCTCTCCAGTTTCTTCGAAAGACTCTTTTAGAATCATTATGGCACTTGTAGCTCATTATGATTTAGAGCTACACCATATGGATGTAAAGACTGCATTCCTTAATGGAGACATTGAGGAAACTATATATATGATGCAACCAGAAAATTTTCAATCTTCTGATTCAAAACATCTGGTTTGCAAATTAAAGAAATCCATCTATGGTTTAAAGCAAGCTTCCCGTCAATGGTATAAGAAGTTTGATCAAGTGATTTCTTCATTTAGTTTTAAGGAGAATACTGTTGATCAATGTATTTATCATAAGGTCAGTGGGAGTAAGTTTATTCTCCTGGTGTTATATGTCGATGATATTCTGCTAGCAAGCAGTGACATAGGCTTGTTGCATGAGACTAAGAGATTTCTTTCAAATAAATTTGAAATGAAAGATCTTGGAAATGCATCGTTTGTGTTGGGTATACAAATTCATCGGGATCGCTCCCGTGGTATACTTGGATTATCACAAACAGCCTATATTGATAAAGTGTTAAGCAGATTTGGCATGAAAGATTGTGCACCAGGGGATACACCCATTGCAAAAGGAGATAAATTCAGTTTGCTTAAATGCCCAAGAAATGAAGTTGAAAAGCAAGAGATGGATAAGATCCCTTATGCATTGGCAGTAGGGAGTCTTATGTATGCTCAAGTGTGTACGCGTCCGGATATTGCGTATATTGTTGAAATGCTTGGTAGATATTTAAGTAACCCAGGAATGGATCATTGGAAAGCAGTGAAACGGGTTATGAGATATCTAAAAAGGACAAGAGATTTTATGCTCACATATCAGAGATCTGATCATTTAGAGATTGTGGGGTATTCCGACTCTGATTTTGTTGGTTGCCTCGATAGCAGGAGATCCACTTCAGGCTATATTTTCATGTTGGCTTGAGGAGCTATTTCTTGGAAAAGTGTTAAGCAATCACTTATAGCTTCTTCAACAATGGAAGCAGAGTTTATAGCTTGTTATGAGGCTTCAAATCAGGGAATATGGTTGCGAAATTTTATCACAGGGCTACATATTGTTGATGGCATTGAGAGACCATTAAAGATAAATTGTGATAATAAGGCAGCTGAGTTATATTCCAAGAACAACAGGAGTTCGTCAAAATCAAAGCATATTGACATAAAGTTTCTTGTTGTGAAAGAAAGGGTTCAGAGTTCTCAAATTTGTATTGAACATATTAATACAAACTTTATGATTGCAGACCCACTTACAAAAGGATTACCACATAAAGTATTTCATGAGCATGTGGCTCGTATGGGTGTAATCTATTTTGATGATATGCTAGCTTAGTGGGAGTTTGTTGTATTGTTCAATTATTATGAACTTAATTTCTGATCAGACTAAAGTATTGTTATTTTGGTGATTGAAAACTCTGAAATACAGTTATTTGATTTCAATTGCAATTTAGCATAAAGTATTGAATTTTGGTTATAACTCTTTTGAGTTATAAAATTGGACCAGTTGAAAATATTCATGATTTGAGATCACATTACATGAATTTTTCATGCTACACATCCATACTTGATCTATGTCGTTAATTATGTCAACATAGTGACCATTGATGGGTCTTGTTACGAAATATGTAACAAAGGTTGCTTTGATTCTATATTGATATGATTGATGGACCAGATTGTCTAGAGATGTTATTTTAGAAAGATAGCAAAATTGAGCTCTTACAGTTATTTCAGAATGTATAATTATATGTATATATATATATATATGTGGCCCAAGTGGGAGATTGTTGGGAAATTTCTATATGTGGGTCAATATATGTTATACATATAAATAAAGAATTATACATTAGACGCTATCTAAAATTAAGCCAATTAAATTTGTGATCTATTTTAGTATTAAATTATTATTTGGCTTATGTGGCATCTCAATTAAATTATGTATGGAATTAATTTGTGTAGAGGCCGGGTATTTATTTTATTTTAATGATGGGCTGAAATAAAAGAAATACACTTAAAGTATATAAGGGTCGTGGTCCCCAGTTTAAGCGGTGAAGTTCTCATTTCCCATCTTGAGTGAAAAGAAGGGGTCTCTCGCTCTCTTAGAGAACGCCGCTCTAAACATGGAAGATCGAAAGACCTTGATTCTACTTTTCATTGGATTCAGGTACGCTTCCGAAAATTCTTCTCGATGATTTAGCATGTCGTTCGGAGACGATCGAATTGATTTTTTTCGTCTCCATTAAATCCTAACCATACAGACTAACACAGGCAAGCAGACTGGCAAAATAATATGATATGGATCCCTATCTAACATGGCCCCCGTGACTTGGTTGAGATTTTGGGATCCATCGTGCATGATGAGTACGATAAAGAGAGACTCTGGAATGAGAGTCGAATTCATAAGATCAAGAAACAAGGTCCTACAATTATGTGATGAGTCTCCTAGATGGAGGTAACAATAAATGATGAGTCCATTTACTGCAATATTAGTAATGGTGTTAAGAGGTGTGCGCTTCCTAAAACTTGATTGGGGGTGTATGTAGTAGGAAGATGTCTCTAATTGTTGATAGCAACTAAGAGAGAGCATATTTTCTTGGGATGACTTTCCCTCATGCTGAAGAATAGTTTGGGCAAGTCACTTAAAGATGCTTATCTATGATGATTACACACTTGGAAAAATTTCCCATGATGAGTCTGTGTGATCTGCACCTTGGGAGGGGGGAGTTACTGCCTATTTACCCAAAAAGTTATTACTTTTATGTACTCTATGGTGCCATGCCTCATTAAGGTGATTAATATTGTGACTACTTGCTCCCCCTAACCAAGCTCATTGATTGAAATCTACGTAGGTAACCATGTGTTACCTATATGAATATACATGATTATATATTTGATTAACAGATTTAATTTCTTCTTTGAGGGGTGAGTTACAAAATAGGATTAGTGAATAAAAAGTTAGAATCATTTATTATCTTTACCAAATAGTAAAAGAGAGAGTACGTATGTGATATTATCATATTATTATTGTTAAATAAAGCAACACACCCTCCCTCAAGATCCTTATCTTGACATTAATATGACTCCATGCACTATCTCTTGGTTATAAGTAGCAACAAGTTATTGTGATGTCACACTCCTTTCTTTTGCCTTAAGTTTCTGCTACTAACGTTCTTGAGGAGGCTAATAATTTCTTCTAAGTACGTTGAAATGGGTACATAAGTTAAGTAATGTTCCCCATCGCAAATGTAATGTAGAAAATTGTGGAAACTCTAATTCTGAATGTGGTGTTAACTCAGCCCTTTGTGAACCTCACAAGCAACCATGGCCCCATGCTAATGGATGTCAGGCAATCATCAGTGATTTGTGAAGTTAAAAAGAGTTCAATTTTCTTTTTTGAATTAGTTATATCTAGAGGTCGAGCATCATCTGGTTTGGGTGATCCAAGAATCCACTTGAACTTGGATGAGTTCATAATTAACCCATCAAAAAATTTAAGAAATTAGTGCTAGCTTAACGGAAGCTAAGCTTCTACATTAAGGTTTTAGGCTACATGATAGGCTCTAAGGAATTAGTTTGATATTTTGGACTGAGAATTGCTTCTTTTTGACCCTTCCCTCTATAGTACATAAGAAACAGCATTGGTGTTGAACATAATGGGTTAGCGTGCCCATCAATGTAGAATCCTATTACATCATAAAGATTCTTATGGATTCCGGGTGAGAATATATAGGGTAGGATGTGTAATCTCATGTAACGTTGGAACTACTAACTTCTCTACTAATAATTTCACAAGACAAGCAACATTACACATAGACAAAAAATGACTAATCATGTTGGATGGTTATAGACTGCACCCCAAGATTTAATTGTTGAAAGCATTTCATATCTTGCTAAATATAATAATAAATAATAAGACCCCTAATTAACTTTGAATGAACATAATATAAGCTCAACCACAATTACTTTTCATTTCATTCATCTTTAAAGTGTATATAAAATAAAATCTTTACATCACACTAATGGGCTCCAAACTAGAAGAAAGTCTTATAGAGAAAAGCAATAATTGTACATAATCTAAAAACTAAAAAAATTAGAAAGTTACCTACAAAGACTTAGAAATATCTGAACCTATCACCTAAGCTACTCAAAAAAATCTTTACCCTTTCCCTCGCCTGAAACAGATGCATAATAGGCTTGAATCAATATAGCTTTGAAGGCCACACCCACCTATTTGAATTTTTAATAATGAACCTAATAAGCATATAATGATTTACAGACTATTGTACTAAATAGAGTAATCTTTGCAGATAAAAAAAATTAAATAGACTTTGTGTTGAAAGTAAATGAAGAAGTATTTCATATATAAGAGTATAAAGTAATAGAGTTCCCTTATGCCTTCTATCTGAAATAAATATAAGAAGTTAGACCCTTATTTCTCCCTTTGCTAGCATAACATAAAATAGGCCTTTTTGACACATAAATGCTAATCACATTTGATTTTTAGAAATTCAACCCTTTATAGATCATAGTGCATTCAACAAAATAATCTTTATCCAACATCATTACTCATCAGAATAATATATTTCAACCAAACAAGCATAGATATAATTGCATTTCAATGAAATAAATGAAAAAACTATTTTTGGGAAATTCATAAAATGCCCTAGCAATAACAAAGAAATACGAAAACTATCAAAAATTTCATAAATTTAAGAATTTGAATAGATTTTAATGAATTAGTTAGAAAACTATTATGAAGCTTTGAATATTCTATATCATCAATTTTTTGGATTAAAAACATTTTTTAATTTATTAAAAATAGAATAATTTTTAATTTAACAAAAGAGTCTTTCTTAAAAAATAACAAAGTATGCATAATACTCAAATCTATAACATACTAAAAGATACATGTTAAATGTTTAAAAGATATAAAATTATCCCTATTTATACATTACAAATTTATAATTTTAATAAAAAAATCCTAAAAGTTTCATAGTATTAAAAATTGAGATAGGCAGAATATAGGATAAACTAATTCAAACAACTTTGAAAATTGAATCGATCGTAAAAAAATAGATCGAAGAAGACTAATCCCTTTTTCTCTCTCTAAAACTAACTCTCTCACTAAATTAAATTGAGGTGGTGTATCGAATGCCAAAATGAAATTAATAATGGAATTTATTATTTTTTATAAAATTTTGATTTATCACTACGACCCTCTATACAGTAGCTCCACAACTATCTCCAATAGGCATCATAACTTCACAACCCCAAACTCAGAGTAATTGTTTTCCACAAATTTTGCTAAAAAATAGAGAGCTTAATTATGCAACACCACCAAACCCGGTGCCGTAGAGCTCTTAAGGAAATAAATTTTACATTTTTTTTAAGCAAATTGACCCATACGACCCACTTTAGAATAGACTTTAAACATTCATATGTACAAAGAGCACTCACAAATGCATATAGAGAAAAATGTAGAAGTTCTAACATGTTTAACTTTCCTAAAAAATTAGAACTGGTGTAGCAACATTGCATTAGTTATAACAATCCACCTTTTTTAGGAAAATGACTTGCTTAACATTTCAAAACTCAAATTAGTCATACAAATATTTTTATAAGTATCTCATCTTTGATTAATTCTCCCATGTAAGCTCTCTTTTAGTCCCTCGCTTTCACTATACCTTTACCAGTAAGATCTATTTATTCCTTAATCCTCTAACATCATATCCCAATGTTCTTCCTTGTTCATCTATACAAATAAAAGTTGGTTTTACATCACTTTCATATATAAATATTTGCTTCTGGTTGTTGGATACCCACTTCATAAAAGATTATACATGGAATACACTATAAATATCTGGCTTATCTTTGGGTTAAAATAAGCTACAAGTAGATTTTTTAATTCTTTTTACTAGTTCAAAGGTCGAAAATACCTTGCATTAAGTTTTTCTTCTTTTCAAAATTTTGCTAATACAAGTCATCAATTTTATTATCATGTATACAAAGCATCCAACATAAAATTTTACTTCTTGATGCTTTGTATCTTAATATTATTTCTAACTATTCTACACAACTGCTAATCTATCTATGATAAGATGGATCTTCTTATTTGTGTTAGTTACTAAAGAAGGCCAAATCATACTCCTCTTTCCCACCTTTGTCTAAGATAGTGGGTTTTAATATTCTCTACCATATAGAGTTTTGTAAGTAGTCATATTTATACTTGACTAAAATTTTTTATTGTTGGTAAATTTAATCGGAGGAAAGTTATCCTCCCAACTTCCATTAAAGTATAAAACAAAAAGTCTTAGAAGATCTATTTATTCATGAATAGTCCTCTTAGGCTTTTCATCATTTGATAGATAAAAACCCATCCTAAAATGCAATTTAATGTCCATACTGTATAAAATACCTATCAAAATCTACAGAAAAATGTTCCATCTCTAAAAAATTATTAATTTCACAACTCCATGTAGTAGAGCAACCTCTTATAGAAAAACCTATGTCAAACCTATCCACTAAATCTGCCTATTAGATTAGAATAAAATTTATGGACTTTGTCAAAAGATACACTATAATTAAGATGGCAGCATGCCTTTTCCATTCTTATAAGATTTGACTTGGTCAATAATCCTGAGCTATTATGTATCCTATTTTTAAGTTTTTTAAATATTTTTTGGTAGTGATGGTTGTATAATCATTTGAGATATAGCACTAGGGCTTTATTCATAGATTGCAACTACTTCCAATTTTAGGGCATTCCCTGGACGACGTGTTGTATAGCCTGAACACAGTGACAAGTGAGCTAATGCCCCTACACTAGTGCCCGGGTGCAGTGTTAAATAGGGAAGGTTTTCCACATCAAGGATGGATGTGGGCAAAGAAACTATTCCATGAAACTAATATTAGGATATGAACTTGGAATAAACGTTACCTTAATGGAAACTTAATGAAAGTAATTCATATGAAGATAAATATTGTCTGCATTCAAGAAACTAAATGGGTTGGAGAGAATGCTAAGGAGACTGATAACGTAGGATCTAAACAATGGTATTCAAATAGGAGTCGTATTAGAAATGGTGTAAGTGTGATTTTAGATAGGAGTTTGAAGGACAATATTATAAATATTAAAATAAATTTAACGGGAATAATAGGTTTAATGATTATTGTTGATGTTAGGACTGTTAATTTTATAGTGCTTATGCCCCTGAAATAGGTTTGGATACATAATTCAAAATTAAAATTTTGGAATGACTTAAACAAATTAATACCAAAGATACCTCTTTTTTTTTTGAATAAGCAAAACCTTGCAATAAAGTAAAAACATAAAGTCAAAAACTACAAAGTGGATTCCTCCTTCAACAAATTAAAAAATGAAGGAGGTACCTTATTCAAACTAAACTATTCCCAACTAAAACTACAGAAAAGAGCATAGTTAGAACATAACTTTGCTAACTTATTACTTTTCCTTCCTATACAATTGAAAATGACAAAATTAATTTCCTTTAGAAAATCAAGATCCTCCTCTTTGTAGCTCCCATTTCTCCAAGCACTTTGAAGAAAAGAAATAATGTTTAAATTGCACATTCAATGTTGATATGTTTGTACTTGAACATCCAATCTTTAATCACATCCTTCAAAGATTTAATTGCTAGAAGCTCCAATTGAGTAATGTCCCAATGAACATAAGATTTTTCTAGTGCCAAGTGGAGTCTGCCTTTATAATCTCGAAATGCCCCAGCAGTACCTACTGTATATGAAGAGACTAGAGATGCATCTACATTGACCTTTAGCTATTCGGGTGAAGGAGGATCCTCAATATTGGACAATCTATATGACTGGTTAGCATCCTTATGGCCCAATTTGAAATGGCTTAAGATGTAAGAAACCAAGGTGTACCATATAGCATTGGAAGTAATGAAAATAGGGCTATCTTCCACACCTTCATAAATGTGTTTGTTCCTTGCTTTCCAAAATAAGAAGACTTCATTACAATAAGATTAAGGACCATCCCATCCTTAAGAGCAAGAAGTTCCAGCCATCTAAGACATTCTTCAAATCTATCAAACATAGGAATTCCAAATCTTGGTTTAAGTATTGAATTACCTCCTTAAGCTTAAGACATTTGCAAGTAGTATGCTCTACATCTTCAATCTCATTACAACCTCTAAGACAATTACCACTATCCAATAATCTTCTATAGCACAAAAATTGAAATAATGAAATGGAATTTCTACTTAGTCTACACCAAAAAACATCAACTCGAGGATTTAACATTGCTTTCTTGATCCCCTTCCAATGCTGGTACTCATATCACTCTAGCCGTGATGCTCTAAAAGCCAATCCAGTAATGGAAATCTCAGATTTGTACTGTAGCAGCTCCATACGATCCTCATCTCCCTATGGTAGAATTTCCACCTGCTTAATATGTTTAACCAACTCCATACTAAAATGTTTCATTAATACCCCTTCCTTCCAACATCCATCTACTATGAATTCCTTGACTAAGACTACATCATCCTCCTGTGGAACAACAAAAATAGTCCACAAGTTGTTATATTTGTCCATTATCCAAATATCTTTGAAGGCATCCAACGATCCTCCATTAACCCCTATCCATCTTACAATTGGTTTCATCATTCTACCTCCATCATTCAATAATTTCCTAGTAGAAGAACAACATTTACTCACATTTCCCATGTCAAGTTGATCACCATATTTAGTACCCAATAACTTATATAAAAGTGACTCTTTATCTTGAATGAATCTCCAAGCCAACCTAGCCCTTAATGCAGGAGTTTTTGAGACACTAGAATACAATCTACGGCCTCCCTTACATAAAGGTTTGCAAAGATCAAACCAACTAACATAGTGTAAACCAACTCTTCCATTAGACTTGTTCCAAATGAAACTCCTGCAAAGTTTGTCTAATTCCTCCAGTATTCATTTCAGAATAAGAGAACGCGTAGCATGAAAGGTAGGGAATGAAATCATAATTTATTTGACCAATGCTAACTTACCCGCCAACGATATGAAGTTGCTTCCCCATATGTTTTCATCCACATACCTTTGTCTACAATGAACTGAAAGCCATCTCTAATAAGTTTTCTTAAAGAAACTTTAATCCCAAGGTAATTAAATTTTGTAACTGTTTTGAATCCCATAATACAAGAGATTCTTTTCTTCTTTTTCATGCTCACATATTTTCCAAATAAAATGGTAGATTTACCCATGTTTATATGCTGTCCCATCCATCCACAAAAATCATATAAGATAGTCTTGACTTCCTTTACAACCCTCCTTTTAGCTTCTGAAAACATTATAACATCATCTGCATAGAGTAAATGGGACACTCTCGGGCCTACTGAATTAATGCTAATCGCACAAGAGCTTTGAGTAAAGGCATTAGATAGGAGTTGTGAACAAAGAATAAAAAGAAGTGGAGACTAAGGACAACCTTGACGAAATCAACTCTTAGCTTGAATCCACTTTGAGCAATTGCAATTGATAATTAAACAAAAAGTGGAATCTTCAACGCACTCCATATTCAATTTGGAAAACTTTGGAGGAAAGTCAAAATACTCCAAGTATTTCCTAAGAGTAGACCAAGACATGGAATCATATGCTTGTTCCATGTGTACCTTGAAAGAAATAAGGCCTTTAGTAGATTTTGAGTACCTAAATTTATGAAATAGTTTTTGAGCCACCAACACATGATCTGATAAAGACCTCCCCTTGATAAAAGTCACTTGTTCCATCAAAATTAGCTTCAGAATTACCTCAATCAATCTGTTCAAAATCACCTTTGCCACAATCTTGTACCAAGAATTACATAGGCTGATTGGTGTATAATTAGAAGGGAGAAGTGGATTTGATACCTTCAGTATGAGCATAATGAGTGTTTCCTTCCATCCTTTGTTCAACTCCCATTACATAGGAATTGATTTATTGCTTTCCAAAAATTTGATTTGATAATGTCCTAATATGCTTTGATAAATGAATAGGAAACACCATCATTGCCAGGAGAAATGTTTCTGCTCGTTTGCTTCAACACCAACTCCACCTCTTCAATTGAAAAACCTCTTTCCAAAAAACTCATATCATCATTGTTTAGGCAATTGAGTGCAGCCAACCAACCATCTAGATTGCAATACCTGAGATCCCACTTTTTCTCAAAAAACTGAAAGAAAACCTTCAATCAGATCTTGTTTTTCCACCAAAACACCATTTTCATCCTTCACTTTGGCAATGCTATTGGAGTTTCTTTGAGCACTAGCATAAGAATGGAACAAATTCGAATTACAATCTCCCACTACTAACCACTTCACCTTTGCTCTTTGCTTCCACCAAGAATTCAAGCGAGCCATGGTTGAATTCAATTCATTAACTTTCATTTTAAGACTCCAACACTCCATCACTGAGAACGATCCATCTATAGATTCCTTATTTTGATGCTCCAGGATATCCTTCATAAGAGCTTCTTTAAGTTCATTAAGATCCTTTAACTTAGCTTTGCTCCCAAAAAACAATGATTTCAATGATCTTGTAAACTTCTTGTTGAGAATTTGTGAAGTGTTCCCTTAATAAGCTTTGCTCCATTCCTTCCTAACCATAGAAAAAAGAGGTAGGATAAGATGCCCAAATGTCTTTGAACTTGATGTTCCTTTAGGAGACCAAAATAAAATCAATAATGTTCAAAAGGGTTAGGCAATGGTCCGATGATATCCTAACCAAATGTATCCCAACCAAATGATGAGGGGAGCTCAAATATGTTGAATTGATGAAACATCCATAAAATCATTCAAGAATCCTTGCTCCATCACTTTTATTATTGCACCATATAAATTTTGGCCCAATAAAACCAACTTCATGAAGATCATTATTTAGTAAACATTCTTTCATCTACTTTGGACCTTGAGAAAATATGAATCTTCTACCCCCTCCTTTATCTTCCTTAGCCAATATAAAATTGAAATCACCACCTATTTCCATAAGTACTTTCATAGTGAAATGTTTATCCAGCATTGCCCAAAGATCTCTTCTTCTATGCACCTCTTTACTTCCATAAATTGAAGCAACCCTCCAAATTCCTTTGTTCAACATTTTAAGATCACCAATAACCACTTGAGAAGTAGAATCAATAATAAAAAAATCAGCTAGTTTAGAATTCCACAAAATTAAAATTACCCCGAAAAGCCCACTTGAAGGAACATAGAAAAAATCCCATCCATTCCCAATCATTACATTGACTTCACTTTTATCAATAGAAGTTAATTTGGTTTCTACCAAACCCAAAAATAACACACCATGAAGTTTAACAAATTCCCTAAGATATAGAGAAGTACTTTTCTTTCTTGCTCCTCTATAATTCCAAAATGTAATAAAATACATTTAATTGAGATTAGGAGAAGTAGTCCCCAATGTACCTTTCCCATCCAGCACCAGTATTTTGCTCCTGGATGAAGGGTTGATCGGACCCAAGTCATTTAAGTATGTGGATTTCTTCCTTTTTGTTACTGAGAGCTAACTCTCTTCCCACCACTTTCAACAATCTCAACATCAAAAGGGGCTGATGCAGAAACCTCTAGAACTTCAATTCCTACAGCAGTTGCTGCTACATTAGTGATAAAAGAGTTGTTTACCTCCTCAACTGCTTGTGGGCTCTGAAAATTTAGCCTTAGCCTCTACCCAACACTTTATTTTTTTATTCGGTGAGGGAGTTTTAACATAATTAAGTTATGGGGTAAATTTTGGAAGGAAAATGGGTTTTTAGATAAGACACTACCAGAGATTTTGCCGTCATTTTGTGAGGACTTTATGATATGAGTTCTGGTTTCCTATAGGTGCAAGCCCCTATAGTTAATTAACTTTACCGATCAAGAGATAGAACTTTTGATTAAGGCTAGTCATCAATCAGATATGTTGAGATATGTGTTATCTAGCATATAGTTGCAGCATGGGCATAAGTATTTGAAAATGGTTAGATGTTTGGAATTTGGGTTGGAAGATTTGATAATTAAATGTAGAAATTTCACCATCTTGCCTTTAAAAGCGGATGGTGGGGGAATGGATGATGGTACGGATCAAGATCCCATTGTTCCATCATCCCGGACCATCATGGTCCCTATCTACTTAGTCAGAGGAGGTAGTCAACCCAACCTAATATAAGGATCCTTGTTGACAGCCATGGGTTGCTTCGTCCAAGGGAACCTCATAGATCTGGGTTTGATATTTGCTTAAGGGATAAATTTGAATCCACCTTAGCTAACAGAGGGCTTTGTGCCCTATCAACTATATCCTATAGATTCATATATCAAGGATTTGATGTCACTAAGGAGCGTGTTGGCTCTGGTTATAACCAATATTTTGTGGTGCCATTTGGTGGAAAAACCACTCAATTCAAAGGGCCCTGAGTCATAACTGTTTATCCTGCAGTTCTATTTAGCAGCAAAACCATCGGTTAGAGGACACGTACCATATCCTTACAGCAGGAGATTGTTTGAGAATGAATCCTAGTATTATTTTTGACGAGGCATTAGCTCTTTATGAGCTAAAGTAAATTTTTAATTAGTCCACTCCGATAAACTATTGCGGAGGGTGGATGAATTTTGCTTTTTGTGATTGATGATTGAATTTCAATTATAAATATTTAGATTTGGAGTTTTCTGGTATTTTGGATTGGAGTTCATGAGTATTTTGGTGGCATTTTGGATTATCTGAAATAAACCCCTTCAGTTTAGTTAGATATCAAACACGGCCAACATCGGGGTTACTTTTAGATCATTTCCATTTGAAATTATTTCCATTTTTTTATGGTTGAACCTTGTCAACTCTGTCGAGCTATCAACAGAGGATCAGGTTTATTCGGGTTCATGCCTTTGTTTGTAAATTTTCTTTGTTAAATGCCTTGAAGGCCTAATATGAATGTGTAAAATAAATATTTTGATTGACTTCATGACCTGATATTTATCTGATGGTTCGAACCCTATCTACTTCTGTTACATGCATAGAAGTATCGGGTTTTGTAGGCTTTATTCCCTTATTAGTAAATTCTCTTGATTATAGGCCCTGAAGGTCTAGTATGAATGTATCAAAATACATCGATCGCCATAACCATGTATTTATTTGATGTCTCGAACCCTATTGACTCCTATTGATCCACATAGAAGGATCGGGTTCAAACTTGAATTCATATATTGACCCGTGCAGCATCCCTAGACGTCACGTATGTACCAATGACTTGCTCATTGTGGCCCATATAGGTGTTTAAGAATTTAATTGATTGTACATACCCCTTGTTTACCTATATATATATAATGCATGTGTAAGGGTATTTATTTTAGATGTTATTGGCGCCTTTTATCTGCTTGTATGAAGGTTGCAGATCCGGTGGCTGTGTTATCTGCATGTCATGAGGCATCTCCTCATCTTGATGTGGACTCCCCTTTCTTGTTCACTAGGGAGGTTTTTTTCTTAAAATTTTTCACCATAACTTTGAAATAGACTCTTTTTTTTAAGCTCTTCAGTATAGTAGACTTGTTACTTCTGGTGTTTGTGGACACCAAAACTATTTTTTTCTTAAGTATAAGACTAAGAATAAACTTTGAAACACCAGGAAGTTAGGTTCTAATTTTTTCAAACATCCATTTCCTTCATCCAAGGGGTGTCCTTCTCCATACACCGAGTTGCCCTCATACCCAACATACTCATAGATCTTAATCACCATTATTGTAGGTGACATATGTACTTGTGTCCACAAGGGTTCATTTTGCCTACAATATACCCACTATTATTATCCACAAGTGGATCGTATGTATTTATAGGGAACCCATTGTATCCACTACAACCTCCTAGAAGTGTTCGTAGGAGAGCAATTATTCCTACATCATATCCACCTTTCAACAATCTTAGGGATTGTTATAGGGACAGATCTTCCACTATCAAGTGGTAGTGTTATTGTCTCAATCTTGTAGGGATTGTTATAGGAGTCTATTACATTTGTATCATGTCCACCTTTGTTATTCAAAATTTATTTGTGACGATGGGTCTGTTATTGATCTTTAATGTCACCTTATTCAATCAACAGGCGTTGTTGCTTGTGTTGGAGATTCCAATAGTGCTTATATGACACACATGCATTATGCAACCATTTATTATTCTTGCATATACGATGCGCGTAATGTCATATGACTATTGTAATAGTCCACTACATTCTTTGTTTGTATGCATTGAGGTCTTGTAGTGTTCTTGCTTGTACCTTGATATTGGTTATGAGGATGTTGCAATATCCTCCCTGCAAGGGTTCACGATCTTTTGGATTTGTTGAATCTTAGTCACATTTGTTTTCATGGATTAATGTATTTCTTTTAACTTTGAGTCACTATTGATCATATAAATATTCTTGTAGTTTTGAGTTCCTTCGTATATGATTCAAGCTTTGAATTCTTTGTATATGCTTGAGTTCAAGAGAGAGTTCAAGTCCAGTTCATACTTGGATTCGTTGTGGTCTTATTGAGTTTAGACCCCATTCAAGTTCAAGTCCTTAGTTCAGTTCAATATCATTTATCAAGGTTTTATTTGAGTTCAAATGTTCATAATCATTTTCTTTTTCAAGTCATTTTTTACTTGAGTTTGAATTCATTAAGATATGAATTTATTATGTCAAAGTCCACAAGTCTGAGTACACTGTTGTTCTTCTGAGTTTAAGTTCTCATTCTTCTGAGTTCAAATTAGGTTTGAGTACATTATTACATTTACTCAAAATTTTGATATCCTCCTGACATCTCCCCTATTTAGGGAAAAATATTGGAAAACTGGGCCTTCTGCCATGCAAGAGAAAAGCGTGCACGGTAGGTGCCCTCGGACGAGGACACTACGACTATAAATTCTTTAACCCCACCTCGCTAGAGAATGGCGTATATGGGTCATTGATACCTGTTACAAGAAATGCAAAGGCTTCCCCGTAGGTACAGAGCTGCATACAGGTACATAAAATTGTCACTGCCAAGCTAAGAAAATTGTGCACCAGGTCTACCCACCTCATCGTAAGTGTCACACCGGGTTCCCTCACACCACGCTAGAGAAAAGCGTGCATAGATGATTTGCCGGTTCAACACGTATGTCAAGTATAAGATTTTGGGGGCCAAGGGGTCGCTCATCTACCTCATCATAAGGTTCCCTCCCTCCACGCTAAAGAAAAGCGTGCATGGGTGGTTTGCCCGACATGTATGCCGAGGGAAGAGAGGGATTTATTATTATTATTATTAACTAATTAATTATACTTAAATATATTAAATAAGAATTAATTATAATCTAAAAATATTTAATTATAATTGTAATAAGTAATTATAAGAAAATATAATTAATATAAACTAAATTAATTAATTATGATTAATTTTAAAAAATTATAGTTAATTATTTATGATAATGATTAACCATAATTATAACAAATTATTCATAACTTATTTTAATTGAAATTATTTATTATTAATAATGATTTACTTTAATTAGTACATTTAATTATAATTAATTTTTAATTGAATATAATTAATTATTATTATTAAAATTAATTATAATTAAATAAAAATTTAGAATAATAATAATAATAATAACAATAATAATAAAGCATGATTAAAATAGGGTTTGACAAGATTTATGTTGATTTTGAACAGGATTTAGGCTAAATCCTATTAAATCCCACGATTAGAACAAATCCTCGGTTTCCCTCTGCTTACCGTTCCGTGGGTTTAGGGGATTCGGCTAAAGAAGAGCGTGAATAGGAGAAATTTACCTTCACAACGTGCGAACCCTTATCCTGTTTCTAATCAAAATGTCTAACTTCCGAACAAACATAGGGAGTATTCCCAAGTGAGCGAAGTCGACCAGCAGGAAGGAGCTGAATAAGAGCATGAAATGGAGAAAGTTACTTCACAACGAGCATGCTCCCGTGCCTGCTTTCGATCAAAATGTCATAACTCTGATCCGCATGGAAGGGATGGCGTCAGAGGAGCAAAGTCGAGCCGTCACAAAGGATCCGAAGGTGACGGGCTCTTCAATTAGGTTAGAGAGGAATCTCCTCTCTCTCTCTCTCTCTCTCTCTCTCTCTCTCTCTATCTATCTCTCTCTCTCTCTCTCTCTCTCTCTCTCTCTCTCTCTCTATATATATATATATATATATATCACCCACCGAATTGAAGGAGCGAAGTCACATGGTCACGAAGGAAGCGAAGAAGTGGTGTCTGCGGGAGAGAGGGAACCAGCCTTAAGGCTTCAGTTTATCTCCCTTTTAACGATGATTGGAGAGACAGGAAGAGGACGAGCGATCATGGGAGGAGTGATGATGATGTGCATGGGATGTCCGGTTCGTGGGATGTTCGCAATTTGGGCATGATCTTGGCATGGCGCTACAGGTACGAAAGCCCCTTTTTTTTGCTTAGGCATGTAGGTCAACACAGCTGCTTCATTAACTTTTGATTGAATAATCTCTCATTCTTCTACAGGATCCATGAGGAATTTGAAACATTTTTCATCATTTGGAGTAACATGCTTGCTGATTTCAGATATTGCTGGATGAGCTTAACTGCTATCAACAACCAAATTATCAGTTTTATTACATAAAATTGTTTGCACTGGTTCTAGAACTTCACTTGGCATGGTAACATTATTATCTTCTTCTCTTTTGTCATTATTTCTTACAGCTGCATAAGTTTTTCGTCCTTCATTTTGAGGTAAAGCTAACATTAATATTAAATTTCTTCTTCCCATAATTAACCAACATCCACGGGCCATAACGTTCTTTATCATTGATCCCTTCTGCAACCGGTTCCTGATTACCTCTAGTATTGCTTGTTTCCACCAAAGTATTAGAATTTGAGTTTTACTATCTTGAAGTCCTCATCCTGTTATCCATAATAGCCTTAGCAAAATCCTTTTTTACATGACCAATCTTTCCAAACTCAAAACAAAAGTTAGGAATCCTTTCATACTTAATCTTCTGAAAGAATTTCTCTCGAACCACCCATACAACTAACGACAGCTTTGCATCCAAATCAATTCGGACACAAACCCTTCCATATTCTCTTATGGCCAGTTGAAACATATTACCATCTATCAAATAAGGCTTTCCAACCATGGATGCTATAAGACAAATGTTTATCTCATCCCAACAGTGAAGTGGTAAGTTAGGCAATTTAATCCAAATTGGAGCAGTTAATCCTTTGAGCATATTATGAGAAAAGCTTTGAGACTGTCTATCAATTCCCGTAATGTTACCAAAAACAAATCAAAGACCATTAGTCAAATCAGCTTCCAAATGCTCGAGATCATAGAGCGAACAAAGTACCCATCCCATTACAAGCATTGTGAGATGAAATTTTCCATATTGAGACCATTGTTTCCTCAATTCGGAGCTAATTAAAGAAAATGAGGCCTCACTACCAAAGATTTTGCTTACTAAGGAATTTTCTAGCTTTTTAAAGTTCTTCAAAACTTTCTGTTCAAGAAGCTTAATAGATTTTCCCTCTTCTAATAAGTAGTTGCCAAAATCCAAATCAGCAACTTTGATATTTCCTTTTCTGGTCCAAGCATTTTGCTAATTTCCTAAATTAGAACGAATAGGTAAATCAGCATTAACATCGTCATATCTTGCCAGATCTTCAGTATGCATTTTTTCACCTCCTCCAAGTCGGACTGTGGATTACCAACATTGGTCAGAAGCATAGATGTTCCAGCAACATTAGACTCCTTGGATTCTTTATCATTCCTCAATAGAGAACCTTCCTGTCCAAAGATGACAAAATTCATTCTTACAGCATTCAAACCATTATTTCCTTTAGTACTCAGTTTCCAAATAGATTTTGATGAACGAGATGCCACTGAATCACCCCTAGTAGATGGCACCACTCCATATGAAACTAAAGCATTTAGACTATCCTCAACCAAAATTTTCTTTCCCTTACCAATAACATCTTCAACTTTTTTCTTAAATCGCAAACCACCCTCATTTATGATTAAAGGAATACCCGTGCATTAGACTTAACCCCATGGTTGAAAGAAGTTCTATCATCTTCGAATGCAGTAGGAAAGAATTATAATCAGTGAGATACTCCAGTCAGGGGTCATTTAGATGAACACTGATCCTCAAATGGCCTGCAAGGAAAACGGAGCTGGCGAACATCCACTGCCATTGAAGAACATAAATCCCACGAATTGAAAATTTGAAAACAAAAAACTTTAAAATCTTAGAGTTTCTTTCACTTTCTCTCCCAGATTGCATACCAAAGATACCTCTTAAAGAAAGAATTTTTATTAGAGGATATTTAAATGGACATGTTGGTAGAGGGGTAGATGATTCTAAAAGCATTCATGGTAGCCATGGGTTTTGAATAACAAATGAATGTTGTAAGACTTTATTAGAATTTTCTTTAGTTTTTTTATTTTTTTAATTGCTAATAACTTGTTCAAGGAAACAGATGAGCATCTCATCACTTACAAAAATGGATATAATAAAACAAAGATTTAATATTTTCTTACAAGAAAATTATATAAATTAGAATGCAATGATTGTAAACTTATTATGAGTGAAAATTTATGTACCCAACATCTATTATTAGTTTTTGATATTAAGACAAAAGGGATAAAAATAAAAAATAAAGTAAATAGAAATTCTAAGATTAGATGGGAAAATTTAGATAATATTAATAAAGATAATTTTAAAGTTAGATTTTAAATCTTTTGATTTTTTTGTGCATGAGGATGCTAATATTATGTTGAAAAAGATTGCTACACATATTATGAATATTGCAAAAGATGCACTTGAAGTATCCAAGGGAAAAGCTCCTAATAGTAGAAATAGTTTATGGTAAAATCCAAATGTACAAGAAAAGATTAAAAAAAGTTGATTTGTTATAAAAATTGATTTAGATGTAAAAATTCTCATAATTTGGAAAGATATAAAGAGGCACATAAGAAATCTAATAAAGTATTACACGTTGCAAATATTTTAGCTTTTAATGATTTATATAATGGATTAGATACTATGGAGGGATAAATATAAATATATATATATATATATATATATATATATATATATATATATATATATATATATATATATATATATATATATATATATATATATATATATAGAATTTATCCAAACAAAGAGATAGGAGTAGTTAGGATTTAATTCAAGTTAATTATAGTAAGGTTGAAGATCAGAAAGTACTTTTCTTAAAAGATGATATTCCAGAAAGGTTGATGAGATACTTTGCTAAACATTTTAATGAAAAATATGAAAATATGACTGAATTTAGTGACCGTAGCACCCTAAATGATAATAAAGATTTATGTTTTTATTAGGGTATTAGTAAACAGAAGTTAGAGAGGCTTTAAAGAAAATGAACTATGGAAAAGTTGTTAGACCTGATAATATTCCAATAGAGGTGTGGAGATGCTTAGTAGATGAAGGAATTTCTTTGCTTACTAAACTTCATAATACTATTTTGATGACTAAAAGATGACAGATGTGTAGAGAATGAGTGTGTTAACTCCTATTTCTAAGAATAAAGGTGATGCACAAGATGGTGCGAATTATAGAGGAATTAAGTTAATGTCACATACTTTAAAAGTATGGGAGTGAGTTATTGAGCATAGGTTATAGCGTGATACTAATGTTTCTTAAAACAAATTTGGATTCATATCGGGTAGGTCTTCTATGGAAGCCATACATTTATGGAGAGGCTTGATGGAGAAATATAGAGAGAATAAGGAGGATCTACATATGATATTTATTGATTTAGAGAAAGCATATGATAAAGTTTCTGGAGAAGTGATTTGGAGATTTCTTGAAAAGAATGGAGTTAATAACACTTATATTCAAATCATTAAAGATATGTATGCACGAGCTATTACTTATGTTCAAACACAAGGTGGTTTGACAAAGTATTTTCATTTTTTGATTGGATTATAGCAAGGATCAGCCTTAAGCCCATATCTTATTATTTTAGTCATGGAAGTTCACACTAGACATTTACAGGAAGATCTACCATGGTGTATGGTTTTTTCTGATGATATTCTTCTTGTTGATAAGGCTAGAGAGGGGTTAAAGGTATACTTTCATTATGGTGGTCAACTTTAGAGTCTAACGATTGTTTCTTGAGTAGACCTAAAAGTGACTATATAGAGTGTAATTTTAGTAGTAATAGACCAAATGAACATATTGTAAATTTTGGTGATCAAGTCATCAATAACAGTACATGTTTTATATATCTTGGATCCATTGTTTAGAGTGATGGCTAAATAGATGGGGATATTATCAATAGACTTCAAGTTGGATGGTTGAAGTGGAGGAATGCATCGGGCTTATTGCGTGTTAGAAAAGTCCCCCTCAAACTTAAGAGAAAATTCTATAAAATGGTAGTGAGACCTTCAATGCTTTATTGTGTCGAATGTCGGCCATTAAAAGAGAAGCATATTACTAAGTTAAGTGTTGAAAATATGAGGATGCTCAGGTGGATATGTGGCTTTACCCTTAAAATAAGATACAAAATGAACATATATGGGAATTGGTTTGAGTAGCTCCAGTGGAAGACCCAATTAAGAAAGTAGAGGTATTAACTTTGACTTATATTAAGAAAGTTAGAGGTATCCCTAAATATACTTGGTTATAAAATATTAGAAATGATCTTTCTTTATTAGATTTAAATGAGGATTTGACTTTTAACAAGACATAAAGGAGAAAAAGGATTCATGTAGCAGACCTCATGTAGTGGGACAAAGGCTTGATGTAGTAGTTGTTGTTGTTAGGTCTATAATTAAGAAGTAATTAGAAGGAAGTATAATACTAAACACTCTAGAATATATTTTGCTAAGATCATTCTCTATTACATTTACCTTACCATGCTGATATTCAACAGTTAGATAGTAGTTCTTTATTAGCTCAAGCCACCTTGTTTATCTCAAAATTAGATCCTTCTTTTGAAAATGTACTTTGAACTGTATTGATTAATGAAAACCTGGCAATGAACTCTGTTTAAGTTATGCCCTTATATATTTAGAGTGATTGTAAAGGTATAAGCTCAAGAATATGAGTCAAATAATTCTTCTTGTGTGGCATTAATTACCTAAAAGCATATGTTATAATCTTCTGATGCTACAATATAATGCATCTTAATCATTTAAGGCATTATATAATAAGTGAAATCCTTTCGTAGCTAAGGTAATAGTCAAAACTGGAGCTGAATAGATATAGTCTTTAAGTTTCTAAAAACTCTCCTCATAATTAGATGTTCTGATAAAGGTTAATGATTTTGAGAAAGTCTCATTAGAGGCACAAATTTTTAAGAAAAAGCTTTCACAAACTCTATAAAATAACCAACCTGGCACAAAAACCTTGATATCTGAGATATTATTGTAGGCCTTATCCAGTTAATAAAACATAAACTTGTTAGAGATCCATAGAAATATTTAGACAGCTCACCACACATCCTAAAAAATTAAATAATCTTTAGCCAAAATTAACATTTTAAAAATAATTTGCAAGATAATAAATGTTGCCTTAAAATCTCCAAAATAAATCTTAAATATCTTGCATGTTCTTCTTAAAATGCTAAATAAATTTAAGTTTCATCTATAAATAAAATAATAAAATAATCTAAATATTCCATAAATATCCTGTTAATTAGATTCATAAATATGGAAGCAACATTAGCTTCCCAAAAAGCATAGCTAAGAATTATAATGCCAAAATCTAGTATAAAAAACATTCATCATCACAACCTCTTCTTTCGCTTGAATTTATAATACCCAAATCTTAGATAAGTATTAAAAAATACATAAGATCTTATAAAGTAATCAAATAAATCTTCAATCCTTGGAAAAGATTTATTAATCTAGATTTTTTAGTTTATTATCTCCTCATAGATGATAAAGATACTCATGATACCCTACTTATTTATAAATAAAATAACTGCTTGAAAATTTGTTAGGGATGTTAAGCCCTTATGAACTAGTCCCGAGGCTAACTAAGAGGGGGGGGGGGGGGGGGGGGGGTGAATTGGCATTTTAAAAAACTTCTTTCAATCAAATCACGAACTCAAACAAAAACACAATTCACCACAAGAAAAATAGAGTGCGGAAATTAAATGCGTAAGTAAAAACAAGGAAAAAACACACAAGATTTATATTGGTTAGGTCAAACCTTGACCTAGGTACACTCCTCGGAGGCACCCTCCAAGTATTACACTAACTTAGTGTCTCTCATTTAGCTCCCATAGCTAGGCGGAGAAGCTCTTACAAAACACTCATTTTCACCAACTCCGGTGCGGCAGAGAACTGAATCCTTTTACTTCCTCCTGAAGTAGGAAGACAACCTCAATCTATTGCTGAAGAAGACCTCTCTTGAGCCTCCAAGAATGAGGAATGATGATTAGAGAAGACAACTTGGACCCTTGCTTGGAGAAACCCTTATGAAACCCCCTCAAAAGCTCCCCCTCATAGGTTCCTCCCTCTCTCTCCGCTCTCTTCCTCTCCTCTAGGCTCTCTCAGGTCAAGGCTGCAGCAAAAGACTCTTATGCTTGTGAAAATATGAGTCCTTTAAATGAATTTTCAAAAACTAACTTTATCATCCATGATGATATTGCTATCGTCCTGTACGATCATAATAAATTAAGCTCAATTAGCTTGGATGACTTGGGATGATTAGAAGATTTTTGGTTCCTATCATCCAGGATGATAATAAATCATCCTATACGATTAGTACAAATCAAGGAATATCATCCAGAACATTGCTCTGAACAAACGATGTATGATTTTTGGTTGTTTAGGAGCAATCAAGGTTTTGAATGGATCGTCCTGGCCGATCTGCGATCGTCCAGGATGATATGATTGAATTAATCAACCTTAATCACCAGATCAATTTAGGAATAATTAAACCCCATCATCAAGGCCGATATCCTAGACGATGATTAAAAAATAAAACTACCTAAATAGATCTGGCGGCTGATTCTTTCTGATTTGAGCATATCGTCCTGGTTGATATAAAAAATGTCAAAGATGATATGCTTAGGGTTTCTATTTTTAACCGATTATCTAGGGTAATTTTGTGATCGTCCCAGAAGATGTTAGCAAATAAAAAAAACTCTAAGTTAGACAGAAAAAATTCACCCAAGTGTGTATGTGTAGGGTTACTTAGCATCACGCCCCATAAAGATTACAATTGACTCAAGAAAGGGAAAAAATACATTGCAAACTGACTCAGACCTAATCTACTCAATCTTGAGCTCGCTTGAGTTGCACTTGATCTTGTTGACTTGAAATGTTAGTGGTCAAGGTAAGCGTAGAAAACATTTAGGGTTTTGCTAGGCGTAGAAAAAATAGGAATGTTTGCTATCATCAAAATTCTAATTCATAAAACCAGATTTACAACAGTTCTCTCTTTGGAGACACACCAGGACAAAAAAAATTTCAATTAATAAACTCAAGAAGTTACACTTCCAATTCCAAGAGCTTCTTAGTTGTCATCATAGATGGAGACTTAGATATAAAAGTGTTAAATAAAAAGACATCAGTACAAAACTCAGTCTCCCTATCATGTTGCAAACTAATTTGATCCTTCGGGAAATTATTAAAAAAAATTATATTATTGGAACATCATGCAAAGATCTTTTTTTTTTTTGCTCCAATCATGAACATATATTATAAATATTAAAGAACCGTTATTCCTTAATTTATTTACCTATACGACCAGTATAAGACTTGACAGATCACCACTAACTCTAAGAAATATATAACTCTCACTAACCAAAAATAATTTAACCCTCGTCATTAAACAATAAATTTGTGCTCCATATTGACTCTAGTAATCCATTATTAGAATAACATTAAACTCAAGAATTGGTAATAGTATAAGACTAGATCTCCATTTCTCATAGGATATCCCTAAATCATTAATGTACAATATACTAAAGCGACTATACCATCCCGAGTTAGAAGAATAAAAAGTTAAGAAAAAGAAAATAATAAGGAAGGAAAACATAGCAAGTCAAAGTATCTCATAAAAGTGAACTAATAGGTATGTACAAAATAAAATAATATGTAAGAAGGTATATAAAAATATAAGTTATACATATGATCACATTTAGTGCATCTCTTATCTATTGCTGAGTCAAAATATATACAGATGCTTGAACTTGTGTTGGAGTAATTGAACCACCGTATTCTCTTTGAACACTCCAAGAAGGTCACCATTCCATTGAACTACTACCTTTACTAAAAGATCCTTCACTAAATATATGTAGTGGTGTTATCATTAGTCTCAATACCTACAAAAAAGAGCTATCAAATCTAGGCTAATAATATTAATCAAGGCTTGACCTATGGATAGTCATCCACCTTATTTTATGTTAATCAACTTAAAAAAGATAACCTATCATTCGATAATACTAAACCAAAATCATCATTCCATAACTAGAAAACATTGGAGTTATAATTATAAAGCCTGTAAAATTGTCAACATGGCTACCATTAGGACCTGACATGGATGATTTACCTCTCCTGGAGTTCTTAAGCCAAAACCTACTCCTCTTCAATGAAAATCCTTTGTTAGAAGCCTCGCCTCCAATGCTCATTCTACTAATAGTCCACCACTTTCAATATTATTATTAATTAGATGGGATCTCTCTACTACTTTAGGAAAAATGACATCTCTACTACTTTAGACAAGTTAGATATATTGAATGAAAACAAAGATTACATCAAACTATCTCGAAGCTATCCTAGAAGCTTCTAACACATCTCCATTGAAGTGTTGATAAATTACATAACCTAATTAGTTGGGGAATTAAACTTTTCCTCATACTAGATCATGAACCTACTCCTCTAAACCAATCTCAGAAATATCTCCTACATGTTTTAACATGTAGATGGATATGCAAACCATTCTCTAAGAATTTAGTTTATTCATTCCAACTAATCAAGGAATTATACCTTCCATAAAACTTTACCTTCTACTATACAAACCACTAGCACAAAGCTTCTCCATCTAATAAAAACACTATAAGAGGATGCTTCCTCTTAGGAAGACACAACATCCTATGAAACATTTTCTCTAACTCACAAGCTAACCCTTACCACTATGGATTCAATAGCAACCACAACATTATTAAAAGTTTATGGAAGTTATAAGACCTAGTTTAGTAATCCCTTGGTGCACCTAGAGGCTGGGGGGGGGGGGGGGGGGGGTTTGAATAGGTACTTTTAAGAAATACTATAATGAATACCTTAACTTTTTTTTTTATGCAGGATAACAATGTAAAAGAAAATATAAATGATTATATAACACAAGTGAAAATAATTTAAAACTTCATAATAATTGAAATATTTTTATTTATTTATTTGATGCATAAATAAATCAAGTGAAATATAAAGTTACTTGTTAATATAAATTAGACTATCTAGAGCTTTCAATGGAAAATAAAAATTGTACTTCTAGTCTACCTACAATGAAAAGGTCTCTTTAAAATTAATTCCTTCAATTTGATTGAAAAGGTCTCCTTGAAAGCCCACTTAGTCTTTATAACAAACTAGTCCATAGATCTTTTAACCAATTCCCATACATCATTCCTAATAAATTAATTTAATTCTTCCTATATTGCTAAGATCAAGAATTCATTGTCTAGGGCTTGTTATATGTTGTGGGTTCTACCATTGAGATGAATGTTGAATGACTAACCACCTTTCTAAGTCTATGCCTAGTTTTCATAAATTTAGATGTGTATCCTAGGATAAGTTCCCTAGGATGACTAAATGAATATCATTATTCTCTAGGAAATGGCTCTTGAGGTTCTACTCTATCTCCTAGGTTTATAGATTTTATATCTAGGGTGATCTCTACCTCTTCTTCCTTTAACGTAGGCTTAGAGGTTTTATCTAATTAATAAAACATTACATGAGTAGACTCTTCTACTACAAAGGCCCTCTTATTAAAAATCCTACATGATTTACTTACAAATGAATATCTTAGGAAGACTCCCTCATCAAATTTGGGATCAAACTTTCCTCAAGGTTATTTCCATTAGTAAGGACAAAACATCTATAACCAAATACATGCAAGTGAGACAGGTTGGGTGTCCTAGCCTTTAGAAGTTGATATGATGTCTTATTTAACCTATTTAATGCATAACAAGCAATATTTACTACTTTTGTCCAAAAGTATCTATAGAGATAACATTAAATGAATGTGGCCATAACAGCTTCTGCTAATGTTTTATTCCTCCTCTCCATTATTCCATTATGTTGAGGTGTTCTAGTGGCAGAAAATTTAAGCTCTATCCCAACCTCCAGACAAAACTTATCATTTTCAAACTTTCCACCAAGATCATTATGAATAGTCTATATTTCACATCCTATTTTTCTCTATATCATTGTAGAGGATTCTAAATTCTTCAAATGATTCTTTCTTTATGCAAGGGATATAACCCTTATGAATCTAGAGTAATTTTCAACAATAAAAAAACCATATGATTTCCCTCATAGGTTGGCTATAGTAATGAAGAAAAAAAGATCTATATGAAGAATTTCTTGTGACCTAGAGGCGATGATATCCTTGATGAAATGAAATGAAGACTTAATTTTTTTTCTTAACAGGAAGGCATCACACATGTGGTCCTTAGTGAAATATAACTTGAGTATGTCGCTGACTAAGTTTTTCTATGTAATTTTCCTTAGGGACTTCATTCTTGCATGACATAGTCAACTATGCCATAGCAAAGATTAATCAATAGTGGTTTTCAAAGTCAAAGAATTAGAGTGATCATTTCAATTTAAATCAAGCATATAAATATTGCTGATACTTTTCATTCTAAAACTAATTTACCATTCAAACTAATTTTATAATTTATGGAATGAATATTAATATCAAACTCTTTATCACACAACTAACTAATGTTAAGTAGATTATGGTTTAAGCCATCTACAAGTAATACATTCTCAATTATGAAATTCTTTTAGTTTCCAATTATTCCTGGTCCCACCACCCTCTTAGTGGTGTTATCTCTCAATATGACCTTTCCTCCTGACCTGGCCCCTAGCATGATGAACTTCTTCAAATCTTTAGTCATATGCCTTCATATATACTCTCACTAGGTGTTTTGTGAGAGAACTCTTATAGAGTCAATATTACATTTCAATTGAGAACCCATGTGAATTTGGGTTCCACCAATTACCTTAATGAATGATTTCTATACAATATGTGATGTGCTCCATGTGTTTTCTTCCTCAACGCAAGATGTATCCTATGGTGTATTATTCAAGTGGGCAATGTGACCTAGTATGTCACAATAATGATACCAAACCCTAAGGAATGGATTTACTACATTATGTTGTGGGTTGTGCCTCTTCCTACTGGTATATAATGTATGTAGGTGGTGTTTTATTTTTTGCCTCAAGATGATTTATTTTCAATAATTTATATGAATTACCTACATTAATATAATTTTTATTTAATGAATAAAACTCATTTAGTAAAAACATGTAATTACTATCTAAATTCAAAAGTTCAGCTATCTGACAACAATGCTCTTTTTGTTAAGTAGAAAATTCAGTATCTAAGCTAGCATACATATTTTTGAGCTTTCTATTTGAATACAAAATTTTTTAAAATATTTAAACAATTTATCATAAGATAGCTCACATATCTCATCTTGATCTGACTAATCAACATTATCATCATGCATCAGACACAAATTTATCGGATGGTCTACTTATTATTTTAAGTGAATCTAAGGCACAGTCAGCCCAAAATTCTTTCTGTGTATGTTGCTTCCCATTTATGAACTTTGCATTATCTTTACACTTCTCTTTAATAGTTTGCATAAATATAGACACGTAAATTTAAAAAAAAAATTAAAAGAAATATTTTTTAATAGAGGTGGACATGTTAAAGAATAAACTTAATTAATATTTTTATTACCAAAATACACTATAAATTCTTTACTTTGGTATTTTATTATTATGAATTCCAAGAACTAGTCTAATACCGCTTAAAAGTTCAGGGAGGTTATAAGACCTCATTGAACTATCCCTTAGTGAACCAAGTGGAGGGGGTAAATTGGTACTTTTAAAAAATACTACAATAAATACCCTACCCTTCATTGTATATAGGAGAAGAATTTAAAATAAAATATAGATAAGTAGCCAACATAAGCAAAAACAACTTAAAACTTTATAATAAGTAAAATATTATTTTTTTTAGTTTTGAATCACAAATAAAATAAGAGAAATAAGAAGTTACTTGCAAACAAAAATTAGACTATCTTCATCTTGCAATGAGAAATAAAATTTATGCAGGAAATTAAAGTACAGAAAATAAAAATACAGAAAAGAAAAAATCAGAAAGAGCACAACAAAAATTTTATAGTGGTTTGATCAACCTTGACTAACATCCACTCCCTGGAGTCCTCTTCTATATGTATTGCACTAAAATTATAGTGACTCTCCTTTTTCGCCCACATTAAGGCACAAAAGCCCATAAGAAAATCAATTCCCCTAAACTTGATGCGGCAAAGAACCTAAAGCTTTGTTACCCTCCTGGTGATGGTAGCAAAAACCCAAATATTTCTCACCCTATTGATGGTGGAAAACCACCAATCCTTTTTCATTCTTATGGTGATAATAGAGAACACTATACCCTAAGTTTGAAGCTTCTCTCCCAATAGCAACTCCAAAACTCACTAAGGCCACTAGAGGAAGAAGATGTAAGCTTATCAACAGAACTTGTTTGATAACCTCACCCACTCCCATTCCTCCCTCAAGCACTACCTCACCTTCTCCCTTCCTATGCCCAAAACTCTTCTAAGAATTCCTCCTCAAAGTTCCTCCAATATACAAAAAAATTTTCAAAGACCTTTTTTATTTGCTTAAGAAGAAGGCTTCATAAAACCCATTATTTTCAATTAGATTGGCTATGTTTATACACTATGATCTAGGCTCATATAGTATGTTTTATTCAAAAATAAATGTTCATCCAATATGATGGAATAATCATTTTAACAAACTGCTCAAATTATGTATGCTTATTATACAATACCATTATCTTAAATTCACTATATTTGTACAGGACGAACAAAAATTATCCCTATCAATAATATTTTATTATTAATATTATACAGTATGCTTAGTTCAAATATTAAGTGTTCATATAGAATGATAGATACTGTACTACATAATTACTAAAAAGTCATGGCTTTTGTCTAGTACAAATGATGACCAAACTTTGTTTCCCAATTATATGGAATGATCTTCATCATATAGAATGATTAGCCAAATTTTTTAAACCTTGATTTAATTTGACTAGTCATGCAAGATCTTAAATATTGTACATTATGGTTGAGATCATACAAAAAAAAAAAAAAGTTCAATTTTTCTCACTCCCCTATGTTTGTGTATGGTTGCCAATTTTGAATACACGCTTACATGGCTAGACATAAGAAATATCAATGTAATGGAATATAAAAAAATATAGACTCTTTTGAAAGACATCCAATTTTATCCAAACTTGAGTCTTGTGAAATCTTGAGCGGTATATGATGTTCCTGAGAAGTTAGTATATACAAAGAAATAAAATTCTAATATATATTATAGGAGAAGTAAAATTTTCAATTAATAATATTTGTTATAATCAAAATCACAAGCTAGGGATCATAGATCACAACACTTATAGCCTTTAACCTCAGTAATATCTATAAGTGTCTATCCATTTTATCATATAAAATAAATAAAATTTTTCTTTGTGCCTCAGCCTTTAAATGTGCTTCCAGACTAACAAATTGGGATATCTAATCAGAACTAATAGTTGAAGCAATACTTTATATTGGCGAAGTCTGACTTGCACTCCAACCATCAATAGAATTATTTCTAATTATTCATAAAATAATTAGATATAATATACATTTAAATAAAAATGTGCATATGAAAGCAAAATAGAATGAATGTCCAACGCTAACTAGAACATTATTGGTTAACTATAAATCAATTCTTTCAACTCTTTTCATAATTACTTATAAAAAATAAAAACTCTAACATTTAAAAAGGATTAATAAAACCTAACGAAATATAACCAAACATAATTACTTATCAACCAAATAGTTGAAGAGAAAACCTTTTGTTTTCTAGTGAGAGAAACTTTAAGTTTTCTAATGAGAGAAACCTTTTGTTTTTCAAATTATTTTCATCTAGTGTTTTGGGGTGATCATTCTGTTCATGGTGGTGGCTTCGTCGGTGGTCATTTCTGACTGTCAGAACTCATCCACTTTGGATCCACAAGATATGCGTAGTGATCATTTATGAACTTCTTTACAAATTATTCTCAATAAGAAAAGGAATGCAGGTCTGTGGGTGATCAAGGAGCCTGTGGAGAATATTGTTAAGAAATTAAATCCAATTGTTGGAAAAGGGAATGATGTTTAGGAAGAAGTTGAGTTTAAGACTCGTAAGATGATAGAAAAGGTTAATGTGATAGAAAAAATGAATGATTTTGAAGCTTCAACTGTTGAGTCTAGTAAATAGGTTTTTAGACCTAAGTTAATGTCCCAAGGCTACCAAGAGGGGTAAATTGGTATTTTAAAAATTTAAACCCTCTTTGAAATAATGTTGAACCGAAATGAAAATTTTTATTAAGTTTTTATAGAAAATGTTTTTCAACCACAGAGTTTTTTTTTAAACCAAAAAATAAATGCGGAAAAGTAAAAACAGTATAGTAAATGACACCAGATTTATAGTGGTTCGGTCTAAATCAGACTTACATCCACTCCCCAGAGGCACCCTCTGAGTATTGCACTAATACCAATAGTGACTCTCCTTTTACACCCACAGCAAGGCGTAGAAGCCTTTACAAAACACTCTTTTCACCACTACCCGGTGTGGCAGAGAACCGTCGTCCTTTTACATAATCCCTAGTATTGGCAAAGAACCGTCCATCCTTTCACACTCTCCTAGTGTGGGCAGAGAACCCTTCATCCTTTCACACTCTCCTAGTGTGGGCAAAGAACCCTTCGACTGTTCACACTCTCCAAGTGTCTGCAGCGAACTGGATCTCCTTGATAGATCTTCTCACAAGAATCTAGAAGGAAGAAAGAAAAGAGTGAAGTAATCCCAAATCACAAGTAGAGATTCTTTCCTTTAAACTCCAAGTGAAGCCTTCACGCTCCAGTGGTAGGAATTCTCCTTTGAATGCACTCTTACACTCTCTCCATGGCTATTCTCTCAAGAGGCACGAAGATCAAATGACAAAAAGATTGGGTGGCAGTTTAATTTGTACTATATATACAAAAGACAAGAAAAACCGCCCAAAAACCTGCAAGTTTTCAATTCTGTACGCAGTTGATCGTCCCGTACGATCGTGGATCGTTTTGTATAATATTACTTAAAAGCCTTGAAACGAACCTGTTTGTATATGTGTACAAAATGTTTTCGTACAAGCTGATCGTCCCGTAAGAACCAAGTTTGTCCGATACGAACGATTATTACAAGGTTGGTTCCAAAAACTGTAGAAAAACTGTTCTAAGTCAAGAGAGCAGATCATCCTGGACGATAGTTAATTTCGTCTGGACGAAAATCTTACAGAGACTAGATCGTCCTGGATGATAATTAATTTTGTCTAGACAAAAATCTTACAGAGACCAGATCGTCCTGGACGATATTTAATTTTGTCTAGACGAAAATATTACAGAGAGCAGATCGTCCTTGACGATAATTAATTTCATCTGGACGAAAATCTTACAGAGAATAAATCATCCCGGATGATATTTAATTTCGTCCTGGACGAATAGGACTTAGAAAAATTTTTCTGGCCAGTTCCTATTCGTTCCATGTGATCTTAATAGGATATAATTGTCTGATCGTCACGTACGAACTGATATCGTCCCGTACGATCAGTATAAATTTTACATGATATCCTTATGTGTGTGTGCATGTTTTTTATTCACTCCATTACAATCACTCCCTTTCATGTTTATTTCTAAGAAAAATACAAGCTTCAAATTCACAAAGTATCTCATGCTGAATTTTGATTTGAAGTCTTCGTAGTCTGGAGATCGATTTTCTTGAAATGTTAGTACACACAAGAGCAAATATAAATCTTCTAAAATTGTTAGGAGATAACTACACATTTGAACAATAATGTTTGGAATCATCAAAACTATACAAGTTGCAAAAATGTAAAACATGCAAATAGCAACTATCTTAACAATCTCCCCCTTTTTGATGATGGCAAAACAATTATTGTTTGTATGATCTCAAATAAAAAAATCTCCTAAACTCCCACTGAATTGATGAATCTATGAAAATAAGGAGGCATTTTGAATTAAAGAACAACAAAATACAAGACAATGATCTCAAATAAAAAAATCTCCTAAACTCCCCCTGAATTGATGAATACATGAAAATAAGGAGGCATTTTGAATTAAATAACAACAAAATACAAGACAATAACACAAACTAAATAACACAAAATCAAAATACAAACAAACACAATAATTTCTCCCCTTTTTTGACAAAAACAAAAAGTGAATAAGAAATAGACAAGAAATGTATGAAATTATATGAAATCCATTTGAAAATTTAATCTAAAGAGTGATTGACAAAAGGTATGCAATCTTAAACTAATAACATTAGGTAAATCATAGAAATTCATAAAATTTAAGAAGTGATATAACATTGTAAGTAAGAAGAATTTATCAAAGACATGATTCAATTTAGATATTTGAGATATAGAAAATCATTACAAGAGAGATGAATAAAAATTATATATTTCAAAGTTCAATTGAAATATAAATGAACATAAGATCAATTTGAATTAAGAGATTGAAAGAATCTGGAAAGAAGAGAATTACCACATGTGGCGCTTTGCGCATCTTTTTCAAATTTTTGGCACATTTTTGTGCATCTTTTTACATTGGGCTTATTTTGTGCCTCTTTTTCACATTTGCGAACCTTTGCGCATTCCTTTTGATTTTTGTACTCTTTTTACAATTTTTTAGAGTAATTGAAACCAATTCTTTCCAAGATCAATAATCTAAAATTTCAAATTTTTCTAAGTGTATAAATATCACTTGAGCAAATAAATATAAAATAAGAAAGCATCTAAATTGCAATAATAATATTAATTTTTATGTAGTGTAAATGAATAGACATGAAATTAAAAATTCTAATTATAACAAGTTATAAACAAATTTTAAATTTAGAAAGAGTAGATTTTTTAATGAAATTAATCTCAAATTACAATCTAATTTAAGCACAATTAAGATTAAAAAGACTAATGATATTCATAAAAACTAAACACATTTCAAAAACAATTCAAATTTAAAGCAAATACAACATATATTGATATTAATGAAAAAGATTATAAAATCACTTCATAATATCAATACAAAAAAAAAATACACTGAACTTTTAACACAACTAAAACGAACTAAAATAAACACTAATACAAAAAAAAATCTAAAAAATCATCACCCAAATCTCTATTCTTCTTCTGGAGGAGGAGGAATGCCACCAAATAAGTTGAAGTAGGAAGTCATCAACATAACATTGGTATTAATTTCATGAACTTCATTTCTTATACTACCAATGTCCTGTTGCTGCTGCTGAAGTTGAGCATCAATTAGATCAAATCGTTGATAAAAATGAGTCTCAAGTGTATCAAATTTCTCAATCAAATTCTGATAATTTGATTAAGGTGCAGATGATTGCTCTTCTTCTTCTTCTACTTCAGAAGCACTGGCAGGTACTTTCTCTTTTTTCTCCTTGTAGATTGCTCTAAAAGAAGCATCATTGTAGTAGACCGGCTCTTCATATTCTTCATCAGGATGCACTAGATTGTATTTCTTTTACAAAATACATGTAATCAAGTGACCTAATGATATATTCTTTTTTCTTTTCTGATCAGCATGTCCAATTTGAGAAAGCCCATAAAGATGGTCTAAGATAAGTTGAGCTTCATCAATAGGACTATCTCTCATAATAAAAAAAGTCACAACAGAAAGGAGTGGAGTAATGTTGATCGTATCACCAGCTTTTGGAATAATAGAAGATCTAAGAATGTGCTGGATGATTCAAGCATTTTTGGTCATTCCAAAAACTCTAGCAATATGATAATTTAAGCCATTTCCTCTAATCACCCTATTGATTTCATACCACTTGAAGGTGTTATCGTTCATAAGGGTGTGGGCTCTAGAACCTTCAGTTCTTAAGTTAAGAAAAGCACCTAAGTCATGCTTAGTGATTTCAACTTTTTGTTTAAACACATAAGAACTGATAGAAGAGTGATCGGAGTTGAAACTCATATTGGCTATGAAGTAAAGAAAGGTCTGTTTGTTATAGAGGTGGACGAGAGATAAGATAAATCCAAACTGAGTGGAAGCAAAAAGGTGCATTATCTTGAAGTTTATTTCGCTCT
Source organism: Dendrobium huoshanense (assembly GCA_016618105.1). Lineage (NCBI taxonomy): Eukaryota > Viridiplantae > Streptophyta > Magnoliopsida > Asparagales > Orchidaceae > Dendrobium > Dendrobium huoshanense. The sequence continues at coordinate 13,507,284 of CM028345.1, read as the reverse complement.
GGATCAAAATGCCAGAAGGTGTGATTTTTGCAGAGGCAAATCGAAGAAACGATTCCTCATTTGCTTTTGAAAGAAAATTTTCAGAAGAATTCCTATGTGGTTTCTTTGCTAACACCTTTTGTCGCTTGTTAGAGGAGGCCATTTTTTATTTTGAAGTCGAAAGGGATTGAATGAGATGTTTGGAGATGTGAATGTTGAGTTAGAAAGCCTTCTAATTTAAAGAAAACGATACGTTCATCCTGGACAAAAAAGTTTGTTCTAGACGAAAATTATCGTTCGTCTGGACGAAAAAATTTTGTATAGACGATTATATTCGTCCAAAATGTATCGGCTTTTTGTAATCAACACAATTTACGATACGTCCTTTCGTACAGACATTTTGACTTGACCGATCGTACAGACGAAAAAATTTCGTACAGACGATCAAAAGTAATTCGTTTTAATGTCAGTTGAAAACCGTCCCCTGCTATGAATCGACGTTTGTTCGTCTGGATGAATCACAAGTTTGTACGGACGAAGTTCACAATTAAAACTGCCTTATCCATTCAACTACTGCTTTCAATCATCCTGACGTTTGAGAGAAAAAATATTTCGTCCTGGACGATCATTCAGATCGTACAGACGAACTACATTAAAAACTGTTCTCAAGATGTTTTATATCACTCAAACTGAATTTTACACACATCGTCCCGTACAAAAATTTTATCCCGGACTATTTTCATATTTTTGGATTTTTGAATTTTTATTAAAGAAAAAATAAAACAAAACACAAATCACACTACACTATGTCAAAAGCATAGACTCTAAAAATAAAATCACTCAAAACACAAAAAACAATCACAAAAACAAAAATCATAAAAACATAAATATCAATGTTGCAAAAACATTTTTATTTAAGCATTCAAATCAATTACACCAAGCCTTGTTCTTAATGTACTGAAAGTATGAAAGGCTAAAGGTTTTGTAAAAATATCTGCAAGTTGATTTTCAGTTGAAACATGAGTAAGTTTAATTTCTCCTTTTGATACATGATCCCTTATGAAATGATGTCTTCTGTCAATGTGTTTGGTTCTAGAATGTTGAATAGGATTTTTGGAAATGCAAATAGAACTAGTATTATCACAATAAATTGGAATAGTGCCTATAGTTAATCCTAAATCAATCAAATGTTGTTTTAACCAAAGTACTTGTGCCACACAACTTCCTAATGCAATGTATTTTGCTTCTGCAGTAGATAGGGCCACTGAATTTTGTTTTCTACTAGACCATGAAACTAATGAATTTTTAATGAATTGACATGTTCCAGAAGTGCTTTTCCTATCTATTCTATAGCCTGCAAAGTCAGAATCTGAATAACCAATAATTTAAAATGAAGAGCTAAACTTAGGATACCAAATTCCTAAGTTTTGAGTTCCTAATAAATATCTTAATATCCTTTTCACTGCTATCAAATGTGATTCTTTTGGATCTGATTGAAATCTAGCACATAAGCAAACACTGAACATAATATCTGGTCGGCTAGCAGTCAAGTAAAGTAAATATCCAATTATCCCTCTAAATTTCTTTTGATCAACGGATTTTCCCTTAAGGTCCTTATCCAACTGAACTGAGAAATTCATTGGTGTACTAACAGGTTTGGCATTGTCCATTTCATATTTTTTGAGGATGTCCTTAACATATTTAGTTTGACTAATAAAAGTACCTTCCTCAAGTTGCTTAATGCTAAAACCTAGAAAGTAATTTAAGTCTCCCATTAGACTCATTTCAAATTTACTACTCATTGTTTTAGAAAAATCATCACAAAGATTTTTATTTGAAGATCCAAAAATGATATCATCCACATAAATTTTAACAACGAGAATATCCTTTTCAAATTTCTTTAAGAAGAGAGTTGTATCCACACTTCCTTTTTCAAAAGATCTTTCAAGTAGGAAGGTGCTCAACCTCTCATACCAAGCCATACGTGCCTGTTTCAATCCATATAATGCCTTTTTTAACTTGAAAATATGATTTGGGTATTTAGGATTTTCAAAATCTGGAGGTTGTTCTACAAAAACATCTTCCTCAATTACCCCATTTAAAAAGGCACTTTTGACATCCATTTGAAACAATTTAAAACCTTTAAAACAGGCAAAGGCAAGTAAAATCCTAATTGCTTCAAGTCTAGCTACAGGGGCAAAAGTCTCCTCAAAATCAATTCCTTCAATTTGATTATATCCCTTAGCAACTAATCTAGCCTTATTTCTAATGACTACTCCTGAGTCATTCATTTTATTTTTGAACACCCACTTGGTTCCAACAACACTTTGATCTTTTGGCCTTAAAGTTAATTCCCAAACTTCATTTCTTACAAATTGATTCAACTCTTCTTGCATGGCCAATATCCAAAATTCATCAGAAAGTGCTTGATCAATGTTAGTGGGTTCAATAGTTGAAATAAAGGCTGAATGATTGACTTCCTTGTTTAATCCACGACTAGTTCTAACACCCTCACTCGGTTCACCTATAATAAATTCCCTTGGGTGGTTTTTAGAAAATCTCAAATCTCTAGGCAAAGGATTTTCTCTTTCCAAATTCTCTTCCATATTTTCTTCCAAATTTATTCTATCAATCTTTTAGGACTTTTCCTCAATCTCATCTTCAACAACATTTGGCTCTTCCAAATATCTAGATTCATCAAATACAACATGTGTGGTTTCTTCAATGACCAAAGTTCTTTTGTTGAATATCCTATAAGATTTTACAACACTTGAATATCCAACAAAAATTCTTTCATCTGATTTTGGATCAAATTTTCCTAAGGCAGATTTTCCATTATTATGAATGAACACCTTGCAACTAAAAACATGCAAATGAGACAAATTAGTTGTTCTACCTTTTAGCAACTCATAGGATATTTTATTTAAATTTGATCTCATATTTACTCTATTCAGAACATAACATGCAGTGCTAACCGCCTCAGCCCAAAAATATCTAGGAAGTGAGTATTCTGTCAACATTGCTTGGGCGGCTTCTATTAATGTTCTGTTTTTCCTCTCAACTACCCCATTTTGTTGAGAGGTTCTAGGTGCAAAAAAATTGTGATCAATCCCTTTTTATTTATAGAAATTTTTAAATCTTTCATTTTCAAATTCTCCTCCATGATCACTTTGTATAGAAATTCTTTCATTTCCTAGTTTCCTTTGAATCCAAGTTAAAAAATTTCTGAATTCCTCAAACGATTCACTCTTATGAAAAAAAATCTAACCCAAGTGAATCTTGAGAAATCATCAACTATAACAAATCCGTATACCTTCCCTCCTAGACTTACAGTTCCTAGAGGTCCAAAAAGATCAATGTGAAGAATTTCCAATGGTTTACTAGTTCTAAGATCTTTATCAGACTTAAAAGAGGACTTCACTTATTTTTCTAATTGACATGCATCACAAAGGTGATCCTTAGTAAAGTCTAGTTTTGGTATACCTCTCACTAAGCTCTTTTGGGTAATTCTTCAAAGGTTTTTCATACTAGAATGACAAAGTCTCCTATGCCAAAGCCATGATTCATCAGAAAAATTTTTCAAATAAAAAGCAGTAGGAGATTGAATACAATTTAAATCTTGCATGTAAACATTATTTACCGTTTTTCCATTTAAAACATTTTTCCCATTTAGGCTTAATATACAGCTAGTAGGTAAAAATTTTATATTATAGCCCTTATCACATAGCTGACTTATACTTAACAAATTATGGTTTAAGCCTTCAACTAATAACACATTGTCTATGAAAAAGTTTTTTAAATTTCCAATCATACCTGATCCAATCACTTTCTTTGTAGTATTATCTCCAAGTGTAACCTTGCCTCCACTCCTGGCTTCCAGCGTTATGAATTGAGTAGTATCTCCAGTCATATGCTTTGAACATCTGCTGTCCAGGTACCATATGCTCTCACGAGATCTTGTGTGAGAGCAACCCTGCAAAAATATCAAATATTAGACCTGGGAACCCAAATTGGGTTCACCTTTTTGAAATTTATAATCAGATGCATGTATGATATATCTAGGTTTATGCATCTTAGTTCTCCACACCAAATTAGTTTTCATCTTCAAAGTGCATGTGTGAGATATATGTCCCAAAAATCCACAATTATTGCATTTAACATTAGGAAAGTATTCCTAAGTTTTCTTCCATTTGATTGTCTTCTAAGAGATTTCATGTATTTAGGATAATATTTAGGATTTGTAAAATCTTCAAGTTTTGGGGGTTTCCTATTATCCTCAAAAGCTCTTATTGTCATTTTATAAAATAAATTCATATCTTCTAAGATTCGATTTGTATAATTGATTCGATACATTTTGCTCTCAGATTCATCCATAAAATTTTTAATTTCTTTTTCAAGATCAGCATAGGATGATTTTAAATTCTCAAAATTCTTATTCAAGTTATCATATTTGTCAAGAAGTTTCATGTGGTTGTTATCTATTAATGCATGATCTTTCCTAAGGATTTCATGTTCCTTCTTAAGCTCTTCCAATTCAAAACTTACACTAGCATGCATCTTTTTCATTTTCCTATATGCATCATGCATGTATTCAGAAACTTCAAATAATTCATCATAGATTAAGTCACATACCTCTTTTTGATTGGATTGATCAATATTATCTGCCATCAAGCAAAAGTTGGTGACTTCTTCTTCTTTTTCAGTTTCAGATGAGTCTGAAGCTGAGTCCGACTAGAAAGCTCTTTGAAACTTCTTTTTGCCCTTCTTTACAATTGGTTTCTCCTCAACCTTCTTCTTGCTAGGAGTGACTTTGCTTTTTGGGCATTTAGTCTTGATATGACCTGGTTTCCTGCATTCATAACAAATCACTTCATTAGAAACCTTGCCATTTCTGTTATACTTACCTCTATTCCATTGCCGGCGTCTCTTTTGCTTCCTCTTTAAAAAGCTTTTGAATTGTCTAATCATCAATGCAATATCATCTTCATCCTCAGGTTATGAGTGTTCACTCTCTGACTCTTCCACTTTTAGTGCAATATTCTTCTCCTTTCGTGGTTCACCTGCTTCAATCTTTCTTTTACTTACTCCTTTCTCATAAGCAATGAGTGAACCAAGAAGATTGTCAATAGAATAAATGTTTAGATCTTTAGACTCTATAATTACAGTAATATTAGCATCATAAGCAGTAGGTAAACAACGAAGAATTTTATTAACCATTTCAGTAATAGTTAATTTCCTACCAAGTGCATGCAAAAAAGTGACAATTTATGTGAATCTTGTGTACATGTCAGAAATAGATTCATTTGGTTTCATGCGAAATAATTCATAGTCAAGTAACAAGATATTGAGTCTTGATTGCTTAACCTCATTAGTCCCTTCATAAGTTATACAAAGTCTATTCCATATGTCCTTTCCACTTTTGCAAGTGGAAACCTGCATGTAGTCTTCAAATTTTGAAGCAAAAAAGAAGCTATTTATACATTTGGCATTTAGTTATGCAAAGTCACATTCTTCTATAGTCCAATCTGCAAAAGGTATTTCTACCCTAACTCCATCAACTAATCTAGTTGGTTTTATGTAACCTTCCTAGACTAGGATCCACATACGATAATCAAGTGACTGTAAGAAAGTAGACATGCGTGTTTTCTAAAAATCAAAAGGTATATTATCAAACAGTGGAGGTCTAGTTATAGAGTAACCTTCAGGTGTGTTTTGGTTTCCTAATGTAGCCATCTACGTTAATCAAAAAGTAGTTTAAACTTATGATTTTGAAACAATGCTCTGATACCACTTGTTGAGTCTAGTAAATAAGTTGTTAGACCAAAGTTAATATCCCAGGGCTACCAAGGGGGGGGGGGGGTGAATTGGTATTTTAAAAATTTAAACCCTCTTTGAAATAGTGTTAAACTGAAATGAAAATTTTTATTAAGTTTTTATAGAAAACTTTTTTCAATCACAGAATTTTTTTTAAACCAAAAAGTAAATGAGGAAAATAAAAATAGTAAAGTAAATGACACCAGATTTATAGTGGTTCGGTCTAAACTAGAACTACATCCACTCCCCAGAGGCACCCTCTGAGTATTGCACTAATACCAATAGTGACTCTCCTTTTGCACCCAAAACAAGGTGGAGAAGCCTTTACAAAATACTCTTTTCACCACTACCCAGTGCGGAAGAGAACCGTCATCCTTTTACACAATCCCTTGTGTTGGTAGAGAACCGTCCATCCTTTTACACTCTCCTAGTGTGGGCAGAGAACCCTTCGTCCTTTCACACTCTCCTAGTGTGGGCAAAGAACCCTTCATCCTTTCACACACTCATAGTGTGGGCAGAGAACCCTTCGGCTTTTCACACTCTCCAAGTGTCGGCAGCAAACCGGATCTCTTTGACAGATCTTCTCACAAGAATCTAGAAGGAAAAAAGAAAAGAGTGAAGTAATCCCAATTCACAAGTAGAGATTCTTACCTTTAAACTCCAAGTTAAGCCTTCACGCTCCAGTGGTAGGAATCCTCCTTTGAATGCACTCTTACACACTCTCCTTGGCTATTCTCTCAAGAGGCATGAAGATGAAATGATAAAAAGATTGGGTGGCAGTCTAATTTGGACTATATATTCAAAAAGATAAGAAAAACCTCCCAAAAAACTGAAAGTTTTCAATTCTGTACGCAGTTGATCGTCCCATACGATCGTGGATCATCCTGGATGATATTACTTAAAAGTCTTGAAACCAACCTGTTTGTATATGTGTATGAAATGTTTTCGTACAAGCTGATCGTCCCGTATGAACCAAGTTCGTCCGGTATGAATGATTATTACAAGGTCGGTTCCAAAAACTGCAGAAAAATTGTTCTAAGTCAAGAGAGCAGATCGTCCTGGATGATAGTTAATTTCATCTGGACGAAAATCTTACAGAGAACAGATCGTCCTGGACGATATTTAATTTTGTCTAGATGAAAATCTTACAGAGAGCATATCGTCCTAGACGATAATTAATTTCGTTTGGATAAAAATCTTACAGAGACCAGATCGTCCTGGACGATATTTAATTTCGTCTGGACGAAAATCTTACAGAGAGCAGATCATCCTTGACGATAATTAATTTCGTCTGGACAAAAATTTTATAGAGAACAAATAGTCCCGGACGAATAGGACTTAGAAAAATTTTTCTTGCCAGTTCCTATTCGTTCCATGTGATCTTAATAGGAGATAACTATCTGATCATCCCATACGAACTGATATCATCCCGTACGATCAGTATAAATTTAATATGATCTCCTTATGTGTGTGTGTGCATGTTTTTATTCACTCCATTATAATCACTCCCTTTCAAGTTTATTTCTAAGAAAAATACAAGCTTCAAATTCACAAAGTATCTCATGCTGAATTTTGATTTGAAGTCTTCGTAGTCTGGAGTTCGATTTTCCTGAAATGTTAGTACACACAAGAGAAAATACAAATCTTCTAAAATTGTTAGGAGATAACTACACATTTGAACAAAAATGTTTGGAATCATCAAAACTATACAAGTTGCAAAAATGTAAAACATGCAAATAGCAACTATCTTAACATCAACATCTTCAAAGATGAATTTGTTCGTCAAATGATTGGGAAATGGTATTTAACCTACCTTAGGATATGAATCTATCTTAACCCATGGATGAAGCGTCCTAATGTCAAATTAAATTTTATTAGATATGAATCTATCTTATTTGAAGATGGACTTAATGTTAAATTGTTTGAACCAAATGTTAAATAGTTCTGATAGACTTCATAAGTCTATTGTGGTTAAAGTGTTTGGAAGCAACATTCCTGCATATGTAATTGCTTAAGAATTGTACCAGTAATGGACTCAGTTTGGGAAATTGAATTTAACCTACCTTAGGTTAGATTGGGTTTTCTTCTCTAAAAGCTATTGAAGAATTTTTATTGGGAGGCCCTTGGTTCATTCGTAGTCATATCATAGGATTGGACAAGTGGACAGCTAATTTTTTACCTACTTCTCTGAAATGTTTGACATCTCCAATATGTGTAAGGAAGCCTCACTTACCTCTTTACTATTGGGATGAGACTAACATATCTTGCATTAAGTCTATTATGGGAACCCCTTTGTTTTTGGATGGAAAGATGTTCCAATAGAGTAGAAGAGAATTTTCTAGAGTTTGTGTATGTGTGGCTATAGAAAAATAGCTTCCATTGGGTGTATGGGTGGAAGGACTTGAAGGATGTTTTTTTTTTAAATAGAATGGGAAAAAAATTCAATCTTTTATTTCAAATGTGGGAAAATAATTCATCTAATTTAAGAATGTAAAGTGGAGAAAAATTTGGTTGATCTTGATAATTCAAATATTTTAAACCCTAGAACTTTACATGAAGAAAAATATAAGAAATTAATTGAAGGAAAAGGTCTATCTTATGGCCCTTGGATACATGTTAGATATGGAAGAGGAAGGAATTTCTAAGCTCATCGTAAAGGTGTACAAGGACTTCAATCTAAAACTTTCTCTGTTTATGTCCAAAATTTTTAACAATCTAATAAAATTGAAGGCAATTTAACTGTGGAATTAGTTATTAAAGATGCAAGTGCTGTTATAATTGCAAATAGGAAAACAGCGATTGAAGATGAAAGACCTGCTTTGTATGAAAGAAATGAAGTGGAACCAGTAGATGTAGAACTATTGGTGAAGAATAAGGAGAAAAATGACTTATCAATAGAATTACTTTATGACTCATCTAAGAGGCAAGAGCTGAACGGTTTGAACCAATTAAATGAAGCTAAGGAGCCATTTTTTACTCATAAAATTTATTTCAGTTTACTGGAAATAGATATTGATGAAGATAACACTGAAATAATTAAAATTGACAAAGAAGATGGAGAACTAACTAAAGATTCATTAGAAGAATTGATTTCTTCTAGCAAAAAAGATACAAGTAATGCATGTGCTATCAAGTTCAAACTTCAGAAGGAACTGAAATCTCTTGGTAAGAATAATTTACATCATCGAAGTAGAAGAACTGAGAATTTGAAGAGAAATGTTAATGGGAGAAATCCCATTATCTTTCAAAAAAGACGTCTACCATTTCTTGGAATTATAGATGGGCTAAGAAAGCAAAAGCCTATCTATATTTGAAGGAAATTTTGAAAGATCATTATGCTTTATTTTTTGGTTTGTTTGAAACAAAAATCTCATCTATTAATACATTTGAATTCAAAAAGTTCATAGGTGAAAAATGGGTGTTTTTCATGTTTCCAGTTGAAGGACTTTTCGGAGGATTATTAACTTGTTGGAGATCTGACATTGCTTCATTTTCAATAAAAGAAGTAAATTCTAAAGTTATGATTGGAGAACTCAATATAACTAACAAGGAAACTTGGTACATAGGCACGGTCTATGGAAGTAAAAACTGTTTCAAGAAAAGGAGTTTGTGGAGTAGCTTGGAGATGCTGTTAGGAGTAAAAAATCCATACATTGTTGGTGGAGACTTTAATTTTCTATTATCTCAAGATGAAAAAAAATGAGGTAAATGTTTTGTTTTATCTAAAGGAACTCAAGATCAGTATTCCTTTTTAATTAATTGTGACTTTAATGAAGTGGGAATAGTAGGTCCTAACTTCACTTGGTGCAACAACAAAGTTGGTAAAGCCCATATATTGGAAAGATTGGATTATTGAATTACAAACTTTATTTCTTTGAAGACTATTAAGTTGCTGGTTGTTTGACACATAGCTAGACTGGCCTTCGATCATTGTCCTATAATGCTAAAAAAAAATTCTTCATGTTTTTGTAAAAATCGGACAATCATGTTTGAAGATGTTTGGATGACATTTCCAACATCCTATTCTATAATTTCTAAATCCTGGAAGAAACCTATAAAAGGTAATAATGAAAAAGTTTTGAATGTTAAATTCAAAAGAGCAATGAAGGCTTTATACTTTTGGAGAAAAGAAAGACACAAAAGCTTACATGAGTTGAAGGAAGTTCCAAAAAATGAAATTCTTGAGTTACAATTTGATGAGTCAAGTGGAGAAGGGCTCTCGGATAAAAAATTGTTAATTCTTAAATAAAAAGTTTGTGAACTCAATTCTACAGTTGGTCGGCTTGCACCTGGTGGAAACAAAGAGCAAAGGTTCAATGGATGAAAGAAGGTGATTCAAACTCTAAATTCTTTCATGCTTATGCCTCGGCTAGAAAGAATATAAATTGGATCAAACAAATTAAGAATGAAGATGGAGAACTTATTGAAGATCAATTTCAAATTAAAATTTTTTTCCATAGCTACTTCAAATTCGAATGGAGAGATAGAAAATGTTTGGTGAACGGGTGGTCGTCCTCTTCAGCCAAATTAAATGAAGTTGATAAGTTGGTGCTTGAGAAAGACTTTTCTTTTGAAGAGCTAGAGGAAGTAATTAAAAAGATGGAATTGAACAGGTCTCCAGGTAATAATGAAATTACTTATTCTTTTCTTCAAGCTTGTTAGTATTTCATTAAAAATGATGTTTGGATGGGTATAAATTCTTTCTTCACTTATGGTGTATTAATTTGAGAAAGACGAATGTGATTTTTTCCAAAGGCGAAAAACCCTAACTTTGATTAGAGCTACAGGATAGTGGAGGAGTATCATTGAAAGTGAATAGATGTAGAATTAGAACAAGGTCTCCAGCAAGTATGATAAGTTGATCCACTCCAACTTACTTGATTCCTTTCTCTTCAAGCTTGTTAGTATTTCATTAAAAATGATGTTTGGAAAGTCTTTAAGAAGACTATTGTAGGTGGACAGGCTAGAAGATAAATGTGATTAAAACATCTATTATATTTGGAAAGTCAATTAAAAGGAGAATAAGGAGATCTCTATAAAATTTATTTGGTGTCAAAGTTGTGTATGAGATGGAATAATTGGGAGTTAAAATTGCTTTGAGAAGAATGAGGTTTTCTAATTTTCAAGATCTTTTAGTTAAAGATGCTAATAGATTGAGCTATTGGGGAAATAAGTTTATGTTAATTGCTAGAAAATTGATACTTATAAATTTGGCATGTCTTTTTATTCCAATATTCTTGGTAACACATTTATTAGTCCCTTTGGGAGTATTGAATGACTTTGAGATGATGTGCAAGAATTTTTTATGGGATAAAAATGAAACTACTAAGGGACTTCAATATCTTGCTTAGGATTTTCTTTGTAAAATGAAAAATGATGGAGGTTGGGGAGTGCATCCTATTGTGAAGAAAATTGACCCTTTAAGGGATAAGTTTGCTTGGAATTTTATTACCAAACCCAACTCTCTTTTGAAAAAAACTTTGGCGGCTAAATATGGTAATGATGTGTGGAGCTCAGAATATAAAAACAATTCATCATCCACTTTAAAAATTTTATCAAATGGAGCAAAATTTCTTCAACCAATTGTAAGATGGAATGTGTCATCTGGTTTGGAGATAAAACAATTAAGAATACTTGGATTTTGGACAATTGAATCAACAAATGGCCTACCTTTGTTACAAATATGAATGAAGATACCGAAGTTATTTCAGGATTTATAAATGAAGGGAAGTTTAATGAATGTGAGCTAAAAAAAATCTTTGGTCAGGAACTCATAAATATCATTTTATCCATTCCTATCCATTTAGAAGTTTCAAATGATCAATTAAAGCTGAAGTCCAAATATTCTGGTAAAACCATTTCAGGTTTAGCATTGGAAGCTTCTACAAATAATGAAGTAAATAATGATGACTAGAGCTTGATGAAAAATATTAGACTAAGGCCTGAATTGCCCTGTTCTGGTGGAGACTGAAGAGAAATGTGATTCCTAGTAATCACTTTTTAAATTTTAGAAGAGTTGCTGATTTTGATAGTTACCCGAGAGGATGTAAATCAGTGGAAAATTCTGAACACATTGTTATATTCTGTACTAAGTTGCATCAAATTTTTGGCTTTCTTAAAAGATGGGGATTTAACATCCCATTCTTTGAATAACTAGAGGATTGTTACTATTGTTTGAAGCATCTTGCAAATGCAAATCCATTTCAAGTTAATTTATATTTTTCAGTATTTTTCTTCTTTTGGAAAAGTAGAAATAAACTAGTTCATGAAGGAGTTGAAGATGGCTCTTCTTATATAGCAGCTAATTCAATTTGTCATGCTATTGCCTCTTTTAACAAGAATCTAATTTGGGAGAACTTGGATGCCAATCAGCTTTGCAAGCTGCCTTTACCATCTTGGCATTCTCCACCTACTAGATGGATAAAAGTTAATATTGATGCTTCATTACTACATACAAATAAAGCTGGAATTGGAGGAGTATTTAGAGATTATAAAGGAAGATTCTTATGTGCTTTTGGTACCAATTGCCTCCATTGGGACTGTTCACAACTTGAGATGTTATCTACTCTTTCAATAAAAAGATTTATTCAATATTGGATGTTTAATGCAAAGGGTATAATAATTGAAGGTGATAACATTAATGTTATCAAATTCTTGCAAGATGTTGTGAATAAAGATAATGTCAAGAATGTCAACCTAGGTCCCAAAGATATAGAATTTTTTTAATCATTTCAAGCAAGTATTATTTCATCATTCTAGTAGAAATTATAATAAGTTAGCAAATTTATGTGCTACTTAGCCTTGTTTTATAATTTTTTTTGGGATGATATTAGCTCTAATAAGATTTCTCCTTTCTCAAAATTGTTGAAGTGGGAATTTGGTTGTTTGTAGTTCTTTTTTAATAATATTTGCTATTTACATTAAAAAAAACAAATATAACCCACAAGTAGAATTAGTTAGTACATCTTATATTATGAGATTCTAAACCCCATGATTTAGTTTTGGAGAACTTTTAGATTTCTCTAATTATAGTAATGAATAATATAAAGTATAATTAATATCTAATGAATATAACATATGCTTAAAAGCCATTTCTTTTCAATTTAATATTATATATATATATATATATATATATATATATATATATATATATATATATATATATATATATATATATATATGATCATTACATTATTGTTAATGGCTATATGCTTAAAGAAAATAGTACAAAGAATAACCATGATTATAAAAAAAATCTAAAGTAAAAACAAGAAATATACTTACACAAACTAAGAAGTTTAGAACATGTAATCATAACTACTGAACAAACATCTTACCCTTTCCTAGTTTATATATATATATATATATATATATATATATATATTAGAGGAACCGACAGAGGGGCCTACAGGTTTATAGAAAAAGTGATTACAAGGTCCTTAAAGGGATCTCAAGCTCACTACTGCTCAGAAGAGCTATAAAATTAAAAGGAAATACACCCAGATTAAGAACTCTCCAACATAAACTGAGCATGTACAAAATCAACCCAGAGGTAATGCAAAAAGCCTAACAAACTGAGAAAGGCATCCAAACCAACTTAGAAATATAAAAATTTTACAAGGTACCCCCAGGAAACAAACAAATACATCCACCTTAAGGAATAAAATAAGGAACACTAATCTTATCCAAATATAAAAGACCCCTAACATGAAGAGGGAAGTTTGAACCAAAAAATCTGCAATGGAATCCAATCCATAGCCCCATCTAGTGATGACATTAGTACATGCATTGCCATCCTCATCAATAATAGAAAAAGAGTAGTTTTACATGCTTAATAAATTCTTAATGTCCCTCCTCATGTAAAATAAATCAGAAGAACAAACATTATCATTCCTAAAAATAAATGACTGAAAATAATACGTAGAACCAACCTCAACCATAATATTAATGTAATAAAGAGATAAACAAAGCCTTAAATCATAAAGGATAGGAAAATTGGTAGCAACATTAACATCACAATTATAAAGAGGACGAAAAAAACCCTAGTTGCATTTACGTTAGTGTTTATGATAACACCACCACAGCTTGCAATATAATTAATGTTAATAACATACACATTTAACATAAGAAAATTAACAAGAGGATTCATCCAAGAGGTACTTCTAGGGACATTATGAAAATTATCCACATCCAGTTTAATTCCAAAGTCAACCATTGGAATGAGATAATTTTTAAAATTCTTAGCAGAAAGTAACTTTGCTAAATAAAGGGCCCTAATCTCATCTTTAACATTTTGAATAATTTTATGGTGATTCATAACTATACCATTAAAATGAGAATTATTCCTATCCAACCATAAAAACTAAAGGATAAGAGAAGTAATAACATTCTTCATACGACCTTTGGAATTAACAAACTAACAGTTAAGTAAAGAATAAATAGAAGCATTTGCATTGAAATAATTTAAGTGCAAAATATCATCAAAATAAGTCCAAGCCTTCATATAATAAGGAGAAGAGATAAAAATATGATGCATTTTGTCCATATGATAGAAACATTGGCATTTAGAAGGAAGGATAAAACATTGTTTAATCAAATTATCTTTCATAGGGATAAAATTATGTAAAATATGCCAAATAAAAATTGAAACCATAGAAGGAATACTTTTATTCCATATCATATTGAAAGTCATAGAAGCCTCTTTCTTAGCTCTAAAGGAATGCCGGTCATCCTTTAATCTAAAGTTACCATCTTTAGTCAAGGCACAAAGCTGAACATCAAGAGAATTAATGTTTAAAGGGATCTGCTAAATTTGATGAATAAGAAAATTAGGGAGAACATTAAAAAGCTTCTTAACATCCTAATCATTATCATATAATAGCTTATGTGGTATCAAGCTTTGTCCGGAGGGCCCTCGCATCTCTCATCTTCTCTATGCAGACGGCGTCATTATGTTTTCCAAAGCTAACAAGAAAGAAGTGACGGGTGTGAAGAGAATTCTTCATAAATTCTGTGAATGGACAGAACAAAAAATCAATTACAGCAAATCCATCATTATGTTTGGTAAAAATGTTGAAAGAAGAAGGAAGATAAGTTTATCTAGAATCATGGGCTTTAAATATGTAAAAGAATTCCTTTACCTTGGAGTAAAGATGGCTTTAAGGAGGCTTAAGAAAGAAGACTTTCAATCTATTATTGACAAAGCTTTCAAAAAGCTTAATCAATGGGGCATCAAGTATTTATCTTTACCTGGCAAGATAATACTTGTAAAATCAGTTTTGCTTGCTGTTCCTATATACCACTCCACTCACTCTTTGGTTCCGAAAAAAAGTTTGGCTGAACTGGATAAAATTTGCAGGAATTTTATATGGGACAAGAAAAATGGATCCAAAGGTATGCACTATGTGAATTTGAATTATATGTGTAAACCAATTGAATATGGTGGTAGAGGCCTACATTCAAATTTATCAATACCATCTGTTTTACGTGCTAGACTTGCTTGGAGAGATATGCAAGAAGATAATTCTCTGTTACACTTGGTGTTGGATGCTAAATATGGTAAAAATTTGTTGAAAGTAAATCACAATGGTTACAATTCGACAGCTTTCAAAATTCTGAATGAAGGATTTAAGTCTTTATTTCCAATTGTGAAATGGGAAATAACTAATGGCAGATCAGTTGATGCTTTCAAAGACATTTGGATCCTTGATAAAAGTCTTAATATGTGGCCTACTTTTGTAATTCCATTGGAGGATAGGCCTTTCTTGGTAGAGACTTTCATTTCTGAAGGAAAGTGGAATGAAAACGAACTTAACAAAACCTTTTGTAAGGAGCTTATTGAGATTATTATGAAAATCCAGATTTCCAAAGATAAAAATGCTGATTCATTAGTGCTTATCAACCAAAAATCGGGTAAGATGATACCTGGACTCATAAGAAAAGTGCAGAATTCAGAATTGGAACCTGATATGCTTTGGAAATGGATAAAGAAGGCTAATTTAAATTCTCGGGTTGAGAATTTTTGGTGGAGATTAAAAAGAAATGCAATTCCTTCTATGCATTTCCTTTGCTATAGAAGAATTGCTGTCAATGCTCAATGTCCAAGAGGTTGTGAGTATAATGAAGATATGGAACACATTATCTGGGATTGCTCGAAGATCAAAGAGATTATACAACACTTATACCGTTGGGGCTTTGGATTTCCTATGTTCACTTCTTGTGAACAATGCTTAAAATGGTTGGAAGATAATGTTTCAGACAAAAGGATGATGGTAATTCTTTACTGTAATTTGGTTTTTCTATCTTGGAAAAGTAGAAACAAGCTAATTCATGGTGATATAGAAGATAATTCCAGTTTTTTAGCTTCCGAGGCTATTGTACAAGCTTCGATTTCCAACAAAATTAGCTCTTCTAATTTGGGCTTTTGGGATGTCAATCAGTCGTCAAGATTGTCTAATTCTTGGCATCCTCCACCATCCAATTGGATAAAAGTTAATGTTGACGCTTCTCTTACTTCATCTTACAAAGCGGGTATAGCAGCTGTCTTTAGAGACAATAAAGGGAGATTCCTTTTTGCTTATGGTAAATCATTCATGCATTGGGATATTGGCCAATTAGAGATACTTGCTATTAATTCTATCAAAGAGGAGATCAAGGAATGGATGTTCAATTATAATGGCATATTTATTGAAGGTGATAACTCAAACATTATTTCTTACTTCAAAAAAGTTATGAATAAAGGGAAGCTAAAGGATGAAGGTATGGAATTTCTTTCTAAATTCAATTTTTTTATTTTTAATTGCATTAATAGAGAAAGTAATAAGTTAGCAAACTTTTGTGCTAACTATGCTTTAGATAGAAACTTTAGTTGGGAAGATTGTTTACTTCATAAGATTCCTCCTCCTTTCATGAACATTTTGAAGGAGGAATCCACTTTGTAGTTTCTTTTCTTTGTTGTTTTTTATTATAAAGCTTTCGTTGGCTTTTCTTCAAAAAAAAAAAAAAAAAAAAAGATAACAAAATTCTGTAGCGCTATCAACTGTTGAAGCTGAATATATTACCTTAGAGAAGTTGTGTGGCACAAGTTCTTTGGTTGAAACAACAGTTGATTTACTTAGGATTTACAATTGGCACAATTCCAATTTATTGTGATAACATTAATACCATTTATATTTCAAAAAAATCACATTGAACGTTCTTGAACCAAACATATAGACATAAGACATCATTTCATTAAGGATCATGTATCTAAAGGAAAAATTGAATTGAACCATGTTTCCTTTAAAAATCAACTTGAAAATATTTTTACAAAACCACTATCCTTTAATACGTTCAGCACATTAAGAACCAAGCTTGGTGTGATTGATCTTAATGCTTAATTAAAATTTTTTGCAAACTTGATATGTACTTTTGTGTGTTTTCTATTTTTGTATTTAATGTACATGTTTATGTAAGTGTTTTTCTCTTTTTATTTTATGTTTTGTGTGATTTTGAAATGTTATCAAAAATCAAATTTCTTATTTCTGATCAATCGTGCAAATTGTACTGTATAAATCTTTTTTCATCCCATACGAATTCTATAGCATGTAAATCATTGTTTTGGACTGATCACATAAAGTTTTAATTTTTCAATACATATTATACTGTACAATATTTATATCATCCCGGATGATCTGCATTACTTCAATTGTACGTATTTAGATGGTTATACGAGCATAATCAGTTATTATATCTGAATGTACGTACAAACTTTTGGTTCGTACATCTGAACCACATGTCATTTGACATGGGGGACGAACCTAACCTTCTTTAAAATGATCTTAAATAATTAATCGTCCCGGACGAACACCTGTTCGTCTGTACGACATCTGGTCAAAAAGCCTGTATAAAAGGATGCTTTGTAACTTGCATGATTATAAAAAGTCATTTCATTTTGAACGTATTCGTTCATACATACGAAATTTATTTTTTCATGTACTAACCATCAATCGTACTATACAAAACCTTTTTGTATACATGAAAGATCATTTTTCTTTAAATAGAAGGGCTTTAGAATTCATTTTCATTTACTTCTATAGCCTCTTCCAATCCTTCTCAACTTAGCAATGGCCAGTTCTAGCAAGCGTGGTAGAGTAAATAAGGGATCATCTTCCATGAGTGGAGATGACAACATTTTATCTATGACAAATGAGGATTCTTTCCTTAGGTTTGTCTATGCTAAAGTTACTCCTAAAATACTACTTCAATAGGATATCCACTTCCAAGTGATGCCTCTTTTCGCCACCACTCAATTTTCCTTTATCCTGTCTCTGATTCATGCATATAATAAAGAAACCTTTCACTATTTTCAAGAAAATATGTCTTTTAGTTATGATGAGAGTAAGATCAGATCTTATGTTTATAAGAAAAAGTTTGAAATCATAAATGAAGAATTGGGAACCATTTTGCATTTAAGAACTCAAGTAGTTAGAGCCCACACAATGACTTCAAAATCTAATTTTGGCTGGTTCAAAATAAATAAAGTTCTTTGAGAAATTATGCAAGTAAGTCATTTGCCTAGGGTCTATACTTTAAACCAAAATGCACGGGTGCATGTCCTTAGAACTTATGTTATTCCTAAAGCTAGTGATCGCATTAACATTACTCTTCTTCTATCCACTGTTATCTATCTAATCATGAATAGACAACCTATAGCTGAAACCCAACTTATTCTTGATTATATTCATGGCCTTTTTGAAATTGGGCATGTCTCTCATAAGAGGAAGAAGAACATTGCATTAGGACACCCAGTGACCTATATCCTAGAGAAGAAGCACAATCTTATTCATCCTAAGCCTCTACTTGAATTACCTATCTACTTCACTGATACTTTATTTTGAGCACTTTTGGGAAATGTGATAATACAAGTGAGGATTTTGAGGGAGAAGGGGTAGTACCAGCACCTGCACTAGCGACTGCTCATGGACCTAATTTTTAGGAGATGGTATAGTGATTTGACTAATAAGAGAGGCATTTTGATCAATGCTTTGATCAAATTTAAACTCACCTAAACTAGCACGATGCTCAATACCAGCAAGGCATGGGATGGATTTGTGGACAGTTTGAATCTGTGAACACTAATGTAGCTATGATGAATAGCTATTTTCTTATCTTCACCCAGCCTCTTCCTCCAGACTAGGGGCCCTCAGATTTCTAGATGTACTTCTTCTGTGTTGTCTTTGTCAGTCCTTTCAGATGTGTTTATCTTTGGGATATTTTTGATGCTATGTGTACTAGTCTTGTTTTAGATCTTTGATGTTATTATGTAATCTTATTTTGAGATATATGATATTGATATCATATGTGATTTATTGTATTAGATCATCATATTAATATCAATAAAAAAATGCCCTATTTTATTTAGTTGATTTTATCCTTTATTTGAAATATTAGTTTGTTTATATGATAATCCTAACTTAATTGATCTAAATAGGGTTATAGTATGAATAATAATACAAAAATTAATTTTGTTATGAAATATAATTTTTCAAAAATATAAGTTAATTTATAACTCGATCAAGTTAAGGCTATCAATCCAATGTTCTTTTTAGGTATACATAATTTTAATACTATTATTGCAATTTTGATGTCTTATTATTTTTTATTCTCAATTCAATATAATTATCTTTGTACTTAGAGAAATTGAAGTTTTTTAGATTATTGAAATTAGAAAGATCAATTAAAAAAAAGGAGAAATGTACATGTGTATAAAAATTGAAAGAATGTGCAATAGTTTGCAAATAAAAAAGAAGCATAAAATTAGTCCAAATACAAAAAAAAGCACAAAGTGTACTACAAATATTTGAAAAGATGCACAATGTCGCCAAACCAGTGTATTGATAATGTTCTTTTTTCTATCTTTTAATCTTTAAATTCAAATCAATCTAATGTTCAATTTTATATTTTATTGGAAATTGAATTTAATTAATCTTTATTTCATCACATTTGCAATAATTCTCCTCATCTAATTGTCTAGAATATTACATGACCTTGATATATGTTATATTTTAATTTAAATGTTTTGAATCTTTAGTTTTATCTAATGGAGATTAATCTTATTATTTTAATTATAATTTTATCTCTTTCAAGATCAATTATTAAAGGTTTCTCATATGACTTCTTTCATTCTTTTTTCTTTCTCTTCTTCCTTGTTGTTGTAAAAAAGGGGAGAAATATTGTTTGTTTGTATTTAATTTTTACACATTTTTTTTAGTTTGGCTTGTTAGTGTTATTTTGTTTTGGTTTGTTAGTGTTACTTTATTTTTTTGTTTGAAGTATTTTGTGTGAGTTTATGAAAAATTAAAAAATAATTGAATTATTGTTAAAAATTAGTGTTGCTTTATTTTTCAATTTGAAATGTTTTGTGTGAATTTTTGAAAAATTAAAAATAAAAAAAATTGATTTTTTCTTAAAAGAAATTCCCTTATATTCACATGCTTATTCATTTAGGGGGAGTTATGGAGAAATTTAGGGTATTCAATTTTATTCAAATAATAATTATTTTGTCCTCATCAAAAAGGAGGAGATTGTTGAGATAGTTGCTACTTAGTTCTTGTCGGTTTGATATTCTTGCAACTTGCATGTTTTTGATTATTCCAAATATTATTACTTTCATTATTATTTCTCCTAACATATTTTGAAAGAATATTATTTTTCTCTTGTGTGTAATAATATTTCAGGGAAATTATATTATAGATTGTTGAAGACTTTAAATCAAGATCTATTTAGATTTATTATAATTGAAGTCTATATTTTCAATTTTATTGAGTATGAGAGTGTGTGATTGTAATTGAGTTACTGAGCACACACACACACTGGAGGAGAGTTTAAAATTCACATTTTTTTTTAAATTGATCATACTAAACGATATCCATTCATACGGAATGATCAGATTAGTTATCTTTCCCAAATAGAAGTCAAAATAATAGAAATGAAAATTTTTGTCAAGTATAGATCGTATTGTACGAAACTAGTTCATACATGCTTTCACGAGTATGAAATTGATGGGTCTATTCTTGCTTAAAAATATTTTTTCTAAGCAAGGATTGTACGAGATGATCATAGTTCGTACATGCTTTCATGAGTATAAAATTGATAGGATCGTTCTTGCGATCAAAAATAATTTTTTTAAGTATGGATTATACTATACAAACCCAATTCGAACATGCCTTCCAGAGTATGAAATTGTGAGGTCCCATTTCGTCCTAACGTTTCATTCAGAAAAATTTGAAAAATTTTTATAATTGATCGTATCGGATGATGATGTCATCATACGTACGCCATCTAGAGTACAAAATATTGTGGTTTCTTTTCGTCCAGATGATTATTTAAAATTTTTGAACTCTTCATCCCGGATGAACTTTGTTTATACTGAACGATGATTGGGTATGAAATGATTTTGAACTAATTCATAATATGTTTGTACGCAACAGTATTTGAACTGTTCATATGTATGAATTCTGATTATACTATACAATCATTTACCCTAAAAATTATAATATTCAATTTTCTAGACAATTTTTTGTGACTTTTGTATGATAGGATAACTAAAAAGTGAAGTAAAAAAGTTTTATCTTCGTGATTTTTCAAGGGCAATTGAAAGAGAGAGTGTGAGACAGTGTTTTAGAGAGATTTCTTGCTAGTGGAGTGTGAGGGATTTATAAGGTTACTCAAAGGTAAGGATCTCTATGTGATTTATATTTTTCAGTCATCCTCTTATTTTTCTAGATTGCTCATGAGAAGATCTTTGAAGAAGATCCGGTTCTCTATGGACACTTGGAGGGTGTGAAAGGACAAAGGTTCTCTACCTACACTTAGAGGGTGTGAAAGGATGAAAGTTCTCTGCATACACTTGGACATATTATAGCTGTTGAGTCCAGTAATTAGGTTGTTAAGCCTAAGTAAATGTCTCACGGCTACCAAGAGGGGGGTGAATTGGTAGTTTTAAAAATTTTAAACCCTCTTAATAATAAAGTTGAACCGAAATAAAATTTTTTTTTAAAGTTTGTAGAAAAATGTTTTTCAACCACAGAGTTGTTAAAACTGAAATTTAAAGTGCGGAAACGTAAAAGCAATAAAGTAAATGACACCAGATTTATAGTGGTTCGGTCTATAACCAGACCTACATCCACTCCTCAGAGGCACCCTCTGAGTATTGCACTAATACCACAAAGTGACTCTCCTTTAGCACCCACAGCAAGGCGGAGAAGCCTGTACAAAACACTCTTTTCACCACTACCCGGTGCGGCAGAGAACCGTCGTCCTTTTACACAATCCACAGTGCTGGCAGAGAACCGTCGTCCTTTTACACTCTCCTAGTGTGGGTAGAGAACCCTACGGCTGTTCACACTCTCCAAGTGTAGGCAGAGAACCTTCGTCCTTTTACACTCTCCTAGTGTGGGCAGAGAACCCTTCGTCTGTTCACACTTTCCAAGTATCGGCAGAGAACCGGATCTCCTTGACTGATCTTCTCACAAGAATCTAGAAGGAAGAAGGAAAAGAGTGAAGAAATCCAATTTCACAAGTAGAGACTCTTACCTTAGTAATCCAAGTGAAGCCTTCTCGCTCCAGTGGTAGGAATCCTCCTTTGAATGCTCTCTTCCACTCACTCCTTGGCTATTCTCTCAAGAGGCACGAAGATCAAATGACAAAAAGATTGGGTGGTAGTCTAATTTGGACTATTTATACAAAAGACAAGAAAAACCGCCCAAAAACTGCAAGTTTTCAATTCTGTACGCAGTGGATCGTCCTGTACGATCGTGGATCGTCCTGGACAATTTTACTTAAACGATCTGAAACGACCCAATTTATATATGTGTACGAAATGACTTCGTACAGCTGATCGTCCTGTACGAACTAGGTTCGTCCAGTACGAACGGTTATTACAAGGTCGGTTCTAGAAACTGCTGAAAACTGTTCTAAGTCGGTTCATCGTTTGGACGAAATATGTTCGTCTGGACGAAAATTTTCCAGAGAGCTGATCGTCCTGGACGATTATTTATTTCGTCTGGACGAAAATTTTCCAGAGCACCAATCGCCGCGGACGATAATTTGTTTTCGTCTGGACAAAAATTTTCCAGAGAGCTGATCGTCCGGTACGATATTTATTTTCGTCTGGACGAAAATTTTCCAGAGGACTGGTCGCCTCGTACGATGACAAAATTCGTCTGGACGAAAATTTTACAGAGAACCCATCGTCCGGGACGATGATAAAATTCGTCCTGGATGAATAGAACTTAGAAAAATTTTTCAAACAAGTTCCTATTCGTTCCAAGTGCTCTATAGGAGATAACTGACAGATCATCCAGTACGATAAATATCGTCCTGTACGATAAGTATAGAATTTTAAGATCTCCTTATTTGTGTGTGTGAGATTTTATTCACTCAATTACAATCACTCCCTTTCAAAATTAATTCAAAGAAAAGGAAAACTTCAAATAAACAAAATATCTCATGTTGAATTTGATTTGAAGTTTTCGTAGTCTGGAGTCTGATTTTCCTGAAATGTTAGTACACACAAGAGCAAATGCAAATCTTCTAAAATTGTTAGGAGATAACTATACATCTGAACAATAATGTTTGGAATCATCAAAACTACATAAGTTGCACAAATATAAATCATTCAAATAGCAACTATTCAAACAATCTCCCCCTTTTTGATGATGGCAAAACAATTATTATTTGTAAGGTTTCAAGTTAAACAATTTTCCTATCTCCTAAACTCCCCCTGAATTGATGAGACATTAAAATAAGGAGGCATTAAAGTTTTTAACACAAACAAAAAACTTGCAAACAGAAATCAAAAATAGAAAACAAAAAATAAAAAACACAAACACAATAATTTCTTCCCCTTTTTGACAGCAACAAAAAGTGAAGAAGAAAAAGACAAGAAATGTAAATAATTATATGAAATTCATTTTTAAAATTTAATCTAAATTGTGATTTGACATAGGGTATGCAATTTTAAACTAAAGATATTAGGTGAATCATAGAAATTCATAAAATTTAAGATATGATATAACATTGTAAGTAAGAAGAATTTATCAAAGACATGATTCAATTTAGACATTTGACTATTGAAGATCATTACAAGAGAGATGTAAAAAAAATTCTATATTTCAAAGTTCAATATAATATAAATGAACATAAGATCAATTTGAATTAAGAGATTGAATGAATTTGGAAAGAAGAGAATTACCTCATGTGGCGCTTTGCGCATCTTTTCAAAGTTTTGGAGCACATTTTTGTGTATTTTTCTTTGGTTGGGCTTATTTTGTGCATCTTTTTCACTTTGCAAATTTTTGCGAATTCCTTTTGATTTTTATACATTTGTACAATGTTCAAGAGTAATTTGACCAATTCTTTCCAAAATCTATAATCTAAAATTTCAAATATTTCTAGGTGCATAAATATCATTTGAGCATAGAAATACAAAATAAGAAAACATCAAAATTGCAATAATAATATTAACTTTTATGTAGTCTAAATGAATAGACATGAATTTAAAAGTTCTAATTACAACAAGTTATAAACAAATTATAAATTTAGAAAGTCTAGATTTTCTAATATAGATAATCTCAAATTACAATCGAATTTAAGCACTATGTAGATTAAATAATACAAATGAAATTCACAAACATTAACCACATTTCAAAACAAATCTAATAGAAATAAACTTTCATTAAAATTAAAGGAACGGATTACACAAAAAAAAATACATTGAACTTAAAAAAAAACATAAAAACAATCACAATAACACAGATAAGATAAAAAACAAAACAAACAAAAATAAAACAAAAGAAACAATAGACACACATAAAAAACAATTCTACTGTTCTGGAGGAGGAGGAGGAATGCCGCCAAAGAGATTGAAGTAGGAGGCCATCAACATGACATTGGTATTAATTTCATGAACTTCATCTTTAATGTTACCAATGTCTTGTTGCTGCTGTGTAAGTTGAGCATCAAATTGATCAAATCTTTGATCAATGTGAGTCTCTAGTCTATCAAATCTCTCAATCAGATTCTGGTAATCTGATTGAGAAGCAGAAGCTTGCACTCCTTCTTCTTCTTCTTCTTCTGAAGCACTGCATGTGCTTTTTCTTTTTCTTTTTCCTCCTTGAAGAGCAATCTGAATGATGCATCGTTATAGTAAACTGGCTCTTCATATTCTTCATCAAGATGCACTATATTGTACTTATTTTCCAAAATATAAGTAATTAAGTGCCCTAATGAAATGTTCTTCTTCCTCTTCTGATCAGCATGTCCTATTTCTGAAAGCCCATAGATATGGTCTATGATGAGTTGGGCTTCGTTAATAGGATGTCTTTGCATGATTAAAAAGGTTAGAACAGAAAGGAGAGGAGTAATGTTAATCCTATCACCAGCTTTAGGAATAATTGAGGATCTAAGGATATGCTGGATGATTCGGGCATCTTGGGTCATACCGGAGACTCTAGCAACATGATAGGTTATGCCTATCTCTCTAATCACCCTATTGATTTCAAACCATTTGAAGGAGTTTTCTGACATTAGGGTGTGGGCTCTATATCCTTCAGTCCTTAAGTTTAAAAATGCACCAAGTTCGTGCTTGGTGATCTCAACTTTTTGTTTAAAAACATAAGAACTAATGATAGAGTGGTCAGAATTGAAACTCATGTTGGCTAGAAAGTAGTGGTAGGTTTGTTTATTGTAGAAGTGGATGAGAGAAAGAATGAACTGAAATTGGGTTGAGGCGAAGAGGTGCAATACCCGAAATTTCAACTCTGTTTGGATAAGAATGCGAGACGGAGTGATTTTTGCAGATGCAAAACGAGGAAAAGATTCCTCATTTGCCTTGGAAAGAAAGTTGTCTGGGGCATTCCTATTTGGTTTCCTCACCAAAACCTTTTGTCTTTTGCTAGAGGAGGCCATTGTTGATTTGATGTAGAAAGGGATTGAAAAAGAAGTTTGAAAGTGTGATTGTCAAGTTTGAAAGCCTTCATATTTAAAGAAAAACGATACGTTCGTCCTGGACGAAAATATTCGTCCTGGACGAAAAATTATCGTTCGTCTGGACGAAGTAATTTCGTACAGACGATCCAATTCGTCCAAAATGTAACGGCTTTTCGTATTCAACACAACTTACGATGCGTCCCTTCGTACAGGCTTTTTGACTTGACCGATCGTACAGACGAAAAAATTTCGTACAGACGATCAAAAAGTGAATTGTTTTAATGACTCTTGAAAACCGTCCCCTACAATAAACCGACACATGTTCGTACAGACGAACAAATTATGTACAGACGAAGTTCGTATTAAAAACTGTCTTATCCACTCAACCGCTGCATTCAATCGTCCCGACGTTTGAGAGAGAAAAAATTCGTCCTGGACGATTACATATCGTACAGACGATCTAATTAAAAACTGCTCTCAAAACGGTTTAAATTCGCGCAAACTGTTCCTTCACACATCGTCCCGTACGAAAACAATTTCGTCCTGGACGATGTCCTCCAAAAAAAATTTAATTTTGATTTTTTAAATTAACAAAAACATTCAAAAAACACAGAAAACATAAAACAAAATCATAAATCCAAAAACAATTCATTCAAAAAAACACACAAAATTCACAAAATCATAAAAACAAAACAGAACACAACAAGTATCAATGTTGCAAAGACATTTTGGTTAAGCATTCAAATCAATAACACCAAGCCTTGTTCTTAAAGTACTGAAGGTATCAAAGGCTAAAGGTTTTGTAAAAATGTCTGCAAGTTGATTTTCAGTTGAAACATGTATGAGTTCAATTTCTCCTTTGGATACATGATCCCTTATGAAATGATGCCTTATATCAATGTGTTTGGTTCTAGAATGTTGAATAGGATTTTTGGAAATGCAAATAGCACTAGTATTGTCTCAATAAATTGGAATAGTGCCTATAGTTAATCCTAAGTCAATCAACTGTTGTTTTAGCCAAAGTACTTGTGCCACACAACTTCCTAATGCAATGTATTCTGCTTCTGCAGTAGATAGTGCCACTGAATTTTGTTTTCTACTAGACCATGAAACTAATGAATTTCCAATGAATTGACATGTTCCAGAAGTGCTTTTCCTATCCACTCTACAGCCTGCAAAGTCAGAATCTGAGTAACCAATAATTTCAAATGAAGAGCTAAACTTAGGATACCAAATTCCTAAGTTTTGAGTTCCTAGTAGATATCTTAAAATCCTTTTTACTGCTGTCAAATGTGATTCTTTTGGATCTGATTGAAATCTAGCACATAAGCAAACACTAAACATAATATCTGGTCGGCTAGCAGTCAAGTAAAGTAAAGATCCAATTATCCCTCTAAATTTCTTTTGATCAACAGATTTTCCCTTAATGTCTTTATCCAACTGAACTGAAGAACTCATTGGTGTACTAACAGGTTTAGCATTGTCCATTTCATATTTTTTGAGGATGTCCTTAATATATTTGGTTTGACTAAGAAAAGTACCTTCCTCAAGTTGCTTAATGCTAAATCCTAGAAAGTAATTTAAATCTCCCATTAGACTCATTTCAAATTCACTACTCATTGTTTTAGAAAAATCATCACAAAGATGTTTATTTGAAGATCCAAAGATGATGTCATCCACATAAATTTGAACAATAAGTATATCCTTTCCAATTTTCCTTAAAAAGAGAGTTGTATCCACACTTCCTTTTTCAAAAGATCTTTCAAGTAAGAAGGTGCTTAACCTCTCATACCAAGCCCTAGGTGCCTGTTTCAATCCATATAATGCCTTTTTTAATTTGAAAACATGATTTGGAAATTTAGAATTTTCAAAACCTGGAGGTTGTTCTACAAAAACATCTTCCTCAATTACCCCATTTAAAAAGGCACTTTTGACATCCATTTGAAATAATTTAAAACCTTTAAAACAGGCAAAGGCTAGTAAAACCCTAATTGCTTCAAGTCTAGCTACAGGGGCAAAAGTTTCCTCAAAATCAATTCCTTCAATTTGATTATACCCCTTAGCTACTAATCTAGCCTTATTTCTAATGACTACTCCTGAGTCATTCATTTTATTTTTGAACACCCACTTGGTTCCAACAACACTTTGATCTTTTGGCCTTGTAGTTAGTTCCCAAACTTTATTTCTTACAAATTGATTTAACTCTTCTTGCATCAATGTTAGTGGGTTCAATAGTTGAAATAAAGGCTGAATGATTGACTTCCTTGTTTAATCCACGCCTAGTTCTAACACCCTCACTTGGTTCACCTATAATCAATTCCTTTGGATGGTTTTTAGAAAATCTCAAATCTCTAGGCAAAGGTCTTCTCTTTCTAAATTTTCTTCCACATTTTCTTCCAAATTTAATCTATCAATCTTTTGGGAGTTTTCTTCAATTTCTTCTTCAACAACTTTTGGCTCTTCCATGTTTCCATTTTCATCAAAAACAACATGTGTGGTTTCTTCAATGACTAAAGTTCTTTTGTTGAATACTCTATAAGATTTTCCAACACTTGAATATCCTACAAAAATTCCTTCATCTGATTTTGGATCAAATTTTCCTAAGGCAGATTTTCCATTATTATGTATGAACACCTTGCAACCAAATACATGCAAATGAGACAAATTTGGTGTTCTACCTTTTAGCAACTCATAGGGTGTTTTATTCAAATTTGATCTCACATTCACCCTATTCAGAACATAGCATGCAGTGCTAACCGCCTCAGCCCAAAAATATCTAGGAAGTGAGTATTCTGCTAACATTGCTCGGGCGGCTTCTATTAATGTTCTGTTCTTTCTTTCAACTACTCCATTTTGTTGAGGAGTTCTAGGTGCAGAAAAATTGTGATCAATCCCCTTTTCTTTACAGAAATCTTCAAATCTTTCATTTTCAAATTCTCCTCCATGATCACTTTGTATAGAAATTATTTCACATCCTAGTTTTCTTTGTATCCAAGTTGAAAAATTTCTGAATTCCTCAAATGATTCACTCTTATGAAAAAAAAATTTAACCCAGGTGAATCTTGAAAAATCATCTACTATAACAAATCCATATACCTTTCCTCCTAGACTTACCGTGCTTACAGGTCCAAAAAGATCCATGTGAAGAATTTCTAATGGTTTACTGGTCCTAAGATCTTTATTGGACTTAAAAGAGGACTTCACTTGTTTTCCTAGTTGACATGCATCACACAGATGGTCCTTAGTAAAGTCTAGTTTAGGTATTCCTCTCACCAAATTCTTTTGGGTAATTTTTCTAAGATTTTTCATACTAGAATGACAAAGTCTCCTATGCCAAAGCCATGATTCATCAGAAACAATTTTCAAACAAAAAGCAGTAGGAGATTGAATACAATTTAAATCTAGCATGTAGACATTGTTCACCCTTTTTCCATTTAAAACAATTTTCCCATTTAGGCTAATTATGCAGCTAGTAGGTAAAAATTTTACATTATAGCCCTTATCACATAGCTGACTTATGCTAAGCAAATTATGTTTTAAGCCTTCAACTAATAAAACATTGTCTATGAAAAAGTTTTTCAAATTTCCAATCATACCTGATCCAACCACTTTCTTTGTGGTATTATCTCCAAGTGTAACCTTGCCTCCACTCCTGGCTTCCAGCGTTATGAATTGAGCAGTATCTCCAGTCATGTGCTTAGAACATCCACTGTCCAGGTACCATGTACTCTCACGAGGTCTTGTGTGAGAGAATTCCTGCAAAATTCTCAAATGTTAGACCTGGGAACCCAAACTAGTTTGGGTTCACCTTTATGAAATTTATAATCAGATGCATGTGTGATATGTCTAGGTTTATGCATCTTAGTTCTCCACACCAAATTAGGTTTCATCTTTAAAGTGCAGGTGTGAGATATATGTCCCAAAAATCCATAATTGTTACATTTAACATTAGGAAAAATATTCCTATGTCTTCTTTCATATGATTGTCTTCTAAGGGATTTCATGAATTTAAGATAATATTTAGGATTTGTAAAATCTTCAAGTTTAGGGGGGTTCCTATTATCCTCGAGAGCTCTTATAGTAAGTTTGTAAAATGAATTCATATCCTCCAAGATTCGATTTGTATAATTGATTCTATATGTCTTGCTCTTAGATTCATCCTTAAATTTCTTAAATTCTTTTTCAAGTTCAGCATAGGATGATTTTAAATTCTCAAAATTTTTATTCAAGTCATCATATTCATCAAGTAGTTTCATGTGGTTGCTATTAATTAAAGCATGATCTTTCCTAAATATTTCGTGTTCCTTATTAAGCTCTTCCAATTCTAAAACTAAACTAGCATGCATCTTTTTTGTTTTCCTATATGCATCATGCATGTGTTCAGAAACTTCAAACAATTCATTATAAGTTAAATCACATACCTCTTCTTGATCTGATTGTTCAGATTTATCTGCCATCAAGCAAAGGTTGGTGACTTCTTCTTCTTTTTCTGTCTCAGATGAGTCTGAAGCTGAGTCCGCCCAAAAAGCCTTTTGAAACTTCTTCTTGCCCTTCTTTACCATTGGTTTCTCCTCTACCTTCTCCTTGCTAGGAGTGGCTTTGAGTTTTGGACAATCAGTCTTTATATGACCTGGTTTCCTGCATTCATAACAAATCACTTCATTAGAAACCTTGCCATTTCTGTTATACTTACCTCTATTCCATTGCTGGCGTCTCTTCTGCTTCCTCTTTAAAAAGCTTCTGAATTGTCTAGTCATCAGTGCAATATCGTCTTCATCCTCAGGTTGTGAGTGTTCACTTTCTGACTCTTCCACATTTAGTGCAATATTCTTGTCCTTTCTTGGTTCACCTGCATCAATCTTTCTTTGACTTACTCCTTGCTCGTAAGCAATGAGTGAACCAAGAAGATTGTCAATTGAATAAATGTTTAGATCTTTAGACTCTGTAATTGCAATAATTTTAGCATCATATGCAGTAGGTAAACAACGAAGAATCTTATTAACCATTTCAGCATTTGTTAATTCCCTACCAAGTGCATGCAAAGAGGTGACAATTTGAGTGAATCTTGTGTACATGTCAGATATAGATTCATTAGGTTTCATGCGAAATAATTCGTAGTCATGTAACAAGATATTGAGTCTTGATTGCTTAACCTCATTTGTCCCTTCATAAGTAATACAAAGTCTATCCCATATGTCTTTTCCGCTTTTACAAGTGAAAACTCGCATGTAGTCTTCAGATTTTAAAGCACAAAAGAAACTATTTAAACATTTCGCATTTAATTGTGCTAAGTCACGTTCTTCTATAGTCCAATCTGCATAAGGTGTTTCTACCCTAATTCCATCAACTAATCTAGTTGGTTTTGTGTAACCTTCCTGGACTAGCATCCACATGCGATAATCAAGTGACTGTAAGAAAGTAGACATGCGTGTTTTCCAAAAATCAAAAGGAATATTGCCTAACAGTGGAGGTCTAGTGATAGAGTAACCCTCAGGTGTGTTTCGGTTTCCAAATGTAGCCATCTACGTTAATCAAAAAGTAGTTCAAACTTATGATTTTGAAACAAAGCTCTGATACCACTTGTTGAGTCCAGTAATTAGGTTGTTAAGCCTAAGTAAATGTCCCACGGCTACCAAGAGGGGGGTGAATTGGTAGTTTTAAAAATTTTAAACCCTCTTAATAATAAAGTTGAACCGAAATAAAATTTTCTTTTAAAGTTTGTAGAAAAATGTTTTTCAACCACAGAGTTGTTAAAACTGAAATTTAAAGTGCGGAAACGTAAAAGCAATAAAGTAAATGACACCAGATTTATAGTGGTTCGGTCTATAACCAGACCTACATCCACTCCTCAGAGGCACCCTCTGAGTATTGCACTAATACCACAAAGTGACTCTCCTTTAGCACCCACAGCAAGGCGGAGAAGCCTGTACAAAACACTCTTTTCACCACTACCCGGTGCGGCAGAGAACCGTCGTCCTTTTACACAATCCACAGTGCTGGCAGAGAACCGTCGTCCTTTTACACTCTCCTAGTGTGGGTAGAGAACCCTACGGCTGTTCACACTCTCCAAGTGTAGGCAGAGAACCTTCGTCCTTTTACACTCTCCTAGTGTGGGCAGAGAACCCTTCGTCTGTTCACACTTTCCAAGTGTCGGCAGAGAACCGGATCTCCTTGACTGATCTTCTCACAAGAATCTAGAAGGAAGAAGGAAAAGAGTGAAGAAATCCAATTTCACAAGTAGAGACTCTTACCTTAGTAATCCAAGTGAAGCCTTCTCGCTCCAGTGGTAGGATTCCTCCTTTGAATGCTCTCTTCCACTCACTCCTTGGCTATTCTCTCAAGAGGCACGAAGATCAAATGACAAAAAGATTGGGTGGCAGTCTAATTTGGACTATTTATACAAAAGACAAGAAAAATCGCCCAAAAACTGCAAGTTTTCAATTCTGTACGCAGTGGATCGTCCTATACGATCGTGGATCGTCCTGGACGATTTTACTTAAACGATCTGAAACGACCCAATTTATATATGTGTACGAAATGACTTCGTACAGCTGATCGTCTTGTACGAACTAGGTTCGTCCAGTATGAACGGTTATTACAAGGTCGGTTCTAGAAACTGCTGAAAACTGTTCTAAGTCGGTTCATCGTTTGGACAAAATATGTTCATCTGGACGAAAATTTTCCAGAGAGCCGATCGTCCTGGACGATTATTTATTTCGTCTGGACGAAAATTTTTCAGAGCACCAATCGCCGTGGACGATAATTTGTTTTCGTCTGGACGAAAATTTTCCAGAGAGCTGATCGTCCGGTATGATATTCATTTTCGTCTGGACAAAAATTTTCTAGAGGACTGGTCGCCTCGTACGATGATAAAATTCGTCTGGACAAAAATTTTACAGAGAACCCATCGTCCGAGACGATGATAAAATTCGTCCTGGACGAATAGGACTTAGAAAAATTTTTCAAACAAGTTCCTATTCGTTCCAAGTGCTCTATAGGAGATAACTGACAGATCGTCCAGTACGATAAATATCGTCCTGTACGATAAGTATAGAATTTTAAGATCTCCTTATTTGTGTGTGTGAGATTTTATTCACTCAATTACAATCACTCCCTTTCAAAATTAATTCAAAGAAAAGACAAACTTCAAATAAACAAAATATCTCATGTTGAATTTGATTTGAAGTTTTCGTAGTCTGGAGTCTGATTTTCCTGAAATGTTAGTACACACAAGAGCAAATGCAAATCTTCTAAAATTGTTAGGAGATAACTATACATCTGAACAATAATGTTTGGAATCATCAAAACTACATAAGTTGCACAAATATAAATCATTCAAATAGCAACTATTCAAACAATAGCAAATGTCCTATAAACCAAGCATAACCTCTAG
The DNA here is from genome assembly GCA_016618105.1 of Dendrobium huoshanense. NCBI lineage: Eukaryota > Viridiplantae > Streptophyta > Magnoliopsida > Asparagales > Orchidaceae > Dendrobium > Dendrobium huoshanense. Next base: position 13,474,127 of record CM028345.1, on the reverse strand, counting down.
TATTAAGCACCACCTCATCACTTACCAGTATACTAAACAAATAGCTCCTTCCCCTTTTTTCATAGTGTTCATCACCACACATTTGATATATTGACCGTGAGCTAGAGGTGAGAGAGGAAGAACAACTTCAAGCACCTACTCCTATCCATAAACAATCTTAGTTTTATCAGCCGGTATAGAAATTTAATAAGTGGCAACTTAACTTTGATACTTATGTAGCTGAGCAACAACAATAACATGAGCTTGATTTAGCTCATTTCAATTAGTACGTAGCCAAGCAACAACAGCAGCATGATCGGGATATTATATAGTTTGCAAACCAATTTGCCTCTTTTCGTAGTACTTCTAGCCACCAAATCCTATACCACCATATGAGGAGGATCATTCTTTATTTTCTTTTCTTTTTTATTTTATGATCTATTCACTTTTCTTATTTCGTAGTATTATATTAATTTAAAGTTATTTCCTCCTCTTTTTTGTGATTTTAAAAGGGGGAGTGGCATGTTTTTGTACCTTTTAGTTTTCATTAAAATATTCAATTCTACATTTGTCTTTTCAAATTCTGTATTCTCTTATTGTCTGTTGTTTTGGTTTAATTTTCCTTTCAAAATTAAAAAAAAAATTACAACTCCCCTATTTTTTAAAATTTTACTTAGCATGGGGGTTGTTAGGGAATATAAAAACACTCTTGAATCATAAACTAACAATATTTATCAACATTACAAAGGGAGAGATTATTATAATTATTGACCCAAGTCTTATGATTTTGATGATAATAAATATTATTGGATTTTTCACTATGCTATTTCAATCTGTTGCATACCAATCTTGCCTTGCTTATTAACAATTCAGGATCACAGCTCACCTAAATGCTCGATCAATACTTGACTGGGTATACTAGGAATAGTCAGTATTTTTTAGCCTTTTTATACTTTTTACCTTTCTTTGGTCAAATATACATTGTGGTGGATCCTAAAGCTATGTAACCTTATATTATACAAAATTTGACCAAACTAAAATATCAAAAGTGCTATATTGAAAATTAGGGCTTTTCTGGATGCTCTGTATTTAAACTCTTATATTGTCTTATTTGAGAGTCTTTAGTTGCTAAGTGTTTTTGCGAGAGAGAAAAGAGGTGCAAAGGAGAGATTTGGGATAGTGAAGAGAGGGAGATATTTTTGAAAAAGATTTTGTAATGGTTTCTCCATCTTGCTGTGGGAGCAAAATACGAGACATAACTTTTAATGCAATACCTAAAAAAGGAGGTTTCAGGGAGTGGATGTAGGTCAGGTTAGATCAAACAACTATAAATCTTTGTGTGTTTTGTTTTTATTATTCCACACTTTTATTTTTTTTGTTTACTATGTGGTTGAGAATCTTTTAATTTTTATTATCATAATTTTTGTTTTCTTCCATATTAAAGGGATTAAGGTTCATTCTTTTAGTTTAAAACTTTTAAATAAAAAATTCCCTCCCCACCCCACCCCCCGCCTGCCCTCTTTGTTAGTCTCAGGCTAGTTCCTTTAGTTTTAACAACCTACCCAAACTTTCATTGTCCCCACGCATCAAACATAGCAAGCTTAACCAAAAACACTCTAAAACCCAAAATCTTATCCCTTTACTAACCCATCCCAAATTGGTGATTGGAAAAACTTGAATTATGTTCTAGAAAGTGTATCATGCATGTCTTGTCAAGCTCTATTATTGTGCAAAACATATGTTGCAAGATTCCCCCAAATAATCTCCAATTAATGATTTATTCAATCCAAAATAACTAGCCAGCTATATAAAGGAGCTCAAACTCTTAAGAACTTTCCATTGCATCCAATTGGATAGTCCCCAACTAAACAGGTAGTTGGTCGCAGCTTTGGTGGCAATATTTTGGCCCTTGAATCAAAATTATATCCTTTTTAAATACCCTAAATTTTCTAATGGATGAGTTGAACAATCTCATTCCTTAGCTTCATAGGAACTCCCTATGTCTCCCTCAAGTATGTATTCCCCCACTCAAGCTCTAGATCTCTTCAATTAAAGTATAAGCTAGAAAAGAGGGAGGAAATCATCCCACACTAACAACTCAACATCGAATGAATTCATGCTATAATGTTTTCAAGAAATATCAAGAGGACCACTATAGGACTCCATTGATTATAACTTCATATGATTTTTTCCTTATGGATTGAGGTATTTTCAAATCCTAATACTAAAATATATTTCCAATATTACTTTCAAAATTACTTTTCAAAGCAAAGAAACCCTTGCCCACTCTTCATTGAAGTGTATTGAAGAAGTGTTTCCATTTTTGTTGAATTTGGAGGAGTATATAAAAAGTTAGTATTTATTTTTAATTCCTATTTGAAATTTTAAATGCTTGAACTTGTCTCAATTTAAGCCATTAATTTTACTTTCAGCGACGAAGATCTAGATATTTAGTTGTTTGATTAAGCCATTCTTTAGATCCTCCAATTAGATCTCCTGTCCAGCTCCATTATAACAACATAATTGAAATGGTGTTAGATTAGATGGCTATTACACATAGCCTACGTGGTTAAATAGAAATTGCAACATCAATCTTTGATCAATATGTAGAGAAGGCAACTGTGCAATGATTGGAATCCCATGAAAGTGTCTCCCAATCATTTTTTTCCTCCATTCAAATCAATGTCCATAGCTAAAAATTTTATTAAAAATGGATTTAAAAGTTAAAGAAATTTATAACATTAAAAATCCATAATAAATCTTTTTTTTATTATTATTTTATGAGCATGGGATTATTGAAACTGTATGGAGCTCAATTATATTTTAAAATTAATTTTAGAGGATTTTCAACATTTCATAGATTGTAATATAGCTTTGACTACCCATTAAAATTATTTAATAACTCCATAACAATTTGTTTAATGGAGCTCAAATTTGGAAAATATATATTTGGGTATGTGTGTGACATACTCTATTTTTTTTAGCCTTGGAGATTAATGGATATTGGTGAATTAAATTATCAAAGTTATCGGACTTGATTTGACCTGAAACTTTAGAAATTCATAATACTCAATTCACACATAATTAGTGCTTGTTTTTTGTGAGGCGTTTTATTTTTATGCAATGGTTAGAATGTCATTGATTACACCTAATCCTAAATAATATATTGCTCATATTAAATTGTAAAAGGTTTAGATGCATTTAACCTTCACGATTCTTTATAATACATGGGAAGGCTTTGTTGAATCTAAATTCATGAGGTTTGAAGAACATGTTTAAGTGAACCTATCTTTCCAATTTCACTCTATTTTGTTTATTTTGTATGTAAATTAGTGAACCAAAGATTGATGCAAATAATTGACCCAATATTTTCATAAATCCATAGTAAATCTAAAATAAACAAGGAAAATAAATTGTAATATTTAAGTTGATTAGAATTAAATATTTAATCTAGAAAAACTTAACCCCCATGAAATTCATTTAAATAAAAAATATTAAAATAAATAAAATTTTTATTTATTTAAATTAAATAATAAAAAATAATAAAAATTTACAAATAATTTAAACACTTATAATCATTGCTAAAAGTCATTAATGGCATTTGGAAAAGATTTTAATAGGTTTGGGATTGATCGTCTATAAAATAAGAAATCCCCATAGTTAAATAACTAATTATATTCATTAAAAGATCTAAACTTGTAAAAATCATAAATAATAAAAAAATTCCAATTAACACAAAATCAAATGCATTAGACTTATAATTAGGTCTAGATTTAATGAAATATTTAAAACATTAAGAATTTAATGTAAACATCAAAATGTAAATTTAGTCAAATTTAATTCTTTAAAATATATTGAATCTGCTAAAATCATATCTAATTGTACGAAAACATTATTAACACACACTTAATAGTAATGAACATGTAATTAGGTCTAGTATTTATGAAAAATATAAAACTTATAATAATTTATGTAAATCAAACTATCAATAATTGTCAAACAAAATTCATTAAATATTTCTATAAATTAAATAATTTATTAAATGATTAAATTCAAAAAATCATTACCATAATGAATTAAATCAGATGAACCATAATCACACTTTATAGTCTATTATTAATGTTTTTTTAGTTTGAATAGCTTGATCTGCAAAGAAATATGTCTTAAGGACGCCTTCATCCTCATGTCCGTTCTAACAATGCTATGAATAAATTAACAAAATTGACGCACTAAATTATACATAATTTAAATTTGTAATAAATAAATCTAATTATTTAAAATAAACAAGCAATAATAAAACTAAATAAAAAATTTAATTATAAAGGAACCAAGGCTTACGAGCCTATTATGTGAGCTTAGTTGAGGGTGAAATAAACCTCATAGCTCTAGTTTACAAAAAATGATATTCAACTGAAATGAATATTAAATTATAAAATAAAACACAAAAACATTGAAGCTTTTATACTCTTATTATTCACTACTTTTAAGAAGGCAAATGTGTGCTGGATTATATCAATTTTAAGGACTAAAACAACTAATTAAAATGAATGTCTTTATGCAACTTGAATGTTCGAATAGTTTTTAAGACCTAACACAATTGTCCGAAGGATAACCAAGAGGGTTTGAATTGGTAATTTAAAAAATTCTCTTGGAAATTTAGAAAACCAATTTAAGTTTTTTAGCACAATAATTAAATTTTCACAAAAATATTTTTCAACCATAATAAACTCAAATTCACAAAAATAAAAATGTAATTAAAAAGTAAAGACAGAAGAACACCAAATTTTATGGTGATTCGGTCCAACTAGACCTACGTCCACTTCCTGAAGACTCCTTCAGGTAATGCACTATATCAAAGTGATTCACCATTTTCTCCCACAATAAATTGAAGAAGCCCTTACAACAACCTCTCTTCCACTAACCCTGTGTGGCAAAGTTCTAACTACTTACTCACCCTCCTTGTGATTGCAGAGTAGCAACATCCTTTCTCACCCTCCTCGTGATGGTAGAGTACCAATATTATTTCTCACCCTCCTAGTGATGGTAGAGAACCAACATCCTTTTTTACCCTACTGGTGATAGTAGAGTACCCAGATATTTTTTGAAAGTCTTCTCTCAAAATCCATCAAAAATGTTTGGAGAAACTTGAATAACAAGGAAGAGATCCTTAATGTTTAGTAACCTTATGAATCCCCTCAAAAATTTCTCTCAAAAATATCTCTCAATATTCACTACTTAAACACTCTCTTTTTCACTCTTCAAAGAAAATCAAAGTGAAAACTGTAGAATATTAGAGTGTCAATTTTTAGGACCGTTATATATAGAAGAGAAGAAAAATCATCCAGAAAGTTAAAACTTTCATGTCGAAGGTACTCATATCTTACAATACAATCACCAATCATACTTACAAATAATTCAAAATTCCTTATACGAGCTTATATAAACCTGATTTATTACTCTATCAGTCATTTGTATGAAACGACATCATACTATAAGAATAGTTCAAAACAAAATAAGTGGTATAATTATGTATGAACCCATTTTATACACTAGTCGTCGTTTGTATTAACCCTATAACATATTGTATGACCTGTTAAATAAAAAAATGCTTTGCTTGGTATGAACATGGACAAATATATTTCATACTCTAGATTTAATTTATACGAACCCAACATCATACTGTATGAACCATTCAAAAATTGATGTATTTGTATGGGAAAATCTGGTACGTACCCAATTCATACTCTGGACATTGTCTATACAAATCCAATTTTATATAGTATAATCTATTCAAAAAATATATGTGTTCATATGTGATGAACTGGTATGCACCTGATTCATTTTTTGGACATCATCTGTATGTATCAAATATCATACAATACAAACAGATCAAATAAAATTTCTTAAGGCATGATTTAATTAACTCCGTTATGGAGAAACTATAATGGAAAATTGTCCAATAAAATTTGAAAATCAAATAGTATGATTAGTTTTAAAAAATTAAATTGTGATTCACGCTCAAGTGTGTTTGCATGGTTACTGAATTACAATCACCCTATCTCAGACTCAAGAAAAAAAAGAAAAAGTATAGACTTTCTTACAAGAAACACTTAATCTAATCTATCTTGAAGTCTTCGGCAGTCTGGAGTATGATTTACGTGAAATGTTAGTACACAAAGAAAACATAAAAAATATATCTAATATATGTTAGCAGAAATAATAATCAACACAATAATATTTTTGTTTCATTAAAGACTCACATGATATAAAAAACATAGTCTTAAAATCTAAGTTGAAACACAACCTACCTTTCCCCATTTTTTAAGGATTTATAACTTTAAAAATATGAGCCTAAGACTTACTAATCAATGAATTCTAGCACTTAGATGTTTTGGAGGGAAACATTCTTTAAAATCTAAATGCATTGAACATTAATAACAAAATAATATTTTTAAAAAAATCAAAGCTTCCATAAAATCTAAAACTATAATTCACACCAACCTTTAATGACCTTAAAAAAATAAATTCAGTTTTAAATAATTTCTAACTATTAAAACTTAGTATATTTAAGCAATATAACCATATAGATATACTGTAAAAAAAACTCATTCCTAGCTCTCTAGTGTTTTGCTGGAGATCTAGGGTTCTTCTGTCTGAGCTTCTCGCTGGTTGCTACTAGCCTGGTTTTTCAGAAATTTTTGCCTTGTTTTGTTCATCCTTTATTTTTATGTTGGTTTTGTGCTTTATTCTAATCATTTTTTCTGGTTTCTTTTTTGGGAAATGATGACTCTGTTGTCATCCATCACATTGAATGCTACGATTCCTAATGGCAAGTCTCATTCTTCTAAGGACGTTCTTTCCGACTCTTCTTCTTCTTCTTCTTTTATGCTTCAATTTGTACATACTTCATTTAAGGGTTGTCTTGCATTTATGTTTGATAATTCTATGGTGTTGAAACTTTCGTCTCCCTTTGCCCTCACTTTAGTCAAAAAATTTCTTCTAAGGCATTTGAATCAGGATTATATTTGCATGTTCTTCATTAACCTGAAGCTTTTGGGATCTTTTCATAATGGTTTACTTTATCCAATACATGTTGTGATTCAATTGAGTAATGATTTGTATTATAATTATATTTTTTTTAAGAAGATCTTACTATATTCAAGCTTGCCAATGGAGATTATTAAAATAGACACAAGATTTTGATGTCTATGAGGAATCTCATAATGCCCCTATGTGGATCTCCTTCCCCAATCAATTCATAAATTCTATTTGGCTTAGATTCAACTCTTGGTAGGCCCTTACAGATGGATCAACCAACAAATTTTGTATCTCGTCCAGTTGTGGCCCATGTTTTAGTTTAGTTGGATATCTCAAAAAACCATCCTAATGAGATTTGGATTGAATTTGAATTGATTAGCTTTTTCCATAAAGTTGAATTTGAAATTTTACCTTTTCTTGATATTAATGTAAGATGTGTGGCACGGTTTAAATGAGTGTAACAAACTTCATTTTCATCTTAAGAGAGAAAAGGGTCTTCCAAACAATCTATTCGAAAGGATGTTCTTTCGATTAATCATGAAATTATCCTTCTAATTTCTGTTACTAGGGAGGGTAATGTTTTTTAAAGTTCAGGATAATGTTGTAGAAGCTATACAACCAAATATACCTTAGATTAAATTGATTCCCTCTAAGGTTGTTGATCTTCTTGTTGGTTAGATAGTAATCTCAAGCCCATCTCTAATTTTACATTGTGACTCATAGAATATGGATGAATAAAAGCTTTTTATCACTTCTAATATAAATAATGTACCTTCTTTTTTCTTCTAATCCTTGTGCTATTAATTTAAAATTTGTTTCATATGGAGGTGGTGTTATTAAATGCTAATTGCAGTAAAAAGCTGCATTCTCATATTATTGTGAATGATTAGGTGGCTAGTCTTAATAGTGTGGTAGAGACTAATGTTGAAAATGAGCTGAGTAACAAAACTTGTGATGGATAAGGTTCTTTTTTTGTGGAGGGTGATCTTCCTTGGATAACAGATAGGTATGTATGAAAATTTTTAGTAAGTTCCCTTTAAACACCTAATACCATAGTGATGCCCTTACTGAGACAGAGGACATCAATATTATGGCTTAATGTTCTGCTAAAGATGATAATGATACTAGTTATATCAATTTTAAGACTAGTATAGGGAGGAAAAAAAAAAGAATATTATTTTACAAACTCCTAGAACCACTTGATCACAAAATAATCATTAACCCTTTTTTATGTTTAACACTATCATTTGGAATGATAGGGGCATTGAATGTCCCTCATCTAAGTTACGTGTTAAGAATTTAAGTCACATTTATATTGTTTCTATTCTTGATTTATTAGAACCTTTTATTTCCTATTCTAAGTTAAGTGGCATGACTAGATATTTTAGTTTTAAATATGTTAATTCTATTATTGCTAATAAAATTTGGATGCATTAGAAGTACCTTGTTCATTTTTATGTTTTTTGGAGATTTCACTCAAGTTTTACATTATAATATTGATGTTTTAAATTTTAACAGTTATTCTTCCTTTATTTATGCTGCTTCTTCTTGTTATTTGAGAATAGTGTTATGGGAGCAATTAATTCACTTTCATAGTAGTTATAGAGTGCATTAGCTTGTTGGGGTAGATTTTAATACTATCTCTACTCCTTCTAAACATTTAGGGGCTCTTCTTCAATCTATCAATTTATGGAGAATTTTAATAACATTATTATGGAATGTAATTTAGTGGATATTGGCTTCTTTGGTAATAACTTCACTTGGAACCATGGTCACTTATGCCAAATAATGGATTGGGTTTTGTTTAATGATTGCTAGCTTCATGTTTTTAACTCTACAACTATTGAACATCTAAGCAGGACTCTTTTTGATATCTCTCCCTTACTTATTTATCTTAAGACTAGGCACATTAATTCTCCTTCTCAATTTAGATTTCAAAATATGTTGTTGCTCCTTGATTCCTTTATGGACTTGGTTAAGGAAAATTGGCATGCCCTTTTATATCCAGATAACTTTATCTTTTGTATGAGGAGGTTTTGGTTTAATCTTAAAAGGCTTATGCAAGTTTTAAATTGGTGGAATCATAATAATTTTAAAAACTTTTTTTCTAATTACTTAAATGCTTAAGAGTATGTGAACACTATTGAGTCTCAATATCAGCTTACTCCTGATGATAATTTTAGCCTTTTGAGAGATGCTAAGGATAGTCTTTAAAATTACAAGCTCAGGAGGAGATTTTTTGGAAATAAAAAGTGGCTTCAAAACATCTTGTTGAAGGTGATGACAATATAAAATATATTCATGCTTTGGTTAAGAGGAAACATGCTAAAAGTTATATTCATAAAATTAATCGTTATGATGGCTTTATTTCTATGGATGGTTTGGAAATTGCTAATCATGTTGTTAATCATTTAAAAAATATCTTAATAATGATTTTAGACCTACTTATATTGATAACCTAGATACTAACCCTATCCTTCTAAACCCCCTACTCTTAAGGAGGTTAAAGAGATTGTTCATGGCATGAATGGTGATTCTGTGGCTAGGTTGTATGGTTTCACAACTAAATTCTTTCAATAAACGTGGCAATTTATTAGTAATGATCTTTACTCCACGGTTAATGATTTTTTGCTGGTAATTCTATTCCTATGTTCTTTACCTCTACCACTATCATGCTTATTCCCAAAAAATAACCAAGTTAGCAAATGAAATGATTTTAGACCTATTAGTATATGCACTTTTTGTAATAAATTTCTCTCCAAAATCTTTATGAATCATTTAACTATTTTCTTACCAAAATTTGTCTCGCCTCATCAAATGGGGTTTGTTAAAGGGAGGGGCATTACTGATAATATTCTTCTGGCCCAAGAATTTTTTCAAAATCTAGATGTTAAGGTGAGAGGTGGCAACATGATTTTAAAATTTGGTATTGCCAAGACTTATGATAACATTGATTGGGAATTCCTTTACAATATTATGCTTTTTTTTTTTGACATAAATTTTATTAACCTAAGAATTGCATTGAGGACTCTTGCTTTTCAATCATTGATAATGGTAAAATTAATGATTTTTTTAAATCTTCTCGTGGTCTTAGATATGGTGATCCTATATCACATGCTCATTTTATTATTATTATCAATTATTTATATATAGGTCTTGCTCATCCCTTTGGAAATTCTCCTAGCCTCTATTTCAGAACTTTGGGGGGCTTTCCTATTTCTCATTTTTGCTTTGCGGATGATTTTATTATTTTTACTAATGCTTCTATTAAAATGATTAACAAACTTATGGACTTCTTTAATTGTTTTGAAATGTTTAGTGGTCTTTCTTTGATTAAACTTAAGTGCTACTTTATTCCTTCCAAGAAAGTGCCTGGTGATTGTATTTTGGACATTAAGAATGGTTTTGGTTTTGTGCATGGTAATTTTCCTATTAAGTACCTTGGGGTCCCTCTTTTTAAAGGAGAAAAGAAGACATTTCTTTTTGATGATTTAACTACAAATGTACAGAACAAACTTTTGTCATGCATTTCTAATTTCCTAAGCTTTGGGGATTGTCTTATTCTTATCCATAGTGTCATGTATTCTTTGTTCGTTTATGTTTTTCAAACTCTTCTTCCTATTCAGGCTGTTTGCAATAGGATTGATAAACATTTTTTTAAAAAAATTCTATAAAGGGGCTAGTACAAACTCAAAAATTATTTGGTCTCCTTGGGTAAGTATTATGGTGTCTTGGATTAGGGGCTTTATGTTTTAAGAGTATGAATGATTTGGCTTATGTTTTCTCCTTCAAGTTATTATACAATTTTCATTCTAAAGAGAACTTTTTGGCTAAGTTTACATTTGCTAAGTATTGTGCGGGTAAACATTCGACAACTTATTAATTTAATCAAGGTGACTCTAAGGTGTGGAAAAGATTGTGCAAAATTAAATGGGTTATTGAGTCCTTTCTCTTTTGGTGGCTTGGTGGTGGTGATATTTTCTTTTGGCAAGATCGTTGGCTGGGGGGTCAATCTATTGACTGCCTTACTAACTCTTCTTCCAATATGACAGTTAAGGTGAATTTCTTATATTCTGATAATTGTTAGAATTATGACAAGCTTGTTAATGTAATCTTGATTTTATTATTCATCAAATTTTGAATATTCCTCTTAATACTTATTGCAACTCTAGCTTATGAGTTTATGTTTTTGATAATAACAAATATTGTGGCTCACATCCTGTTGTCTACCTATATTTGCAATATATTTTTGTTTGTGTATATGCTAACATTTTAGGAACACCTTGCAACATCAAATAAAGAATTAGAGCTCAAGATTGGGTTGAAGTAGGTTATACTATAAAGCATCAGTAATATTCATTGATGTAATTTTGAGTTCTTGAGTCAACTATTGTAAGGGTGTATGCTTACTTGGTGACCTTGCACAAACATACTCAGGGGAGTGAGATATAGTCAAAAATAGAATTTCATGTTTTGAACTAATTGTACTGGATGATTTAGATCATCATGGATGATCAACTTAGTGAACTAATCATACAGGAAAATTTTAGATCATCCAGGATAATCCTTTATGATCTGGGAAAATAGCCGCCAATGATAATTTAGGTAAGGTTTTAAGATTCAATTTTTATTCTAATTATCCTGGATAATTTGTATCATCCTGGTTGATTAATATAAATCATGCCTAAATTGATCACGTGATTAGGAGATTTATTATGGTTAAATTATTCAATATGATTACCCTTGATGATCTGTATATTATACCGTATGATGTTTTGCTAATATACTAGATTTTCCTAAATCATCCAAGATGAAATATTATAATTTTTCTTCTTATTATCTAAGATGATCCACAATATCATCCATGATAATCTGTACAAATTTAAATTGATCATCTTGGACTATCTTTATATCATCTGGGACTATCTAATTAAGTTCTACACATTATACTAGACGATCGTGTGATCGTCTAGGATGATATTTCACTCCATAATTGAGTTTTTAGGATTTTCTGAAGCACTATTTTTAAGCACATCATACGGATTGATCCTTTGATCATCCTGGATGATATTTTCCACTAAGATTAATTTTTAAGGCTTTACAAAGACCTCTAGTTATGCTTTGTTAAGGCACTTAAAAAGTGTCTTTGGTTGCCATTGAAGCTTCATTCTTCTGGAGAAAACTTGAAGTGAGGAATTGAAAGGGAGAGAGGAAAGGGAGGAGTTTAGGAGAGGGAGAAGATCCTTGGAGGGGGTTTCAAGGGAGTGTGGAGGGGGTTTTACACGGTTGCTTCGACAAGCTTGTACATTAGTACCATCGAATTCAAGCTTCTTCTTGAGGAAAGTTTTGGGAAAAAGAATATATCTTTGGTGTCAAAAAACCTGGCTACTCCACCTCACCAGGGAAGGTGAAAGTGATTTTATATGGGCCTTTCTACCTAGCTATGGGGGCTAATGGAAAGTCACTAAAGGTTCAATGTAATACTCAGAGGGTGCCTTTGATGAGTGGACGTATGTCAACTTGGACCAAACTACTATAAATTATTGTGAATATTCTTTTAGGGAGTATAAATTTGATGATATCAAACACTTTTATTTCTCTACGACTACCTTGCTTACTAATCAGGTCCATAAGATCAAACTGTAATCTGAACAAGCTCAAGATTGGGTAGTTTCGGCCTGAGTTAGTTTATAAACTTTTCCCTTTCTTGAGTTTATTATAAACAATGTGATTATTGATGCTAAGTAACCTTGCACACACACACACATGGGGGAAAATATTTGTCTGATTTTAGAGTTTTGTATTTTTGATCATATCATTTGAGATGATCCATAAATCTGATTGGATGATCAACTAAAAATAGAAACCCTTGTTAGGGCATCTTGGTTATGGCAGCCGTCATTAAGCACATCATCTTGGATGATATTTCTTTTAGATGGGATGATAGGCTCAAATAAAAAAGAATCAACCGCCATATCTATTTAGGTATTATTTATTTGTGGATATTGTCCTGAATGGTGAAACACAATTATAACTAAATTAATCTGGTTATTAACGAAAGAAATTAAGGTTTGATTACTAGATAAAATCTTCTCGGATGATTGCAAGATCGGTCAGGACAATCAGTTCAAAAAACCTAAATTGTTTCTGGATGTTCAACATCAGCTAGCTGCTATTCAGAGCGATGCTCATGATAATTTTCACATATTTGAACTAATCATCCAGAACGATCGTGAGATCAGCCTGAACGATCAAGCTATTTTTTCATCATCCAGACATCCATCCAATGAAATTATCTGGATGATATTCAAGGATTTGTACTAATCATAGAGGATGATATCCTATCGGCCTGGATGATTTGAATAGGAATTTTCTGGTCATCCCAAACCATCCTGGCTGATTGAGAAAAAATCATGTTGATTATCCAAGATAATGTTTATATCATCCTGGATGATAAAGTTAGTTTATGTAAATTAAGAGCTATTCCAAAACTCTTCTATTTAAGAGCTCTTATTTTACTAAAAAAAACATCTTTTGCTACTATCTTGACCTGAGAGAGCCTAGAGGATAGGGAGAGAGAGGGAGACAGGGAGGGAGAGAGAGAGGATCATGTGAGGGGGAGTTTGTGAGGGGTTTTATAAAGGTTGCTCCAAGTAAGGATCCAATTTGTGATCTCCGTTTGTCATCCCATATTCTTAGAGGTTCGAGAGAGGTCCACTTCAATAATTGATCAAGGTTCTCTACCTACTTCAGGAGGAAGGAAAAGGAGTTGGGTTCTCTGTCTCACTAGTGTCGATGGAAAGGAGGTTTTGTATAGGCTTCTCCGCCTTGTTGTGGGAGCAAAATGAGAGTCACTGAGTTTAGTTCAATACTCCCAGGGTGCCTCCTGGGAGTGGACATATGATTAGTTGACCGAACCACTTTAAATTTATGTGTTTTTTTTTACTGCTTTTTCAACATTTAATTTTCGTATGTTAAATTTTTTTGTAGTAAATTTTGGTTTGGTTAAGATCTTGTTTTTGAATGAAAGATTTTTTAAAATACCAATTAACTCCCCCCCACTTGATTAGCTTGGGCTAGTTCATAAGGGATTAACATTCCTAACAAACTTTCAAGTGGTATTAGAGCGGTATTCATAAAATTGAGTTTTTGAAAACTTTTGAATTTCGATCCATGACTACCTCCGACAATCGTAATACTACGGAAGGGTATTCCATTACCCGACCACCTTTGACCTTTATTTGATAATATTAATTTTTATTTTTGGAAAACTCACATGTTTACTTTTTTATAAATGATTGACTATCGCATGTGGATGCTTGTTAAAGAATGTTATAGACCTCATTCTCGTGAAATTAATGGCACTAAAACTAAACTTACTTTTACTAAATGGAATTTTGATGAAAGAGATTTAGCATAACTTAATGTGAAATGTTTGAATTGTTATTTCAATGCTTTAAAATCTGAAGAATATATATGTGTTTTAACTTATGCAACTAGTAAAGAAAATTGGGATAGATTGTGCGTTACTTATTAAGGAACCAATGAAGTTAAGCAATCTAGGTTGAATATTTTGTTGCATGACTACAAACTTATTCGTATAAAACATTCTGAATCAATTTCTGAAATGTATACTAGGTTTACTCAAATTATCATCTTATTGCAAGCTTTAGGAAGAGAGCTAGCTAATTATGAAAAAGTAAATAAAATTTTGAGATGCTTACCTTTTTTCTTTTGATGCTAAGATAATTGCAATTTATGAATACAAAGATTTGAATAATTATTCTATTAATAATTTGCTTGGATCACTCATTGCTTACGAGCAAGGGGTGAATACAAGAAATCTTGATGTAGGTGAGAAAAAGAAGAAGAAAATTGTGGAGTTGAAGGCCAACAATACGGACACTGATTCTTTCAAGCCTGAAAGTGATGATGTTGCCTTCATCACGAGGCAATTCAAAAATTTTCTAAAAAAAAGCATAAGAACCATCAAAAAAATAATAAAGGAAAGGGTTGCAAAAATTATAAGAGTTCTAATGATATGATCTGCTTTGAATGCAGGAAGTCAGGACATATTAAAATTAATTGTCCTACACTTAAAGCTAACTCTAGCAAGAAGAAGGGTAAGGAGAAACCCATGTTAAAAAAGGATAAGAAGAGGTTCCGAAAGGCATTCTGGGTGGATTCAGCATTAGACTCCTCTGAGACTGAAGCTGAAGAGGAGACTACAAACTTGTGCTTGATGGCAGACAATCATCTTGGTCAGTTGGATCAAGAAGAGGTATGTGAACAAACCTACGAACAATTACTTAAAGTTTCTGAACTAATTCATGCATCATATAGGAAACTTAAGAAATCACATGCTAGCTTGAAATTGGAGTTTTTATATTTGCAAAAGAGCTTGAAATTTTACTTAAAGATCATTCTACAATAGATATAGATCGCATGTCATTACTTGATTAGTTTGATGCATTAAACAAAAAGTATACTGAACTATTTGATGCACATGATTCCTTAAAGTCATCTCATGCTGAGTTAAAAAAAGATTTTAAGAAATTAGAAAATTTGAAAGCATTTGAAAATAACAAACCAACATTGCATGCGTCACATAACTTTAAAAGGAAGCATTACTACCCGAATAGATTAAGAAATCCTTTTCCTAGTGTTAGATTTTTTCATGTGGCATGTTAGGACATATTTCACACACTTGCACTATTCACCACAGTACACATTGGGTGTGGAGACCCAACTTGCATGATTCACAGCATAATATACATGCATTGCATTCTTCTTTCCTTAAGTAAGGACCCAAACATATTTGGGTTCCTAAATCTAACGTTTGATGATTCTGTAGGCTTGCTCTCACAAAAGGCCTCATGAGAGCATGTGGTACCTGGATAGAGGATGTTTATAACACATGACTAGAGATGCTAATCAATTCATTTTACTGGAGACCAGGGCTAGAGGCAAGGTTACTCTTGGAGAAAACACAAACAGGAAGGTAGTGGGCACAAATATAATTAGAAACTCCAAGAACCTTTTGATTTAAAATGTTTTGCTTGAAGATAGACTGAAACACAACTTTCTCAACATTAGTCAACTTTCTGAAAAAGGTTTCATCATAAAAATTTTGGCAAATACTTGCAGCATAAGCTTAAATAATAACACTATTTTGCAAAGAAAGCGGATCAATAATATTTACATGCTTGACTTAAATAATATTGAATGAGCTACTTCATTTTGCTTAAAAACTTCTACTGATGATTCAGGATTATTGTACAAGAGATTATGTCATGCTAGTATGAAAACCCTTAGGAGAGTGACCCAAAAAGACCTAGTTAGAGGTGTCCCTAGCTTAAATTCTCAAAATACCACCTATGTTATGCCTGCCAACTAGGGAAGCAATTTCAATCCTCTTTTCACTCCATTAAGGACATTAGCACCTCTAGACCTTTAGAAGTCCTTCACATTGATTTGTTTGGAACCATTAGCACTTTCAGCTTATAGGTAAAAGTCTATGGATTTGTGATTGTCGATGACTACTCAAGGTTTACTTAGATTAAATTTATGTCACATAAGAATGAGTCATTTGATTTGTTTAGATCCTTCTTTACTTAGATTTAGAAAAAGATAGTTTGTGAGATTTTGACCATCCATAATAACCATGGGGGAGAGTTTAAAAATGAGAGATTTGGAGACTTCTTTGAGGATAAGGGGATTAATAACAACTTCTCAGCTCCTATGACTCCTAAGTAGAATGGGGTAGCTAAAAGAAAGAATCAAACCTTTGTTAAAGCAGCCAGAGCCATGCTTGTTGAGTATTCACTTCCAAAATACATTTTTGTTGAAGTTGTAAACAAATCTTGTTATGTATTGAATAGGGTGAATCTTAGAGCCAAACTTGATAAGACACCCTATGAGATCCTTAAGGGTAGAACACCCAACCTTTGCAACCTCTATATTTTTTGATGTAAGATTTTCATTCTTAATAATGGGAAGTCACACTTAGAAAATTTGACCCAAAATCTGATGAAGGATTATTCTTAGGATATTCAAGTGTTGGGAAATCCTTTAGGGTGTTTAATTAGATAACTTTGGTGGTGGTGGAGACTACTCATGTAGTGCTTGATGAATCTAATCCTAAGAAATCTAGAGTTGAGGTTAAAGATGATGCTGGAGAATTTACCATAGGAGTTAAAATTTTGGAGAAGAGGGTAGAACCCCAAAACACTGAAGGAGTAGGTGAGACCACCCAAGGAGTAGAAAATACAAATTTGGAGGAAAGGGTTGAACCTACACACACCTTACCTAGAGATTGGAGATATTCTTTGAGTCATCTTAAATAATTGATCATAGGAGACCCTTTTGAAGGTGTTACGACAAGGCATGAACTTAGGAATGAAGTGAACCAATATGTCTTTATCTTAATGACATAACCCACCAACATCAACTAAGCCCTTTCTGATGAGTTTTGGATCATAGCCATGCAAGAGGAATTAAACCAATTTATTAGGAATGATATTTGGGAGCTTGTAGAAAGATCAAAGGGACAATGTATAGTTGGAACCAAATGGGTCTTTAAGAATAAAATGAATTATTCTGATGTGGCGGTTAGGAATAAGGCAAGATTGTTGGCTAAGGGGTACAACCAAATAGAAGGGATTCATTTTGAGGAGATATTTGCCCCTGTAGCTAGATTGGAAGCTATTAGAGTACTACTAGCTGTTCAGATAGTTGCTATTTGCATGCTTTACATTTTTGCAACTTGTATAGTTTTGATGATTCCAAACATTATTGTTCAAATGTGTAGTTATCTCCTAACAACTTTAGAAGATTTATATTTGCTCTTGTGTGTACTAACATTTCAGGAAAATCTAACTCCAGACTACAAAAACTTCAAATCAAAATTAATCATGAGATACTTTGTGAATTTGAAGCTTGTATTTTTCTTTGAATAAACTTGAAAGGGAGTGATTGTAATTGAGTGAATAAAAATATGCACACACACATAAGGAGATCATATAAAATTTATACTGATCGTACGGGACGATTAAGTTCGTACGGGACGATCAGACAGTTATCTCCTATTAAGATCACATGGAACGAATAGGAACTAGGCAGAAAAATTTTCTAATTCCTATTCGTCCAGGACAAAATTAAATATCATCCAGGACGATCTGCTCTCTATAAAATTTTCATCCAGACGAAATTAAATATCGTCTAGGACGATCTGCTCTCTGTAAAATTTTTGTACAGACAAAATTAAATATCGTTCAGGACGATCTGCTCTCTATAAAATTTTCGTCCAGATGAAATTAAATATCATCCAGGACGATCTGGTCTCTGTAAAAATTTCGTCCGGACGAATCAATTTTCGTTCAGACGATACAACTGACTTAGAATGGTTTTTTCTGTAGTTTTTTTGAAACCGACCTTGTAATAACTGTTTTTACCGGACGAACTTTGTTGGTACGGGACGATCAGCTTGTATGAAAACATTTTGTACACATATACAAACAGGTTCATTTCAAAGCTTTTAAGTAATATCGTCCAGGACGATCCACAATCGTACGGGACGATCAACTGCGTACAGAATTGAAAACTTGCAATTTTTTGTGCGGTTTTTCTTGTCTTTTGTATATATAGTCCAAATTAGACTGCCACCCAATCTTTTTGTCATTTGATCTTCGTGCCTCTTGAGAGAATAGCCAAGGAGAGAGTGTAAGAGTGCATTCAAAGAAGGATTCCTACCACTAGAGCGTGAAGACTTCACTTGGAGTTTAAAGGTAAGAATCTCTACTTATGAATTGGTATTACTTCACTCTTTTCTTTCTTCCTTCTAGATTTTTTGTGAGAAGATCGGTCAATAAGATCTGGTTCACTGCCGATACTTGGAGAGTGTGAACAGCTGAAGGGTTCTCTGCCCACACTAGGAGAGTGTGAAAGGATGAAGGGTTCTCTGCCCACACTAAGAGAGTGTGAAAGGACGAAGGGTTCTCTGCCCACACTAGGAGAGTGTGAAAGTAAGGACGGTTCTCTGCCAACACTAGGGATTGTGTAAAAGGACGACGGTTCTCTGCCGCACCGGGTAGTGGTGAAAATAGTGTTTTGTAAAGGCTTCTCCGGCTTGCTGTGGGTGCAAAAGGGGAGTCACTATTGGTAATAGTGCAATACTTAGAGGGTGCCTCTGGGAGTGGATGTAGGTCTGGTTTAGACCAAACCACTATAAATCTGGTGTCATTTACTTTACTGTTTTTACTTTTCTGCA
Source organism: Dendrobium huoshanense (assembly GCA_016618105.1). Taxonomy (NCBI): domain Eukaryota; kingdom Viridiplantae; phylum Streptophyta; class Magnoliopsida; order Asparagales; family Orchidaceae; genus Dendrobium; species Dendrobium huoshanense. Next base: position 13,454,842 of record CM028345.1, on the reverse strand, counting down.
TTTATTTTTGGTTTAAAAAACTCTGTGGTTGAAAAATGATTTCTATGAAAAATTAATAAAAAATTTCATTTCGGTTCAACACTTTTTCAAAGAGGGTTTAAATTTTTAAAATACCAATTCACCCCCCCTCTTTGTAGTCTTGGGACATTAACTCAGTTCTAACAACCTATTTACTAGACTCAACAAGTGGTATCAGAGCTTTGTTTCATAATCATAAGTTTAAACTACTTTTTGATTAACGTAGATGGCTACATTCAAAAACTGAAACACACCTGAAGGTTACTCTATAACTAGACCTCTACTGTTTGATAATATACCTTTTGATTTTTAGAAAACACGCATGTCTACTTTCTTACAGTCACTTGATTATCGTATGTGGATCATAGTCCAGGAAGGTTACACAAAACCAACGATTAGTTGATGGAGTTAGGGTAAAAATACCTTTTATAGATTGGACTATAGAAGAACATGACTTTGCACAACTAAATGCAAAATATTTAAATAGCTTCTTTTGTGCTTTAAAATCTGAAGACTACATGCGGGTTTCCACTTGCAAAAGTGGAAAGGACATATGGGATATACTTTGTATAACTTATGAAGGGACTAATGAGGTTAATCAATCAAGACTCAATATCTTGTTACATGACTATGAATTATGAAATCAAATGAATCTATTTCTGACATGTACATGAGATTCACACAAATAGTCACTTCTTTACATGCACTTGGTAGGGAATTAACTAATGCTGAAATGGTTAAAAAAATTCTTCGTTGTTTACCTACTACTTATGATGCTAAAATTACTGCAATTACAGAGTCTAAAGATCTAAACATTTATTCTATTGATAATCTTCTTGGTTCACTCATTGGTTATGAGCAAGGAGTAAGTCAAAGAAAAATTGATGCAGGTGAATGTTGACCTCATTTTTGTATGAGGTCACTAAGACCCATCCAGAATCCAGATTTAATCCTAGACCCTAGGATCCACTCTAGACTTTAGGATCTTTCATAGAACTAGACTTTAGAGCCTATTCTAGAGCCTAGGATCCCTTTAAATCCTAGATCTTAGGATCACTCCAACTTCAAATCAACCTCCACCTTTGATCAACCTCAATTTTAAATCAATTCCTATACTTAATTCACTCCAATTTCAATTTGATTCCTACCTATGACCAATTTGAATCTCAAACTCCATCCAATTCAAATCCAAATTAATTCAAACTTCAAATCAAATCCAAACCCAGAGTTTAAACTCAAATTCAAACCCTTAAGGCCCTGTCCTAAACACCCTTTTCAGAGATTTTTCAAACATTTCAAAACCCAGTCAACTGGCCTCTGATTCAGGGTCTATCACTTGCAAAGTGATGAGACATGTCTCTAAAGGCTACCCTCCAATTTTGAGCTCATTCTGAGGGCTCTAACCCCAGAATCTCAATTAAAATTCAAAGGTTGTAAAACCTTCAAATATTTACAGCCTATGCCACTGAGCATAACCCTTTTGAGATTTTGACCTTGGAACCCTTATCCAAGCCTTCAATCACTTCCAGACCTTTGAATTTAACCCATTGAGCAGTAAACTGCATTTTTTTAGACCCTTTTGACCTTAATTGACCCATAGGTCAAAATTGACCAAAATGCCCCTATGGGGCTCAAATGGGGATTTCAAACCAAATGAGCTCCAAATGGGATGCAACCACCTTTAACAAATTTCAAATGCCATTTCAAAACTTTTGAACCTATTTCCAACCCTTGAGTCAACCTGGTTGACCAAGTCAACTGGTTTGACCCAAGAGGCCCTTTAAGGGTCCAAACATGTGTTTTGACCCAAATGACCTCTCTGAGTCACCCAACCACTTCCATTGACCTCAAAATATCATTTTAAACCTGTTGAGCCCAAACCCAGACCCTGGGTCAACCTGGTTGACCAAGTCAACCCAGGTTGACCAAACAGGCCCTTAGGGGCCCAAATAGGGATTTTGATCAATTTGACCTCCCCAGACCCAGGAACCACCCTCAATGGTCTTAAAATATCTTTTCAAATTTGTCCAGCCCAGATTCACCCATTGGGTCAGCCTGGTTGACCCAGTCAACTTAGGTTGACCCATTAGCTCTTAGAGGGTCTAAATGGGTTAAATCAACTCATCTGAGCTCTTCAACCCCTATTACCTACTCAAATCAATTCTTGGTTAAGGATCAAGTGTCACTTGACATTTGGTCAACTTGACTCAACTTGAGTTGACCAAGTCAACCCTCAATTCTTAGTGACATTGGCTCCCATTTTCCCTACCCTTGACTTTTGACTTTTGACTTTTAATCAAACTATCCTAAATGACCTTTTACCTCTTCAAATGCCACATCACTAGCTTTGACCTTGTTGACTGGTCAAACCAAGTCAACAAAGCCCTAAATCCCTCTTTGAAGTGGTCAAACTTCCCATTTTGACCTCAAGGAGTGTGAGATTAGGCTTGGAAGCTCTCCCATTGGCTGCTCCTACTTCCCTTCATGCCACATCAGCTCCATTGACCAGTTGACTGGTCAACTTGGTCAAACCCAAGCTTAAACCTCTTCTAGAAGGTCTTATCACATGCCAAACCCTTTTCCTTGATTTAAGCTGCTTTAGGCCGACCCCTTTATGCCCTAAAGCTCACTTGGAGCTCCCCTAACCAAGCTCAGGGCCTGGTTTAGCCATAAGTGGCAATCCCTCCTCTCACTCATCCCAAGTCCACCCAATAGGAGCAAGGCTTGTCCAGCCCTTTCCGCAGCCTTCCAGCTTTCCCAGGGAGAGGTGGCATCATCTGGAGAGCCCCTGCATCAATCCTAGCCGTCCAATCTAGCCCAGCCCGTTTGAATAGGGAGAAAGGCACCTTTTGAGGTTAATTGATCAAGGCAGCCTCTCTCACCAACCCTAGCCTCCCAGACCGAGCTCTGAGTTCGTTTCGAACCTCCAGAGTTTCCTCTACCTCCCCACTACAAAACCCAGGTGGTTGCACGTCACCGGCGGCGAGTTCTCCGGCGAAACCACCACCTAGACCGTCCCAAGCCCATAGCAGCCGATCCAGACGCGTTCGAGCTTGGATTTTCGCTGGGGATCTTCACTTGGACAATCTACAAGCTCAACCATCCAGAAATTCCGAAGATCTAACGGTATAACTCCCTAAAACCCTAGATCTAGGTCACACTAGTTGGATTTAAATAGCTTCACGCTTTTAGGGATTTAGCTAAAACTAATTATTCCCCACGGTTTCTGTTCATCCCCTTAATCTACGTTTAAAATTTCAAGTGAAATGATCGATCCGATCGAGAGAACGAGGCGAAATACGTTTTCTAGGGCGTCACTCACGGTCTCCGGCGAGTGTACGTTTTCTGGACCGTTGATCGTTCGATCAACGGTCCAGATCGAGCCCTTCCGCGGTCTGATCCGACCGCGCGTTCGATCTCTCGCTCGATCAGCCGTCCGGCGAGATCTAGGCCGTCCATTCGGAATAGCGGGATCGAATCTTCGCCGTCTGATCTTCTCCTGGTGAAATCAGACCGCGCGATCTGATCTCAGCCGTTGGATCGAACCCGTGGTTAATCCAACGGCTGTAGCGCGCCGCTGACGTGGTTAAGTGGAAACCGCGTGAAGCGGCCAGCGACCGACGCGTGTCCCCGCCGCCGCGCGGTTTCGATCCCGCCAATCCTAGCGCGCCGCGTGTCTGACCGCCGCCATTTAATTAAAAATAATGTATTTTAATTAGTTTTAATTGCTGAAATTAAATAAATCATAGTAAATCAAATATATAACCAAAAATTAAGTATAATATATCAAACTTTTCAGTTTTTTATCTAGTTTATTTTAAAAATAAAATCAGTTTATTTTGACCATTATTTTACTGGTAATTTAAGAAATACAGAAATGTGTATTTCATTTTTAATTAATTATATACAAAGTATTTTTATCTGAAATTTGGCATGCATGTTGTTGAGTGCATGGCTGGTCTCATGAAAAATTTTCAATACTTTTTGAATAGGTTTTGAAGGTAATTTGAATTATTGGAGTATTTTCATCCTTTCTTTATATTTAATTAAATATTAAGTATTTGAAAATTACAAGAAATATATTTTATTACTTCCAAACTTCTATGGAGATCAGTGGATCCTTCAACCCATTAACATGTATTTTGATAATATATTTAATTATTTTATAATATATATTTCTATTTATATATATATATAATTCATTTATATTTATGTATTTTAAATATCTATTTTGAAATTCTATATATATATATGTAAATTCTTAAGTGTTCAAGAGTCATTTGAGATCTTAAATGTTGATTAAGCATGTTTGAATAGAAATGAAGGGGATGATTAGTGAATAATCATTCTGTCTTAATTATGTTAATTAGTTAATTGCATGCTTAAGGTGCACACACCACTTAGTCTAAGGCTCTCCTAGATTTAGGTGTTGATTATGTTTATGTGATTCATGCATGTCATGTTTATTCAAAGGGTTAGAGGAACTATGATTTGAACCTATTCAAAACTAGTGACATAATTAAGGACAATAATTAAGGACTCATGTATAGAAAACTTAGAAAAATTTCAATAATTAGGATTCACTTCCCCTTGAGTTGAAACTTTGAACATTTGAACTTAGTGACACCCTCAGCCCCTAGGCAAATTTTCACTGATTTTTGAGGTCTTTAGGTCCCCTAATTAATTTTCTAAGTCTTAAACCCTTAATTAAGCCTTTAAAACTTCTAAAAATTGTAATAAATCCAATTTAAATCCAAAAATTACATATAAACCCTCAAACTGACCAGAATTCAGTCCTTAATCTATGATAATTAAAAGCCCCTTGATTTGACAGCAATTTAAACCCTAATTTAATTTTAAGTGAAAACCAATATTTAATTAAGATAATTAATTAATAATAATATAAAAATCCAAAAATCTCCCAAACACTTGGGGATCCCTCCTTAGGTTGTTCCTGACCTTTGGAGGTGTTTTCAAGAGATTGGGAACTTGTTTGGAGCAAAACCGCAAAAGAGACCCTCTAATTAAGAAATTCCTAAAATCCATTAAAATGTCCAAACTTCGATAATTCATAACTAATTCAAATAAAATCCAAATCACCCAAACTCACTTGCATTCAATTCCTAATAAGGTCTAATATTTGTTAAAAATATTAAATTCCAGAAATTTGCAATATTTTAAAAAGTCAACAAATCGGTCAACTCTAAGTCAAAACTAGTTCAAAACTTCAAACCTTTGTAATAAAATGTAGAAAAATCCGATTTCAACGTACTTACCTTCTAACTGATCGTAGTAAGGTCTAGTATTGTAATAAAATACAAACATTCCAGAATTTGAACTTAATCAAAAAGTCGATTTTCAACCCCTTAATTAAATCATTAAAATATTCTAAAAATTCATAAAGCTCAAATCACTCTAAAACTCCAGAAAATATTGGTTTAATGTTTAAAACACTTAACAAATCCTTTAAAACACAACAACCACCCTAAAGTTGAAGTTTATTGGCTGGACTACTCCGGGCTGCGGGGCTAAGTGTCCTAAGGAGGCTGGTTCCTCGAGCCTGGTGGCACAACGCCACGAATGAATTCTAAAGGGTGTCAAACCTTAAAATGAATTAATTCTCAATTATTTAACATTCTAAAAATCTCTAATTCAATTACATTAATTTGGTTTATCGGCTGGACTACTCCGGGCTGCAGGGCTAGGTGTCCTAAGGAGGCTGGTTCCTCGAGCCTGGTGGCACAACGCCACGAATCAATTAATGGCAAACTTAAATTAATCAAGCTTTTAAAATCAGTAACTAACCTTTTTTTTTATATAACTAATTCACTTTTTTAATTCTAACCAACTTAAATAACTTAATCAACCCCGATTGCTACTGGGTAACCCAGGCCTACGAGGCTATTAGCTTAGCCCCAAGGAAGGTGAAATAAACTTCACGGCCTCGGTGTGAAACAAAGGTAGCAATCAATTAATTTTTAAAATATATGTTAATTGAAATTCTTAATTCATTAATATTTAAATTTTAATCTAAATCCCCTTTTAAGCCTTAACAAACCCAGACTTTTAGATAACTTCAACTAATAACCCACTTTAGGATCTATCCCAGCCGCACGACCTTTCTCACACACTTTAGATGATGTGCTAGGACAACCAACTCTAGATCTAGGTTAGGCCGGTGTTTACTTTACTGCTGTGTGCCGGATTTTTCGTAGTTTTCACTGCATGTTGTGGATGAAATTGCTTTGCTGTGTCTGCTTACTTTTTCTGTACTCTGTGGATGGATTGATGTGTTTGACGACTAGACTACCCTTAGGTTAGGTACGATCTGGATGTTGACACAGTTTTCTGCAGGTGGCCACGCTCATGCAGGGCAATATAAAAAGGGGGCAAATAAAAAATGCATAAATATTATAAATTCTTTGCACAGGTGCTTCAGCTGCTAATGCCCCCAAATCATAAAAAGAGCGTGGCCAGTGTGTTTACTTACTTTCTTTTGCTCATATACAACTGCTTGGGAATAACTGCTTTTTTATATATTAATTGCTTAGGATAACCCTGCAGGTGAGTCTAGATTTTTATTTTGATATAAATGTAATTTGTGCAAGTGTCAAGTGTTGTGAAAGTTTATTTTGAGTTGGGATACATAGATCCAAAGCTTGGATTCCAAAGAGGAAAGGATACCCCTTTGGGGAACACTCCTTTTCCATTTGGAAATCCAAATTTGGATCATACCTCTTCCTTACCCAAAGAGGAAAGAGTGGCCTTCCCCTTAGAGGGAAGTGCCCTCTTGTCCATTTGGGTAATCCACTACGAAGATTCCAAGAAGATTGAAGAAAAGGAGTCTAAAGAAGAATGAAATTGAAGATTTGAAGATTTGAAGATTGAGAGTATCCCACTCAAAATAACTTGCGTCATTACTAGGTTTAGAATCCGGGTTGTTGTCAGTGGTGCCCGGCCACTTTACTTTCTGTAATATTCTGGTTTGTAATAAGCAAGGCAACTTTGCCTATGGACATTTACTAATTAATTTGTATTTGATTTGATGATTTGATTGCCTTTAGGATTACTTGTTTTTACTAGTTTTTTGGCGATTGCATGCCGCTCTTTGTTTTCGCCTGGATACGTGAGGCTCGTGAGGGTGTGAAAGTTTTATACTCATAATCTTAAAAGTCTAAAATTTTAGTGAGTCTAAATAACATAGAAAGATAACGAATCTAGGGAATTAGCCGGGGATCGACCCCGGGGTCGCATGCATATTTTTGCATTACTCTTTCCTTGCTGTAGACCCTTCCCCGCCTGCGGGTAGAGTCCGGATAGTCTGACCTATGAGGACGAGGTGCCGGACCTGGGGAAGTCCAGTCTTCTAAAAAATTATTTTATAAGCCTGTTTTTAAAAATTTCAAGCATATTTGATTTGAGGTTGTTAACCAGCATGCATTGCATTAGATACAAATTAAAGAGTCTAAATTTTAATTTCATAGTCCTTAGCATTTTAGCACCCAACATAAGTCAAAGGGGCCAATTAGGAAAATCTCTAGATGTCGGCCCCGCCTCCCCAAAACTTTAATTATAACGTCCCTACCACTCTTTCATAAAAGACCGGATTCATCTCTTTTAAATCGGTTAGGTGGTTAGCTGGCTCCCCAATCCAGGCCGGGGTAAGTCCAGACCTTGCACTGCATTAGTTAGGATCGGACGACTGTGGTCCAGTGTCCAAAATAGATTTAGGATCCGGGGCAGATCTTTGATTATAAGACCCCAAATTTCGGGAATCTAATCCCAAATTTCTAATAAAATGCTCAACTCTAACTAAATATCATTTCAAATCCAAAATATAAAGCCCAACACTTAGATTAAGTTGGGACACTTCCGGATGGTTCTGGAATCTCAAAGTGTCCCCTACCTCTCCTCCTTTAACTCTGTTAATAACTGCTCAATTTTGATCCATTCCCTTTTGAGTTTCCAAAATTCACTTCTCTTTTTGATATCACTCCTAGAAATTCTAAACAAAATTCTGCCATTATTTTAATCGAGAGTTTTCGTAGGATATTTTATCTCCCTACGATGTAATTAACTACGAGGGCTTGCGCTCGTAGGAGATTTGGAACCCCACACACACCTGATTTTAAAGAAAACTCAATTTCTAAAACTTCATTAGATTTCTTTGGGAAAAGTTAAATAATGATCGTCATAGTTGCATTAGAAGGATTATCGTTGAATGGTCTCATTTCCCTTTGGGGAGATACACCCTTCTTCGATAAGACTTTGGATGTGAATGCGACGATCATGTTTCTTGAATATTGTAATTGGGTACTTAGTTGAACGATATTGTGTCCCCTCGGGGCCATATAGAGTTCTCCTTAGAACCCGATCATAGCATTCAAGATGAGTTTACATAATTCTAAATCTGAACGCCATTATGAAAGTTTATTTTCGTCCTCCGGGGTGATATACTCTTTCTAACGAGTCGATTCGACCTTAGAATTAGAACTCAACCTTAATCTTAAAATCCCCAAAGAAAACTAATATTTTTCAAAACATGTTTTCAAAATTCCACCAACAAAAAAATGGCACGCCCGGTGGGACAAATCTCTCTCTCCATCTTTAATAATGGCAAAATTTTGTTTCATCGGTAGTCTTAACTACCTTTCTTCCGTTGGTCCCTTTGCCCATTTCTTCCTTGGGTTTAGTGTGGCCAACATCTAAAATAATAATAAAACTTTAAAAGAGAGGTTTCACCTCTAAATTTGATTTTATTTAGACTACTGTTCTGATTTTGACCTTCTGCCCCAGCATAGCCTGTGAGGCGACAGTGTCAAATCAGATCTCTAGATATCCTTTTCTAATTTTATGGATTTATAGTCGATAAATTTTTCATTCAACATATAAATCCTTAAAATTGAAAAGCATTCAAAATTTTTGATTTCATCCCAAACTTGCTAGTTTTAACCCCCCTCATTCCTCTTTTGACTTCTAAGGGTGGGGAGGGTTAAACTATCCTTTTACTTGGGCTTTCTCACAATTCCATAGCCTTCGGGCAAGGGGAAACTCTGTCCGTTGTGTTTTGGAATTTGTAAGAGAACCCATTTCAAATTTTCAAAATTTCTTCAAAAATTCTCAAACTCCAAGTTGACACATGTTACCCCATACGATTTCCTTGTGGGCTAATATATGTCATACTTTCAAAAGATAATAATAAAATACTTTCTACTACTCTTTTCAAAAAAAATCTAATTTCAATCGTTTTCTTTAACTTTCAGAAAATTTCAAATGGCTGGCCAACTGATTTTCTCTTTTGACCGAGAGTTGTCCTCAACTGTTAATGACCAAGGGAGCACTGTTATTTTTGGAATGGGATTCAGTACTCTAGAGCTCTCTATGGATGGACACCAAATTGTGAGCCTGGATGCCAGTAAGGAAACTCCCCCAGTAGTTGAGCTAATTGTGGCATCTGCACCTACCTTGCCAGTAGTCAGTGATGATCAGGAACAGCCTGAACCAGTTGTTGAGCCTTCCACTGAAATTAAGTCTGTCTTTGAAGAAGGGTCTAGTTCTGGACTTAGATTCACCACTAAGAATCAGAAGAAGAATTATTTGAGGAGACTTAGGAAGAAAATCTCTAAGGCTAAGAGAGTCCTACCTTTTAAGACCTTGGCCCAAGTAGAACCTGAGGCTGTTGAGGAACTACCTATTCCTGCCTCCTCTCCCCTCCTAAAGGGAAGTCGCTTTTACCCCTTGGCTTCAGCCCAAGGGGAGGAGAGGGTAGCTAGGATAGCCCGTTCTCCACCATGCCCGGTCGACTACTCGACCAAGAAGACTCAGAAAGAAAAACATCTTCAAAAGGCAAGAACTTTGAGAAATATAATTCACACCTGTGCTGCACAGACCGGACAGACTAAAGAGGAGTATGTGAAACAGTTAAAGGGAGTGATCTCACATCGCTTCCAAAAAGAAGTATTGAAGGAAGAAGCATCTGAAGCAAAGAATTTAACCCCTCAATTCGTTAGGAAGAATAAGAAGTATGCTAGACAGCCTGCTACTTCGGTGTTGGTTGATGGATATCACTGGGCGCCACGCCCTCTGTCTTCTCAAACAGAGGGTATTGTGTTGACTGGGTCCGAGAGAGGCCGCCATTCTACTGGTAGACCCCCGGTACCCCCACATAAACCTGTGAGATTGGCCTCAGTGATTGTCAAACCAAACGGGGTTGAAGTTCAAAAGTCTGTGGATCTTAAAGGAAAAAGACATAAATCTCCTGAAAGGAGATATGTGCCAAAGAGAACTAAGTTGGAAAATCTGCCACCACCTCCTAGAACTTCTAAGTTCATTCTGCAGCTCCAACGAGTTTCAGTCAACCCTACTCCGAGTTCAGTTGAAGTGATGGATGTTCAGGCTAGTACCCCAGTTGTTACAGTTGATAGTCCTGCCGCAGTTAGTTTGATCCCGGATCCAATAGTCACCGTTCCTGTTACCCCAGTTGATGATCCTCAAAGTTCGAGTGTCATTCCTAGGCCCCTTAGTCAGGTGTCTGAGGACCTTACCTTACCGGATGTGGGAACTATCACTTTACAAGCTCCTACTTCCCCTGAGGAATATGTCCCTCTCCCTGTAGAGGATGCCACTCTTCTGACTACCAGCTTTGGGATAGTCGAAGAGGAGAGAGTTGACCAGGATTTAGAGATGGAAGATGAGCCAGATACGAAGTCTCAACCAGATCCTAATCCAAAACTTACAGAAATCATTGCCCTTATGGATTCTGAAGAGTTGTTTGATATGGCTGAGTATAAAGGATACTTACCCCTCGACCCTAAATCAATTGGGGATAGACCGGTCGAGGAGGTAGTTCAAGAAATAAGAAACATCTTGTTGAACAAAGAAGGAATGGCTTCTTTTGACCCTGATATGGATGATCTCCTTGGAAATGAAGATGATTATGTTGGAGGCATTCATGTGGTTGAGACTAGAGGGTCTAATAAAGAAGCTGAGCCCAGCAGACGCCGATTTGTTAAAGATGATGATCCGCATGCTGTTGAGTCAGAATCAGATGAGTCTGTGAAAGATAAGGATGAAGAACATATAAAGAGTTTGGAGACTCAGCTTGCTACCATGATGTCACAAGTTAGAGAAATGCAAGAAAAGTTGGACAAATCACAGCAAGAGTCTTTTGCGATTCACCAATCAGCTCGAGAGCTCACAGAAAAGGCCAAAAGGGCAGAGCTTAAATCCAGACCTCTCGAGTCACCACCTGCGACTCTCCCTTGTCCAGTAGAGACACCTCCAGTTCACCCTACAGTTTCCACCATTCCTCCGATCCCCCCCCAGAAGGATATCAAGCAGTTAATTGAGGACCAGGTAAGGGAGGCCTTAGCCCATGCTCAAGGAACTGTGTCTATTGCAAAGGGTAGACCCTACCCCGAGGAATATGACCTAGTTCCTTATCCAAAGGGTTTTGTGCCACCAACTTTTAAAGTTTTCACCGGAATTGAAAATCCGAGACAGCATCTGGCCCACTTCCGAGCAAGCTGTTGCAATGCAGGAGGGTCAGATGCTCTACTATTTCGCCAATTTGTAAGTAGTCTATCTGGCATTGCTTTTGAATGGTACGCCGATCTGCCCAACGGTTCAGTAAGAACCTTTAGCGACCTAGAAAACCTCTTTCTTAAGAGATTTTCTGGAGCGCAACAACGCACCACCGTGGGCGATCTCGTGGTTGAAAAGCAAAAGCCGGGAGAGTCTCTAGTTGAGTACATCTTGAGGTGGCGAAACCTCTCGATGAAGTGTGAACCCCAGTTGCAAGAACAACACGCTGTGGAGATTCTGTTGAAGAATATCCACGGTCCTGTTGCTTTTCTCCTGAAGGGTTTCACTATTAAAACTTTTGAGAAACTTCTTAATAAGGCTAGCAATTTGCAGGAAGAGGCTCCTAGGATGCCATTCTTACGAGAGCAGTCTGAAGAAAGGAAGGGTCCAAAACTGGTGAAGACATTTGAAAAGAAAGCTGTGGTCTCAGCAGTAGACAAAGGAAAGAGGCCAATGGTTAGTCAGCCTAGCACTCCACTTCCACCACAGCCGCCTCAGAAGCAGCCCTTTCAGATAGTTCCTCAACATACCAGAGATCCCTCTTTCATCCCTTTTAGAGAGAGATTGGCAAAACCTTATCCATTTAAAAGGGAGTCAGTTAAGAAGATCTTTAGGAGTCTGTTAAAGAAACCGGATTTCCAGTTGCCAGAGGCTAGAAGGCCTGAGGATGAGAGCAAGAAAGATGATCCCAAGTACTGCCCCTACCACAGGATGCTTAGTCACCCTCTTGAGGACTGCGTTGTGTTCAAAGATTGGCTTGAGAGGAACTACACCCAAGGTAACATCATAATACCTAAGGAATACTTGGTCGATCCAGAAAAGGCTTCAATTAAGACCATTTCAGGTAATCCTCTTAACTCTTCTTGTTTTGTTGAAGATGGTTGGGACATTGCTTTGTCCCGGGCACTTAAAAAGTCGATTAACAAGTCTTTTCATCTTTCTCAACAGCTGACTACGATAGCCCAGGCCCCGGTGTGGAAGGTTGACCTGGACGCTTCGCAGAAGGATGTTGAGCCACTTCCCTCTCCAGTAGTCTTAGGAACTACTGAGAAAAATGTGAAAGAAGAGAAATCTGATTTTGTAGAGAGGAAGTGTGTAGATGAGAGATGTATTAGAATGGCGGATGGTGGTGTTAAAACCCTTTCCCCTCTTTTGTTATCTGACTTTTACTTTGCCCCATCAAAGGCGAAGGGTCAAAAGATGAATAAAAAACATCCTTCTACTTCTGTCTTGATGATTAACCATGAATCTCAAATGCAAATTGATGACTCTCCTGCTTTGAATCAAACTCCTAATCAACCAAATATTGAGGCTAATCAAACCAACCTCACTGAATCGACTATTCAAGAAGAGGTCGAATTTGAAGCTTTATCAGAAAGTGATTTCCCTCAAATTAATTTCCAAGGAAATCCTATCTTGATAGAACTTTCAGATTCTGACTCGCTTTCAGAAAATGATGATCCGACACCTATGGTGTGTGTAGACACTGCTCTAGTTTGCCCGCCCGAAGACATCGAGCAGGTGCAACTCCGTGGCGGTAAAGTCTTACCCCCTAGGATGCCCCCTCAGGATAAAGGCAAGCAACCTTCATTCGAAATTTTAAGTCCGGATTCCCCTCAACAACCAGAATCTCCTTTAATTCCTCCGGGTTTCGAGTCTGTCGTTCCTAAGGTTGATTACAATGTTCTAGCCCACCTTAGGAAGTTGCCAGCAAAATTAAGTATTTATGACGCCCTCCTTCTTTCCAAAGAAATGAGGGAGTCTTTAATTAAAGCACTTCTCGATCCCGAGATTTGCTTAACACAGTTGGCTGCAACTTCAGAAGGTGAGGCTCTCTACTTCAAAGAGGTCCCTGGGGTTACCTTTTCAGACGAAGATTTACTCTTGAGAACTGCTGACCACAATCGTCCCCTCTACATTACTGTAGAAGTGGGAAATTTCAAGTTATCAAGAGTCCTTGTTGATCCGGGTGCATCGGTCAACGTGATGAACATAAAGACCCTTGCTTATCTCAGAGTTGATACTAGCAAGCTTTCAACCGACAGGTTGGTGCTTCGTGGGTTCAACGAGAAGGGCGAGAGAGCTTTAGGTTCGATCACTCTACTCCTAGAAATAGGAGGTTTAAAAACTGAAGCTAAATTTCATATAATTGATTCGACTACGTCCTTTAACGCACTTCTAGGTAGACCTTGGATTCACGAATATAGAATGGTTCCATCTACCCTACACCAATGCATTAAGTACCAACGAGATGGCATTGAACATGTGATTAAGGGTGATTTGCAACCATTCTCGATTCAAGAAATTGGGATCTACGAAGATGCTGCATATTTCGTACCAAAAGGGTCCTCGTCCCGTTCTAAATTAGAGATCAAATTTGAGGAGAAAATGGTTGAACAAAAATTCAACCAAAAGAAAGAAAAAGATAAGAATATCAATCAAGAAATGATTCAATCGAGTAGTGAAGACGACTCTGATATTGTTGTCCTTAGACCTCCAAGCACATTACCTCAAAGAGGTGGGAGGATGGCTTTAAGGGCACGAGGTCGAGGCCGTGCTTCATTAGAAAGGAGAGCAGCACCCGTATACATTGATTTGGAATCAGATTCCGATAGTGAACTAGAAAGTCAAGGTGCTGCCCTCTCTCTCGATTATCAAAGCATAAATACTCCTCCAAAATTTGATCTCACCTTAGACCAGGACAGTGACCCTGAGGTAGATATTTCAAAAGTTAAAAGTGACGAGCCTGAATTAACAATGTATGAAAAGCTCACTAGAAGGATTGAGGCCCTTTCTCTGACCCCACTGTCGGCAGGCAGGGTTGTAGGGTTGGAAGTCAAAGTGGCCCCCAACTTGGATGGTGAAGTTAAGAAAGTCCAGAAATTCTTTCCTGGCTCCTCCTCCGCAAGGGACGAAGGTGATGTAACCCTTGAGGAGGCAGATTTTAATGAATTAATGGAATTACCTTTCGGCTACTTCCCTGTTTGTGTAAAAAATACTTTTTCTAAAGGTTCTGTACCATACCGATGGACTAAGGGTCAAGCTAGATACCACGAGAACATTTGGCGAACAAAAGTAAATAAAAATCCAACAAGTGGTATTGGCTTTGGGACCGTTAGTTCATTTGATGATGATGAGTATTGCCTAATGATAACTTACCATCTTGATTCTCCAAATGTCCCTACAGATCCTCCTTGTCCTTTGGATGGACTCTGTTTGGAGACTTTAGACGATCCCGATGATCTTCAAGTTCGGGATGCACCCCCTGAATTTGAAGAGGAAATTAAGTCGACAGTCGATGAGTTAAGAGAAATTAACTTGGGAAACGATGATGACCCCCGTCCGATTTTTATAAGTACTCTGTTAAGCGAGGGTGAAACTCAAGACTTAATCCAGTTGTTATTCGAGTTTAGGGACTGCTTTGCCTGGACATATGACGAAATGCCAGGTTTGCCTGCTGAGGTAGCAGTTCACAAAC
The DNA here is from genome assembly GCA_016618105.1 of Dendrobium huoshanense. Taxonomy (NCBI): domain Eukaryota; kingdom Viridiplantae; phylum Streptophyta; class Magnoliopsida; order Asparagales; family Orchidaceae; genus Dendrobium; species Dendrobium huoshanense. The sequence goes on along the minus strand of CM028345.1, from coordinate 13,439,763 downwards.
TTGGGGTTCGGCATGATGCCATCCCTGTTAAACAAGCTCCTCGACGCATGCGCTTAGAGATTGAGCAACAAGTCGTTTCTGAAGTTAAGAAATTGGCAGAGGCCGGATTCATTCGAGAGGAACAATACCCCTCTTGGGTGGCCAGCGTCGTGCCAGTTCGGAAGAAAAATGGTCAGATTCGGATTTGTGTCGACTATAGGGATCTGAATAAGGCATGCCCTAAGGATGAGTTCCCTTTACCAATACCAGAACTCATGGTGGACATTGCCTCCTCACATGCTATTTTCTCCTTCATGGATGGCTCGTCGGGTTATAACCAAATCAAGATGGCCCCTGAAGATGAGAGAAATACGGCGTTCAGGACCCCTATTGGAATCTTTTGTTATAAGGTAATGCCATTCGGCCTAAAGAATGCCGGAGCAACCTACCAACGGGCCATGACCCGTATCTTTGACGACTTAATTCATAATCAAGTTGAATGTTATATTGATGATTTAGTTGTCAAGAGCAAGGTTAAAGAGGCTCACCTGCATGACTTAAGAGTTGTTTTCGAACGGTTGCGCCGCTACGATTTGAAAATGAACCCCTTGAAGTGCGCCTTCGGCGTCGCTTCAGGAAAATTCTTAGGATTCGTAGTGAGGCACCGCGGAATCGAGATAGATCCTGCTAAAATTGAAGCCATCTTAGATATGCCATCCCCTAAGAGCCTTACTCAATTGAGGTCTCTACAAGGTAGATTGGCATATATAAGGAGGTTTATTTCTAATCTTTCCGGGAGATGTCAACCCTTTTCTGTCCTTGCGAAAAAGGATACTAAATTCGTATGGGGCGAGAAGTGTCAAAATGCTTTTGATGATATCAAACAATACCTGTCTAACCCGCCAGTCTTGGCAGCTCCGATTCCCGGAAAGCCATTAATCCTCTACACCGCAGCTCTAGATGAGTCTTTAGGTGCTCTGTTGGCTCAAGTTAACGACGAGGGAAAAGAGAATGCTCTCTACTACCTTAGTCGAAGACTCCTTCCTACTGAAATTCGATACCCGTCAATTGAGAAGCATTGTCTTGCTCTGGTTTTTGCAGCTCAGAAACTAAGGCATTACATGCTTTCTCACTCAATTAGTTTGATTTCAAGAGTTAATCCTTTGCAATATCTTATGACCCGACCTACGTTGTCAGGACGTTTAGCTCGTTGGTCTATGATATTGTTGCAATTTGAGATTACTTTCACTCCCCTTCGTGCTGTGAAAGGACAGGCTGTCGCCGATTTTCTGGCAGCACATCCGCTGCCGGCAGATTCTCCTCTGAACGATGACTTACCCGACGAACAAATCATGAGTTTGGGGGAATCTGGCGAGGCCATCTGGGAATTATATTTTGATGGGGCAGCATCCTCTCGTAGGATTGCGACCCAACAATCTGTAATTCCTGGAAAGGCTGGAGTCGGTTTAATTTTTATTACACCAGAAAAAGGAATGATGCATTTTTCCTACCACTTATCGGAGCCTTGCACAAACAACGAAGCTGAATACGAAGCTCTGATAACTGGTTTGGAACTTGCAATTCTAATGGAGATTAAAGAGATTAAGATCTTTGGAGATTCCCAACTAGTTATTAACCAAGTCGCCGGAACTTATAAAGTCTTGAATCCGAATCTCCTAAAATATCACCAGTACACGCTTCACTTGTTGGAACAAATTCCCATTGCTACTTTGTATAGGGTTCCCCGTGGAAGCAATTCTGCGGCGGATGCCTTAGCAAAACTCGCAAAGGAATTTGCATGTCCTGAGGAGGATTCCATCCCTATAGAGATACAGGGTCGTATGACCCTTTCTCTTATAGACTTGGAACATATTAGTAAGACTCCCCTTCAGATCCTTTCTGCCTCTTCGACGACTGACGAAGAAGGCGATTGGAGACGACCCTTAGTCGATTACCTTAAAGAAGGGAAGCTTCCCCAGGATAAATCACTCTCCAACCAGATTAAGAAACGTGCCCTCTCATATGCACTAGTTAACGATCTGTTGTACCGTCGGTCCTTTGATCACATGTGGCTGCGCTGTTTGAACAAGCGAGAAGCCCAGAAAATTGTTAATGAAGTTCATTCAGGACTGTGCGGTGCTCATCAATCGGGTCCAAAAATGAAATTAAAGATTAAAAGACTTGGATACTATTGGCCTACAATGATTGACGATTGCATGAATACTGCAAAGCTCTGTCATCAATGTCAGGTCCATGGTGTGGTTTTACATCAGCCGCCTAATGTGTTACACCCTACGATAGCCTCGTGGCCCTTTGAAAGTTGGGGCACGGATATCATTGGGCCGATTGACCCTCCCTCTGCGAGAGGTCATCGTTTCATATTAGCAGCGACTGATTACTTTTCAAAGTGGGCGGAAGCAATTCCCCTGCGAAACGTAACATCACACCATGTCTTAAAATTCTTTCGTGACCATATTGTATATCGATTCGGCGTACCCCGCAGAATCATATCCGATAATGGGTCCGCATTCAAGTCTACAAAAATCAATAGTTTCGTAAGGCGCCATAATATTGATTGGAGATATTCGACGATCTATTACCCTCGGGCGAATGGATTGGCCGAGGCCTTCAACAAAACCTTGGTGCAAATTGTCAAAAAGACCCTTGATGATAACAAACGGCAGTGGGATGAGCGGTTGGTGGAAGCTCTGTGGGCTTATCGTACCACTTATAGAACCCCGACCCAATCCACCCCGTTTGCACTAGTGTATGGATCTGAGGCTGTTCTACCTTTGGAAATACAAATTCCTTCGCTTAGAATTGCAGTTCAGAATCAAATTACCAATGAACAAAATGCAAGACTACGATTGGAAGAACTCGAAGGCCTTGAAGAGCGACGTCTCCAAGCTCAACAAAGTTTAGAGTTGTATAAGTCCCGTATGGTTCAAGCCCATGACAAGTTAGTGCGACCTAGGACCTTCCAGGCGGGAGACTTGGTATTGGTCCTTCGGAGGCCTATCTTGGCCCATCGGAAGTTGGGAGGCAAATTTGAACCTACATGGGAAGGACCCTTCGTTATAGAGACTGTCTACGAAGGAGGCTCGTATCAGTTAGTAGATTGTAAAGGGAACCACCCAATGCTACCTGTTAATGGGCGTTTCCTTAAGAAATACTATGCTTGATGTAGCTCATTTTATCAATCAATAAAACTTTCTTTTCTTGATTTTTAGCTTGATTCTACCTTTTTTTTTAAGTTAAGTTTTTAACGCTCTTCGCCCTTTTCCTTAAGGTTAGGTCCTTCCTTCCCTTAGGATTAGACCCGCTAGTGGTGGAGTACGCCCTCTGTGGCACCACCCTGGCATTTCACCCGGAGATTAGTGGTGGAGTACGCCCTTCGTGGCACCATCCTGATTTCCATTCGCTAGTGATGGAGTACGCCCTTCGTGGCACCATCCTAGTTTGCCAGTTAATTTGCCTATTTGGAGTAAGTCTTCTATCAGCATCCTATAGGCCTAAGGTTGGGTGATGCCCTTCCTTAGACCCAAGGCTAGGTATTCCCTACCTTGGTTTCCAGTTGATCCGTCTACTAGGAGTAAGTCTTCTATCAGCATCCTGTAGACCTAAGGTTGGGTGATGCCCTTCCTTAGACCCAAAGTTAGGTATTCCCTACTTTGGTTTCCAGTTAATTTGCCTATTTGGAGTAAGTCTTCTATCAGCATCCTATAGGCCTAAGGTTGGGTGATGCCCTTCCTTAGACCCAAGGCTAGGTATTCCCTACCTTGGTTTCCAGTTGATCCGTCTACTAGGAGTAAGTCTTCTATCAGCATCCTGTAGACCTAAGGTTGGGTGATGCCCTTCCTTAGACCCAAAGTTAGGTATTCCCTACTTTGGTTTCCAGTTAATTTGCCTATTTGGAGTAAGTCTTCTATCAGCATCCTATAGGCCTAAGGTTGGGTGATGCCCTTCCTTAGACCCAAGGCTAGGTATTCCCTACCTTGGTTTCCAGTTGATCCGTCTACTAGGAGTAAGTCTTCTATCAGCATCCTGTAGACCTAAGGTTGGGTGATGCCCTTCCTTAGACCCAAGGCTAGGTATTCCCTACCTTGGTTTCCAGTTAATCCGTCTACTAGGAGTAAGTCTTCTATCAGCATCCTGTAGACCTAAGGTTGGGTGATGCCCTTCCTTAGACCCAAAGTTAGGTATTCCCTACTTTGGTTTCCAGTTAATCTGCCTATTTGGAGTAAGTCTTCTATCAGCATCCTATAGGCCTAAGGTTGGGTGATGCCCTTCCTTAGACCCAAGGCTAGGTATTCCCTACCTTGGTTTTACCAGTTTTCCTTATCCAATAGGTGTAAGCCTTCCATTAGCATCCTATAGGCTTGAGGTTGGGAGATGATCTTCCTTCTATTCTCAAAATTCTACTTCCATTCGGTCAACGCCAATGTGTGCAGTAGAAGTTCCTTCTACCACACACATTGGGGGTCCATTTGTTGACCTCATTTTTGTATGAGGTCACTAAGACCCATCCAGAATCCAGATTTAATCCTAGACCCTAGGATCCACTCTAGACTTTAGGATCTTTCATAGAACTAGACTTTAGAGCCTATTCTAGAGCCTAGGATCCCTTTAAATCCTAGATCTTAGGATCACTCCAACTTCAAATCAACCTCCACCTTTGATCAACCTCAATTTTAAATCAATTCCTATACTTAATTCACTCCAATTTCAATTTGATTCCTACCTATGACCAATTTGAATCTCAAACTCCATCCAATTCAAATCCAAATTAATTCAAACTTCAAATCAAATCCAAACCCAGAGTTTAAACTCAAATTCAAACCCTTAAGGCCCTGTCCTAAACACCCTTTTCAGAGATTTTTCAAACATTTCAAAACCCAGTCAACTGGCCTCTGATTCAGGGTCTATCACTTGCAAAGTGATGAGACATGTCTCTAAAGGCTACCCTCCAATTTTGAGCTCATTCTGAGGGCTCTAACCCCAGAATCTCAATTAAAATTCAAAGGTTGTAAAACCTTCAAATATTTACAGCCTATGCCACTGAGCATAACCCTTTTGAGATTTTGACCTTGGAACCCTTATCCAAGCCTTCAATCACTTCCAGACCTTTGAATTTAACCCATTGAGCAGTAAACTGCATTTTTTAGACCCTTTTGACCTTAATTGACCCATAGGTCAAAATTGACCAAAATGCCCCTATGGGGCTCAAATGGGGATTTCAAACCAAATGAGCTCCAAATGGGATGCAACCACCTTTAACAAATTTCAAATGCCATTTCAAAACTTTTGAACCTATTTCCAACCCTTGAGTCAACCTGGTTGACCAAGTCAACTGGTTTGACCCAAGAGGCCCTTTAAGGGTCCAAACATGTGTTTTGACCCAAATGACCTCTCTGAGTCACCCAACCACTTCCATTGACCTCAAAATATCATTTTAAACCTGTTGAGCCCAAACCCAGACCCTGGGTCAACCTGGTTGACCAAGTCAACCCAGGTTGACCAAACAGGCCCTTAGGGGCCCAAATAGGGATTTTGATCAATTTGACCTCCCCAGACCCAGGAACCACCCTCAATGGTCTTAAAATATCTTTTCAAATTTGTCCAGCCCAGATTCACCCATTGGGTCAGCCTGGTTGACCCAGTCAACTTAGGTTGACCCATTAGCTCTTAGAGGGTCTAAATGGGTTAAATCAACTCATCTGAGCTCTTCAACCCCTATTACCTACTCAAATCAATTCTTGGTTAAGGATCAAGTGTCACTTGACATTTGGTCAACTTGACTCAACTTGAGTTGACCAAGTCAACCCTCAATTCTTAGTGACATTGGCTCCCATTTTCCCTACCCTTGACTTTTGACTTTTGACTTTTAATCAAACTATCCTAAATGACCTTTTACCTCTTCAAATGCCACATCACTAGCTTTGACCTTGTTGACTGGTCAAACCAAGTCAACAAAGCCCTAAATCCCTCTTTGAAGTGGTCAAACTTCCCATTTTGACCTCAAGGAGTGTGAGATTAGGCTTGGAAGCTCTCCCATTGGCTGCTCCTACTTCCCTTCATGCCACATCAGCTCCATTGACCAGTTGACTGGTCAACTTGGTCAAACCCAAGCTTAAACCTCTTCTAGAAGGTCTTATCACATGCCAAACCCTTTTCCTTGATTTAAGCTGCTTTAGGCCGACCCCTTTATGCCCTAAAGCTCACTTGGAGCTCCCCTAACCAAGCTCAGGGCCTGGTTTAGCCATAAGTGGCAATCCCTCCTCTCACTCATCCCAAGTCCACCCAATAGGAGCAAGGCTTGTCCAGCCCTTTCCGCAGCCTTCCAGCTTTCCCAGGGAGAGGTGGCATCATCTGGAGAGCCCCTGCATCAATCCTAGCCGTCCAATCTAGCCCAGCCCGTTTGAATAGGGAGAAAGGCACCTTTTGAGGTTAATTGATCAAGGCAGCCTCTCTCACCAACCCTAGCCTCCCAGACCGAGCTCTCAGTTCGTTTCGAACCTCCAGAGTTTCCTCTACCTCCCCACTACAAAACCCAGGTGGTTGCACGTCACCGGCGGCGAGTTCTCCGGCGAAACCACCACCTAGACCGTCCCAAGCCCATAGCAGCCGATCCAGACGCGTTCGAGCTTGGATTTTCGCTGGGGATCTTCACTTGGACAATCTACAAGCTCAACCATCCAGAAATTCCGAAGATCTAACGGTATAACTCCCTAAAACCCTAGATCTAGGTCACACTAGTTGGATTTAAATAGCTTCACGCTTTTAGGGATTTAGCTAAAACTAATTATTCCCCACGGTTTCTGTTCATCCCCTTAATCTACGTTTAAAATTTCAAGTGAAATGATCGATCCGATCGAGAGAACGAGGCGAAATACGTTTTCTAGGGCGTCACTCACGGTCTCCGGCGAGTGTACGTTTTCTGGACCGTTGATCGTTCGATCAACGGTCCAGATCGAGCCCTTCCGCGGTCTGATCCGACCGCGCGTTCGATCTCTCGCTCGATCAGCCGTCCGGCGAGATCTAGGCCGTCCATTCGGAATAGCGGGATCGAATCTTCGCCGTCTGATCTTCTCCTGGTGAAATCAGACCGCGCGATCTGATCTCAGCCGTTGGATCGAACCCGTGGTTAATCCAACGGCTGTAGCGCGCCGCTGACGTGGTTAAGTGGAAACCGCGTGAAGCGGCCAGCGACCGACGCGTGTCCCCGCCGCCGCGCGGTTTCGATCCCGCCAATCCTAGCGCGCCGCGTGTCTGACCGCCGCCATTTAATTAAAAATAATGTATTTTAATTAGTTTTAATTGCTGAAACTTAAATAAATCATAGTAAATCAAATATATAACCAAAAATTAAGTATAATATATCAAACTTTTCAGTTTTTTATCTAGTTTATTTTAAAAATAAAATCAGTTTATTTTGACCATTATTTTACTGGTAATTTAAGAAATACAGAAATGTGTATTTCATTTTTAATTAATTATATACAAAGTATTTTTATCTGAAATTTGGCATGCATGTTGTTGAGTGCATGGCTGGTCTCATGAAAAATTTTCAATACTTTTTGAATAGGTTTTGAAGGTAATTTGAATTATTGGAGTATTTTCATCCTTTCTTTATATTTAATTAAATATTAAGTATTTGAAAATTACAAGAAATATATTTTATTACTTCCAAACTTCTATGGAGATCAGTGGATCCTTCAACCCATTAACATGTATTTTGATAATATATTTAATTATTTTATAATATATATTTCTATTTATATATATATATAATTCATTTATATTTATGTATTTTAAATATCTATTTTGAAATTCTATATATATATATGTAAATTCTTAAGTGTTCAAGAGTCATTTGAGATCTTAAATGTTGATTAAGCATGTTTGAATAGAAATGAAGGGGATGATTAGTGAATAATCATTCTGTCTTAATTATGTTAATTAGTTAATTGCATGCTTAAGGTGCACACACCACTTAGTCTAAGGCTCTCCTAGATTTAGGTGTTGATTATGTTTATGTGATTCATGCATGTCATGTTTATTCAAAGGGTTAGAGGAACTATGATTTGAACCTATTCAAAACTAGTGACATAATTAAGGACAATAATTAAGGACTCATGTATAGAAAACTTAGAAAAATTTCAATAATTAGGATTCACTTCCCCTTGAGTTGAAACTTTGAACATTTGAACTTAGTGACACCCTCAGCCCCTAGGCAAATTTTCACTGATTTTTGAGGTCTTTAGGTCCCCTAATTAATTTTCTAAGTCTTAAACCCTTAATTAAGCCTTTAAAACTTCTAAAAATTGTAATAAATCCAATTTAAATCCAAAAATTACATATAAACCCTCAAACTGACCAGAATTCAGTCCTTAATCTATGATAATTAAAAGCCCCTTGATTTGACAGCAATTTAAACCCTAATTTAATTTTAAGTGAAAACCAATATTTAATTAAGATAATTAATTAATAATAATATAAAAATCCAAAAATCTCCCAAACACTTGGGGATCCCTCCTTAGGTTGTTCCTGACCTTTGGAGGTGTTTTCAAGAGATTGGGAACTTGTTTGGAGCAAAACCGCAAAAGAGACCCTCTAATTAAGAAATTCCTAAAATCCATTAAAATGTCCAAACTTCGATAATTCATAACTAATTCAAATAAAATCCAAATCACCCAAACTCACTTGCATTCAATTCCTAATAAGGTCTAATATTTGTTAAAAATATTAAATTCCAGAAATTTGCAATATTTTAAAAAGTCAACAAATCGGTCAACTCTAAGTCAAAACTAGTTCAAAACTTCAAACCTTTGTAATAAAATGTAGAAAAATCCGATTTCAACGTACTTACCTTCTAACTGATCGTAGTAAGGTCTAGTATTTTAATAAAATACAAACATTCCAGAATTTGAACTTAATCAAAAAGTCGATTTTCAACCCCTTAATTAAATCATTAAAATATTCTAAAAATTCATAAAGCTCAAATCACTCTAAAACTCCAGAAAATATTGGTTTAATGTTTAAAACACTTAACAAATCCTTTAAAACACAACAACCACCCTAAAGTTGAAGTTTATTGGCTGGACTACTCCGGGCTGCGGGGCTAAGTGTCCTAAGGAGGCTGGTTCCTCGAGCCTGGTGGCACAACGCCACGAATGAATTCTAAAGGGTGTCAAACCTTAAAATGAATTAATTCTCAATTATTTAACATTCTAAAAATCCCTAATTCAATTACATTAATTTGGTTTATCGGCTGGACTACTCCGGGCTGCAGGGCTAGGTGTCCTAAGGAGGCTGGTTCCTCGAGCCTGGTGGCACAACGCCACGAATCAATTAATGGCAAACTTAAATTAATCAAGCTTTTAAAATCAGTAACTAACCTTTTTTTTTATATAACTAATTCACTTTTTAATTCTAACCAACTTAAATAACTTAATCAACCCCGATTGCTACTGGGTAACCCAGGCCTACGAGGCTATTAGCTTAGCCCCAAGGAAGGTGAAATAAACTTCACGGCCTCGGTGTGAAACAAAGGTAGCAATCAATTAATTTTTAAAATATATGTTAATTGAAATTCTTAATTCATTAATATTTAAATTTTAATCTAAATCCCCTTTTAAGCCTTAACAAACCCAGACTTTTAGATAACTTCAACTAATAACCCACTTTAGGATCTATCCCAGCCGCACGACCTTTCTCACACACTTTAGATGATGTGCTAGGACAACCAACTCTAGATCTAGGTTAGGCCGGTGTTTACTTTACTGCTGTGTGCCGGATTTTTCGTAGTTTTCACTGCATGTTGTGGATGAAATTGCTTTGCTGTGTCTGCTTACTTTTTCTGTACTCTGTGGATGGATTGATGTGTTTGACGACTAGACTACCCTTAGGTTAGGTACGATCTGGATGTTGACACAGTTTTCTGCAGGTGGCCACGCTCATGCAGGGCAATATAAAAAGGGGGCAAATAAAAAATGCATAAATATTATAAATTCTTTGCACAGGTGCTTCAGCTGCTAATGCCCCCAAATCATAAAAAGAGCGTGGCCAGTGTGTTTACTTACTTTCTTTTGCTCATATACAACTGCTTGGGAATAACTGCTTTTTTATATATTAATTGCTTAGGATAACCCTGCAGGTGAATCTAGATTTTTATTTTGATATAAATGTAATTTGTGCAAGTGTCAAGTGTTGTGAAAGTTTATTTTGAGTTGGGATACATAGATCCAAAGCTTGAATTCCAAAGAGGAAAGGATACCCCTTTGGGGAACACTCCTTTTCCATTTGGAAATCCAAATTTGGATCATACCTCTTCCTTACCCAAAGAGGAAAGAGTGGCCTTCCCCTTAGAGGGAAGTGCCCTCTTGTCCATTTGGGTAATCCACTACGAAGATTCCAAGAAGATTGAAGAAAAGGAGTCTAAAGAAGAATGAAATTGAAGATTTGAAGATTTGAAGATTGAGAGTATCCCACTCAAAATAACTTGCGTCATTACTAGGTTTAGAATCCGGGTTGTTGTCAGTGGTGCCCGGCCACTTTACTTTCTGTAATATTCTGGTTTGTAATAAGCAAGGCAACTTTGCCTATGGACATTTACTAATTAATTTGTATTTGATTTGATGATTTGATTGCCTTTAGGATTACTTGTTTTTACTAGTTTTTTGGCGATTGCATGCCGCTCTTTGTTTTCGCCTGGATACGTGAGGCTCGTGAGGGTGTGAAAGTTTTATACTCATAATCTTAAAAGTCTAAAATTTTAGTGAGTCTAAATAACATAGAAAGATAACGAATCTAGGGAATTAGCCGGGGATCGACCCCGGGGTCGCATGCATATTTTTGCATTACTCTTTCCTTGCTGTAGACCCTTCCCCGCCTGCGGGTAGAGTCCGGATAGTCTGACCTATGAGGACGAGGTGCCGGACCTGGGGAAGTCCAGTCTTCTAAAAAATTATTTTATAAGCCTGTTTTTAAAAATTTCAAGCATATTTGATTTGAGGTTGTTAACCAGCATGCATTGCATTAGATACAAATTAAAGAGTCTAAATTTTAATTTCATAGTCCTTAGCATTTTAGCACCCAACATAAGTCAAAGGGGCCAATTAGGAAAATCTCTAGATGTCGGCCCCGCCTCCCCAAAACTTTAATTATAACGTCCCTACCACTCTTTCATAAAAGACCGGATTCATCTCTTTTAAATCGGTTAGGTGGTTAGCTGGCTCCCCAATCCAGGCCGGGGTAAGTCCAGACCTTGCACTGCATTAGTTAGGATCGGACGACTGTGGTCCAGTGTCCAAAATAGATTTAGGATCCGGGGCAGATCTTTGATTATAAGACCCCAAATTTCGGGAATCTAATCCCAAATTTCTAATAAAATGCTCAACTCTAACTAAATATCATTTCAAATCCAAAATATAAAGCCCAACATTTAGATTAAGTTGGGACACTTCCGGATGGTTCTGGAATCTCAAAGTGTCCCCTACCTCTCCTCCTTTAACTCTGTTAATAACTGCTCAATTTTGATCCATTCCCTTTTGAGTTTCCAAAATTCACTTCTCTTTTTGATATCACTCCTAGAAATTCTAAACAAAATTCTGCCATTATTTTAATCGAGAGTTTTCGTAGGATATTTTATCTCCCTACGATGTAATTAACTACGAGGGCTTGCGCTCGTAGGAGATTTGGAACCCCACACACACCTGATTTTAAAGAAAACTCAATTTCTAAAACTTCATTAGATTTCTTTGGGAAAAGTTAAATAATGATCGTCATAGTTGCATTAGAAGGATTATCGTTGAATGGTCTCATTTCCCTTTGGGGAGATACACCCTTCTTCGATAAGACTTTGGATGTGAATGCGACGATCATGTTTCTTGAATATTGTAATTGGGTACTTAGTTGAACGATATTGTGTCCCCTCGGGGCCATATAGAGTTCTCCTTAGAACCCGATCATAGCATTCAAGATGAGTTTACATAATTTTAAGTCTGAACACCGTTATGAAAGTTTATTTTCGTCCTCCGGGGTGATATACTCTTTCTAACGAGTCGATTCGACCTTAGAATTAGAACTCAACCTTAATCTTAAAATCCCCAAAGAAAACTAATATTTTTCAAAACATGTTTTCAAAATTCCACCAACAGTGAACCACGAAAGGAGAAGAATATTGCACTTAAAGTGGAAGAGTCAGAGAGTGAACACTCACAACCAGAGGATGAAGATGATATTGCATTGATGACTAGACAATTCATAAGCTTTTCAAAGAGGAAGCAGAAGAGACGCCAGCAATGAAATAGAGGTAAGTATAACAGAAATGACAAGGTTTCTAATGAAGTGATTTGCTATGAATGCAGGAAACTAGGTCATATCAAGACTGAATGCCCAAAACTCAAAGCCACTCCTAGCAAGGAGAAGGTTGAGGAGAAACCAATTGTAAAGAAGGGCAAAAAGAAGTTTCAAAGAGCTTTCTAGGCGGACTCAGCTTCAGACTAATCTGAGACTGAAAAAGAAGAAGAAGTCACCAACCTTTGCTTGATGGCAGATAATGTTGATCAATCAGAACAAGAAGAGGATTACACTCACACAAGACCTCGTGAGAGCATATGGTACCTAGACAGCGGATGTTCAAAGCATATGACTGGAGATACTGCTTAATTCATAACACTGGAAGCTAGGAGTGGAGGCAAGGTTACACTTGGAGATAATATTATAAAGAAAGTGATTGGATTAGGTATGATTGGAAATTTGAAAAACTTTTTCATAGATAATGTGTTATTAGTTGAAGGCTTAAAACATAATTTGTTAAGCATAAGTCAGCTATGTGATAAGGGCTATAATATAAAATTTTTACCTACTAGCTGCATAATAAGCCTAAATGGGAAAAATGTTTTAAATGGAAAAAGGGTAAATAATGTTTACATGCTAGATTTAAATTGTATTCAATCTCCTACTGCTTTTTGTTTGAAAACTATTTCTGATGAATCATGGCTTTGGCATAGGAGACTTTGTCATTCTAGTATGAAAAACCTTAGGAGAATTACCCCAAAGAACTTAGTGAGAGGTATACCAAAACTAGACTTTACTAAGGACCACCTTTGTGATGTATGTCAATTAGGAAAACAAGTGAAGTCCTCTTTTAAGTCTAATAAGGATCTTAGAACTAGTAAACCATTAGAAATTCTTCACATGGATCTTTTGGACCTGTAGGAACTGTAAGTCTAGGAGGGAAGGTATACAAATTTGTTATAGTGGATGATTTCTCAAGATTCACTTGGGTTAGATTTCTTTTTCATAAGAGTGAATCGTTTGAGGAATTTAGAATTTTTTTGACTTGGATTCAAAGGAAACTAGGGAGTGAAATAATTTCTATACAAAGTGATCATGGAGGAGAATTTGAAAATAAAAGATTTGAAAATTTCTGTAAAGAAAAAGGGATTGATCACAATTTTTCTGCACCTAGAACCCCTCAACAAAATGGGATAGTTGAGAGGAAAAACAGAACATTAATAGAAGTCGCCCGAGCAATGTTGGCATAATACTCACTTCCTAGATATTTTTGGGCTGAGGCGGTAAGCACTGCATGCTATGTTCTGAATAGGGTGAATGTGAGATCAAATTTGAATAAAACACCTTATGAGTTGCTAAAAGGTAGATCACCTAATTTGTCTCATTTGCATGTATTTGGTTGCAAGGTGTTCATTCATTATAATTGAAAATCTGCCTTAGGAAAATTTGATCCAAAATCTGATGATGGAATATTTGTTGGATATTCAAGTGTTGGGAAATCTTATAGGGTATTCAACAAAAGAACTTTGGTCATTGAAGAAACCACACATATTGTATTTGATGAATCTGGATATTTGGAAGAGCCAAATGTTGTTGAAGATGAGATTGAGGAAAACTCCCAAAAGATTGATAGAATAAATTTGGAAGAAAATATGGAAGATAATTTGGAAAGAGAAAACCCTTTGCCTAGAGATTTGAGATTTTCTAAAAACCACCCAAGGGAATTGATTATAGGTGAACCAAGTGAGGGTGTTAGAATTAGGCTTGGATTAAACAAGGAAGTCAATCATTCAGCCTTTATTTCAACTATTGAACCCACTGACATTGATCAATCACTTTCTGATGAATTTTGGATATTGGCCATGCAAGAAGAGTTGAATCAATTTGTAAGAAATGAAGTTTGGGAATTAACTTCAAGGCCAAAAGATCAAAGTGTTGTTGGAACCAAGTGGGGGAGATTGTTAAGATAGTTGCTATTTGCATGCTTTACATTTTTGCAACTTGTATAGTTTTGATGATTCCAAACATTATTGTTCAAATGTGTAGTTATCTCCTAACAATTTTAGAAGATTTGTATTTACTCTTGTGTGTACTAACATTTCAAGAAAATCTAACTCCACACTACGAAAACTTCAAATCAAAATTCATAATGAGATACTTTGTGAATTTGAAGCTTGCATTTTTCTTTGAAATAAATATGAAAGGGAGTGATTGTAATTGAGTGAATAAAAACATGCACACACACATAAAGAGATCATATAAAATTTATACTGATTGTACGGGACGATTAAGTTTGTACGGGACGATCAGACAGTTATCTCCTATTTAGATCACATGGAACAAATAGGAACTGGGCAGAAAAATTTTCTAAGTCTTATACGTCTAGGACGAAATTAAATATCGTCAAGGACGATCTGCTCTCTGTAAAATTTTTGTCCAGACGAAATTAAATATCGTCCAGGACGATCTGCTCTTTGTAAGAATTTTGGTCCAGACGAAATTAAATATCGTACAGGACGATCTGGTTTCTGTAAAAATTTCGTCCGGACGAATCAATTTTCGTCCAGACGATACATATGACTTAGAACTATTTTTTCTGCAGTTTTTTTGGAACCGACCTTGTAATAATAGTTCGTACCAGACAAACTTTGTTCGTACGGGAAGATCAGCTTGTACAAAAACATTTTGTACACATATACAAACAGGTTCGTTTCAAGGCTTTTACGTAATATCGTCCAGAACGATCCACGATCGTACGGGACGATCAACTGCGTACATAATTGAAAACTTGTAATTTTTTGGGCGGTTTTTCTTATCTTTTATATATATAGTCCAAATTAGATTTCCACCCAATCTTTTTGTCATTTGATCTTCGTGCCTCTTGAGAGAATAGCCAAGGAGAGAGTGTAAGAATGCATTTAAAGAAGGATTCCTACCACTGGAGCGTGAAGACATCACTTAGAGTTTAAAGGTAAGAATCTCTACTTGTGAATTGGGATTACTTCACTCTTTTCTTTCTTCCTTCTAGATTTCTTGTGAGAAGATCTGTCAAGAAGATCCAGTTCGCTACCGACACTTGGAGAGTGTGAACAGCCGAAGGGTTCTCTGCCCACACTAGGAGAGTGTGAAAGGATGAAGGGTTCTCTGCCCATACTAGGAGAGTGTGAAAGGATGAAGGGTTCTCTGCCCATACTAGGAGAGTGTGAAAGGACGGACGGTTCTCTGCCAACACTAGGAATTGTGTAAAAGGATGACGGTTCTCTGCCGCACCGGGTAGTGGTGAAAAGAGTGTTTTGTAAAGGCTTCTCCACCTTGTTATGGGTGCAAAAGGAGAGTCACTATAGGTATTAGTGCAATACTCAGAGGGTGCCTCTAGGGAGTGGATGTAGGTCTGATTTAGACTGAACCACTATAAATCTGGTGTCATTTACTTTATTGTTTTTACTTTTCCGCATTTATTTTTGGTTTAAAAAACTCTGTGGTTGAAAAACAATTTCTATAAAAAATTAATAAAAATTTTCATTTCGGTTCAACACTTTTCCAAAGTGGGTTTAAATTTTTAAAATACCAATTCACCCCCCCTCTTGGTAGCCTTGGGACATTAACTCAGGTCTAACAACCTATTTACTAGCCTCAACATTAGCCTTTGCCAATTATAAAGGATTTAAGCTTTTCTAAATGGATGTAAAGAGTGTCAATCAAAATGGCAGTTTCAAGAAAAGAAAGAAAGAATTAGCACTAGAGAGAAAAGCTCTAGGTTTTTTAAAGAGAAAGTTATCATTTTTTCAAATTTTCTTCTTTCTGGTTTGTATTCCGCCCTTTACGGAATTGGCGGGGGAGACGTTATGGAAGGCTGCTGGCCATCAATGGTGCTGGTGGGGAGTGATAATGCTAGAGGAGGAACAAACACTAAATCTATGGATGAAGAGAATAGAAACATTGTTGGATCTGTCCTGAAAAAGATGTATGGGTTGAATAGGAATTTGAGAGGACCTCTCGTGATCAAGGAGAATAATGGGGAGTTACCTAAGAAGATTACACATGTGGAAGGCAAAGGTAAGGGCATTGCAGGCGAAAACAGAAGTTTTTACACCGCGCTCTATTCAAATTTTTTTGGATTTGGATTATAACGTTCCTTAAGCTTCTTCATCTGAGATGAAAATTTTTGTTAATAGGTTTGGGAATTCAAATACAATTCCTGGACACAATGTGATAAATGTGAATTCTCATAATACTCTTAAAAAAATTCTCATTTCAATGAATGTCTTGGTCTAGATGAAGGAACTACTACGGATAAGATTAACATTTTAATGCCAAAAAGGAATGAGCTGGAGGTAGATGGAAATCCTTGGAAGAGAAAGCCTTATATCAAATTGGATTTTAAGGAGGAAGATTTGTTGTTATCAGAAGATGGAAAAGCTATTAAGTTGAGGGAAGATATAGAAATTTTTAACTCAAATAGACTGAGGAACTCACTGGTTATCAAGGTATTTGGGAAGGAAATTCCATCTCATTTGGTAGCATGGAAAGTGAGGCACCAATGGAAGTTATTTGGGAATTTCCATTTTACTACCCTTGGTAGAGGATGGTTTCTGTGTTCTTTTAGTTCTTATGAAATGGTGGAAGGAGTTCTGACGGGAGGACCTTGGTTTGTGAATAGTCATATTGTAGGTATGGAGAGATGGACTCCTGAATTTTCTACTTTATCTATGAAAGGACTGACCTAGCCTATTTGGATTAGATTACCTCATTTACCCTTGCAATGTTGGGATGGAATTAATATGGCAAGAATAGCTTCTATGGTAGGCAAACCACTAATGATGGATGAAAATATGTTCCAATGGGGAAGAGGGAATTTTCTAGAATTTGTGTGAGGGTTAAGCTGGACCAATGTCTTCCATTAGAAGTTTGGGTGGAAAGTATATCGGGGAGATTTTTTCAAAGAGTTGAATATGAGAAGATATCAACTTTTGGTTATGAATGAGGATTGGTAGAACATGTAAAAGAAAGTTGTGAATAGAAATGTTCAGTGGATAGGAGAAAAATGCTAATGATGGAAGTGCTAAACCTATAAAGATTATGGAAGGTTAATTTTTTTTTTTTTTAACAAAAAGCTGGAAAAGCTTTATTAAATCAAAAAGCATAATTACCCTATAAAAGCATTCGACTCCTTCTCCAACAACTTAATGAAAGAAGGAGGGATATTATCCAAGGAAACATCATTCCATCAAAAAGAGCTCTAGCAAGCAAAGATAGCATAGAGGTCAGCAAACTCGTTCTTCTCCCTATCAATACAATTAAAAATAATATAATTAAAGTCTTTAATAAAGAGGGGTCTATAGATTCATTACTACCTTTCTCCACCACTCCCTTGATGAAATTGATAACATTGGAGTTATCCCCTTTAATGATAATGCCTTTGTAGTCAAGCATCCATCCTTTAACCATCATATTGATAGCTAGAATAAATTGAAGTAGAGCCGCATCAATGTTAACCTTGATCCAATCAGGTGGAGGAGGATGCCAAGAATTCGACAACATGGAAAGTTGATTAGAATCGTCAATACCTAAAAATGAGAACCTAGAATTTCTTTGGGATGTTGTACTACAAACACAATTAGAAGTTGTCATCACCGAGCTTATACTTTTACCTTCATGGACAAACATGTTCCTGGCTATCCATGAATAGTAAATAGAATTACAAAACAAACTCCTCATCCAAGAATTTTGTTTGCCCAACCAATCTATACAATATTCTTTGGAATAAAACTCAGAAATACCAAAGCCCCATTTGTTTAAAACCTTCCTGCAACAATAAACTATATGCCCAATTTCCTCAACCTCCTCACACCCTCTAGGACACTTATCAAATCCTTGCAATCTTCTGTAACATAGAAATTGAAAAGTTGGAATGGCATTGTTAAACAGTCTCCACCAGAATAAATTCACCTTCGGGCTTAATTTCATCTTTCTAAACCATTTCGAATAAAACAGATCTGTATTTTTATAATCCAAAGCTTCAATAGCTAGAGAAGTTATAGTTTTACCAGAGAATTGATGAATAAATTCCAACTGATCTCCATTCATGTCATTCTGTATTTTATTAGAGATGATCAAATTGATCAAATCTTCCACAAAGAACCTCCTTAGCTTTGTCATATTCCAGCTTCCATCACATATGAAGAAATCAACTATTAAATTACCTTCAGCATTTGGATTAACAAAAGTAGACCAAAGTAGCAAGCTTTTATCTAAAATCCAAATGTCTTCATAGACCTTGATATCTTTTCCATTGCTTACTGATCATCTGATAATGGGTTTTAAGAACTTACCTTCATTACAAATAAGTTTCTAGGAAACAGAGCTCTTCTCAACAACTGAAACTTCCTTCATAATTGAACCATACTTCAGAAACAGGACTTTTTGCATAAGGGAATTCTTTTCTTGATTATATCTCCACGCCAACCTGGCCCTTAAAGGCCCAGTTTTCTTGGAGCAGGAATTGATTCTTAGACCTCCACATCTTCTCGGTTTACATAATAACTCCCAACAAACATAGTGTAATCCAGCTGACCCGTCACATTTATTCCAAATGTATTTCTTGCAAAGCTTATCAACTTCATAATGAGTTTGCTTTAGAACCATATAGTGAGAAGAATGGTAATATAGGTAAGATAATAAAACTGAATTGACCAATGTTATTCTTCCAGCAAGAGAGAAGAGTTCATTTCCCTACACACCTAGCATACTCAAATCTTTGCCAATAATAAACTGAAAATTAGTTCTAGACAACCTTCTTAATGTCACCTTGATACCCAAGTAATTAAACTCTTTTACCT
The DNA here is from genome assembly GCA_016618105.1 of Dendrobium huoshanense. Lineage (NCBI taxonomy): Eukaryota > Viridiplantae > Streptophyta > Magnoliopsida > Asparagales > Orchidaceae > Dendrobium > Dendrobium huoshanense. Next base: position 13,420,645 of record CM028345.1, on the reverse strand, counting down.
CGTTACGATTTATTGCTTTTATAATTTTCTTCCTCCTCCTAGTACCCACAAACTTTCCAAAGAGGATACCAGATTTTTGTAAATTAATTCGTTGACCCGTCCAATCATAAAAGTCCCCAAGAATTTCTTTGATAATCATGATAGATTTCATTTGAGCATTAGAGAAAATAATGATGTCATCAGCATACAATAAATGGGATTATTTTGTACGATTGGAAAAAATACCAACACCTATAGAATTCCCTTTATGAAGGAAGGCATTTGAGAGGAGTTGAGCAAACATCACAAACAAAAATGGAGAAAGAGGGAATCCTTGATGGAAACCACTCTTAGCCTCAATCATTTTAGAAAAAGAGCCATTAATAATACTTGAGAACTTCAGGTCAAGGATACATTCCACCACCAAATTAGCAAACTTAATAGGAAAATCAAAATAATCCAAGATCTTAACAAAAGCAGTCCACCCCATGGAGTCATAAGCCTGCTCCATATCGACTTTAAAAGAGACTTGTCCCTTAACAAGTTTCTTGAAATCTATCATGTGCCATAAGAACATGATCCGAGAGGGATCTACCTTTAAGAAAAGCCGCCTGTTCTACCAAAATAATCTTTGGGATTACCAACAAGTTTCTATTAAGAAGCATTTTAGCAACAATTTTATAAACCGTGTTACAAAGGCTGATTGGTCTATAACTTGAGGGAGTTAAAGGATTTTTAGTTTTGGGATTCAAAACTATATTAGTAATTTTCCAACTACTATTCATCTTACCAAGCTTGAAAAAGTGATCCAAGGCATTCCATAAATCTTTATTGATGATGTTCCAGTAGTGTTTAAAAAAAGAATAGGACATACCATCTTGTCCAGGAGCAATGTTATTCTTCACGTCTTTAATCACCGTTTCCATCTCATCAAACATGAATTCTCTATCCAGCCTTCTTCTATATTCTTCATTAAGTGCTGACAAAGTTGAAGGCCATCCCTCCATATTACAGTTCATTTCCTCACATTTATTGGAAAAATACCGAGAATATTACTTCTTCAATTTCTTTTTGATCTTCAACCATCACACCTTGTTCATTTTTAATTTTATGAAAGTAGTTGGAATTTCTTCTAGGACTTGCATAAGCTTAAAATAATTTAGAATTTGAATCCCCATTAACCATCCATTTCACCTTGTCTCTCTATTTCCACCATGTGTTTAACCGAGCCATAATAGTGTTAAGCTCCTCCATTTTAGCTTTAAGGATCCACTGTTCCTCTTTTGAAATAACTCCTTCTCCGGCTTCTTGTTTCTGCAGTCTCAGCACTTCAGATTTCAGCTCCTCTTTGTGTAAGTTCATTGCCTTGAACTTAGCCTTGCTCCAAAAATGAAGATATCTTAAAGTCCTCTTAAGCTTGTAATTAAGAGCTTGAGAAGGATCACCTTTAGTATTTTTATTCCATGATTTATAAACAACAACAACCGATGCTGGAATAGCGGACCAAACCTCTTCAAACTTTAAAACCTTCTTATTAGGAGGGATGAAGTTCAATAGCTTAAACAATATTGGGCAATGGTCAGATGCCAACCTTGTCAAATGTTTCACTAAAAGCTTGTGGGAAGAATTAAAGGCTGTAGCATTAACCAAACACCTATCCAGCTTCTCCAGAATTCTATCAGCTCCTCTCTTGTTGTTGCACCAATTATACTTGGGACCTACACAAGCCACCTCATGCAAGTACTTACAAGTAATGAATGATTTCATCTCCCTTGGTCCCTAGCATAAAACAAAATTTCTTCCTCCTATTTTTTCTTCCTTGGAAAGCAGACAATTAAAGTCACCTCCTATGATCATAGGGAAATCATCAGTCATAAAATGCTCCAACACCTCCCATAAACTCCTTCTCTTATATATATATATCCTTGCTACTATAGATAGTAGCAATTCTCCATGTTCCTTTATTGATGACATTGAGATCACCAATAAGGAATTGAGATGAAGCTCCCAGCATGTTGAATTTAGCCATATCTTGCCTACAAATTACCAAGATATCTCCAGAGAGGCCTTCTGATGGAACATGACATTAGTCCAACCTTCACCAACTAAAGCACTAACAACCTTCTTGTCCACAACATTAATTTTAGTCTCCACCAAACCTAAGAAGAACAAACCATTCTCCCCAATGAACTCCCATGCATATAGAGAAGCTTTATACTTTAGCTTCTCTACGATTCCAAAATCCAATGGAAGACATTAATGACTCAAGGGGAAGAGGTTTCCCACCGTGGTTTTTGCATCTCCTTCCATCTGTCTACTTCTTGGATTAAGCTTTATAGGACCCAAACCCTTTAATTGCTTGGCTCCTTTCCTCCTAACCTTGTTAGAACCTTCTTCTTCTAGGCTAAATTGATCCTCCAAGTGATCCACCTCCAAAGACGCTTCTATTGCTCCTCCTGAAATAAAATTCTCTGAAGCGATTACCAATAAAGAGCATTCTGTATTATTATCCACAATTTCTCCTTCTTCTCTTAAGCTGCTTAATACTTCAAATTGATTGGGTTTGCATAGAATATCAACAGTTTTAAAGTCACTTGTCTCTCTGATTGCTTCATCAATCTCCTTCTGAGTTGTAGGCATAATTAAAGCCTCATCTGAAGGCTTTTCCACTATTCTGGAATCTGTCTTCTTACTGAAATCTTTAACTTTTAATATAGATTGGCTAACAGCTCCCACTTTCTTAAAATTTCCTTCTACATTAGTCTTCCAAACCCATTTATTTTGGAACATTAAGGTTCTCCCTTTCTTCTTTCCATAGTCCACATGAATCCATGGTCCATACTCATCTTCCTTACTTTTAATGCCTTCTATCACCACAGGATCATTCATTGACAACTCCTTTACTTTTAAGGATCCCCCTATCTCGGATATAGGCAAAGGTTTGCTAAGGATTCCTACTGGCTCTTCATTGTTCTCCTTGCAGAAATTCTCCAGATGTCCTAACCTTCCGCATTTGAAACAAATGCTCGGCATTTTTTCATAGCAAACTTTCTGATAGAATTTGCCCAAAGTGCCTTCCACCCACACACCTAATGGTAGCTTGCCATCAAAATTTAATTTGATGCACACTCAGGCATACTCGCGTCTCGCCCATTGAAACATGTTCTCATCGATCAGGAATGGAGTGCCAACTTTCGAAGCTATTCTGCAAACATTGATTCTATCCCATCTTTAAAGTGGTAGATTAGGTAGCCTAATCCACACCGGAGCTATAAATCCCTTCAAAGACGATGGATGAAAGTCTAGAGCCCATTTCTCCAGACCAACTATACTTCCATCAATATAACAGGGTCCACTTTTTAATACAGATTCCATTGCATCTTGATCTTCAAAGGCACATAAAACCCAGCCACCAACTAGCAAAGTCATGTGAAATCACCGATACAGATTCCACTGTCTTCTTAACTCTGAACCGATGACATGGAAAGGGGTGTTTTCACCAAACTCCTTGATAACCAGAGATTTCTTCAATCTATTCGAGTTCTTTTTCTCAATCTGTTGATGAAGATTTACTATCCCATTTTCAAAAAATTCCTCTCCATAATTAAAGTCAATAAAATTAACATTAGACTTTGAACTCCAAGCATTCCTCATTACAGGATGAGGGGGGATTACAAATTCCAATTCAACTTTACTTCCGCAGTTTCCCAGAATAGCTGATTCACAAACTCTAACAATCTCCAGATCTTTTTTCTCATGTGCGACAACATTTCTTCCATCTTCTTGAGACTTAGCTCCTTTACCATCTAGCATATTGCTTGTATCCATCATTTTGTCAATTCAGATGAGGGAATCTTCATCAAATTAGAAATACCTTTAGCAGTGATAGTCCCATATTCTTTACAAAATATTTTCTCTTCAGAAATACTGGAATCCCTGGATGTAATTCCTGCTTCATCAAACATTACCTTCTTTCCCTTTCCTATGCAATTGAACAATTTATTTCGAGATTGGTGAGCACTTTCTTTGATCAATAGAGGTTTAGAAGATTTAAACCTCAAGTTAGACTCCAGATCGAACATCCTGTTTGCATCCCCAAAAGTCGGGGGAGAATCACTATGGTTAATGCAAGGAAGGTTCCTGACCGCAGACAATCCAGGAACACGACTGTCACCGATGCCGAAAGAAGGAGGATGACGTCCATCCGCCGCCATCGGAGGCGAAAACAAATTGCAGAAATCAAAACTTAAAAAATCTATTAGCTTCTCTCTCTACAAATGTGGAGCTTCTCTCTCTATGCTTCCCTTGTAGAAAACAAATATGTGGAAGGTTATATAGAGGTATATAATTATTCTACTTTTAGCCCATGGATAATGGTGAACAGAAAGAATAATTGAAGACCAACCCAGCTGAAGAAAATGGTGAAGGTTGCAAGGAAACATGTGTACATAAGTAAGGAAAAAAATGGTGATGCAACTATTACAAATCCTATAATTCAGAATAATGCTGATCCTGTGGAGTTGGATTCAAATGGTAGAAAAAACCATCTGGAAGCGGGGGAAATTGATGTTGATCAATAGTTGCATGTGAAGGAAAAGCAGTTGAAAACATTGGAGGAGGAGTTGGCCCTTTGTACTGATAAGCCTGTGGAATGTGTTTGTGGTTTGGAACCTATAAGTACTTCTAACAAATATGATATTGTCAATCCTGCTGAAAATTAGCTTTTAGATGTAATACCTGAAGCTCCTAATTATTCAACATCTCTTAATCAGATAGAAGGTATTCATGAACTTTTATTATGTGATAAGGATAATATGTTTATTGTTCTTTGTTTGATTGATGAAGATAACAGTTTGATTACTCATAACAAAGAATTGGATAAAGATGATATAAATATCAGGAATGACAAAAATGATAAAGAAGACGGAGGAATAGTTGAAGATACTACTCCTCCCACCATTGTATCTTCTTCAAATTATAATGTGATCAAATTCAAATTACAAAAGTAAATGAAGTCCTTGGGTAATATTAGCTTACCTTCAAAAAACAGGAAAGGTGATCTGACCAAAAGGAGAGGCTGTGGGTCTTTACCCACTCCTGATCCAAAATGAGCTCATTAATTTTTTGGAATTGTTGGGGGGCTAGGAAAGTTGAGAAATCCCGTTACTTGAAGAAAATTGTTAATGAAAATGATGCAATTTTTGTGGGTCTTCTTGAGACCAAAATCTCTTCTATATATCCTTTGGAATTCAAAAGATTTATAGGAGATAGATGGGATTTCTTTTTATTCCCTACAAGAGGATTATCTGGTGGCATAATGGTATATTGGAGATCAAATTTGGTTGTATTTTCTGTCATGGAAGCATCTAACCAGCTAGTAGTGGGAGAACTGAACATTGCTAATAAAGGCATGGGTGATAGCTACAATCTTTGGAAGCACTGATAGCTGTGAAAGAAGAATCCTATGGAATAAATTGGAGACCTTCTCATCCTCAAAACTTCCATTGGTCATGGGTGGGGATTTTAATTGCATTTTATCCCTAGATGATAAAGAACGTTGCAAAATTTTGCTTTCTCACAAGGAGCTAAAGAATTGCATTGCTTCATGAGAAATTGTGATTTCCATGATATTAGATTTATTGGTCCTAAATATACATGGTGTAATAGTAAGACTGGTAATGCCTGTATCTTAGAAAGGTTTGATCGATGCATTTTAAACTGTACAGCTTTAAATTCCTTGAAGGTGGCGGTGTTAAGGAAATTAGCAAGAGTTGCATCGAACCATAATCCTATTATGCTAAAAAAAATTTCTCCTACTATTTATAGAATAAATAATCTGAGATTTGAAAATGTATGGCTATCATATTCGGCCTCACATTCTGTTGTTTAGTTTTCTTGGAATAAACTACTGGAGGTAATGCTGATGAAAGTTTGAATAAAAAATTTCAACGCTATTTAAAAGCTTTGTTTTTTTAGGAATAAAGCTAAGCATAGAAGCTTAACCATGTTGAAAGATTGTTTAAAAAAAGAAATTCTGGAGCTCTAAGAAGAAGAATCATCTGATGGAGGATTATCCGAACAGAAAACAAATTTGCTGAGATCTAAGGTCCAAGATATTAACTCTACACTTGGATGTTTATGCACCTGGTGAAAACAAATATCTAAAATGCAATGGCTTAAAGATGGACATAGTAATTCTAAATTTTTTCATGCTTCTGCAACAGCAAGAAAAAATGGAAATTGGATTAATCTAATCAAAAATATTGATGGTGTGATGCTGGGAAATCAGGAAGATATTATAGAAATTTTTATGGATTATTTTAAAAACAAATGGAGGAGTAGAGATTGCACATTGGAGGGATGGACTTCACCTTCAAATAAGATTAAAGCTGTAGATTTAAAAAATATGGATAGAGAATTCTCTAAAGACGAGCTAAAGGAGGTTATCAAAAAGCTGAGTTCTAATAAATTTCCTGGAAGAGATGGAATCACCCACTCCTTTATCAAAGCATATTGACAAATTATTCATATTGATATATTGTTGGCCATTGATTATTTCTTCAAAATTGGTTCAATGTGTAATGCTTGGAAAGATACTAATGTGGTACTCATTCCTAAGGTAAAAAATCCTCTTTTACTTTCTAACTACCAGCCAATTAGTCTTTGTAACTCAATTTATAAAATTGTGGAAATTATCAGAAGGCTTTATATAGTATTAATCATTACCTGATGAATCCATTAGTATTTCCTAGTCCTATTTTGGCTATTGATCCTATATATAATAGCTTTAAGAGAATCACTTGGCACCATATTAGCAAAAAATAAAGAGAAAGATAAATAGAATGCACTTAATTACCATAGAAAAAAGTGTCACCAACCAAAATGAATTACTCTTCAATTGGAAATACTTGTATGTTCTTGACCTTTGCTACTAAAAAGTTGAGACATTAATCTTTCTCATAAAGTAAATTTCATATCCATAGTAAGTTCATTATAGTATCAAATTTTACATTATCATGAAGTCTTGTTTAGTGTCCTATGATTCAATTAAAATTTGATATAACTTCTTATCCCCAGCAAGTTGTGAAAGGTCAAGCTTTAGTAGACTTTCAAGCAATACTCCTAGTTCAAGATGATAATCCAGTAAATGATGAACTATCAGGCAAGCAAAATATGAAATTTGAGTTAAATAGAATACATACCAAAGAATTTTACTTTAATGTTACTATATCTAGTTAGAAAGAAACATCACATTAGACATCCCTAGGAAATGCTGACATTAGTCTAGTGTTCATTATATTAAAGAAATGTTTTATGTAGTATTTTTATCATGAATTAAAACTCTTTATAAATAATGAAGTCGATTATGGTCACTAATAATTAGTTTAGAGTTGATAATTTTAAATGACACTAAATAATTAAAGATATATGAAGAGTCGTAGCTTGTCATCAACATGGTTAAATGTATTTATATAGTCGAATGCATCTTCTCGTTCCTTTAAAGATGTAATTTTGGGTTCTTCCTCTTCTTCTCCTAAGCTCCATTTTGTTCAATCGTCTTTGAAGGGTTGTCGGCATTGTTGTTTGATTACACAGTTGTGTTTCAATTAGCTGCTCCATTTGCCCTAACTCTTGTCAAAAAAAATTTAATGCATCCCCCGAATCTGGATGTTATCTGTAAGTTTTTGTGAGTTTGAAATTATCTGGAGCCCTACATGTTGTTTTGCTGGACCCGCTGCATGTATCTATTCAACTCAAGAATGACCTTGATTATAGTCAATTTTTGCTCGTAAATCCTATTACATTCAAGGATGCCAAATGCGACTTCTTAAGTGGATGCCAAACTTTGATGTGAGGGAGGAATCTCCCATTGCTTTGGTTTGGCTTTCATTTCTGAATTTGAGATTGCATTTTTTCAACTTAGAATTTTTTTTTTTTGGCCTTGCTTCAATTTTTGGAAGACCGTTGAAACCTGATCAGGCCACTGCTTCTATAACCTGCCCATCTATTGCTAGGGTTCTTGTGGAACTTGATGTATTGAAGAAGTAGCTGGGTGAGGTCTTGTTAGGTTTAGAACTTAATGGGTATTTTAAAAAAGTTAAATTTGAGAATTTGCCAATTTTTTGTTCTCACTATAAAATGCATGGCCATGGATTTAATGAATGTTTTTGGCTGCATCCCCACCTTCGAAGAGAAAAAGCTATGTCCAAAACACCTATTTTGAAGGATGATATTTTGCATTCTTTCGAGATTGAATGAAATAATTTTGAGGTGGGTGATGAGCCAATAAATGTTGTTGAGGTTTCTTTACCTATTCAATTTGAACAACCATCCCCTACTTTATTGAACCCACCTATTTTGGAAACTTCTCCTACTTAACATCCATAAATAATTACTACATTGGTGCCGTCACAGAAGGTTGGTGATATAGTGGATAATCATGGTTTAAAGGATTCTGCTTCTCTAAATAATACTACCTCTACTATAGCTATTTTAAATTATGCTTCAAATACTAATAATCCTGTTAATGTTGATGATGTTAGTTGCTTTGTTTTTAATCAGGAAGCTGTTGTTGTAAATGGCCGTATTAATACTGATAATATTTTGGAACCTAGTGAAAAGGAACTGGTTAAAATAGAAAAAGATGGTCTTGACTTATCTAATGTGATTATTGATCGTGAAGAAGTATTGGAGGAAGGTGAGCTTCCTCACCGGGGTAAGGAGAAGGTAATTGTATTGTAAGTCTCCCTCTTCTTCTCATTTTGATTCTGACGTTTGTACTGATAATGAGAAGTTACAATTTTATCCTAAAAGTTTTGCCATTGATAACAATGACTTAAGTTTTACGAAGGTAGAGGTAAACATGGTAGGAAAAGTAAAAACCTTATTCTACAATTGGGTAGGAATACCCGCTCACAATCTATTCATTAATTTTTTTTTTAATGTTTAAATCTATTATTTGGAATGTTAAGTGCATTGGGTGTGCTTCATCTCACTTGTGAGTTAAGAATCTTTGTCATATTAATGATATTTCTATTCTAGTTTTACTTGAACTCCTTGTTAGTGTTTCTAATTTAATTACTACAGCTAGATTTCATGGTTTTAATAATGCTACGGCTTATTGCGCTAATAAGATTTGGGTTTTTTTGGAAAGATTTGGTTAAAATGGATGTTCTCGGTAATTTCATTTACGTTTTACATTGTAATATTGAAGTTTCTAATGTTAAATGTTGTGCTCCCTTTATTTATGTGGCTTCCTCTCGTGGTATTAAAAAATTTCTTTGGGAGCAATTAACTATTTTTCATAATAATTGTCAAGATCCATGATTGGTTGGAGGTGATTTTAATACCATCTCCAACCCTTCTGAGCGGTCTGGGGGCTCCACTCTCAATTTCATTATATGGAAGATTTTAATAATATGATTGTGGACTACATTCTCATTGACATTAGTTTTTATGGTAACTAGTTTACTTGGAATAGAGGTCGGTTATGGCAAAGATTGGACCATATTTTATTTAATGATCATTGGATTAATTCCTTTAGCTCTATTTCTATTGAGCATCTTAGTCGTACTCTTTATGATCATTCTATTTTACTGCTTTCTCTTAATATTAGATAGGTTACTACTTTTCCTCAATTTCATTTTCAAATTATATGGCTTCAGCATTATTCTTTTTAAGTGTTGTCCAAGATAATTGGAATGTAGTTTTGCATCCTGATAATTCTATTGTGGAAATGAATAGATATTGGTTTAAGTTGAGAAGACTCAAGCAAGTTTTAAATTGGTGAAACAATAATGTTTTTTAAAAATTTTTTACTAACATTTTAACCAGTGAAGAGATGGTTAGCACTTTTGACATGAACTATCAAAACTTTCCTTCTGATGCCAATTTTTCTTCTCTTGCTAAGGCTAAGGCTAACCTGTTTAAACTTCAAGCTCATGAAGAAACCTATTGAAAAAAAAAGGATATTTATAAACATCTATTTGAAGGGGATAATAAAACAAAGCACTTTCATGCCTTGCTTAAATGGAAATGTGCTGGGAACTCGATCAATAAAATCACTAGTCATGATTGTATTTTTATTGATGATGCTGAGGAGATTGCCTTGTTGGCAGTTAACCACTTTCAGGATAGGCTCAATAAGGTGTTTATCCCTGGTAATATTATTAACCCTGATATTATCCCTTATCTCATCACTGTTTTGGATAATGATCTTCTTGTTGGCAAGCCTTCTATTGAGGAATTAAAAAGGATTATTTTTTTACATGAACGTTAACTCAGTGGCTGACCCTAATGGTTTCACCACTAATTTTTTCCAAAAGGCTTGGAATATTATTAAAGATTATCTTTTTGTTGCGGTTTTGGATTTTTTTTGCTAATAATACTCTTCCCAAATTCTTTTCTTCTACTTCTATTCTACTTATTCCTAAGAAGAGTGACGCTAATGATTGGAATGGCTTTAGACCTATTAGTCTGTACACTTTTTTTAATAAACTGCTTTCCAAAATTATTATGTCTCATTTAACTAATGTCCTTCCTAAGATTATTTTTCCATTTCAAATGGGGTTTGTTAAAGGGAGGTCCATCACGGACAATATTTTGTTGGCTCAAGAATTCTATCATGATTTGGATATCAAGGTTAGGGGTGGTAATTCCATTCTCAAGTTGGATATTTCCAAAGCTTATGATAATATTAGTTGGCAATTCATTTATAATATCTTGCAATTATTTGGTTTTAACTTATCTTTTATTAATCTTATTAGAAATTACACTGAAAGGTATTATTTCTCTTTGATTATCAATGGTAAGAGCCGTGGTTTCTTTAAATCCTCTCATAGGTTAAGGCAATGTGACTCTATATCTCCTGCCTTATTTATTATTGCTATTGATTATATTTCTAGAAGCATTGCTAACATGTTTGAAAATCATCCCAATTTGTATTATCGTACTAGGGGTGGTTTTCTTATATTGCATCTTTGTTTTGCCAATGATTTTATTATTTTTATGAATGCTTCTCATAATAATAATAATAATTTGATGGGTTTTTTCAATATTTTTAGTCTATTAGTGGATTGTCTTTAAACATTGATAAGTGCTCTTTCATGGTTTCTAATAATATAAAGACTTATCATATCTTGGCTAATAAAGATCTTACTAGTTTCATGCAGGGTTCTTTACCTATTAAGTAGCTTGGCATCCCTTTGTATAAAGGTAGAAAGAAATCTTTTTTTATTTGATGACTTAATTATTTATGTTCATAATAAACTTCAATCTTGTAATTCTAGTTTTTGAAGTTTTGGGGGTAGACTCATGCTTATCAGAAGTGTTCATTCTTCTTTCACTATTTACTCTTTTCAAACCATGATTCCTCCTAAACTGGTGTGCAAAAGAATTAATATTATCCTAAACAATTTTTTTTGGAAAGGAATTTGTAGTAATACTAAATTCTCTTGGGCTTCTTGGGATAAATGTTGTGGGGTTCTTAAAGAAGGTGGTCTTGGGTGTAAGAGCATGACGGTTTTGGCCCATGCATTTTCTTACAAATTATGGTTTACTTTTTGCGCCAATTTATCTTTGTGGGCTAAATTTATGTATGCTAAATATTGTGTGGGGAAGCATCCCTCTACTTGTGCTTTGAAAATAGGTGACTCTAAAGTTTTGCAGAGCATGTGTAAGGTCAAGTGGGAAGTGAAGCCTCATCTCTCCTGGGGTCTTAGGGGTGGCAATATCTTCTTATTGCAGGATCAATGGTTAAACTCTTGCTCTATTGACTCCCTTATTAATTCGACTTTTACTTCTATGGTTAAGGTCAGTAAATTTATTAATGATAACTAATGGGATTATGATAAGCTTACTGAAGTTCTCCCTGATTGCATTATCCAAAAGATTCTTACTCTTCCTATAAATTTTAATTCTAGTGAAGTGCTTTTATGGAAAATGTCTAGTGATGGTTTGTTTAGATTAAAAGATGCTTGGAATGTTTTTAGACCTAAGAAAGATGTTAATATCATTTTTTCTAAGATTTGGCATAAAAGTATCCCTTCTATTGTTTCTACCTTTATTTGGAGAGTCTTACATAAATTTATTCCTACGGATGATAATTTAATTAATAAAGGTTTTATTTTGCCTTCTAAGTGCCAATGTAGTTTCATTTGGAAAAAATGCATCATGTTTTTGTGTCTGTGCCTATAGCTGTTAAAACTTGGTGTTATTTTAATGTTATTTTCAAATTAAATATCTATAATGCAAACATGTCCATCACTCCTCTTCTAAATGCTTGGTTTGTGAACACTAAAGGACATATTAGAAATGTTACTTCCTCCCTTATTATATGGTTCCTTTGGTTGGAAAGGAACAACTTTGTGTTTAATGGTATCAGAATGGACTCTTTAGGGTGATTTAAAATATTAGTGATAAATTGCTTAGTTTGGTTTCTGTTAATTTAGTTTCTATGAAAGGCTTCAAAAATTATTTTAATGTTTCTCCTGATTTAGGTATTAGGTTGGATTTACCTTTGCTTCCTACTACTTCTAGTCTGGTTTATTGGATTAAACCGATGATGGGTGGTTTTAAGATGAATCTGAGTGCCAATTTGGTGAATAATCTTATGGGGTATGGTGGAATTATTAGAGATGTCTTTGGTAATGTTTTACTTAGTTTTACAGGTCCTTTTACTGGTAATTCTTGTCTCGCTATTTTCTCTTCCATTCTTTATGGTTTAATGAGTTGTATGTCCCTTGATATTGCCAATATTACTATTGACATTGAGCTTTCTTTTAATATTCAATGCTTATTTAATGATGTGAATTCAATTTTTCACCCAGATTATTTTTATATTATTAGAGATATCAAGTACTTAATGGTCCATGTTAATATTCATTATTCTTCTATCCTTAAGGTGGGAAACGCCTATGCTATTTGGTTAGCTCATTTTGGTGTGGGTTTGGATAGTTTTATTGATCTTATGGAAGGAAATGCTCCTGCTCCTCTTCAGGGTCTCCTAAGATCGGATAAAATTTCTTTTCCTAATGTTAGAATTTAACTTTTGGCCTTTCTTGGTCCAGTCTCTATACTAGTTCATTTATTTTCTTATTCAGTTTTGTTTGTTTTGCTAGTTGTTGTTGTATTTGATGTTGTTGGGTTGCAATATTTCTTCTATTTTTATTATTTTGTCCAGGGTGTGTATGGGTGTGTTCAGGTTGAGTAATGATTGTATTATTTTTTTGAGGGATTGCCGGGTTGTTGCTCTCCTTTCTTTAGTCCCGGGTTTGATGGAATTTGTGAGCTGGTGGTGTTTCTCTGCTTAATGGTTTGGGTTCCTTATTAGTTTGTCGGTTGGCTTGGTTTTACTGCTTCATTTTAGGCTTAATTTTTGGAGTTCTAGGAGTATCTGGATAGTTACCTCTATCCTCTTTATTGGCTTTTCTGGTTTTATTGTTACTGTTAGTGGTGTTTGACCTAGACTGGGTGTTGGAGGTGGCTACACTTGTTTTGTTTGTGGCTGGGTTATGCCAGATGTGCTGTTGTGCTGGGGTCTTGGGGTAGGATGGAGCGGCATTAGGGTCTCTTTGATGTTGATGTGTTTCATTCTTTCCTGAGCTCATATAGCCCATTCACTTCTAGTTGTCCTGGCTACAATTTTCTTTGTGATAGGAGTCTTGCCTTTGGGTTACTATCTCTATTTCTTGCTGGTCTGTCCTTCCTTATGTTAACTTTTAAGCTTATGGCTAGTTGTGTTTGGTGCTGGACTTCTCTGACTCTGGTTTTTCATTTTTTGTTATTCTGGTTTAGTTTTTGGGGTCATTTTGTTTCTCTATGTGGAGGGGTGGGCTAGAAAGATCAAGTCTAATTTTGTGGATGTTGGTTCGATACTGGACACTTTTTTTTCTATGTGGCCTCTATATTATCTGGAGGTGAAGTCTTTCCATATGGTGGGGCTGCAATGTTTTGATGTGGATGGGGGGTTTAAGTGCTTCTCGATATTTTTGGAGGGTACTGTGATTTCCTTCCAAGTTTTGGTGGATTTTTTCTGGAATCTGGAGAGGTTGTTGGTTTTTCACGGGATGTTGGATACCTTGATGTTTTGGGCTTTGATTATGTTTGGGAATCCTGGCATTATTTCCTTCTGCTTTGACCCGATGTTTGCTATTGGTTTTTTAGTTGTGTTGTTGCAGGTGGAAAGCTGCTCTGTTTGTTTTTGCCATTCATGGAATTCTGTTAGCTGGTATTATTGGTTGGGTTGGTCAATTTGTTACTTAAATCCCCTTTATTATCACTATTAGACATAATTGGATTACCTTCTGTGGTTTTATTAGACATTATGGCTATTGGAAGGTTTATTTTAAACTTGGTGATATTAGTGGCAATGACCATTGTATTTTGTGCTATTTTTTCTACATTTGTTATGTTACTATCTATTGCTTTGTTTTGCAGAGGTTATACTTTGCAGGTGATCATGCTTTTGGTAAGAGCAGAAGGAGTTTGGATCTTGATAGTATTTTTTGTACCTTTATGGTTTTTTGAGTGCTCGCTCTTGTGCGCTATAGAATGTAACTAGGATTCCACATACTTTTGCTTAGTAGGGAACCCGAGCTCATAGTTTTTTTTTTCTTTTATTTTTGTAGCTCTTTGGAGCAGTTGTGTGTTTGGGTTCCCTATATGGACCTTGTACTTTGCATTAAATTAACACGTAGGCCCCTCCGTGATTTTAATTAAAAAAAATAAAGTTTAACAAAATATTTTAAATCCATATCATCAGTATACAATGAAATTACTCGAGTTGATTCCAAACATGACTTAATATGTGATAACACTTGGAAAGACCTTCATTGTAGATGCCCTCGCAAAGCTTTCTAAGCAGTTAACTTGTCTGAAAGAATATTACATTAGAATATAGGTACTAGGTTATCATGTATTGTCACCAATAGATTTCAAATGTATAAATAAAAACTCCATAACCAAAGTAAAAATTATTTTTATTATAGATGATAAAGCTGTAGACTGGAAACAACCCTTCATTGACTCTTTCATGAGGAAACAAGCTCCCTCATGTTAAATTTATTGTAGATTAGAAAAAAGAAGATTATTATCATATACCTTAGTCATCAAAACTTTATGTAGAATATCCTTCTATCAAATGTGGTTGCATTGTCTAAATAAATTCAATGCTCATAATATAGAAGAAGTACATCATTATTTGTGTAGTGCCAACTAATTTTGTCCTAAAATAAAAAAGGAAGAATAAAAGGATGTAATATTGTTATCCTTCAGTGACAGATGATTACTTGAATGTTTCACACTGATGTCATCAATGTCAGGTGCATTGTGTAGTTCATCACCAACCATCAAATGTCCTAAATCCAACAATAGCTTTCTAGACATTTAAAAGCTAGAGAAGAGATATCACTACTCTTATTGATCCTTCATCCTCTAGAGGTCACAGATTTATACTTGCCACAAAATATTACTTCTCAAAATGGGCAAAAGTAGGTTCATTGAGAGAAGTTAAAGAATGCCATATTCTAAACTACTTTAAAGATCATATTACATATGAATTTGTTGTTCCACATCAAATCAGAAAAGATAATGTTTCATCATTTAGAAATACAAAAATAAATAACTTTATATGCCATAAAAAATATGGTTGATATGATTAATGATCTATTATCTTGGAGAAAATAGATTAGCTGAGATTTTGAATAAAAATTTTGTGAAAACTTTAAAGAAAATCTTATATGACAACAAGCATCAATGTCATGAAAAAAATAAGAGAATATTTAATTATTTATCAAAGTACAAATAAAACAACTACTCAGTCTATGTTATTAACTCTTATCTTTGGAGTAAAACTTCTTCTCCCTTTATTAGTACAACTGTCATCAGTCTGAATTATATTAAATTATATAAAAAAAAAAACTTTAGAACAAAATGCTAGATTATGTTTATAGGAATTTAATGTTTTAGAAGATAAGTTATGGTAGGTTTAATAGAACTTCAAGTTATGTAAACCCAAAAATATTCAATCACATGACAAGATGGTTAATCCTTAAACTTTCTAACTAGGAAACTTGCTCCATGTTATTTGAAGACTCATTTTGCCCCATGTAAAGATGTGTGTTAAATTTTAGCCAACACGAGAAGTTCCATTTTGTGGTCGAGAAAGTTTATCAATTAAGGTCTTATGAGTGTGTTAATTATAAATGAGATAATTTGATGTTACCATTAAATGGGTGATATCTGAGTAAATAATAAAAGAGGATAGCATTCTAAATTCATTTTTTAGTAAAAAAAAGATTCCTAACTATTTTTATAAATTTATTGAATATCATGAGAGTATTCATAATGAATAAGGTCCATATAATAGGAATGGGTCTAAAAGATTATAATATAGCTATAAACTTTAAAAATCCTTACTCTTAATTAAACTTAGTTTTTAAAGATTGGTATAAGTTTCCCAAGGATCATCCCTTCTCTCTAAACATTAGTCAACTTAGTAATATGATCGTAAGTATTTTAATAAATTAACTACTTAAATTTATTCATTCGAAATCCATTTCTCAATTATATTCCTTGTATTAGCTTTTTTGTGATAGATCTTCCACTCCTATAAAAATTCATGTTCTTAAAGATTGGTATAAGTTCCTCTAATATATACTCCCTACATATAAGTTTTATTTAAGGTATGTACAAGCTTAATAAGCATCTTCTTGGAAAAAGCCACAAAAAAATACTGCAGCTTATATTTTAAGCCCAACTATGTTGAAATTTTACTTGGCTGTGAGGAAATAAAGGAATTTTATAGAGTTAAATTAAGCCATCAATATTCCAAGTCTAAAGCAGTTAAGATAATAGCAAATGAAAACATGATATATATATATAGATTATTTTCAGTGGTATATTTTATTAATTTCCTCTTTTTAATAGTTTTTGCACTTGTATAAAGTGTGTGTATAAATTTCTCTTTAATCCTTTGTACAACTTATATATAGGGTTTCTATAACCTTGTACAATCCATATATATATATAACTTATACAAAGGGTGTGTGTAACATTATAAAATCCATATATCTATAACTTATGCACAGGGGTGTATAAGTTGCATATCATATTTTGAAAAAAAAAAATATTATCCTTTTTTGTTGTAGATGTACTACCCAAAGATTAGTTTTCATTGTAGACCCTCAAAATTTAGAGCTATTTGTGACTCATTGGAAGAAAATGTGGGAAGGATATTGAGCATGATTCAAACAAGTTACACATATTTCAATTTCTAGAGATCCTTTTGTGTTAGTGATTTTCAACTGATCACCATTACTTTGAACTGCTTTATTTTGTATTATTCAAAGCACGGATGCTCATGATACAATCCTAAGGGCTAGTCCTTGGATTATAGCTGGGAGCATTATTGGCCTTTACTAGTGGTTAGGTTCTTTATCTCTAGAGGATATAAAGTGGTTCTCCTCGCCAATTTGGGTAAGATTTCCTCAATTTTATCTAATATATTGGGACCCTTCTAATATATCTTGTAAGGTTGCTATGATTGGTGAACCTCTTTAAATAAATGAGCCTTCATCTTCTTGTGGTCAAAGTACCTTTTCTAGTGTCTATGTTCACATTAATTTGACCCAGAAATAATCCCCGAAGTTTTGTATAAAGGGCTAGAATAGATTTTTTTAAAAAAAAGTTGAGTGTAAGGGCTTTTCTAATCTTTATTTCCTTGTGAATTTATTGGCCATAAAGTTGAGTCTTGCCCTTGAAAGAGTAATCTATAGTCTGTAAGCCATGTTGACAACACTATTCAATCTTTAACTATGGAAATGCAGAATCCAGCTATTTTTGTGTATACTCAGCAGTTTTATTCTTCTTTTGTCCATCCACCAGATCAATTGGGAACTTGGAATGTCATCCTTATACGGACAAAGATAAAGAAGAAAGGCCAACTTCCATCCAACCCTTCAAAAAGTCATGAAATGAGATGCCCCATACAAACATAAGCTATTTCCAATCAAGAGCATATTGTTATCAATGCCAATGAATCATAGAAACAAGATATCACTAGCAACCATCTGAACCACTCCAAGTATATACTATGAGTGTCTAGTGGCACCTTCAAAAGGAATTGTAGTATTTGGGACCTATCAACACGACCCCTCAAAAGAGGGAAGAAATGACTAAGAAGACCTTAAGAAGGGAATTAGGCCCTCCTACTATTCAGTGTTGAGGGGTTTCTTATTGCTCTTTTCATTTTTTTTAGTTGTCTAGTTCTTTAGTTTTCATTTTTCTCTTGCTCCTTTGTGTTGGGGATGCATGGTAGAATTTTTCCAGTTTGTTTTGTTTTGTTCCCCTCTCTTCTGTTTTAATGGAATTTTTTTTTGGCATAAAAAATAAAAAAAAAAGTAGAATACACTTTAGATTTATATATTATTAGGAATTACTTAGTTTAATTTTTTTTATGGGATAGCCAAGAAGTTTACATATAATATCCCACTAGGTTTGAATGGATTTTTATCTTTAATAATGGTGAGTGCTCACATCATCTAAAGTTTCTCTAAGTATTACTTTATTTATTGATACATCTTGATATAATATACATTTGGTTTCTTGAGCACACATCCATTGTTACTCCTATAATGGGAAAACATCACCTTATTTTCCTCATTATGATAAGAACATTTTATATACTACCATCTAGGTTTACAAATTATTTAATCACATCAAGGATGCCTAAGTATAATTTCTTCCCTAAACATTTTATATAGCCAAGAAGTTTACATATGTAATTTAATATAGCCGACTACATATGCTTCAAATTACAATGAGATCTTTATGTGTATATTTTTTATTTCCCTTACTGGTGCAACATAGAAGGAAGAAAAAAATGCTTCATAAAGTGTTCCCAACTCTAAAACCTTATTAATCCTACATATCTTGTCCATAATTTATTTGCCTCAACTGCCATTTGCCAGCCTAAGCTTCACTTATGCCCATTAAGCATATAGGATAAACACACACAAATGCGCACAAAAATGAGTAGATTATTTAAGACTCTTATATATGGTATTAGAAAAACATAGTATTACTACGAATATTGGCTCAAGTACTATTATTTTGATGATAACAAATATTATTACTTTCTTACTAATTTATCTCCTGATAATTGTGTTTATTTGCATATATATTTTCTATGTGTGCTAACATTTCAAGTTCATAGATCATTTGTAATGTCATTTAGGACAAGGCTAGGTAGTCTAGGATTGCGTCAGTTTGTAATTTCAATTTCAAAGCTATTTTGCCTTTATTAAGTGAAAAATATACTATAGTGGATCCAAAAGCTAAGTAACCTTGCACACGCATTCTCAAGGGAGTGAGTCAGAGAGTTAAAAAAAATTGTTTTTAAACTAATAGTATATAATGATTTATAACATCCTGGATGATCTGTTTAAGAGAAAATCCTAATTATGACATCTCTGTTAATTAAGATTGATTACGATAATCATCTTTGATGATCCTTATCGTAAAAGATGATACATTTTAATAAAGAAATAAGAAGCCAATCTCAATTTGGGCAAGATTTTACAATTCAAATTTTGTTCATATCATAAAGGACCCTTTGAATCGGCCTTGACGATATATGATAATCATGCCTAAATTAGTCATGTGATTAGGATGGTAAAATATTTTGATCTAATTATCACTGATCATCCTCGATAGCAGAGAACATGCATGAGATGATAAGGTATTGCCACCTATGATACCAGATGAAGACCGTAGTTTTTTAACTAATCATCCAGGATGATTGACCCCTTTTATGTTAGATGGCAAAGAATTATGTGGGATGATAAAGAATCGTTAGGTATCATACTAGATGAAGTTCAATAGTTTTATACTGATCATTTGATATGATTTTATAATCATCTCAGGATGATCAATCTATTTCTCTTGAACTAATTATACAGATTAATGCAATTCGTACTGTCTATATTGGTATTTTTGAACTAGATGAAGTTCAAAAATACTAGATGAAGTTCCTTGGAGGATCTAGGGAGACTTTGATTAACATTTGGTCCAAGGTTCTCTAACTAATATAGGAGGGAGTAAAAGGATTCAAACATTCTCTGCCTATTCTAGGAGAGATTAAAAGAACTTTAAGGTTCTCTACCTACTCCATGAAGAAGTAAAAGGATTTCCAGGTTCTCTGCCTACTCTAAGAGGGATTAAAAGGATTCAAGGTAATCTATCTAATCATATTAGTGGAAAGAATTTGTAAGCTCTTCAGCACCTTACTATGGTGGCAAAAGGAGAGACTACTTTTACTGCAATACCTGAAAAGGAGGTTTCTTGGGAGTGGATTTAGGTCAAGTTGACCGAACCACTAAAAATCAATTGTATTGTTATTATTTATGTTTTTGCATTTTATTTATACTTTATTCTGTGATTTGTTACATATTTGAAATACTTGATTTTTGCTATTGTAAAATTAGTTTTGCTGCTCAATGAATTATTTGTTTTAAATATTCAACAAGATTTCCAAAAGATTTTCTTTTTGCCTTAAGAATTTTTGTAAATAAGCAATTCCCCCTCCCCCCTCCCCTCTTAATTTCTCTCAGACTATCAGATAGAGGTTTAACTACCCTCACAAAATTTTAACTGGTATTAGAGTGGGATTTGAAAGTTCATTAAGGTTATTAAGACCTTATAAATAAGCATGAGGCTAACAAAGATGGGGGGAACTGGTAGTTTTAAAAATTCATAAGCAAATAGAAAAATCTTTTTAAAACTTTTTTGAATATATTAAAATAATAAGATTAACCCTTGATATGAAAGTGAATATCAAAACAAACCAGATATTTTAACCATACAATCTATCACAGTAAATTAAAGTGCAAAAAAATAAAGTGCAAGAATAAAAATAGATTGAATACACCATATTTTTATAGTGATTCATTCAACCTGACCTACATTCATTCCCCGGAGCCTCTCCTGTATGTTTTGAACTAAAACTGTAGTGTCTCTCCTTTTTTTCTCTTAGTAAGGCAGAGAAGCCATTATAAACTCTTTTCACCGACCTCAGTGAGGCAGAAAACCTAGACTCCTTTGGCTTACTCCTAAAGTAGGTAGAGAACCCCATCTTCTTTTGCTTTCTCCTGAGGCAGGCAGAGAACCTTAATCTTGTGCTGACGAAGATGTTCCTAGAGCCACCAACGAGCCAAGGATGATGATTGGAGAAGATGACTTGAATCCTTTCTTGGAGCAACCTTTGTTAACACCTCAGAAACTCTCCCTCATCAGATTCTATGTCTCTCTCCCAAGCTTTCCATATCCTTCTCTATTTTCTCTCAGGCCCGGAGAACAACAAAAGATTCTAAAAATGCCCTAATTTTTAACTTTCCATCAATAATCGTCCATAATTTTTGATAGATCATGATTAGTTTAAATCATGATTAGTTTAAATCATTTCTATTAGTTTAAATCATTTCTTTTATCCAAGATGAAATGATGTTTTCCTGATTATTAGAACATAAAATTTTTTCTAATCGTCCAAGAATATGTGGACATCATCATGAATAATTAGTTTAAAATCATAAATAATCATCCAATAGATAGTTCGGGATGTCTAGGAGATAAATCAGGATGACATAAAAATATAATTGATCGTCCATAAAAATGTAGAGATTTTTATGTATAGTTAGTTCAAAAATAGACTTTATCATCTAGCAGATAGTTTGGGATGTCCAGAAGATTTAGGAGAAAACTAAGGTTTTTCATACATAATGTCAAGTATGATTATACAATCATCCCGAATGATATGATCAATCAATCTAACCATAATTACTCTCCTAATCTCCGAATAAATTTTGGATGATGTCGATCATCTCGGATGATTAGATAAAAATTATAATTTCAAAAACATGCCTAAAATATTATTGGTGGCTGAAGCTCATATAGGTGACTAATTGTCCGGATGATCTAGATCTTCTAGTAAGATTGGTTAATTATCTCATATTAATAGGATGCCCTAATTAAGGTTTCTGTGTTTAACTAATCATCTTGGCCAATTCAAAATTATGTTGTACGATATGATCAAAAATAGAAAAACTCTAACTAGCCAAATTTATCCCCTGAGTTTTGTGTGCATGGTTAATTAGCTTCAGGATCCATTAAAGTACATTTGACTCATGAAAAGCAAAAAGATATATTTGAATAGAAATTACATACTAACTCAATCAAAATCTACCTGATCTTAAGTTAATTTTACATTCCAAGTGAACTCGACGACTTGAAAGGTTAACGGGCAGGGCAAATAAAATAGATTTTTAAGAATAGCAGTAGCCGTGAAAGAATAATATTTATTATCATCAAAATCAAAGTACTTGGGTCGAGACTTGCAACATGATTCATAAATTAAGTTTTTGAAAACGTTTGAAAAAAGATCGATGACTAAATTTGGTAATCATAATACTATGAAATTATATTTAATCAATCGACAACCTTTATTTGATAAAATTCATTTTGATTTTTGGAAAATTTTAGTGTCCACCTTTTTACAATCAAATGATTATTGCATGTGGATGCTAGTTTAGGATGTTATTCTCCACCTTCTCGCTTTTTAGTAAATAAAAACTTAAATGCCCTTTTCTAAAGGGATAATAGATAATAGTGATTTGGCCTAATTGAATGCCAAATGTTTTTTTTTTTTTCAAAAAAACCAAAGCTAAATTAACTATTAATAACAAAGAGCAACTACAATTTAGATTCCTCCTTCAAAATGCTAAAAAAAGGAGGAACCTTATTCACAGAGCAATCATCCCAAGTAAAGTTACTTACTAAAAAATATTTAGCACATAAGTTTGCTAACTTATTGCACTCTCTACTAATGAAATTAAAAATAACAAAATTAAATTTTGCAAGAAATTCCATACCATCGTCCTTTAATTTGCCCTTATTCCAAGCCTTTTTGAAGTGGGAAATAATGTTTGAGTTATCACCTTCAATAAAAATGACATCAGATTTGAACATCCATTCCTTGATCTCCTCTTTAATTGAATTAATTGCAATTAACTCCAATTGAGCAAAATCCCAATAAATAAATGATTTACCATAAGCATAGAGGAATCTCCCTTTGTTATCTTTGAAAATAGCCGTTATACCTGCCTTGTAAGATGGCAAAAGAGAAGCATCAACATTAAATTTTAGCCAATTGGGTGGAGGAGGATGCCAAGCATTAGACAGTCTTAACAACTGATTAACATCCCAAAAGCCGAAATTAAAATGGCTAAAGATGTTAGAAACTGAAGCTTGAGCAATGGCTTTAGAGGCTATGAAGCTGGAATTGTCTTCAACACCCCCATGTATCCTCTTGTTTCTACTTTTTCAAGATAGAAACACAATAATACAATAAAGCTTTACCATCATATCTTTCCTAGATACATTAGTTTCCATCCAACTAATACATTGTTCACTAGAGTTGAACATAGGAAAATCGAAGCCCCAATGGTTCAGATGCTGGATAATTTCTCTAATCTTAAGGCAACACACACAATATGCTCCATATCTTCAATAGGCTCACTTCCTCTTGGACAGTTTCCATTTTGAACAATCCTTCTATAACATAAAAGATGCATAGAAAGAATAGCATTCCTCTTCAATCTCCACCAAAAATTCTCCACCCGAGAATTCAACTTTGCCTTCTTGATCCACTTCCATAACAGATCCTTTTCAAAGCCAATATTCTTCGATTCCTTGATTAATCCAGGAATAGTCATAACAAAATTTTGGTTGATCAGTACCATGAAATCAACATCCTTTTCTTGGGATATCCGGGTCTGTATGATGATATCAATCAGCTCCTTACCAAAGAAGTTGCTCAAATTCTGTACATCCCAATTACCTTCAGAAATAAATTCTTCAACAAGTACCGAGTTGTCATTTGTAGGAGTAACAAATGTAGGCCACTTGTTAATACATTTATGTAGGATCCAATTATCTTTAAAAGCATACAAAGATCTACCATTAATAATTTCCCATTTAACAATAGGATTTAACATTTTAAATCCATCACTCAAAATTTTATAAGTAGCAGAATTATTTCCACAGTAATTTCCTTTCAGCAATTTGTTAGTGTATTTTGCTTCCATAACTGAGTGAAGAAGAGAATGATCATCTTAAATGTATCTCCATGCTAATCTAGCATGCAAAGAAGGTGCTTTCGATATGTTATAATGCAATCCACGACCACCATACTCAATTGGCTTACACATATCGGTCCAATTCACATAATGCATTCCTTTGGAACCATTTTTCTTATTCCAAATGAAATCTCTGCTTATTTTGTCCAGATCAGCCAATAGCTTTTTTGGTACCAATGAATGAGTTGAGTCATAGATAGGAAGTGCAAGCAATACAGATTTAACCAGAATAATCTTATCCCGGAATTGATAAGCATTTGCTACCCCATTGATTAAGCTTATTCAAAGCTTTATCAATGATAAATTGGAAGTCCTCCCTCTTTAGCGTCCTCAAAGCCATCTTTAACCCAAGGTAATGGAATTCTTTAATATATTTAGAGCCCATGATTTTAGCTAAACTTATCTTCCTACTTCTTCCCACATGCTTTCCAAGCATAATAAGAGATTTGCTGTAATTAATTTTTTGCCCTGTCCATTCACAGAAATTATGAAGAATTCTCTTCACTCCAACACCTCCTTCCTATTGGCTTTGGAAACCATAATGACATCATCCACATATAATAAATTGGAGATACGAGGTCCCTCATGACTTATCTTGATACCACACGAGTTATGAAAAAAAGCAATAGAAATAAGTTGTGAGCAAAGAATAAAAAGAATGGGAGATAATGGGAAGCCTTATCGAAAACCCCTCCTAGCATGGATCCACTTTGAACAATTGCCATTAATGATAATAGAGAACATAGGATTTTCAACACACTCCATGATAAGCTCAGAAATTTTAGGTGGAAATTTAAAATATTCCTTTGAGAGAAGCCCAAGCCATTGAATCATAGGCTTGCTCCATATCAACTTTAAAAGAAACAAGGCCCAAAGTAGCTTTTGAAATTCTAAGTTTATGGAAGATTTCTTGTGCAAGCAATATGTGATCTTATAATGATCTCCCTTAATGAAAGAACTTGCTCCATAAAGATAAGTTTAGGATCGAACGACCAAATTAAGTCAATTCAAAATTATCTTAGCCGCCACTTTGTACACAGTGTTACATAGACTAATAGGTCTATAATTTCAAGGAAGAATGAAATTTGAGACCTTGGGAATAAGAATTATAAGAGTTTATTTCCAATCTTTGTTCATTCCACCATATTTAAAAAAATGGCTTAAAGCTAACCAAAAGTCATCCTTGATGATATCCCAATAAACTTTAATAAAAGAATGAGAGATACCGTCATTACCTGGAGAAGTATTCCCTTCCAACTGTTTCAAGGCATCTACAACTTCAGCCATAAAAAAATTCGCCTCCAACAGACTTCTATCCTGATCATTCAAGAAAATGGATGGTGCCGGCCAACCATCCAGTTTACAGCATCTGTACTCCCATTTATTTTGAAAGAATTGCATAAAAACTTCCTCCATATGATCTTGATCTTCTACCATAATTCCATTTTCATCTTTCACCTTTATTATTTTATTGACATTCCTTCTTGCACTAGTATAATTATGACAAAATTTTAAATTACCATCACCTTCATTGAGCCATTTAACTTTGGCCCTTTGCTTCCACCATGTATTCAATCTTGCCAAGGTAGTATTAAGTTCCAAAACCTTCTCTTTAAGGATCCAATAGTCTTGATGTGAGAGATATCCAGCAGAAGAGTCTTTAATTTGAAGTTGCATGATCTCCTCCATGAGATCATCTTTCAACTTGTTCAATTCTTTATGCCTAAACTTGCTCCAATAGAATAATGACTTCAAGGATCTTTTGAATTTTTTGTTGAGGATTTGAGAATAATTACCATGATAATTCCTGCACCATTCCTTCCTTACCACTCCATAGGAAGCTTGGTAAGAAGCTAAACAATTTTTTAATTTTATAATTTTGCTGAATTTTTTGTTGAAAGTTTGAAATTGAAGAAGGTTTGGACAATGATCTGAGGCTATTCTAGCCAAATGTCTCTCAATCAATTGAAAAGGGGAACTTAGAGCCACTGAATTAATAAAGTACCTATCCAATCTTTCAAGGACTCTAGCACCTCCAACCTTGTTGTTACACAAAGTAAATCTAGGACCGATAAAGCCAACTTCATGAAGATTGTTGTTCAGCAAGCATTCTTCCATCTCCCTTGATCCTTGTTGATAAACAAATTTTATTCCACCAAATTTATTTTCTTTGCACATAAGACAATTAAAATCCCGACCAACTATCATAGGACAATCATAAATGGAATATTTATCTAACATATTCCAAAGTTCTCCTCTTGCTCACTTCAGTACTCCCATACACTGTCATCACTTTCCTACACACATTATTGAACATAATGAGTTCACCAATCACCATTTGAGTAGAACTCTCCTCAACTGAGAATCTAATTGAATTTGTATTCCACAAAATCAGTATTACACCCGAAAGCCCAAAAGATGGGACACAGTGGAAGTCCCAACCACTTCCAATCAAGGCATCAACTTCGTTCCTATCAATTTTAGTAATTTTAGTTTCTACCAAACCCACAAAACAAACAACATTATTTTTCACAAACTCCTTTAGGTAGAGGGAAGCACTTCTCTTCCTTGCTCCCCTATAATTCCAAAAGCATATGGAATTCATTTAAAAGGATGATGGGGATTATTCCCCAAGTTACCTTTCCCTTCCATCTCCATTATACGGCTTCTTGTAGATGCATTGATCGGTCCCAGATCTTTCAGTTGTTTTGTTTTATTCTTTTTGGATGATTGAGTAGAGCCCTCAATCCCATTAGACCCATCACAGACTGAAACAATGCCACCTGAATCTACTTTTGACAGAATGTTCTTGTTATCTTTAATATCTGATGATTTCTTGTGTTCTTTTTTAGCAATTTCTTCACTCAGATTTTCAACCATTAAAGATTCCATTATTTCCCCTTCCTCCAATTCCACCAGAGCATTAAAGATATTATTAACAACTATTATAGAACCTTCCTCCATTGTGTCATCTTTAATAACATTCTCTGCTGTGACTGCATTACTATGTAATGCAGCATTCTGCTCTACTAAGCCAGAACCATCATTTGATTTCTTCTTTACTGTAACATCCTACTTTGGTTGAGAAATTTTGATTCTTTTATACACCTAGGCAGCTGGCCTTCTATTCCAATTTTTTCTTAAATTCTTCTTCCTATAGTTAACCATCATCCACAATAACCTTTGGAATTAGCCTCCTTATCACCTGTAATTTGATTTACTTCCAATGCTTCCTTTTCAATCAAGTTCTTTGACATGTCCTTCTTCAACATATCAGATTTTTCCTTATTCAATAAAATACTTTTGGCACACTCAGTCTTGTTATGACCGATCTTCCCACATTCAAAACAGAGGTTTGGCAGCCTTTCATACTCAATGTTTTAAAAAAAATTGCCTTCTTCTCCTTCTACCCACACACCTGTAGGAAGTTTATCATTGAAATTGATTCAGACACAAACCTAGCCGAAATCCCTTCTCGGCCATTAGAACATATTACCATCAATTAAGTATGACTTTCAAACCATCGAAGCTATACGACATATGTTTATTTCATCCCAGCAAAATAGAGGTAAATTTGGAAGTCTGATCCAAATAAGAGTACATAAGCCTTCAAGTGAATTTGGATCAAACCTTTGAGTCCATCTCTCTATTCCAACAATGTTTCCATTCACAAACCATGGGCCATTATTGAGAACTGCTTCCAAATGCTCTGTTTCAAAAAATGAACATAAAACCCAACCTTTCCCCAGGATAGTAAGATGAAATTTACCGAATACTTCCCATTGTCTCCTCAATTCATAGCTGATTGAAGAGAGTAGTGTATATTCTCCAAAACATTTTACCACCAAGGATTTGTTCAGTTTATTGGCATTCTCACATACATTTTCCATATGAAGTTTTACAGTACAACCATCTTCAGCTAAGCAATTTCCAAAATCTAGATCAGCAACTTTAATGTTTTTATTTCTAGACCAAACATTTTGAATGTTACCAGAATTAGGTCTATTAGGTAATTCCTCAAGCACCTCAGCACATCTCCCAAGTTCTCCAGTAGTGCAAGCACGCACTCCCTCCAGTTCCGACCTTGAATTACTATCTTCTATAGCATTCTTCTTCATTTTAGAACTTTTTTTTTTCTTTTTGAAAAGATGAATATAGCAATTTTATTAACAAAAAAAAGAAATATAAAAGTTAAGTGATAGCTATACTATCACTTTTCTCCTTTAATAAAGAAATAAAATGAGGAGGAATACTATCAAAAGATAAATCATCCCAAAAAAAAATCTATAGACCGAGCAATATTAGCACAGCGATCGGCTAACTTATTACCATTTCTATTTAAATAATGTAATAGGATTTGATTATGCTCTTTAAGAAAAGAGAAATTAATACCTTTGCTAAGATCCACTTTGAAGTCTCCTTTATTCACCAAATTACGAATCAAATTGATAACATTGTAGTTATCATCTTTTATGATAATGCCTTTAGCTTCAAGCATCCATTCTTGTAAGGAATTCTTCAAAGAAAGAATAGAATACAATTCCTATTGTGAAATATCACAATGTAAGCAAGATGATCCATAAGAACATAGAAATCTTCCTTTATTATCTCTAATAACTCCTCTAATTCCACCTTTATAATTGTTAGATAATGAAGCATCAACATTGAGCTTGATCCATTCAAGAGGTGGAGGATACCAAAAAGAAGACATCTTATTCAGCCGGTTAGTATCCCAGATGTCCAAATAAATACCAAGCTTACAGGAAGAAATGCAATAGCAAATAGAGTTGGCAGCAATGGACACAGTTCCATTCTCTTTATTTTCATGAATCAACATATTCCTTCTTTTCAAGGTGAAGAATATAGCAGAGCAGTATAAATTCCCCAAATAAAGATTTGAGCTGGCCAGCCCGCTCAAATTCTTGTAAGTTTCCTCCAGGTTACAATTAATTGACAGCTAAAACCCCCAAGAGATGAGTAGCTTTACAACATTAATCAAGTATGCACATGTTTATGTAACATGAGCAGTATCTTCAATACATAAACTACTTCTCGGGCATCCATTCCAATCCAAATATCTTCTATAAAACAGGAAATCATTACTAGGAATAGCTCTTAAATTAACCTTCCACCAGCAAGCTTAAACCCGAGGCTGTAGGTGAAGCTTCTTAATCCACTTCCAATTGTCATCTTCTTCAGAATTAATAAAACTATTCCTCATTATCAGAGCTGATAATGACTTATCCAGAAGTTTAAACATCATTTCTAATTGATTTTCATCATTATTAGCATAAATTGGAATTTTGTGATAAAGACCACTAACTGCTGACCAAAGAATTCCTTCAGTTTCTGGATATCCCATCCATCTTCAGAAATAAACTGATTAAGAGTCATCATGTTATGGTCCAAACAAGCAATGAAAGTAGGCCAATTTACAATTTTTTTGTCTAACATCCAGACATCTTCATTCGTATTAATGCTTGAACCATTAGAGATATTCTATCTCACCACATGTTTAAGATGAGTAGCTCCATTTAACAAAATTTTTCAAGTTGAAGAAGAAGAGCTATTAAATCCATATTTCCAAATATCTTTACCATATTTGGCAATTAAGGATCTGTTAAGAAGAGTTGAAGTATTTTTTATGAAGTTCCATGAAAATTTAGCTCTCAAAGGGCCAACTCTTTGAGAGGAAGAAATAACTCCTTGTCCACCATACAATTTGGGGTTACAAATCACATCCCAAGCCACATAATGAAGGCAAGAATTCCCCTCCTTGTTTTTGCCATAAAAAATCTCTTCACGTTTTATCAATATCATGTAAAACCCCCATGGGTATAAGAGAGTGGGAAGAAATAAAAGTAGTGAGAGAGAAATAAACATATTTATGAAGAGTAAGTTTCCCTGCAAAAGAAATAAATTTGTTACCACACATATTCAACATACTAGAAGCCTTTTCCAATAAGTGTTGAAAATCTGCAAAAACCAGCCTCCTCAAAGCTATCTTGATGCCAAGATAGTTTATTTCATTTACAACTTTAAAATTTAGAAATCTGGAAATAACTTTTTTCCTTCTTCTTCTAACAGCTTTCCCAAATAATAAAGCTGATTTTTGGAGATTAATAGATTGACCGGACCATCCTTCATAATTTTTCATAATTTTCTTCACTTTCTTAGCACTTTTCATATTGGCATCTAAAAAAATAATAATGTCATCTGCATACTGCAAATGAGTAATCCTATCAGCATTAGTGGAGATCATATTGGCATACAACAATATTCTTTCCTCTTTGAGAGAATGCATCCGATTGTAATTGAGAGCACAAGATAAAAAGATATGGAGACAAAGGACAACCTTGTCTAAACCCACTCTCTCCTTAAATCCACTAAGAATTGATTTTATCATAGCAATAGAATTTTTCAACATGTTATCAGAATTTGCCTTAATTTCCGCCTCCTTCCCAACCTCAGTGGAAGTGGAGCTTGGAATCACAATGATTTCCTTCTCTATCTGTTTCTTGAAAAGCCAACAAGAATTCTCATGATTTACCTCTGATATTTTGTTTTCTCCCTTACCAGGTACTTCCATGGCTTGTTTCTTCATCAGCTGTCCTCCTTCATTAATGATCAATGGTTTGTTCATCAAAGATGCAGTTTTTATTCAAGAAAAAAACTTGATTTTCCATCTCCAAAAACTGATGGAGACGATGAAACATCTCGAGCAGTTCCAATGATAAGCCTCCCCTAAGAACGCCTATATTCTGATTGACCGCCGGCTGCATCTGGCCGACGACCTTCTGTCGTTATCCCTCTGACGACGAAGCCACGAATTTAGATTTCAAATAACATATTTTTGAAATCCTAGTCTCTCTACTTTCTCTCTCTTAATTTTACAGCTCTAATGCCAAATGTTTGAAGTATTTTTTATGTGATATAAAATATGAAGACTAGTTGCTTGTTTCCACTTACACTACTGGTAATTTGATTTGGGATAAATCTACATAGCATATGAAGGAATAAATGAAGTAAAAGAATCTAGGTAAAACATTCTTCTTTACAATTATGAACTTTTTTACATGAAACTTAGCGAATCAATTTCTAAAATGTATATTAGGTTTTCTCAGATTTTTACTTCCTTGCATACCATAGGAAGAGAGTTTAGGAGTTATTAAAAAGTTAACAAAATTCTTTTTTGTTTACCTTCTTCCTATGATGAAAAAATCATTGCCATTACTGAATCTATAAATCTGAATGTTCATTCCATTGATAGCATAATTGGGCCACTCAGTGCCTACGATTAAGGAGAGTCGAAGGAATCTTGATGATGGTGAAAAAAGGAAAGAGAAAACTATAGCCATAAATCTAATGATTCTAACAATGAATCTTTTGGATAAGATGATGATGACATTCCAATGATGACTAGGTAATTCAAGAGCTTCTTAAAAAAAAAAAACTAAAATGTCTTCAACAATGGAATAAAGGTAAGAGTGTAAAAATTTTAAAATTTCTACTAATGTTATATGCTTTAAATGAAGGAAGTCAGGGAACCTAAAGTTTGATTTCCCAACTCTTAAAGCTCATCCAAGTAAAGAAATGGGTGAAGAAAAACCTAAATTCAAGAAAGGCAAGCAAAGTACTCAAAAATCTTTATGAGCAGATTAGACATTAGATTCTTCTGAAACTGAAGTAGAAGAGGAGGTAACCAACCTATACTTAATTTTTGATGATCATCTTGATCATTTTTATTAAGAGGAGGAATGTGGGCTTACTTATGGTCAATTAGTTTATGTTTTTGAAAAGATTGATACTTTACATATAGAAGCTTTAAAAATCACATGTCAGCCTTCAATCTAACTTTTCATTCTATAAAAAGAGCATGAGTGATAAAGGAAAGTTAATTCCACGTTGGATACAAATCATATGGCCTTGTTAGATGAATTTCATATTTTAAACAAGAAACATTCTAAACTAACTAATAAGGATGATTTTTTGAAAATATCAAATATTGAATTAGAAAATGCATATATAAGATTAGAAACTATTGCATCTGAATTAGATAATAGGGAGCATGCATTAAAAATAAAAAATTCAATTCTTGAAAGTGTAAAACAATTTTTACAAATCAAATTAAGTGCTATCAAAGAAAATAAAACACCACCTTCATTTGAAGAGTTTCAAAAACCATCTTCAAAGCATGCATCATTCAAGCCTAGGAAGAGGCACCATAACCCCAATTGAATAGTAAATATTTTCCCTGGTGTTATATTTTTTAATTTGGCATGAAAGGACATATCTCACACACTTGCATAATTCACCATAGAACATATTTGGTGTGGAGACCAAAATTTCAAAATTCATAGCATTTCATTCTTCTTTCAATAAGATGGGACCCAAACCTATTTGGGTTCCAAAATCTAACATCTAATGATTTTGTAGGGATGCTCTCACCAAATCCTTTTTGAGAGCATGTTGTATCTTGGAAACCGATGTTCAATGCATATAATTAGAGATAAAAACTAATTTATTTTATTGGAGGCTAGGGCATGAGGCAAAGTAACACTTGGAGATAACACTACCATGAGAGTAGCGAAAAAAGATATAATTGGAAACTCCAAAAATTTTATTATTGAAAGTAATTTTTTAATAGATGTCTTGAAATATAATCTTCTTAGCATAAGCTAGCTTTATGATCAAGTATTTAGAATTTTATTTCCTGCTTGCTACATGATTAGCTTTAATAGAAACATTATGTTTTGAGAAAATAGAATTAATAATGTTTACATGTTTGATTTAAACAGTGTGGAATCTGCTACTTCTTTTTGCCTAAAAAATTTTGCTAATGAATCATCATTGTAGGAATGGAGATTATATCATGTAAGCATGAAAATCCTTAGGAAAATCACCCAAAAAGAATTAGCAAAATAAAGGAAGAACCTTATTTAAAGAAATTTCATCCCAACTAAAATTACTAAATAAAGCATAGTTAGCATATAAGTTTGCTAACTTATTATTATCTTGACCTATGCAATTAAAAATGACTAAATTAAAATTCATAAAAAAATCCATACCCTCTTCCTTGTACTCTCCTTTTTTCCAAGTTCTTTGTAGGTAAGAAATGATATTTAAGTTGTCCCCATCTATAATGATGCCTTTGTATTTGAACATACAATCCGTGATTTCCTCTTTTAAAGAATGTATTGCTAGCAACACTAGCTGTGCTATATCCCAATGTACACAAGGTCTTCCATAAGCATATAGAAATCTCCCTCTGCAGTCTCAGAAAATTGCTGCAATCCCTGCTTTATAAGAAGAAAGTAGAGATGCATCAACATTCACCTTTATCCAATTGGGTGGAGGAGGATACCAAGTATTGGGCAGTCTGAATGACTGGTTTACATCCCAAATGCTCAAATTAAATTGACTAAAGTCGTAAGAAACTGAAGCTTGGCAAATAGCATTTGAAGCTATAAAACTAGGACTTTCCTCCATACCATCATGAATGAACTTGTTTCTACTTTTCCATGATAGGAAAACTGAATTGCAATGCAGATTAACAACCATGCCTTTCTTCTTTGAACTAGTTTCCAGCCATTTGATACAATGTTCATACTTAACCAACTGTGGAATACGAAAACCCCATTGATTTAGATGGAAGATTACCTCTTTGAACTTCAAGCATCCACACATGATATGTTCAACATCTTCAATAGAATTGCATCCCCTCGGACAATTGGCATTATCTACTAATCTTCCATAGCATAAGAATTGAAGAGTTGGGATAGCATTTCTATACAATCTCCACCAAAACATTTCCACTCGAGCGTTCAACTCAGCATTTTTGATCCAATCTTAATACTGAGAATCACTAGTATCATTAATCGAAGCTTTAAAGGCTAATCCAGAAATAGACATCTCTGAATTTTGATGAATTAGCTCTATACGATTCTCTTCCCCATCTTGTGAAATATTAATTTGAATAATGAAATTAACTGGGTCCCTACCAAATGTTTTCAGGAACAGTGATTCATTCCAACAACCATCCAGAATGAATTATTTCATAAAAATAGTTCCACCCTCATGCGAGACAACAAGTGCAGGCCACTTATCTATGCTTTTATCCAATATCCAGTTATCTTTAAATGCATCCACTTAATCTCCATTCACCAAAGTCCATCTCACAATAGGCTTTAGCATATTATATCCTTCAGTCAAAAGTTTATGAGAGGATAATCTACTTGCTCTAACATTTCCTTTTTCCATCCTTGCAACATATTTAGATACCATTAACTTGTTTAAAAGTGATTCTTCGTCTTGAACAAATCTCCATGCCAAACAGGCTCTCAAAGCAGGATCCTTTATGCTGCTTGAATGCAACCCACGGCCTCCACTTTCAATTGGCTTGCACATTTCATTCCAACTGACATAGTGCATCCATTTATTACCTTTCTTCTTATTCTAGATGAAATTTCTACCTGCTTTATCAAGTTCTTCCATCACACAATTTTGCACAAGGGAGTGAGTAGCATTAAATGTAAGGAGAGCTAGCAATACATATTTTACCAAAACCATCTTCCCTACCAACGAACGTAATTTACTTCCCCATTAGTTCAGCTTAATCAAGGCATTATCTATTTTAAACTAAAAATCAACATATGTAAGTCTTCTCAAAGCTATCTTCAATCCAAGGTAATTGAATTCTTTAATAGCTTTGAAACCCATAATTCTTTTGATGCTATTTTTCTTCCTACTTCCCTCATGATTTCCAAACAACATGGCAGATTTGTCCACGTGTATTCGTAGGCCAGTCCATTCACAAAAATTGTGCTAGATTTTCTTAACTCATTTAACCTCCTTCCTACTAGCTTATGAGAACATTATTACATCTTCCGTATAAAGTAAATGGGAAAATCTTGGCCCCTCCAAGTTGATCTTGATACCCCAAAAGCTTTGTCTAAAACCATTTGAGAGAAGTTGTGAGTAAAGTATAGAAAGGATAGGAGACAAGGGACATCTTTGCCGGAACCCACTCCAAGCTAGAATCTAATTAGAGTATTTAC
The DNA here is from genome assembly GCA_016618105.1 of Dendrobium huoshanense. Classification (NCBI taxonomy): domain Eukaryota; kingdom Viridiplantae; phylum Streptophyta; class Magnoliopsida; order Asparagales; family Orchidaceae; genus Dendrobium; species Dendrobium huoshanense. The sequence continues at coordinate 13,385,421 of CM028345.1, read as the reverse complement.
CATTATATATTAAAGAAAATTTAGGGTCTTTCACACACTCCATGATGAGTTTAGAAATTTTTTAAGGAAACTTGAAATACACCAGCACTTTCCTTAAAGAAGACCAAGCCATGCAATCAAATGCTTGTTCCATGTCAACTTTGAAGGAAAATAGACCTTTAGAAGCTTTAAAGAACCTTACTTAATGAAAAATCTCCTGTGCCACCAAAACATGATCCGACAAGGACCTCCCCTTAATGAATGCCACTTGCTCCTTAGAGATTAGTCTCAGAAAGACCAAAACTAATCTATTAAAAATAACCCTCACCGCTACCTTGTAAACAGTGTTGCAAAGACTTATTGGTCTATAATTAGATGGATTAGTAGGATTAGATACCTTTAGTATAAGCACTAAGGTGGGAAAGTCTTTGGCTATGTGATTTTTGGTGATTTTTTGGAGGTTTAATTGGGTTAGATTCCTTTCTCATAAAAGCTAATCATTCAAAAAATTTATATTATTCTCCATTTCGATTCAGAGGAAGCTAGGCTATGAAATTCTGACAATTCATTGTGGCAAAGGATATATCACAATTTTTTAGCTTCTAGAACCCCTCAGTAGAATGTGGTTATTGAAAGAATGAACAAGACCCAAGTAGAAGCAATTAGAGCCATATTAGCTAAATACTCTCTTCCTAAATATTTCTGGGTAAAATCTAGGAAAACAACCTATTATATTCTGAATAGTGTTAATGTTTGATCCAAGATGAATATGACACCCTATTAAATTCTTAAGGGTTAGACACCCAACCTCTCTCACCTTCATCTCTTTGGATGTAATGGGTTCAATATGAATAATGGGATATCTATACTAGGAAAGTTTGACCCCAAATCTAATGGAGTGTCCAAATGTTAGGAAATCCTTTAAAGTTTTTAGTAAAAGAACACTGGTAGTAGAGGAGACCACTCATGTCATATTTGATGAATCTTATAATTTTGGAGGTTTTAGGGGAAGAAGAAGAGGTTGTAGAAATTACCCAAGGAATATAATCTGTAAATCTAAAGGAAAGGGTAGAACTTAAAAACATACTGCCTAGAGAATGAAGATATTCTTCAAGTTATCCTATATAATTGATCTTAAGAGACAAATCTAAAGGTGTTAGAACTAGGTATGGACTTAGAAAAGAAATAAACCACTCTACCTTCATCTCAATGAGTGAGCCCACAAACATAAATAAAGCTCTATCTAATGAATTATGGATCCTAGCCATATAAGAAGATCTAAATAAATTTATAAGGAATGATGTTTGGGAGCTAGTTGAAAGGCCTAAAAAGAAGAGTATGGTTGGAACTAAATAGTTTTTCAAAAACAAAATGAATGATTTTGGAGTAGTGGTGAGAAATAAAGTATGATTAGTGGCTAGGGGGTATATCTAGATAGAAGGATTTAATTTCAAAGAGATATTTCCCCTATTATAGATGAATTCAAAAAGAGTGTGGTTGGAAGCCATTCAGGTGCTACTAGCCTTTACTTATTTTAAGGAATTTAAATTGTACTAAATGGGTGTCAAAAGTGCCATTTTGAATGAGGTGGTAAAAAAAGATGTGTATGCTGAATAATTCTCAGGCTTTAAAAATTCATAATTTCCTAATAATGTGTTTAATTAAAAAGATATTATATAGACTAAAATAAACACCCATCATATTATATAAAAGGCTAAGCACATTCTTTCTTGAAAGAACATTTTTTAAGGGAGTGTTGACACCAACTTATTTCTAAAAAATGAAAGAGATGAATGATTCATTGTCTAAATTTATGTTGATGATTTTCTATTTGGATCTTCTCATAAAAATCTTTGCGAATAATTTTCAAAAATAATGTGAAAGGAGTTTGAGATGAGTATGATGGGAGAATTGACCTACTTTCTTGAATTTAGCATAAGGCAAAAGGATGATGGAAATTTCCTTAGTCAATCAAAATACATTAAGGACATCCTTAAGAAATGTGAAATTGATAAAGCCAAGTTAATCAACACTTCCATGCGTTAGACTGTTTAGTTAAATAAGAATTTAAATAAAAAATCTATTGATCAAAAGAAATATAGATGAATAATTGGAACACTTATTTACTTGACTGCTTGTAGACCATATATTATATTTAGTGTTTATCTTTGTGCTAATTTCAGGCTGACCCAAAAGAGTCTCACTTGATTGCTCTTAAGAGAATTCTTAGATATCTCTTAGGATCCTAAGACTTAGGAATCTGGTATCCTAGGCATAGCCCTTCTAAAATTTCTTGGATAATTTGATTTAAATTTTGTAGGATGCTGAGTTGATAGGAAAACTACTTCTAGAAAAAGTTAATTTATATGACAATCCTTATTCTCTTTGTCCAATAAAAAATAGAACTCAGTTATTCAATCCACTATTCAAGTCGGATATATAATCTTTGGAAGTTGTGTGGCCCAGTTTCTTTGGTTAAAGCAATAAATTCAACATTTAGGACTACCTATATCCATAATTGCAATCCTATGTAATAACACTAGTGCCATCTACATTTTAAATAATCCAATCCAATACTCTAATACTACAATACCAAACACATTGATATAAGTCATCACTTCATTAGGGACCATGTTATCAAAGGAAACATAGAGCTATATGTAGCCACTAAAAGCCAACTTCATAATACATTACAAAACCACTGGACTTTGAAACTTTTAGCATCCTAAGAACAAGATTAGGTGTAATACATATTCATGCTTGAAATTGATGTTTTTCGTTTTATTTCTATGCTATTTCTATTTATGAATTTTTATTTTATATTTTTAATATTTCAACTTTTTTCCTTTAGTATTCTTAAAGAATTAGATCAATGCTCACTTTTGATATTGAATTCTTAAATGACATTTTTTTCATTGAATTTGGTTTTAGAAATTAGTATGCAGTGTTGGACTCCTCTAAAATAGTTAAAGGAAGAAACTATGATGACTATTAATCTTCCTCTAATACCATTAGTGATTTATTTTTCTTTTTGAAGCAAAATATTTTTCAAATTAAAAGTTGGACTTTCAAAATAGAGATCATTTTTATCTTCTTATAATAATCTATCTCATATGATTAAAATTCCAAGTCAATGAATTATTTTCAAGTTTTCTTAATCAGGTTGTTGCATTTATTATATGGATATGATTATATTTTTTAGTTTACTCTTCCTTATATTAAAGAGTGAGCTTTTATTCTCTTATATCTTGAAGATAATCTCACAACTATGAGTCTTTAAAGATTTTGAAGGGAAGCAAGATCACAAGAATGGCACGAGGCACAAACGTAGATTAAATTATAAAAGATGTGCAATGACTGCCAAATAATTGCAAGATACACAATGTGCGTTAAAAATTAAAAGACGTACAAAGTATGCTAAATAATTTAAAAAAGAGGCACAAAATTGGCCAACAAAGAAATAAGCTTCCATCTCTTTCAAATCTTTAAATCTCAGAAGACTCCATGAGCCACTTATTATCTTCAAACACTTGAATTTGAAAATTATGAATTTTAATTGATTACTTTGCAATATTATTCTACTAGATTTTTTTGTAAAGAAGTTTAAAAGGTAATTTTTCTTATTTAAATTCTTTTTTAAATTAGATTTAAAAAAAAGAATTTTTACCTGTAAAGAGTCCGAGCTAGGGTTAATAAGATTGATTTTTCTACTTTTTCGTGATTTCTGCATTGTCAATTCATTTCTTACTGATTTTAAACATACTTACAAGAGAAATTTATCATTTACTTGAGTTGATCGATTTAAAAAAAGGAGGTTATTGATTTTTATTTTAATTTATGACTTATTTTAGCTCATTTTTATTTTGTTTTATGTTTCTTTGTTTTTTTTTATTTTGAAACCAACCTGTTAATCACATTCCTTCTCCTGCGTTTATTCAATTCTTTCTCACATCATCTAAAATGATCTACATCATCCTGTACAATATTAACAAAACATCATTTCTCTTATCAGTACACATCCAATGGCTGATCTATATCAATTATTGGTGATCGTATTGGATGATTTTCACTCTATCCTGTACAATCCTTATGGAAGAAATAATTAGATGATTTTATTGCAGTTGGTATAATTCTTAATGACATATTATCCTAGATGATCCACAAGTCTATCTTGTATGATGTAGTCTATCAATGATTAAACAAGCTAACTCTTTGAGGCAACTGACATGTATAAAATTGTCTAGTATGATATCTTATTTTTTTAGAAGATAGGACCAACCTTTTTTCCAATTGTCTAGACAAATTGATTGCACCTGATCATCCTAGATAATCTCACTATCATTGTGGATGATCCCATTAATTCTAAAAAAATAGCCCATATTTAACCTTCCTTATTCACTAAAATCTCTAAAATGTTTCTTTCCTCTCACTTAAGATGTAAATCTTTATAATGGTTGGAGACAAATGTTCTCAATAAATTATTAAAAGTTCTTCCTTGCATAAAATTAATCCAAGATTTACTTAGGCAGTTGATGAAGACTCTTATAGTAGATATAAGGATATTGGAATCACTCCCTTTAAAGTCATCAAATAGGAGGACCTTCATTTTAAAGTACTACCTCTATTCTCTCATAACACTTTGACCTTCATTCTTACTCTTGGTTATCCCTTCTATTATGAACTTTTTTTGAGTTTTTTTGTAAGCCTTCTAATCAATAATGAGGGTACATTACTACAATAGTGAAAAATCATGTTTTAGCTAAAAATCCAGAGTTTGAGTGGACCCCTATCAACACCACCCTTAGGGAATCAAATAGTCATGACCACATTGCCCGGGTTAGAACTATAGTTCTTGATGCTCGCATCATCCAACACATACATAAAAACTCTTTCATCCCTAAAGCTGGTGATCAAATCAACATTACTCGTATTCTTTCTATTACAACTTACTTCGTAATGGCTCAAAAAAACTTTAAAACAGTTTATCTATTAATTTGTTATCTTTTAAATATAACTTTCATTAGAGATCCCAAACATTAAATAATTCCCATTCTGGCCTTCGTACCTCATAGCTTATGTCATATAATCCAAATACAACTTCCAATTTACTTCACCACCGAATCATTTCCTAGTCTTCTATTCTGATTCTTCCTTCCAAGTCATTCAAATTTTTTCTTGCCTTTAGGCTCACTATTAAGAATTAAATACACAAGAGGAAGGTCCAACATATATTCCTACACCTATCCCTATCTGCCAGCAATCTCAGATAGATAAGTTGGATGACATGTTTAACTAGTGGGAGGCAAGGTTTGACTCCTTTCTAGCTACATTGGAGCAACAACATGCCAAAGACTTAGCTCTATTTGATGCCTATGAAGCATAGTCATAGTAGTAGAATGACTACGATATGGCCTTATGTGGGTAGTAGTTTGCTTCTATTCATAATTTCTTTCAGCCACCACCACCTCCTCCTCCACTTGATCCTGGTGTTTCCTTTTTTTAGCTTCGTACTTTTTTTAGAGTTGTTTTATTTATTCTCATGTGTCTATTATTCCCTACTTCTGTTCTTTGTGATGTCTTTCATTTATGTCAATTTCTTTTTAGTTGTTTCCTACTTTTTTTTAATGATATTAAAATGGGGAGTAGTAGCATGTTATTAATTATCTGCATATTTTGTTTTAATGAGTTTGTTTTTTATTTAGTGCATAGTTTTTTTTCCACTTAGTGTTCTTGTTTAATGTTTACTATTTTGCATCTTCTTTATGAAATTTAAGAAAAATCACCTCCACTATTGTTTTTCAAAGATTAACTTAGTAAAGGAGAGCGTAGGGAATAACAAATACTTTTGAAAACTCTTCAATAACAATATTTTTCATCGTCAAAATGAGGGAGATTGTTACAAATCTAGGCTCAAGTACTATGATTTTGTTGATAAAAAATATTAATATTTTCTTACTATGTTATCTCCTGGTAATTGATTTTATTTGGAAATAATTTTTCTACGTGTGCTAAAATTTCAGGTCCATAGATCACTTACATTGTTAATCAGCTCAAAACTGGGCAGACTAAGGTTGAGTCAAACTATAATTTCAATTACTAAACTATTTTGCATTTCTTGAGTCAGAATTTTATTGTGGTGGATCCAAAAGATAAGTAATCTTGCACACACACACTCAAGGGAGTGATTCAAAGCGTTAGAATTTTTTTTTCTTTTTAAACTAATCTTACTGGACAATTTATATCATCCTTGATTTTTTTTTTTTTTTGGGTGGGGGGGGGGGGGGGGGGAGGGACCAAAGTGGGCCTACGCATTGATAAAAATAAAAAGTTACAAGGTCCTTAAAGGGACATCAAGCTCCCTACGGCTCCAAGGAGCTACAAAAATTCAAAATAATGCCTAAGAGCTCGAGGTCCCTACTAAGCACTAGTATAAAATTCCCTAGATACATTCTAAGGTGGTTAGTAATCATAAACCCAAAAGTTGGGGTAGATCAAAAGTTTTTCAATAAGCCCAATCTTCTAATGAAAAAAATGTTAAGCCAAAAGACCTGCACTATAAGCATCTTGCAAGAAAATAATCACAAAAATAACAAGCATAAAATTCACATTTATAAAGTTATCAAAAATTAAATAGAAATTTATTAACTTCTTCCACATCTGTTGGTGGAATTTTGGAAAATAGGTTTTGAAAAAATATTAGTTTTTTTGGGGATTTTAAGATTAGAGTTGAGTTCTAATTCTAAGGTCGAATCGACTCGTTAGAAAGAGTATATCACCCCGAAGGACGAAAATAAACTTTCATAACGGTGTTCAGACTTAGAATTATGTAAACTCATCTTGAATGTTATGATCGGGTTCTAAGGAGAACTTTATATGACCCCGAGGGGACAAAATATAGTTCAACTAAATACCTAATTACAATATTCAAGAAACACGATCGTCGCATTCACATCCAAAGCCTTATCGAAGAAGGGTGTATCTCCCCAAAGGGAAATGAGACCACTCTACGATAATCCTTCTAATGCAACTATGACGATCATTATTTAACTTTTCCCAAAGAAATCTAGTGAAGTTTTAGAAATTGAGTTTTCTTTAAAATCAGGTGTGTGGGGTTCCAAATCTCCTACGAGCGCAAGCCCTCGTAGTTAATTACATCGTAGGGAGATAAAATCTCCTACGAAAACTTCCGATTAAAATAATGGAAGAATTTTGTTTAGAATTTCTAGGAGTGATATCAAAGTATGAATGAAATTATTGGAAAATCAAAAGGGAATGGATCAAAATTGAGCAGTTATTAACGGAGTTAAAGGATGAGAGGTAGGGGACACTTTGAGATTCCAGAACCATCAGGGAGTGTCCCAACTTAATCTAAGTGTTGGGCTTTATGTTTTGGATTTGAAATGATATTTAATTAGAATTGAGCATTTTATTAGAAATTTGGGACTATATTCCCGAAGTTTGGGGTCTTATAATCAAAGATCTGCCCCGGAACCTAAATCTATTTTGGACACTGGACCACAGTCGTCCGATCCTAACTAATGCAGTGCAAGGTCTGGACTTACCCCGGCCTGGATTGGGAAGCCAGCTAACCACCTAATTGATTTAAAATAGATGAATCCGATCTTTTATGAAAGAGTGGTAGGGACGTTATAATTAAAGTTTTGGGGAGGCGGGACTGACATCTAGAGATTTTCCTAATTGGCCCCTTTGACTTATGTTGGGTGCTAAAATGCTAAGGACTATGAAATTAAAATTTTGACTCTTTAATTTGTATCTAATGCGATGCATGCTGGTTAACAACCTCAAATCAAATATGCTTGAAATTTTAAAAACAGGCTTATAAAATAATTTTTTTTAGAAGACTGGACTTCCCAGGTCCGGCACCTCGTCCTCATAGGTCAGACTATCCGGACTCTACCCACAGGCGGGGAAGGGTCTAAAGCAAGGAAAGAGTAATGCAGAAATATGCATGCGACCCCGGGGTCGATCCCCGGCTAATTCCCTAGATTTGTTATATTTCTATGTTATTTAGACTCACTAAAATTTTAGACTTTTAAGGTTATGAGTAGAAAACTTTCACACCCTCACGAGTCTCACGTATCCAGGCGAAAACAAAAAAGCAGCATGCAATCGCCAAAAAACTAGTAAAAACAAGTAATCCTAAAGGCAATCAAATCATCACATCAAATATAAATTAATTAATAAATGTCCATAGGCAGAATTGCCTTGCTTATTACAAACCAGAATATTACAGAAAGTAAAGTGGCCGGGCACCACTGACAACAACCCGGATTCTAAACCTAGTAATGACGCAAGTTATTTTGAGTGGGATACTCTCAATCTTCAAATCTTCAAATCTTCAATCTCATTCTCCTTTTGACTCCTTTACTTCGATCTTCTTGGAATCTTCGTAGTGGATTACCCAGATGGACAAGAGGGCACTTCCCTATAAGGGGGAAGGCCACTCTTTCCTCTTTGGGTAAGGAAGAGGTATGATCCAAATTTGGATTTCCAAATGGAAAAGGAATGTTCCCTAAAGGGGTATCCTTTCCTCTTTGAAATCCAAGCTTTGGATCTATGTATCCCAACTCAAAATGAAACTTTCACAACACTTGACACTTACACAAATTACATTTATATCAAAAAAAAATCTAGACTCACCTGTAGGGTTATCCTAAGCAATTAATATATATAAAGCAGTTATTCCCAAGCAGTTGTATATGAGCAGAAAAGAAAGTAAACACACTGGCCACGCTCTTTTTGTAATTTGGGGGGCTTTAGCAGCTGAAGCACCTGTGCAAAGAGTTTATAATATTTATGCATTTTTTTAATTTGCCCCCTTTTTATATTGCCCTGCATGAGCGTGGCCACCTGCAGAAAACTGTGTCAACATCCAGATCGTACCTAACCTAAGGGTAATTTAGTCGCCAAACACATCAATCCATCCACAGAGTACAGAAAAAGTAAGCAGACACAGCAAAGCAATTTCATCCACAACATGCAGTGAAAACTACGAAAAATCCGGCACACAACAGTAAAGTAAACACCGGCCTAACCTAGATCTAGAGTTGGTTGTCCTAGCACATCATCTAAAGTGTATGAGAAAGGTCGTGTGGCTGGGGTAGATCCTAAAGTGGGTTATTAATTGAAGTTGTCTAAAAGTGTGGATTTGTTAAGGCTTAAGAGGGAATTTAGATTAAAATTTAAGTATTAATGAATTAAGAATTTTAATTAGACATATTTTAAAAGTTAATTGATTACTACCTTTGTTTCACACCGAGGCCGTGAAGTTTATTTCACCTTCCTTGGGGCTAAGCTAATAGCCTCGTAGGCCTGGGTTACCTAGTAGCAATCGGGGTTGATTAAGTTATTTAAATTGGTTGGAATTAAAAGAGTGGATTAATATTAAAATGAATTAGTTACTGATTTTAAGTTTGCCATTAATTGATTCGTGGCGTTGTGCCACCAGGCTCGAGGAACCAGCCTCCTTAGGACACTTAGCCCCGCAGCCCGGAGTAATCCAGCCGATAAACCAAATTAATGTAATTGAATTAGAGATTTTTAAAATGTTAAATAATTAAAAATTAATCCATTTTAAGGTTTGACACCCTTTAGAATTCATTCGTGGCGTTGTGCCACCAGGCTCGAGGAACCAGCCTCCTTAGGACACTTAGCCCCGCAGCCCGGAGTAGTCCAGCCAATAAACTTCAACTTTAGGGTGGTTGTTGTGTTTTAATGGATTTGTTAAATGTTTTAAGCATTAAACCAATATTTTCTGAGTTTTAGAATGATTTGAGCTTTATGAATATTTTAGAATATTTTAATGATTTAATTAAGGGGTCAAAAGTTGAATTTTTTATTAAGCTCAAATTCTAGAATGTTTGTATTTTATTAAAATACTAGGCCTAATTATGAGTTGTTAGACATGTGGCACATTCAATTTGGAGTTTTCTATCAAAAGTTATGATTTTTAGAAGTTTTGACCCGGTTTTGACCTAGAGTTGACCAAAATGTTGACTTTTGACTTTGACCAGATTTTGGGGGTTTGAAATTTTTGGAAAATACTAGGTTTTAATTAGAGTCATTATCCACTGAGTTTGATTGATTTGGAATTTTCTATAATTAATGGTGAATTTTAGAAGTTTGGATATTTATGATAATTTTTAATTATTTCAATTAAAGGCTATTCTAGTGATTTGGGCCTAAATGGATCTCAAACTCCTTGAAATCTCTCCCAAAGATCAGAGGTGATCTAAGGGGAGATTATCAAGCATTAAATTAATTCTTGGGATTTGTAATGATTATTAATTAATTAATATTAATTAAACATTGAATTTTACTTAAAATTAAATTAAGGCTTAATTTGATGTCCAGTCAAGGGGATTTTAATTCTCATGGGTTAAGGGTTCAACACTGATTAATTTGAAGTATTAAACTTAAATTTTGGATTTAAAATGGATTTATTAGGATTTAATTAAGGCTAAGGGGCAATTATAGCAAGGGCAAGCTATGGCTCCTAATTGGTGAACCAAATGAACTCCAAATCTGATGAAATTTGGACCATGGGGTCACCTGATCCCAAGGCCTAAGCAAACCAAATTTGGGCTCAATTGGAATACTCTAAGGTGGCTAACTAAGCCACCTAAGGTGAGCTCTAAGTCACCTTCAAAAAATCCTAGGGAGCTATCCTAAGGTTGGATTGGGGCAAAGTCAGTGGCCCTAAACTCCGTATCCTAAGCATAATCAACACACAAAAAACCAGATCCTAATTCTCATTGGATAGGCTTAAATCCCATTTTGAATTTAAGGGTCAACCCATGACCCTTAAACTCAAAATTGGGGGAAAGTGCCCTTAGACCTTTAAAACAGGGGAGACAAAATTTGGACATGTCAAAGACATGCCCAAATTCAATCTCCCAAAGTTCCACGCCCTGGAGACTTAACTACAAACAGTAATTGCATAAATTGAAATAATACCATTAATGAAATTAAGCTTAACACACATGCAATTAGGGCCTGGAACCATAGGGCTTTTGAAGGTCTCCCTGAGACCTTTCCAATGAGCCTAAGAAGTTGGCCAGGTTCAATTGGGTTTCGGTTGAGAGTTGGCCCAATCCCAAGTGCTTTTGGGCACTTTGGGTTAGCCTAACTCTTGACCCAAATGAGCCCAAGGATTGGGCTGGTCAAGGAAGGTGTATTGGGTCAATGGGAACCCAATGGCACCTTGATTTGGATTCAATTTGATTAAGATCAAAAGATGGCTCGAGGGAGGTCTCTCTTGGGTCACTTGGGTCAAACCATAAGGCTAACCCAAGTGAGCCCAAGGCTTGGGTCACCAAGAGGGGTCTCTTGGGTACCCAAGGGTTCATCCCATACATTCAAAGGACTTGGAATGGACTAGATTCAAAATTTTGAAAGGGGAGGGGTGTATGGATCCATGGGTCAAAATTTTTTGACTTGGTCAACCAGGTTGACCCAAGGTCTGGTTTTGAGTTCAGCAAGTTGAGTTTGATATTTGAAATTCATTGGAAGTGGTTTCAAAGAGTTTGGAATTGATTTGAATTGAAATAGCCATTTGAAATCTCATAAGGGTATTTTAGTCAATTTTGGCCCATTGGTCAACTAGAGTCAAAAATGGTTCTGAAAAATGTAGTTTACTGCTCAATGGGTTAAAATCAAGAGTCTGGAAGTGATTGGAAGCTTGGATAAGGGTTCCAAGGTCAAGATCTCAAAGGGGTTAGGTTCAGTGGCATAGGCTGTAAATATTTGAAGGTTTTACAGCCTTTGGATTTTAATTAAGATTCTGGGGTTTAGAGACCTCAAAATGAGCTAAAAGTTGGAGGGTAACCTCTAGAGACATGTCTTATCACTTTACAAGTGATAGACCTTGAATCAGAGACCATTTGAGTGGGTTTTGAAATGTTTGAAAAATCTCTAAAAAGGGTCTTTAGGACAAGGCCTTGAGACTTAGGATTTGAGTCTGGATTTCTGGATTTGGGATAGATTTTAAGTTGGAATGATTAGTATTGAAGTATCCAAATAATTTACAATCATGTGGTGATTGTTAATGAATGGATGAGGCCAAAGCTAGATTGAAGCTTGGATCAAAATCTAGGTTAAAATTTGGATTCTCAAGTTGATTGAGTCAAAGTTTGGATATGTTTGAAATTTGAATTAATTTGAATTTGAATTGGATGGAGTCTGAGATTTAAATTGATCACAGGTAGGGATCAAATTGAAATTGGAGTGGATCAAATATAGGAATTGATTTGAGGTTGAGGTTGATCAAGGGTGGAGATTGATTTGAAGTTGGAGTGACCCTAAGATCTAGAAGAATTCTAAGATCTAGGATTTAAGGGAATCCTAGGCTCTAGAGTGGACTCTAAGGTCTTGAATCTAGAAGGATCCTAAGGTCTAAAGTGGATCCTAGGGTCTAGTATTAAATCTGGATTCTGGAAGGGTCTTAGTGACCTCATACAAAAATGAGGTCAACAAATGGACCCCCAATGTGTGTGGTAGAAAGAACTTCTGCTGCACACATTGGCGTTGACCGAATGGAAGTAGAACTTTGAGAATGAAAGGGGAATCATCTCCCAACCCCAAGCCTATAGGATGCTAATGGAAGGCTTACACCTATTAGATAAGGAAAATTGGTGAAACCAAGGTAGGGAATACCTAACCTTGGGTCTAAGGAAGGGCATCACCCAACCTTAGGTCTACAGGATGCTGATGGAAGACTTACTCCTAGTAGACGGATCAACTGGAAACCAAGGTAGGGAATACCTAGCCTTGGGTCTAAGGAAGGGCATCACCCAACCTTAGGCCTATAGGATGCTGATAGAAGACTTACTCCTAATAGGCAGATTAACTGGAAACCAAATTAGGGAATACCTAGCTTTGGGTCTAAGGAAGGGCATCACCCAACCTTAGGTCTACAGGATGCTGATAGAAGACTTACTCCTAGTAGACGGATCAACTGGAAACCAAGGTAGGGAATACCTAGCCTTGGGTCTAAGGAAGGGCATCACCCAACCTTAGGCCTATAGGATGCTGATAGAAGACTTACTCCAAATAGGCAGATTAACTGGAAACCAAAGTACGGAATACCTAGCTTTGGGTCTAAGGAAGGGCATCACCCAACCTTAGGTCTACAGGATGCTGATAGAAGACTTACTCCTAGTAGACAGATCAACTGGAAACCAAGGTAGGGAATACCTAGCCTTGGGTCTAAGGAAGGGCATCACCCAACCTTAGGCCTATAGGATGCTGATAGAAGACTTACTCCAAATAGGCAGATTAACTGGCAAACTAGGATGGTGCCACGAAGGGCGTACTCCACCACTAGCGAATGGTCATGTGGGGAGGAAACTTGCTCCACACAGAGGACCTCAACTGGCAAACTAGGATGGTTCCACGAAGGGCGTACTCCACCACTAGAGAATGGGAATCAGGATGGTGCCACGAAGGGCGTACTCCACCACTAATCCCTGAGTCAAATGCTAGGGTGGTGCCACGGTGGGCGTACTCCACCACTAGCGGGTCTAATCCTAAGGGAAGGAAAGACCTAACCTTAAGGAGAAGGCGAAGAGCGTTAAAAAAAACTTAAAAAAAAGGTAGAATCAAGTTGTAAATTAAGAAAAGGAAGTTTTATTAATTGATAAAATGAGCTACATCAAGCATAGTATTTCTTAAGGAAACGCCCATTGACAGGTAGCATTGGGTGGTTCCCTTTACAATCTACTAACTGATACGAGCCTCCTTCGTAGACAGTCTCTATAACGAAGGGTCCTTCCCACGTAGGTTCAAACTTGCCTCCAAGCTTCCGATGGGCCAAGATAGGCCTCCGAAGGACCAATACCAAGTCTCCCGCTTGGAAGGTCCTAGGTCGCACTAACTTGTCATGGGCTTGAACCATACGGGATTTATACAACTCTAAACTTTGTTGAGCTTGAAGACGTCGCTCTTCAAGGCCTTCGAGTTCTTCTAATCGTAGTTTTGCATTTTGTTCATTGGTAATTTGATTTTGAACTGCCATTCTGAGCGAAGGGATTTGTATTTCCAAAGGTAGAACGGCCTCGGATCCATACACTAGTGCAAACGGGATGGATTGGGTCGGGGTTCTATAAGTGGTACGATAAGCCCACAAAGCTTCCACCAACCGCTCATCCCACTGCCGTTTGTTATCATCAAGGGTCTTTTTAACAATTTGCACCAAGGTTTTGTTGAAGGCCTCGGCCAATCCATTCGCCCGAGGGTAATAGATCGTCGAATATCTCCAATCAATGTTATGGCGCCTTACAAAATTATTGATTTTCGTAGACTTGAATGCGGACCCATTATCGGATATGATTCTGCGAGGTACGCCGAATCGATATACAATATGGTCACGAAAGAATTTTAAGACATGGTGTGATGTTACGTTTCGTAGGGGAATTGCTTCCGCCCACTTTGAAAAGTAATCAGTCGCTGCTAATATGAAACGATGACCTCTCGCGGAGGGGGGGTCAATCGGCCCAATGATATTCGTGCCCCAACTCTCGAAGGGCCACGAGGCTATCGTAGGGTGTAACACATTAGGCGGCTGATGTAAAACCACACCATGGACCTGACATTGATGACAGTGCTTTGCAGTATTCATGCAATCGTCAATCATTGTAGGCCAATAGTATCCAAGTCTTTTAATCTTTAATTTCATTTTTGGACCCGATTGATGAGCACCGCACAGTCCTGAATGAACTTCATTAACAATTTTCTGGGCATCTCGCTTGTTCAAACAACGCAGCCACATGTGATCAAAGGACCGACGGTACAACAGATCGTTAACTAGTGCATATGATAGGGCACGTTTCTTAATCTGGTTGGAGAGTGATTTATCCTGGGGAAGCTTACCTTCTTTAAGGTAATCAACTAAGGGTCGTCTCCAATCGCCTTCTTCGTTAGTTGTCGAAGAGGCAGAAAGGATCTGAAGGGGAGTCTTACTAATGTGTTCCAAATCTATAAGGGAGAGGGTCTTACGACCCTGTATCTCTATAGGGATGGAATCCTCCTCAAGACATGCAAATTCCTTTGCAAGTTTTGCTAAGGCATCCGCCGCGGAATTGCTTCCACGGGGAACCCTATACAAAGTAGCAATAGGGATTTGTTCCAACAGGTGAAGTGTATACTGGTGATATCTTAGGAGATTCGGATTCAAGACTTTATAAGTTCCGGCGACTTGGTTAATAACTAGTTGGGAATCTCCAAAGATCTTAATCACTTTAATCTCCATTAGAATTGCAAGTTCCAGACCAGTTATCAGAGCTTCGTATTCAGCTTCATTGTTTGTGCAAGGCTCCGACAAGTGGTAGGAAAAATGCATCATTCCTTTTTCTGGTGTAATAAAAATTAGACCGACTCCAGCCTTTCCAGGAATTACAGATTGTTGGGTCGCAATCCTACGAGAGGATGCTGCCCCATCAAAATATAATTCCCAGATGGCCTCTCCAGATTCCCCCAAACTCATGATTTGTTCGTCGGGTAAGTCATCGTTCAGAGGAGAATCTGCCGGCAGCGGGTGTGCTGCCAGAAAGTCGGCAACAGCCTGTCCTTTCACAGCACGAAGAGGAGTGAAAGTAATCTCAAATTGCAACAATATCATAGACCAACGAGCTAAACGTCCTGACAACGTAGGTCGGGTCATAAGATATTGCAAAGGATTAACTCTTGAAATCAGACTGATTGAGTGGGAGAGCATGTAATGCCTCAGTTTCTGAGCTGCAAAAACTAAAGCAAGACAATGCTTCTCAATTGACGGGTATCGAATTTCAGTAGGAAGGAGTCTTCGACTAAGGTAGTAGAGGGCATTCTCTTTTCCTTCGTCATTAACTTGAGCCAACAGGGCACCTAAAGACTCATCTAGAGCCGCGGTGTAGAGGATTAATGGCTTTCCCGGAATCAGAGCTGCCAAGACTGGCGGGTTAGAAAGGTATCGTTTGATATCGTCAAAAGCATTTTGACACTTCTCGCCCCATACGAATTTAGTATCCTTTTTCGCAAGGACAGAAAAGGGTTGACATCTCCCGGAAAGATTAGAAATAAACCTCTTTATATAGGCCAATCTACCTTGTAGAGACCTTAACTGAGTAAGGCTCTTAGGAGATGGCATATCTAAGATGGCTTCAATTTTAGCAGGATCTATCTCGATTCCGCGGTGCCTCACTACGAATCCTAAGAATTTTCCCGAGGCGACGCCGAAGGCGCACTTCAAAGGGTTCATTTTCAAATCGTAGCGGCGCAACCGTTCGAAAACAACTCTTAAGTCATACAGGTGAGCCTCTTTAACCTTGCTCTTGACAACTAAATCATCGATATAACATTCAACTTGATTATGAATTAAGTCGTCAAAGATATGGGTCATGGCCCGTTGGTAGGTTGCTCCGGCATTCTTTAAGCCGAATGGCATTACCTTATAACAAAAGATTCCAATAGGGGTTCTGAACGCCGTATTTCTCTCATCTTCAGGGGCCATCTTGATTTGGTTATAACCCGACGAGCCGTCCATGAATGAGAAAATAGCATGTGAGGAGGCAATGTCCACCATGAGTTCTGGTATTGGTAGAGGGAACTCATCTTTAGGGCATGCCTTATTCAGATCCCTATAGTCGACACAAATCCGAATTTGACCATTTTTCTTTCGAACTGGCACGACGCTGGCCACCCAAGAGGGATATTGCTCCTCTCGAATGAATCCGGCTTCTGCCAATTTCTTAACTTCAGAAACGACTTGTTGCTCAATCTCTAAGCGCATGCGTCGAGGAGCTTGTTTAACAGGGATGGCATCATGCCGAACTCCAAGTTTGTGAACTGCTACCTCAGCAGGCAAACCTGGCATTTCGTCGTATGTCCAGGCAAAGCAATCCCTGAACTCGAATAACAACTGGATTAAGTCTTGGGTTTCACCCTCGCTCAACAAAGTACTTATAAAAATCGGACGGGGGTCATCATCGTTTCCCAAGTTAATTTCTCTCAAATCATCGACTGTCGACTTAATTTCCTCTTCAAATTCAGGGGGTGCATCCCGAACTTGAAGATCATCGGGATCGTCTAAAGTCTCCAAACAGAGTCCATCTAGAGGACAAGGAGGATCTGTAGGGACATTTGGAGAATCGAGATGGTAAGTTATCATTAGGCAATACTCATCATCATCGAATGAACTAACTGTTCCAAAGCCAATACCACTTGTTGGATTTTTATTTATTCTTGTTCGCCAAATATTCTCGTGGTATCTAGCTTGACCCTTAGTCCATCGATATGGTATAGAACCTTTAGAAAAAGTGTTTTTTACACAAACAGGGAAGTAGCCGAAAGGTAATTCCATTAATTCATTAAAATCTGCCTCCTCAAGGGTTACATCACCTTCGTCCCTTGCGGAGGAGGAGCCAGGAAAGAATTTCTGGACTTTCTTAACTTCACCATCCAAGTTGGGGGCCACTTTGACTTCCAACCCTACAACCCTGCCTGCCGACAGTGGGGTCAGAGAAAGGGCCTCAATCCTTCTAGTGAGCTTTTCATACATTGTTAATTCGGGCTCATCACTTTTAACTTTTGAAATATCTACCTCAGGGTCACTCTCTTGGTCTAAGGTGAGATCAAATTTTAGAGGAGTATTTATGTTTTGATAATCGAGAGAGAGGGCAGCACCTTGACTTTCTAGTTCACCATCGGAATCTAATTCCAAATCAATATACACAGGTGCTGCTCTCCTATCTAATGAAGCACGGCCTCGTCCTCGTGCCCTTAAAGCCATCCTCCCACCTCTTTGAGGTAATGTGCTTGGAGGTCTAAGGACAACGATATCAGAGTCGTCTTCACTACTCGATTGAATCATTTCTTGATTGATATTTTGATCTTTTTCTTTCTTTTGGTCGAACTCTTGTCCAACCATTTTCTCCTCAAATTTGATCTCCAATTTAGAACGGGACGAGGACCCTTTTGGTATGAAATATGCAGCATCTTCGTAGATCCCGATTTCTTGAATCGAGAATGGTTGCAAATCACACTTAATCACATGTTCAATGCCATCTCGTTGATACTTAACGCATTGGTGCAGGGTAGATGGAACCATTCTATATTCGTGAATCCAAGGTCTACCTAGAAGTGCGTTAAAGGACGTAGTCGAATCAATTATATGAAATTTAGCTTCAGTTTTTAACCCTCCTATTTCCAGGAGTAGAGTGATTGAACCTAAAGCTCTCTCGCCCTTCTCGTTGAACCCACAAAGCACCAACCTGTCGGTTTAAAGCTTGCTAGTATCAACTCTGAGATAAGCAAGAGTCTTTATGTTCATCACGTTGACCGATGCACCCGGATCAACAAGGACTCTTGATAACTTGAAATTTCCCACATCTACGGTAATGTAGAGGGGACGATTGTGGTCAGCAGTTCCCAAGAGTAAATCTTCGTCTGAAAAGGTAACCCCAGGGACCTCTTTGAAGTAGAGAGCCTCACCTTCTGAAGTTGCAGCCAACTGTGTTAAGCAAATCTCGGGATCGAGAAGTGCCTTAATTAGAGACTCCCTCATTTCTTTGGAGAGAAGGAGGGCGTCGTAAATACTTAATTTTGCTGGCAACTTCCTAAGGTGGGCTAGAACATTGTAATCAACCTTAGGAACGACAGACTCGAAACCCGGAGGAATTAAAGGGAATTCTGGTTGTTGAGGGGAATCTGGATTTAGATTTTCGAATGAGGATTGCTTGCCTTTGTCCTGAGGGGGCAACCTAGGAGGTAAGACTTTACCGCCACGGAGTTGCACCTGCTCGATGTCTTCGGGCGGGCAAACTAGGGCAGTGTCTACACACACCATAGGTGTTGGATCATCATTTCCCGAAAGCGAATCAGAATCTGAAAGTTCTATCAATATAGGATTTCCTTGGAAATTGAT
This sequence comes from Dendrobium huoshanense, assembly GCA_016618105.1. NCBI lineage: Eukaryota > Viridiplantae > Streptophyta > Magnoliopsida > Asparagales > Orchidaceae > Dendrobium > Dendrobium huoshanense. The sequence continues at coordinate 13,366,523 of CM028345.1, read as the reverse complement.
TTGAGGGAAATCACTTTCTGATAAAGCTTCACATTCGACCTCTTCTTGAATAGTCGATTCAGGGAGGTCGGTTTGATTAACCTCAATACTTATTTCATTAGGAGTTTGATTCAAAACAGGAGAGTCATCAATTTGCATTTGAGATTCATGGTTAATCATCAAGACAGAAGTAGAAGGATGTTTTTTATTCATCTTTTGACCCTTCGCCTTTGATGGGGCAAAGAAAAAGTCAGAGAACAAAAGAGGGGAAAGGGTTTTAACACCGCCATCCGCCATTCTAATACATCTCTCGTCTACACACTTCCTCTCTACAAAATCAAATTTCTCTTCTTTTACATTTTTCTCAGTAGTTCCTAAGACTACTGGAGAGGGAAGTGGCTCAACATCCTTCTGCGAAGCGTCCAGGTCAACCTTCCACACCGGGGCCTGGGCTATCGTAGTCAGCTGTTGAGAAAGACGAAAAGACTTGTTAATCGACTTTTTAAGTGCCCGGGACAAAGCAATGTCCCAACCATCTTCAACAAGACAAGAAGAGTTAAGAGGATTACCTGAAATGGTCTTAATTGAAGCCTTTTCTGGATCGACCAAGTATTTCTTAGGTATTATAATGTTACCTTGGGTGTAGTTCCTCTCAAGGCAGTCTTTGAACACAACGCAGTCCTCAAGAGGGTGACTAAGCATCCTGTGGTATGGGCAATACTTGGGATCATCTTTCTTGCTCTCATCCTTAGGCCTCTTTAGCCTCTGGCAACTGAAAATCTGGTTTCTTTAACAGACTCCTGAAGATCTTCTTAACTGACTCCCTTTTAAATGGATAAGGCTTTGCCAATCTCTCTCTAAAAGGGATGAAGGAGGGATCTCTAGTATGTTGAGGAACTATCTGAAAGGGCTGCTTCTGAGGCGGCTGTGGTGGAAGTGGAGTGCTAGGCTGACTAATCACTGGCCTCTTTCCTTTATCTACTGCTGAGACCACAGCTTTCTTTTCAAATGTTTTCACCAATTTTGGACCCTTCCTTTCTTCAGGCTGTTCTCGTAAGAATGGCATCCTAGGAGCCTCTTCCTGCAAATTGCTAGCCTTATTAAGAAGTTTCTCAAAAGTTTTAATATTGAAACCCTTCATGAGAAAAGCAACAGGGCCGTGGATATTCTTCAAAAGAATCTCCACAGCATGTTGCTCTTGTAACTGGGGTTCACACTTCATCGAGAGGTTTCGCCACCTCAAGATGTACTCAACCAGAGACTCTCCCGGCTTTTGCTTTTCAACCACGAGATCGCCCACAGTGGTGCGTTGTTGCGCTCCAGAAAATCTCTTAAGAAAGAGGTTTTCTAGGTCGCTAAAGGTTCTTACTGAACCGTTGGGCAGATCGGCGTACCATTCAAAAGCAATGCCGGATAGACTACTTACAAATTGGCGAAACAGTAGAGCATCTGACCCTCTTGCATTGCAACAGCTTGCTCGGAAGTGGGCCAGATGCTGTCTCGAATTTTCAATTCCAGTGAAAACTTTAAAAGTTGGTGGCACAAAGCCCTTCGGGTAAGGAACTAAGTCATATTCCTCGGGGTAGGGTCTACCCTTTGAAATAGACACATTTCCTTGGGAAAGGGCTAAGGCCTCCCTTACCTGGTCCTCAATTAACTGCTTGATATCCTTCTGAGGTAGGATCGGAGGAATGGTGGAAACTGCAGGGTGAACTGGAGGTGTCTCTACTGGACAAGGAAAGGTCACAGGTGGTGACTCGGGAGGTCTGGAACTAAACTCTGCCCTCTTGGCCTTTTCTGTGAGCTCTCGAGCTGACTGGTGGATCATAAAAGACTCTTGCTGTGATTTGTCCAACTTCTCTTGCATTTCTCTAACTTGTGACATCATGCTAGCAAGCTGAGTCTCCAAGTTTTTTATGTGTTCTTCATCTCTATCTTTCACAGACTCATCTGAATCTGACTCAACAGCATGTGGGTCATCCTCTTTAGCAAATCGGTGCTTGCTGGGCTCAGCTTCTTTATTAGACCCTCTAGTTTCGACCACATGAATGCCCCAACATAATCATCTTCATCTCCAAGGAGATCATCCATATCAGGGTCAAAAGAAGCCATTCCTTCTTTGTTCAACAAAATGTTTATTATTTCTTGAACTACCTCCTCGACCGGTCTATCCCCAATCGACTTAGGATCAAGGGGCAAGTATCCTTTGTACTCAGTCATATCGAATAATTCTTCAGAATCCATAAGGGCAATGATTTCTGTGAGTTTTGGATTAGGATCTGGTTGAGACTTTGTATCCGGTTCATCTTCCATTTCTAGATCCTGGTCAATTCTCTCCTCTTCGACTATCCCAGAGCTGGTAGTCAGAAGAGTGGCATCCTCTACAGGAAGAGGGACATATTCCTCAAGAGAAGCAGGAGCTTGTAAAGTGATAGTTCCCACATCTGGTAAGGTAAGGTCCTCAGACACCTGACTAAGGGGCCTAGGAATGACACTCGGACTTTGGGCATCATCAACTGGGGTAGCAGGAACGGTAACTATTGGATCAGGAGTTAGACTGGCTGTGGTAGGACTGCCAACTGTAACAACTGGAGTACTAGCCTGAACATCCATCAGTTCAACTGAACTCGGAGTAGGGTTGGCTGAAACTCGTTGGAGCTGCAAAATGAACTTAGAAGTTCTAGGAGGTGGTGGCAGATTCTCCAACTTAGTTCTCTTTGGCACATATCTCTTTTCAGGAGATTTAGGTCTTTTTCCTTTAAGGTCCACAGACTTTTGGACTTCAACCCCCTTTGGTTTAACAATCACTGAGGCCAATCTTACAGGTTTATGTGGGGGTACCGGGGGTCTACCAGTAGAATGGCGGCCTCTCTCGGACCCAGTCAACACAATACCCTCTGTTTGAGAGGACGGAGGGCGTGGCACCCAGTGATATCCATCAACCAGTACTGAAGTAGCAGGCTGTCTAACATACTTCTTATCCTTTCTAACAAATTGTGGGGTTAAATTCTTTGCTTCAGATACATCTTCCTTCAACACTTCTTTTTGGAAGCGATGTGAGATCACTCCCTTCAATTGTTTCATATATTCCTCTTTAGTCTGTCCAGACTGTGCAGCGCAGGTGTGAATTATATTTCTCAAAGTCCTTGTCTTTTGGAGATGTCTTTCTTTCTGAGTTTTCTTAGTCGAGTAATCGACCGGGCATGGTGGAGAACGAGCTATCCTAGCTATCCTCTCCTCCCCTTGAGCTGAAGCCAGGGGGTAAAAGCGACTCCCCTTTAGGAGGGGAGAGGAAGCAGGAATAGGTAGCTCTTCAACAGCCTCAGGTTCTACTTGAGCTAAGGTCTTAAAGGGCAAGGTGGGTGCGGATCCCACAATCAACTCAACCACTGGAGGAATTTCCTTACTGGCATCCAAACTAACAATCTGGTGTCCGTCCATAGAGAGCTCTAGAGTACTAAATCCCATTCCAAAAATAACAGTGCTCCCTTGGTCATTAACAGTTGAGGACAACTCTCGGTCAAAGGAGAAAATCAATTGGCCAGCCATTTGGAATTTTCTGAAAGTTAAAGAAAATGATTGAAATTAGATCTTTTTGAAAAAAGTGGTAAAATGTATTTTATTATTATATTTTTTTTTTTTGAAAATATGACATATGTTGGCCCACGAGGAAATCGTATGGGGTAACATATGTCAACTTGGAGTTTAAGAAAATTTTTGAAGAAATTTTGAGAATTTGAAAGGGGTTTTCTTACAGGTTCCAAAACACAACGGACAGAGTTTCCCCTTGCCCGAAGGCTTATGAAATTGTGAGAAAGCCCAAGTAAAAAGGAATAGTTTAACCCTCCCCACCCTTAGAAGTCAAAGTGGGAGTGGGGGGGGGGGGGGGTTAAAACTAAAATAGTTTGGAATGAAATCAAAAATTTTGAATTTTTTTCAATTTTAAGGATTTATATGTTGAATGAGAAATTTATCGACCACAAATCCATAAAATTTAAAAGGATATCCAGAGATCTGATTTGACACTGTCGCCTCACAGGCTAGGCTGGGGCAGAAGGTCAAAATCAGAACAAAAAATCTGGATAAAGCCAAATTTGGAGGTGGAACCTCTCTTTTAATACTTTGTTATTATTTTAGATGTTGGCCACACTCACCCAAGGAAGAAATGGGCAAAAGGACCAACGGAAGAAATGGTAGTTGAAACTACCGATGAAACGAAATTCTGCCACTATTAAAGATGGGAAGAGAAATTTGGTCCCACCGAGCGTGCCATTTTTTGTTGGTGGAATTTTGGAAAATAGGTTTTGAAAAATATTAGTTTTCTTTGGGGATTTTAAGATTAGAGTTGAGTTCTAATTCTAAGGTCGAATCGACTCGTTAGAAAGAGTATATCACCCCGAAGGACGAAAATAAACTTTCATAACGGTGTTCAGACTTAGAATTATGTAAACTCATCTTGAATGTTATGATCGGGTTCTAAGGAGAACTTTATATGACCCCGAGGGGACAAAATATAGTTCAACTAAATACCCAATTACAATATTCAAGAAACATGATCGTCGCATTCACATCCAAAGCCTTATCGAAGAAGGGTGTATCTCCCCAAAGGGAAATGAGACCACTCTACGATAATCCTTCTAATGCAACTATGATGATCATTATTTAACTTTTCCCAAAGAAATCTAGTGAAGTTTTAGAAATTGAGTTTTCTTTAAAATCTGGTGTGTGGGGTTCCAAATCTCCTACGAGTGCAAGCCCTCGTAGTTAATTACATCGTAGGGAGATAAAATCTCCTACGAAAACTTCCGATTAAAATAATGGCAGAATTTTGTTTAGAATTTCTAGGAGTGATATCAAAGTATGAATGAAATTATTGGAAAATCAAAAGGGAATGGATCAAAATTGAGCAGTTATTAACGGAGTTAAAGGATGAGAGGTAGGGGACACTTTGAGATTCCAGAACCATCCGGGAGTGTCCCAACTTAATCTAAGTGTTGGGCTTTATGTTTTGGATTTGAAATGATATTTAATTAGAATTGAGCATTTTATTAGAAATTTGGGACTATATTCCCGAAGTTTGGGGTCTTATAATCAAAGATCTGCCCCGGAACCTAAATCTATTTTGGACACTGGACCACAGTCGTCCGATCCTAACTAATGCAGTGCAAGGTCTGGACTTACCCCGGCCTGGATTGGGGAGCCAGCTAACCACCTAATCGATTTAAAATAGATGAATCCGGTCTTTTATGAAAGAGTGGTAGGGACGTTATAATTAAAGTTTTGGGGAGGCGGGGCCGACATCTAGAGATTTTCCTAATTGACCCCTTTGACTTATGTTGGGTGCTAAAATGCTAAGGACTATGAAATTAAAATTTTGACTCTTTAATTTGTATCTAATGCGATGCAAGCTGGTTAACAACCTCAAATCAAATATGCTTGAAATTTTAAAAACAGGCTTATAAAATAATTTTTTTTAGAAGACTGGACTTCCCCAGGTCCGGCACCTCGTCCTCATAGGTCAGACTATCCGGACTCTACCCGTAGGCGGGGAAGGGTCTAAAGCAAGGAAAGAGTAATGCAGAAATATGCATGCGACCCCGGGGTCGATCCCCGGCTAATTCCCTAGATTCGTTATCTTTCTATGTTATTTAGACTCACTAAAATTTTAGACTTTTAAGGTTATGAGTAGAAAACTTTCACACCCTCACGAGTCTCACGTATCCAGGCGAAAACAAAAAAGCGGCATGCAATCGCCAAAAAACTAGTAAAAACAAGTAATCCTAAAGGCAATCAAATCATCACATCAAATATAAATTAATTAATAAATGTCCATAGGCAGAATTGCCTTGCTTATTACAAACCAGAATATTACAGAAAGTAAAGTGGCCGGGCACCACTGACAACAACCCGGATTCTAAACCTAGTAATGACGCAAGTTATTTTGAGTGGGATACTCTCAATCTTCAAATCTTCAAATCTTCAATCTCATTCTCCTTTTGACTCCTTTACTTCGATCTTCTTGGAATCTTCGTAGTGGATTACCCAGATGGACAAGAGGGCACTTCCCTCTAAGGGGGAAGGCCACTCTTTCCTCTTTGGGTAAGGAAGAGGTATGATCCAAATTTGGATTTCCAAATGGAAAAGGAATGTTCCCTAAAGGGGTATCCTTTCCTCTTTGGAATCCAAGCTTTGGATCTATGTATCCCAACTCAAAATCAAACTTTCACAACACTTGACACTTACACAAATTACATTTATATCAAAAAAAAATCTAGACTCACCTGCAGGGTTATCCTAAGCAATTAATATATATAAAGTAGTTATTCCCAAGCAGTTGTATATGAGCAGAAAAGAAAGTAAACACACTGGCCACGCTCTTTTTGTAATTTGGGGGGCTTTAGCAGCTGAAGCACCTGTGCAAAGAGTTTATAATATTTATGCATTTTTTTAATTTGCCCCCTTTTTATATTGCCCTGCATGAGCGTGGCCACCTGCAGAAAACTGTGTCAACATCCAGATCGTACCTAACCTAAGGGTAATCTAGTCGCCAAACACATCAATCCATCCACAGAGTACAGAAAAAGTAAGCAGACACAGCAAAGCAATTTCATCCACAACATGCAGTGAAAACTACGAAAAATCCGGCACACAGCAGTAAAGTAAACACCGGCCTAACCTAGATCTAGAGTTGGTTGTCCTAGCACATCATCTAAAGTGTATGAGAAAGGTCGTGTGGCTGGGGTAGATCCTAAAGTGGGTTATTAATTGAAGTTGTCTAAAAGTGTGGATTTGTTAAGGCTTAAGAGGGAATTTAGATTAAAATTTAAGTATTAATGAATTAAGAATTTTATTTAGACATATTTTAAAAGTTAATTGATTACTACCTTTGTTTCACACTGAAGCCGTGAAGTTTATTTCACCTTCCTTGGGGCTAAGCTAATAGCCTCGTAGGCCTGGGTTACCCAGTAGTAATCGGGGTTGATTAAGTTATTTAAATTGGTTGGAATTAAAAGAGTGGATTAATATTAAAATGAGTTAGTTTGCCATTAATTGATTCGTGGCGTTGTGCCACCAGGCTCGAGGAACCAGCCTCCTTAGGACACTTAGCCCCGCAGCCCGGAGTAATCCAGCCGATAAACCAAATTAATGTAATTGAATTAGAGATTTTTAAAATGTTAAATAATTAAAAATTAATCCATTTTAAGGTTTGACACCCTTTAGAATTCATTCGTGGCGTTGTGCCACCAGGCTCGAGGAACCAGCCTCCTTAGGACACTTAGCCCCGCAGCCCGGAGTAGTCCAGCCAATAAACTTCAACTTTAGGATGGTTGTTGTGTTTTAAAGGATTTGTTAAATTTTTTAAGCATTAAACCAATATTTTCTGAGTTTTAGAATGATTTGAGCTTTATGAATATTTTAGAATATTTTAATGATTTAATTAAGGGGTCAAAAGTTGAATTTTTTATTAAGCTCAAATTCTAGAATGTTTGTATTTTATTAAAATACTAGGCCTAATTATGAGTTGTTAGACATGTGGCACATTCAATTTGGAGTTTTCTATCAAAAGTTATGATTTTTAGAAGTTTTGACCCGGTTTTGACCTAGAGTTGACCAAAATGTTGACTTTTGACTTTGACCAGATTTTGGGGGTTTGAAATTTTTGGAAAATACTAGGTTTTAATTAGAGTCATTATCCACTGAGTTTGATTGATTTGGAATTTTCTATAATTAATGGTGAATTTTAGAAGTTTGGATATTTATGATAATTTTTAATTATTTCAATTAAAGGCTATTCTAGTGATTTGGGCCTAAATGGATTTCAAACTCCTTGAAATCTCTCCCAAAGATCAGAGGTGATCTAAGGGGAGATTATCAAGCATTAAATTAATTCTTGGGATTTTTAATGATTATTAATTAATTAATATTAATTAAACATTGAATTTTACTTAAAATTAAATTAAGGCTTAATTTGATGTCCAGTCAAGGGGCTTTTAATTCTCATGGGTTAAGGGTTCAACACTGATTAATTTGAAGTATTAAACTTAAATTTTAGATTTAAAATGGATTTATTAGGATTTAATTAAGGCTAAGGGGAAATTCTAGCAAGGGCAAGCTATGGCTCCTAATTGGTGAACCAAATGAACTCCAAATCTGATGAAATTTGGACCATGGGGTCACCTGATCCCAAGGCCTAAACACACCAAATTTGGGCTCAATTTGAATACTCTAAGGTGGCTAACTAAGCCACCTATGGTGAGCTCTAAGTCACCTTCAAAAAATCTTAGGGAGCTATCCTAAGGTTGGATTGGGGCAAAGTCAGTGGCCCTAAACTCCGTATCCTAAGCATAATCAACACACAAAAAACCAGATCCTAATTCTCATTGGATATGCTTAAATCCCATTTTGAATTTAAGGGTCAACCCATGACCCTTAAACTCAAAATTGGGGGAAAGTGCCCTTAGACCTTTAAAACAGGGGTGACAAAATTTGGACATGTCAAAGACATGCCCAAATTCAATCTCCCAAAGTTCCACGCCCTGGAGACTTAACTATAAACAGTAATTGCATAAATTGAAATAATACCATTAATGAAATTAAGCTTAGAACACATGCAATTAGGGCCTGAAACCATAGGGCTTTTGAAGGTCTCCCTGAGACCTTTCCAATGAGCCTAAGAACACCTAATTTGGTCAAGTGTGCAGGGAGATATGGATTTTTGAAGTTCCCTTGATTTTCTAGAATTATTAATCCAGCCATTACACAGTCAGCCGCGCTTTACACGCGGCGCGTCCCGATTGGCTGGGCAATCATTGGCGCTGACTGGGTAACGGTTGGATTAATCGTAGCCATCGGATGCGGGATCAGACGACTAGGATTCAAGGCGCTCCGGAACCACGGGATTTAATCCGAGCCGTTGATCGGAATCAACGGCTGAGATTTTGTCTTCAACCTCCGCTCTTATCCGAGGCCGCGAACCTTCTCCGGCATGATCCAATTGATCCCACTGGCGAACTTCGACAAAATTTCACAGGGAGGATCAGGGCGGTGGAAACCTTCAATCCAACGGTGGAAATCCGTTGGGGTGAAGGTTTCCTTCACACTTGACCGGACTACCTAGCTAGGGAGCTCGGGATGAAGGAATTACCGCAGAGAAAGTCTCAACGAATGAGCTTCTCTATCTGGAAGCTTCAGGAGACGAAGGCGAGCAGGTTTCCTTCAGGGACCGCGACTGGAGGGCGGCCGGAGGTAGGACTTTGAGCGGGACGTCGAAGCCTTTCACCGGAGTTCGGTCGAAGTAATGAAAGGAGAGGTCTGGGAGCTCTAGGGGAGACACTGGGAGGTTGAGGGAACTCTGGGGAATCGTTTCGAAATGCTGGGATCGATCCTTGAGCTCTGGGGAGCACCAGCCTATTCAGCCTCCTCCCGCGAGCTCAGACGGCCAGGATTGAATCGGAGGAGCTCTCGGATTGATGCCAAGTGGAAAGGGGCACCGTTCCAGAGAGCTCGTGAGCCTCAAGCAGGCAAACCACAGCCTTTGGAAGGCTTTCGGTCAGGATCGGCCTGGGGGGACCACCGGAACTTGCTCTCCATTGGTTCCGACCGCCGCCGGCCACGGTCTGGGTCGGGTTGACCAGGGAAGGCCGATGGGTGACACACTGGAGCTGGGAGTGGAGTCAAATTGGTCTGGGGAAGCCGGGATCGATCCGGTGGCTCGGTTTGGCTCAAACCTGCTTGGTTTGAGTCGAATTGAGCTCGATCCAGGTCAGGCCAGACTCGGGACTAGATATGGGAGGTAGGTCTGGGTCTGGTGCACCCAATGCAAGTGGCAATTGGGTCCAATTTGATCTGTGTCAAAGGTTGGCTCGGGTTGATCCAAATCTGCTCGGTTCGGGTCGATTTGGGCTCAACCCAGGTCAGGCCAGACCCTGGGCTTGAAGTGGGAAGTGGGTCTGGGTCTGGTGCACCCAATGCAAGTGGCAATTGGGTCCAATTTGATCTGTGTCAAAGGTTGGCTCGGGTTGATCCAAATCTGCTCGGTTCGGGTCGATTTGGGCTCAACCCAGGTCAGGCCAGACCCTGGGCTTGAAGTGGGAAGTGGGTCTGGGTCTGGTGCACCCAATGCAAGTGGCAATTGGGTCCAATTTGATCTGTGTCAAAGGTTGGCTCGGGTCCAAGTGTTTTTGGCTACTTTGGGTTAGCCTAACTATTGACCCAAGCTAGCCCAAGGCATGGGCTGGCTGGAGGGGGTGTATTGGACCTAGGGCCACCTATGGGAGGTGTTGGCTAGGTTCAATTGGGTTTAGGTTGAGAGTTGGCCCAATCCCAAGTGCTTTTGGGCACTTTGGGTTAGCCTAACTCTTGACCCAAATGAGCCCAAGGATTGGGCTGGTCAAGGAAGGTGTATTGGGTCAATGGGAACCCAATGGCACCTTGATTTGGATTCAATTTGATTAAGATCAAAAGATGGCTCGAGGGAGGTCTCTCTTGGGTCACTTGGGTCAAACCATAAGGCTAACCCAAGTGAGCCCAAGGCTTGGGTCACCAAGAGGGGTCTCTTGGGTACCCAAGGGTTCATCCCATACATTCAAAGGACTTGGAATGGACTAGATTCAAAATTTTGAAAGGGGAGGGGTGTATGGATCCATGGGTCAAACTTGGTTGACTTGGTCAACCAGGTTGACCCAAGGTCTGGGTTTGAGTTCAACAAGTTGAGTTTGATATTTGAAATTCATTGGAAGTGGTTTCAAAGAGTTTGGAATTGATTTGAATTGAAATAGCCATTTGAAATCTCATAAGGGTATTTTAGTCAATTTTGGCCCATTGGTCAACTAGAGTCAAAAATGGTTCTGAAAAATGCAGTTTACTGCTCAATGGGTTAAAATCAAGAGTCTGGAAGTGATTGGAAGCTTGGATAAGGGTTCCAAGGTCAAGATCTCAAAGGGGTTAGGTTCAGTGGCATAGGCTGTAAATATTTGAAGGTTTTACAGCCTTTGGATTTTAATTCAGATTCTCGAGTTTAGAGACCTCAAAATGAGCTAAAAGTTGGAGGGTAACCTCTAGAGACATGTCTTATCACTTTACAAGTGATAGACCTTGAATCAGAGACCATTTGAGTGGGTTTTGAAATGTTTGAAAAATCTCTAAAAAGGGTCTTTAGGACAAGGCCTTGAGACTTAGGATTTGAGTCTGGATTTCTGGATTTGGGATAGATTTTAAGTTGGAATGATTAGTATTGAAGTATCCAAATCATTTACAATCATGTGGTGATTGTTAATGAATGGATGAGGCCAAAGCTAGATTGAAGCTTGGATCAAAATCTAGGTTAAAATTGGGATTCTCAAGTGGATTGAGTCAAAGTTTGGATATGTTTGAAATTTGAATTAATTTGAATTTGAATTGGATGGAGTCTGAGATTTAAATTGATCACAGGTAGGGATCAAATTGAAATTGGAGTGGATCAAATATAGGAATTGATTTGAGGTTGAGGTTGATCAAGGGTGGAGATTGATTTGAAGTTGGAGTGACCCTAAGATCTAGAAGAATTCTAAGATCTAGGATTTAAGGGAATCCTAGGCTCTAGAGTGGACTCTAAGGTCTTGGATCTAGAAGGATCCTAAGGTCTAGAGTGGATCCTAGGGTCTAGGATTAAATCTGGATTCTGGAAGGGTCTTAGTGACCTCATACAAAAATGAGGTCAACAACATCCTGTTAATATATCCAAACCAGCCGAAACAGCAAGTGTATCTATCCCTTAAACAAGTAATGATATAACCCAACAACCAACCATCAGCATTATTGTACATATCACAATAATGAGAAGGAGCATTATGGTACTTTTTAAGAATATGAGAATAGGAAAATTTTTACAAGAACAAGCAATTTAAAAAGATTTATAAATTAAAAGCTATCAAACAAGACTACTAACACTTAGCCAAGTGGAAAAACCTACAGCTCCATGGCTAGGAGCATGTTTAGCTTGGAAAATTTTACCCATTCTAGTGATCATTAGAAGAATTGGTCCATGCAAACCACCAACAAATACATAAATACATGACCAGTAGATGATCCAGGCAACAATAATTACTAAGAAGTCCCAGCCTAATATAATATCTAACTCCAAAGCAAATAAGTTAAACCAAAATCCACCAATAGGTATCAAACAACCTAGCCAAACTACCCAGATAACAAAAAAGGATAAAACTAACAAAATCGGCTATAGTCATAGCATCCATGAAAAAAATATCACCCATTGCCACAAAATCATTCAATAAGACCAAACGAAGCCACAAAAGATCTAATTATGAGCCCACATATAACAAATAATATAAAAATGATTCAAACATGAGAAAGGAGCTGCCATATAATGATAAAAGTCAAAATACATCTAACCCATTAAAAGATCAGGGCCATTAGAGCTCAGGATTAAGTACGTATTGTAACCATCATGAAAAAACCCCCAACGCTACTCAATTTTAAACCCATACACTCTTAGGTATATGAAATAAAAGGGGTGAGTAATAAAAAAGAAAACCACATAGGGTGTTACTCCCATAATGACTGCAACAATAAAGAACCAATCCCAAACACTGAAATAATAAGTAATCAAAGAGACATTAAAATTATTGATCCCAACCCATAAAAAAAATAAAACCCCCAATCATTCCCTCAATATAGTCCAAATAGAATAGCCCCAAAAATGTTACAAGCTAAAACATGCCCAGCCAACACCTAGTGAATAAAATAACCAACCAGCAAATTTACCTTAGGGAAAAGAAAAGCAACAAAAGTGGATGATTCAGGGTTCAAAAGATTCTACTCACTATTAAAGCCCTTCACTTCCATACACCAAACAATATTGAGATTAATAGGATTAGCAATACAGATCATAAAACCAAACCAAAAGAACCTAAATATCATAAAATTAAAGTAAAAGGCAACACACGAATCCTCTGACCAGAAATATGGTTCAACGGTGGAAAATTTGTCAAGGAAGACATAACTGCTAGGGAAGATAATAAAATGAAATTCTGACATAAAGTAAATTCATTTTATCTAGCCTAATCATGCCTTTCGGAGAATTAGGTAAATTAGAAGTAGTAAAATCTGTTAGACAATCTATACCATAACTCAAATTGTCTAACCAATCACCACAAGCATTACCTTCCCTATGAACTTCCAAAATATTAAAGTTAACAAATATTAATAGCTGCTTGATATCTCTAATAAGATAGAAAAATTTCATATTGCAAATACTATCCAATTAGTTTCTAAGAAAATGAATAATGGAAATGGCATCCACCTCAATCCAAATATTAGTAATACCAAGAGAGATACATAATTTAAGCCCATTCAAAATAGCATAAAGTTCATCCATCATCACAGAACATTTATCCAAAGGGCCAGCAAAAGTCTTGATCATGTTACCACTATAAACCATTCATACTTTTATAAACTGATCCATCAGTATTCAGTTTAAAAGGGTTTTGAGAAGGTTCTAACCAATAAATCTGATTAGGGTAGTCCATATAATTGCCATTATTAAATAGAATAAAAAGTTATGAACAAAAAAAAAAAATCCTAATAGTCATGGGGGTCAAGAGGTTAGCATTTAAAAGCTTCAACAATTTATCTTTAATGTTTTGTATAATAATGTGATAATCCATGCAAATATTATTGAAAAGGGATTTATTTCTAGCATTCCACAACTACCACATAATGGGGGAAGGAATGAAATTTTTGATATGAACTTTTTAGCTGATTCACCACAAGTCCAACAAATTAGTAATCGATAGGTGAGCAATAAAATAATTTAGCTTGAACATATATTGAAAGTAGACCTCAATTTTGATAGTAATAGGACCAGAAATGAATACTTGATGAATATTCTCGACATGAAAGCAACATTGACACAGTAATAATGAAACCTCTCTTCTTTAAAATGTCATCAATAGAAATATATTTGTGCATGATCCTCCAAATTGAAATAGAAATGGTCTTTGGAATACTTTTATTCCAATTCAAGAAAAAGCTTTACCTATAGAATGCTTAGGTTTAAATACTTTCCGCGCATCCTTTAAACTAAATATACCACTATGAGACAAAATCACATAAAAGCAAACCAAAAGAATCAATATTAAAAGGCAGATTAAAAATTCTAGAAATAACATCTACATGAAACATATCATCAAGTTTATTATAGTCCCAAATATTATCTGTGATAAAATACTCCACCTTAAATGCATTATTGGTAAAAGTATTAAGAATAAAATCAATAGACTAACCTCCTTGCCAATGGTCCTACAAAAAGAAGAGGTCAGCTCTACCAAGGCTCTATTTAACCTTAGGCTCAGCTCTCCACTTGATTCTACAGAGCCATTTACAAACCTTGGAGTCATCTTTATTATAAAAACACACAATAGGATGTTTACCAATAAAATACTTATCAGTCATAAACTTTGCCCAAAGAGAATGTTTAGACCCAAAATTGAACCACAGTTTAAAAGAGAAAGCCTCAAAAAGATTATATATATTCTTGCAACCCAACCTCCATTATTGAAGGGTCCCATAATCATTGATCCTAGAAGACCAAAGTACTTTAGAATTCAAATTAGAACCACACCAAATAAACCTATTAAGTAATTTATCAATCTTATTACAAATAGTGTTGGTAGTTTGTAAAGTTTCAAAAATATTAATAGTTAAGAAACACAAAACATTTTAAGGACTAATCTACCCCTAAAACTAAGAAAATCAAAATTCCAAGAATATAGATTTTTCTGTACATAAGTAATAAGATCTTCATAAAGAAGGTATTCTTCCTACCCTTATACAAAGGGACCCCTAAGTACTTAATAGGTAAAGAAAAACCAGTATAATTCTTAAAAGAACCCAATCATGAGGAACCTTATCGAACACAATAAAAGAACTTTTATTCTTCTTAATATAAATATAACTACAACTTTTATAATCATCTAAAAACTTTATTTGTCTATTAACTTGATCAAAACAAGCATTAAAGAAATTAAAAACATCATTAGCAAAATATAAATATGAAACAGGAAAACCACCAAAAGTTCTATAAAATTTATTCAAAAATATCTCATAATGTTTGGAAATGCCTCTTGAAATATAATCCATGGAAATAATAAAAAGGGATGGAGAGATAGGATCCCCTTGTCTTAAACCATGAGAAGACTTACAAAAAAAAACCATTACTTTTGCCATTAATAATAACTAAGAAATAAGAATTATTGATGGACTATTTAATAAGGTTAATGAAAATTTAATTAAATCCAAACAAAAGCAGGATATGGTAAAGAAAATCCCAATTAATGTTATTGTAATCCTTGGCGATAACTAATTTTAAGATAATGTTACCTCTTGGCACCATAACTTCTAAATCATACATAATTTATTAAATCAATAAAATATCATTCATAACAGATCTACCTTTAAGAAATCTAGTTTAATTATGAGTAATAATTCTTGGATGGAGAGAGATAATTCATAATCAATTTTGAAATCAACTTACTAAGAAAATTACAAAGACTAATAGGTCTAAAATCATTCTAATTATAAGCTTCAGTTGCTCTCGGAATAAGCACAATAGAAGTAGAAAAAAAAACTTAGGCATGATATTACAACAAAAGAAATCATTATTAGTAATAAAAAATCAAATTTAATAATATCCCAAACTTTTTGAAAAAAATTTAGTAGTGTAACCGTCAGTTCTAGTAATAGATTAAATATTTAAATCAAAAACAGTCTCCTAATTTCCTCTAAAGTAGAAAAAGTAGTGAGGGATAAATTATCATCATTATTAAACATATAAGGTATAAGATTAGGATTATCAATAATAGTAGGAGTAAATTTTTTATTAAATAAATTATTAAAGAAATCCACTCCATAAGACGCAATTTCCCTAGCATCTTCAATAAAATAACCATCAACTTTAGCAATTTTATAAATCTAATTGATACCTCTATTTATTTTAACTAAAGTATGAAAATACTTAGTGTTATTGTCCCCATCAATAAGATTCTTATAAGCCACATTCTACTTCCAATAAGATTCTTCCTGAGCACATAACGTAAACAGATAATTTATAGCTTGTTGAAGATTGGAAAAATTTTCATCAAAAGTTAATGTTGATAATTATGCTCTAAAGAATTGAATTTATCCTCAACAGAACAAATATTAGAGAAATTTTTTTCTAAAAATTATGATTCCACCAGTTTAATTTTTTCTCTAATCTCTTTAGCTTAAACCACAATTTGTTCATACCAAAAATTGAAATATCCAGATGCAGGGAGTTGTAGATTTGGTTTCATGAATTAAGGTTTTGATGATTGCAAACATTATGAGTGTCATTTCTCAACTGACTTTTCAGGACTCAAAGATCAGATGGAAATCGGAATCAACTCAAGACTGGTAGATTATGAATGAGTCAGTTTATAATTTTCCTTTTTCCCTTTCTTGAGTCAATTGTAATTGTTTGAAGTGACTGATGTTAAGTAACCCTACACACACACACTTGAGAGATTTAGAATTTCTATTTTTACTCACATCCACCCGGACGATATTATTATCGTCCTGGATGATCGAGTTCAAAACAGAAGTTCTAATCAGGAGTTCTTAGTTAAGGCAGCCGTAATTAATATATCGGCCTAGATGATACTTATATCAGCCAGGATGATATGCTCAATACAGAAAGAAATAGCCGCCATTATCAATATAGGTATTATGTATTTTTGGAAATCGGCCAAGATGATCGTGAGATCGGCCTGGACGATATGGCACAATTATGCCTAAATTGATCCGGTAATTAAGGAAGGAAATAAGGATGATTGATACAATCACATTGTCTTGGATGATCGTAGGATCAACCAAGATGATATATTTAAAAACCCTTAGTTGCTCTTGGCCGATCAGGATTGAACAGCTCAAATTAAGGGCAATGCTCTGGACGATTTTCCTCTAATTTGAACTAATCGTCCGGGATGATTGTGAGATCGGCCTCGAAAATCAAGCTAATTTTTAATCATCTAGATAATCTTCAGGGCGATGTTCTGGCCGATCATCTGTATTTTGAACTGATCATACAGGATGATATTATTATCATCATGGACGATAAAGTCGCCAACTTGCAATTATTGAGCTCCTTTGAATCTCTTCTATTTAAGAGCTCTTGTTCAACGTTTTTGAACATCTTTGGCTGCTTTCTTAACCTGAGAAAACCTAAAGGAGAGAGAGGGAGAGAGAGATAGAGAGAGGATCTTGTGAGGGGGAGCTTGTGAGGGAGATCACAAGGGTTTCTCTAAGCATTATTCCACTTATTCTTCCCTAGAGTCTCTTGTCCTTGGAAGGGTTGGAAGAGGTAAACGTTAGCGATCGATCGAGGTTATCTGCCTACTTCAGGAGGAAGCAAAAAGAGTTGGGTTCTCTTCCTTACCGGGGTGGCAAAAAGGAGGTGTTTTGAAAGGGCTTCTCCGCCTAGCTGTAGGGGCTAAAGGAGAGTCACGTTGGTAGTGCAATACTTGGAGGGTGCCACCGGGGAGTGGACGTATGTCAAGTTTATCGAACCACTATAAACCCTTATTTTCTTTTTACTGCTTCCGCACTTATTTTTCCGTGGTGACTTTGGTTTGTGATATTTATTCTTAGTTTTAAAGAATTTTTTAAAAATACCAAATCACTCCCCCTCTTAGTTAGCCTCGGGACTAGTTCAAAGGGCCTAACATCCCTAATGAACTTTCAAGTGGTATCAGAGCGAAATTCATAAAAATTGAGTTTGAAAACTTTTTGAATTTGATCCATGGCTAACTTTGGGTTTCGTAATACGACTGAAGGATATTTTATTAGACGACCTCCTTTGTTTGACAACCTTCCTTTTGATTTTTGGAAAACTCGCTTGTCTACTTTTTTGCAATCAACTGACTATCGCATGTGGATGCTTATTATTATTTTTTAAAACCAATGCATCAAAATGCATTAAAAATAGAAGGAAAAAACAACACAAACAACTCACTCAAGGAACATCTAAAGCATCACACTCCTCCTTCAAACAATAGAAGAAAGAAGGAGGAATGGATTTACCATGGAGATCTTCCCACATAAAAGATCTATCTATATACAAATTAGCCCAAATGTCCGCTAATTTGTTACCCAGTCTACTAGAATAAGAAAAAATAATTTGCTTGAAATAAAGTGAGAAAGCTAAACTATCCTCAATAACATTGCTAACCTTCCACCTTTTGACTAAAATTTGAAGCAAGTTGATGATGTTCTGGTTGTCACCTTCAATGATAACTCCAAGTGCTTCATACATCCAATCTTTCACCACATTCTTTAGAAACAACACAACACATAATTCTGTTTGAGTCGCATCCCTGTGCAGTATTGGATTACCGAAAGCTATCAGGACTCGACCCTTCTCACTCTTACAACACCTCCAATTCCAGCTCTGTTGTTCTTCTTTTGAGTACCATCTATATTAATTTTAATCCAACCAGGAGGAGGGGGATACCAATAAGAAGACAACAATCGCTGGTTAGCATCCCAGATTTCCGGTTGGAGATCTGAAAAGTTACTATTTACCGCATAAGAAATAACATTTGCAGCAATTAAGTTTTCAAAATCCTCCTTATCCGTGTGAATTAATTTGCACCTACTCTTCCATACAAGCCATACAATTGTGCAGAACAAATTTGCAGTTAGACATTCCCTCCCTACCATCTTCTGTAATCCGACCAAGCAGTTCTCAAAGCTTTCAAAAACAGGAACCTGAAATCCCCATTTATTCAATAGAGTAGCTACATTCCTTATTTTAAAACACCTCCCTCCAATATGATCAATGTATTCTATAACGTCACATCCCCTTGGGCAACCAGAAAAAGTTTTGAGCCTTCTACTAACAAGCAGATAATTAGAAGGAATGCCGTTATTGTAAAGTCTCCACCAGAAAAGTTCTACCTTTGGATTCAGCTTTAACCTCTTCATCCAATTCCTATGATTAGTTCTATCCTCCTGATCCGCATCTACATCCACTGTTAGAGCTCAATGGATTTCCCAGAAAACTTCCTCATAAGCTCCAATTTATCCAAAATCCCTCCTACAATCGGTGTTCTCAGGATTAAATCAATAAGTTGCTCTCCAAACACTTCTCTCAAATTATCCAACTTCCATTGACCCTCTTCAATAAAGTAGCTTAGTTTAAATTCAAAAGGATCCTGAATATTTACAAAGGTTGGCCATCTATCAATACACCTGTCCAAGATCCAAGTGTCATATAACCAATTAATTGAAGATCCAGTCGAAATTTGCCATCTAACTATCTTTTTTAAGGTGTTTAGCCCCCTTGGTTATGATCTTTCAAGTAGGCAAACATCCAATTTTTATATAAGAAGACCACACATCTTCCCCTTATTTAGCTCTCAACACCTGGTTCAACAAAGAATCTAGATTATTGATGAAATTCCAAGCATACTTTGCTCTTAGTGGACCCACCTTTTAAACAGGCGAGAACATCCCCCGGCCACCTTCACTTTTCGACTTACATAATAAATTACATGAAGTATAAGGATTTCCAACTTTACCATTATTCTTACTCCATATAAACCCCCTACACAACTTATCAAATTCTTTTAGAATGCTTAAAGGAACAAGAGAGAGAGAAGATAGGAACAAAGGCAAAGAAAGGAAGGCAGATTTGGTAAGAACTAATTTACCTTCAAGAGAGATGCATCTCTTTCCCCAAATATTTAATTTGCTAGCAGCAGAGCCTAGCAAACACTGGAAATCTACAGTTTTCAATCTCCTTAAAGCCCTTTTAACCCCAAGGTAGGTAAGCTATTTCACTTGTTTATAATTCAGAACATTGTTTACAGCTTTCTTCATTCTTCTCCTTGTGTGGTTGCCAAAGATAATCATGGATTTGGATTCGTTTACTTTTTGTCCCGTCCACTTACAATACTTAGAGAAGATCCATTTCATATCTTTCACCTCCTTTAACTTGGCCTCTGAAAATAGTAAGATGTCATCCTCATAAAGCAAGTGAGACACCTTGGGAGCTAGCCTTGAAATAGAAACTCCTTTATCCAATCTTCCATTTAAAGCATCAGAAAAAATTTGGGAGCATAATATGAATAAAAATTGGGATAAAGGGCATCCCTGCATAAATCCACACTTTCCTTCTATCCAACTAGTTTTCCTCCCATTAATCAAAATGCAGAATTTGGGATTAAGAACACACTACAACAAAAGTTCTATAAATTTGATTGGAAAATTGAAATGAAATAGAACTTGCCTTAATGTCAACCACCCCATACTATCATATGCCTGCTCCATGTCTAGTTTAATAGCAAACATTCCCTTTTTTACTTTTGGACCATTTGAACCTGTTAAAAACCTCCTGTGCCAAAAGAACATGATCCGATAAAGAATGACCTCTTACAAACGCTGCTTGATCCACTGAAACAATCTTATGAATAACTCTTTCCAACCTATTTGAGAGCATTTTAGCAACAATTTTGTAAATAGTCATACAAAGACTAATCGAACAGAAGTTGGTAGGTTCTTGAGGACTTTTGATCTTTGGGATTAAGACTATCACTGTCTTTCCAAGGCTTATCCATCTTACCTGTCGTGAAGAAGTGAACAGCCGCATTCCACACATCTTCTTTGATCACACTCCAAAAGTCTTTCATAAATGAGAATGATATCCCATCTAAACCTGGGGAAATATTCCTTTCCGATTTTTCCACCACCAGTTGCAATTCCTCCCTAGTAAACTCAGCTTCAAGCATATTTTGATCCGCCTTCCCAATAACTGCTGATGGGTTTGGCCATCCATCCAGTGAACATTCCCTTTGTTGCCATTCTAACTTGAAATAATCTTTTTTTTTTTTTTTTGAATTTTTGCTTCATCCTCCGTGATCACACCTTCTACCGTCTTGATATGATGGATCCAGTTATTACTTCTATTAGCATTTGCAAAGTTATGAAAAAAAGCAGAGTTGCAATAACCTTCCTCCATCCACCTTACCTTGGCTCTTTGCTTCCAACATGTGTTGAGCCTGGCCAAAGTGATGTTAAGCTCGTTAATTTTACATCTTAACAACTGCAATTTGTTGAATGAAATCCCTTCATCCACTTCTTCAACCTGAATTTCCAGAATTTCCTTTTTCAAGTTATCTCTCAACTGAGATAAATTCTTATGTTTCTCTTTGCTCCAGAATAAGAGAGCCCTTAAAGCTCTCTTAGACTTCTTATTTAGGATACCAGCCGGGTCACCATAACACTTCTTCTCCCATATTTTTCTAACCAAAGCGGTTGCACCATAATAAGAGGCCCAAAACTCTTCATAACGAATATCCCTCTTCACATATTCCACTGGTTTGAATATGTCTATCACAATAGGACAATGGTCCGAAGAAATGCGAGGAATGTGTTTGACAAGAGCTAAAGGAATGTTGTTTAAAGCTGAGGAGTTGATTAGACACTTGTCCAATTTCTCCCATATACGATTGCTACCGGATTTATTATTACACCAAGTATATCTTGGCCCCATCGAACCATATGAAGATCATTGTTGATCAAGAAACTCTAAAAATCCTTGGAACCTTGGGTCAATCTGAATTTCTTCCCACCTCTTTTCTCCTCCTGGGAAAGAATACAATTGAAGTCCCCTCCTATAACCAAAGGAAGATCATCAGAGAAAAGCTTACCAAGAACTACCCAAAGCAATTTCCTTTCCTGAGCAACGGTGCTATCATAAACCGAAGCCACCTTCCAGTAACCTTTTCCTAAGACCTTCAAATTACCCACCACCATTTGGAAGAATACTCTATTGCTGAAAAATCAGCTAAATCATTCCTCCATACTACCAACAGACCTCCTGAAAGGCCAACTGCCGGGACAATAAAAAAACTCCACTTGTCTCCCAGTAGCTTCATAATTTAATTACTGTCTACTAAGTTAATCTTCGTTTCAAACAAACTAACAAAGAACACTCTGTGATCCTTGATCACCTCCTTAAGATAAAGAGCAGCCTCCACCTTCTTTTCTCCTCTACAATTCCAAAAAAGAAAAGCACTCATTATTTAAAGATGGGGGAGAAGGGCCCCCAGCCTTTCTTAACTTTTCACTCTCCCCTTTCCTATTATGAGGAATGATATTACCTGCTCCCAGGGATTTCAGCTCCTTGCTGAGTTTAGCTTTCCTTTCCAAAGAACAGTTCTTCCCAGAGATTGGCTTCTCCAAAGAATTATCCTTCTTTACAAATAACCTCAAATTTCTCATCCCATTCCCATCCACAGAACATTAATAGCCTCCATCCAAAGATCTAATTAATTCTCCTTCCTTAGGACCTCCATCAGCTTTATCATATGCAACCACCTAATTTCCTTCCTCCTATAAATAAGAAAGAGAAGAAAATTGATTCTGAATCTTAACAGCAACATTCATCTTCGGTATAACTTTAAGATTGGTTATTGGAATATCAAGCTGCTTATTAATATCTAAAACCTCTTCAGAACTAACCTCCTTAACTGGCACCTGGGAAGCTCTAACTTTAAGATTGGTTACTGGAATATCAAGCTGCTTATCAACATCTAAAACCTCTTCAGAACTAGCCTCTTTAACTGGCACCTGGGCAGCTCTAACTTCCTCCTCTGTCTTGTAAACAGGATTAATAGCCTTTGAACCAATCGACTTCTTCTGATTAGGAACTCCAATCTTTGGGACGAAAATTTTCTTCATTTGGACCAAAAATTTCCTATTGAAAGATCAACTAAATGAGGATTCCATTCTTTAGCCACTGTATCACTATGATGAACATCAGAATCAGGCCCCACCTTTTCTTTTAAACTTATACAAGTATTACCATCATGTCCAGCTTTTCCACATTCACTACAAATTTTAGAAATTCCCTCATATTCTACCTTTTGAAAGAACTTTCCTGATAAACCTTCCACCCATACTCCTTGAGGCAATTTTGAATCGAGGGTAATGCGAATACAAACTCGAGCAAATTCCCTCCTACTCCACTGAAATAAGTTTCTATCCAGAAGATACGGTTTGCCTACCTGAGAAGCAATTCTGCATATGTTGATCTCATACCAACATTGTAGGGGAGATTAGGCAACCTAATCCAAACCAGGGAAGAAATTCCCTTAAGTGAGTTGGGATTGAAATTTACATACCATCTATCCAGTCCAACCACATGACCTCTAACCCACCAAGGTCCACCTGCAAGAACCTTCTCAACCGCTGAAGCATCTTCAAAAGAACAAAGAATCCAACCAAGACCCAAGCCAGTAATATGGAATTTCTCAAACTTATCCTACTGTATGTGGATTCTTATTAAAGAAGGATATTCTCCACCTTCTCGTGAAATTAACAAAAATAAAACTGAAGTTGCTTTTAATGAATGGAATTTTGATGAATGGGATTTAGCTCAACTTAATGCGAAGTGTTTGAATTATTTTTTCTGTGCTTTAAAATCTGAGGATTACATGCGTGTCTCTACTTGCTCTACTTGAAAAGAGATATGGGATAGGTTGTGCATTACTTATGAAGGAATTAATAAAGTGAAACAATCTTGTTTGAATATTCTCTTGCATGACTACGAGCTTTTTTGTATGAAACCTTCTGAATCAATTTCTGATATGTACACACGGTTTACCCAAATTGTAACTTCTTTGCATGCCTTAGGAAGAAAACTTTCAAACTATGAAATAGTGAACAAAATCTTAAGATGTTTTCCTTCCTCTTTTGATGCTAAAATCACTGTAATTACTGAATCTAAGGATTTAAGCACCTATTCGATTGATAACTTACTTGGCTCACTCATTACTTACGAGTAAGGGGTGAATCAAAGAAATCTTGAT
Source organism: Dendrobium huoshanense (assembly GCA_016618105.1). Taxonomy (NCBI): domain Eukaryota; kingdom Viridiplantae; phylum Streptophyta; class Magnoliopsida; order Asparagales; family Orchidaceae; genus Dendrobium; species Dendrobium huoshanense. Next base: position 13,342,656 of record CM028345.1, on the reverse strand, counting down.
GCAGGTGAGAAAAAGAAAGAGAAAATAGTGGCACTGAAGGTGCACAAATCAGACTCTGACTCTTTCGGGTCTGAAAGCAATGACTTTCCCCTAATCACAAGGCAAATCAAAAACTTTCTAAGGAAGAAACATAAGCATTATCAAAGTTGGAGAAAAGGTAATTATAATAAATATCCTAAAGGATCGTCTGATGTGGTTTGTTATGAATGCAGAAAGCCAGTACACGTGAAAGCAGATTGCCCTACACTCAAGATGCACACAAGCAAAGAAAAGAGTGAGGAGAAATCCAAGTTTAGAAAAGACAAACGAGCCTCCAAAAGGCATTTTGGGTGGATTCTGCATCAGATTCATTAGAGATAGAACCAGAAGATGAAATAACAAACTTGTGCTTAATGGCAAATGATAATCTTGATCATGAAGAGGTATGTGAACTTTCCTATGATCAACTTCTTGAAGTTTCAAAAAAAAATTCATGCATCATATAAGAAACTTAAGAAAACACGTGCTAGCTTGAAATTGGAAAATTTAAATTTATAAAAGGAGCATGAAGTTATTCTCAAAGATCATTCTACGATTGATTCAAATAACATGACTCTACTTGATGAATTTAATGAGTTAAATAAAAAGCAATGTGAATTAATTGAAGATCATGAGTCATTAAAAGTCACACACACCTCACTTTAATCTGATTTTAAAAATTTTAAAAAGATGGAGAAAATTTTAAGGATTGGTAATGATGCCTTAAAAATTACTAACTTGAGGATTCAAAATGAATTTGATACATTTAAGAAAACTAGGATGACACCAACACTTGATCAAAAGCTAAAACCTAGGAAGAGGCATTATAACTCAAGACATTTAAGGAATCCTTTTCCAGGTGTTAGATGCTTTTCATGTGGCATGCTAGGACACATCTCACACACTTGCACTATTCATCATAGTATACATTGGATGTGGAGACCAAAGGTGCATGATTTATGGCAAACCACACATGCATTACATTCTACTTTTCATAAGAAGTGACCCAAACCTATTTGGGTTCCTATATCTGACATTTGATAATTTTGTAGGTGGGCTCTCACAAAAGGCCTCGTAAGAGTATGTGGTACTTGGAAAGCAGATGCTCTCGACATATGACTGGTGATCCCAATCAATTTGTTTTGCTGGAGTTCAGGACTAGAGGCAAGGTTACTCTTGGAGACAACACCACTAAGAAAGTGGTAGGCTCAGGTATAATTGATAATTATAAGAACCTTATGATTGAAAATATTTTGCTTGTAGATGGATTAAAGCATAACCTGCTCAGCATCAGTTAACTTCATGACAAAGGCTTCATCGTGTAATTCTTTGCAAATTCATGCATTGTAAGTTTAAGTAACAATACTATTTTACAGGGAAAGAGGATGAACAACGTCTACATGCTTGATTTAAATAACATTGAATGTGCTGCTTCATTTTGCATAAAAATAGTTGTTGATGATTTATGGTTGTGGCACTGAAGATTATGTCATGCAAGTATGAAAATCCTTAGGAAAGTGACCCAAAAAGACTTAGTTAGAGTTGTCCCTGAAAGTTCGATGGGGATGTTAAGCCCTATGAACTTAGTCCCAAACTAACCAAGAGGGGGGGGTGAATTGGTATTTTAAAAACTTCGTTTTTAAACAAAGAAATAAAGTAACATAAAACCAAATCACACCACGAAAATAATGCGGAATTAAGCGTGCGGAAGCAAGAAAAGAAACACAGAGATTTATAGTGGTTCGGTCGACTCGACCTACGTCCACTCCTTGGAGGCACCCTCCAAGTATTGCACTACACAAAAAGTGACTCTCCTTTAGCCCCCCACGGCTAGGTGGAGAAACCCTCACAAGAACCTCCTTTTTGCCACCCCGGCAAGGCAGAGAACCTATCTCCTTTTGCTTCCTCCTGAAGCCGGCAGAGAACCAGAACCAACGGCACAACTCCTTACCTCTACCGACCCTTCCACGGACGAGAAACTCTAGACGAAGACGACGCAGAGAGATCCTTGAAGCAACCCTTGTGAAACCCCTCACAAGCTCCCCCTCACAAGATCCTCTCTCTCTCTCTTCTCTCTCTCTTTCTCTCCTCAAGGTCTTCTCAGGTCAAGGCAGCAGCCAAAGGTCTTTAAAAAACGTTGAACAAGAGCTCTTTAAATAGAAGAGCTTCACAAGAGCTCATTAATTGCAAGTTGCCGACTTTATCGTCCAGGCCGATCTGGACATCGGCCTGGCCGATCAGTACAAATTAATGAAGATCGGCCAGAGCATAGCCCTGAATGGAAAACAGGACGATTGAAAAATAGCTTGATCGTCCAGGCCGATCTTACGATCGTCCTGGCCGATGAGTTCAAATCAGAGGAAAATCGTCCTGACAATAGCCCTGAATATGGCCTGGCCGATACTGATCGTCCTGAAGTAACTTAAGGTTTTGACTAGATCGTCCTGGCCGATATTGCGATCGTCCAGGACGATATGATCGTATCAATCATCCTTAATTACTTCCTTGATTTCCTGAACAATTATGGCATAATCTGTTAATATCGTCCAGGCCGATCCGAGGATCGTCCTGGCCGATAATTTAAAGATATGCTATACCATACTTGTCTATGGCGGCTATTTCTTTCTGTTTTGAGCTTATCGTCCTGGCCGATACACGTATCGTCCAGGCCGATCGGTTAACGTTGGCTGCCTTAATCAAGAATCCTTAATTAGACTTTCTGTTTTAAGCTGATCGTCCAGGCCGATAAAATATATCGGCCTGGCCGATATGAGTAAAAACAGAATTTCTAATTCTCTCAAGTGTGTGTGTGAAGGGTTACAAAGTATCAGTCTTTTTGGCTATTACAAGTGGACTCAAAAGATAAAAATAAAAGTACAGACTGACTCAACCCTAACCCTACGCATTCCTGAACTTGGCTCCTTTTTGATTGTCCGATCGTCGATTCCTGAAAAGTTAGAAGCAACAAGCTATCCAAGAAAAGCAGTGTTTGTCAATCATCAAAACATAAGACATGAAAAATAGATTTGCAACAATCTCCCCCTTTTTGATGATGGCAAAACATATTAAAGGGATTTAATCACAACCATGAAACACTAACCTCATAACCTTATCATAAACTTCTCCCCCTTTTGACATATCAAAAAGGAGGGTACATGAAAGCATAGTAAAAGAAATTCCCTTTTTTTTTTTTTTTTTTTTTTTTTTTTTTTTTTTTTTTTTTTTTTTTTTTTTGAGCATATCAATGATATAGTATTCCATGTGATTGTTTTAAAAATTTGTGAGTTAATGTGTTACCAATCACATTTAATCCATAGAATAGGAGAATATCCGTTCATGGTTTACCCTTAGCCAAAAACGTTGTCTTAGGGTAGAATCGGCTTTTGGAATCAATAACCTAACTCAAATAATTAATTGGATATGAGAAAAAGAATCTACCCATCACTTGGCATAAGGAAAATATCTCCATAAAACAATGAGGTAGATTTGTCACAATCGAATGATAATCGAGATCAAGTCTTTGAGAATCAAAACTTCTAAGTTCTAAAAGATATAAAAAGAGAGAATAGCTTGCTTTTGAGTGGGCTCATTTTATGCCTCTTGTCAATGTTGTGGCGCTTTGCGCATCCTTTTATAGATTTTTCAATTTTTTTGGCGTCTTTGCGCTTCTTTTGTTGGCATCATTGGCCAAAATTTTTTTTTTTTTTTTATTTTTGCAAGCTAGATTCCCTTTTAGACTCTTTTTAAAAAACTTAGTTGTGAATATATCTTCTCAGATATTAGAGAATAGGAGCTCTCTCTCTAACATAGGGAAGAATTACCACAAGCAGGATTAATAATTGAAGACAAGAATAACGAGGGATCATGAGGTGACAAAAAAACTTTTAATCATTGTAAATATAAGATAGATTTGCCTAAGCAAGCTTTAGAAGGAATCTTAGTTTCATAAGCAATCTTTTATTTTGAGATAGACTTTTGATTAGAAAAGAAAATTATGCCACTAATACTAAGTTAGGTAAAGAGACACAATCACAAGATATTCATACTATCTAGGGATTAAATGGATGAAAACATATTAACTACAAATTGTTAAAGACAAGACAAGAGATATCATATCAGTGAAGATCTAAAACTAAGGTACATGAAAAGAAAAACAAAAGACAACAAGAAGAATAAAAGAAAAAAAAGTTTTCATGCATTTATGTCAATCACACCCAATCTGGTCCTTAAAGAGCTGAAAGTGTCGAAGGCCAGTGGTTTAGTAAAAATGTCTGCCAGTTGGTTTTCAGTTGTCACATGGTGTAACTCAATGTCTCCCTTAGTCACATGATCTCTAATAAAGTGATGCCTAATGTCAATGTGTTTAGTTCTTGAATGTTGGATAGGATTTTTAGAGATGCATATGGCACTAGTGTTGTCACAAAAAATTGAGATGGTGCTTACATGTATTCCTAGATCCAATACCTGTTGTTTCAACCAAAGAACTTGGGCCACACAACTTCCAAGAGCAATGTATTCAGCTTCAGCAGTGGACAGTGCAACAGAATTTTGCTTTCTACTAGACCAAGAGACCAAGGATTGTCCAATGAATTGACAAGTTCCAGAGGTGCTCTTTCTATCCACCTTGCATCCTGCAAAATCAGAGTCAGAAAAACCAATAATCTCAAAAGAAGTGCTATGTCTAGGGTACCAAATCCCTAATCCTTGTGTCCCCAAAAGGTATCTAAAAATCCTTTTAATAGCAGTCATGTGGGATTCCTTAGGGTCGGCTTGAAACCTAGCACAAAGACAAACACTAAACATAATGTCAGGTCGGCTTGCAGTTAAGTAAAGTAAAGATCCAATCATGCCTCTATACTTCTTTTGATCAACAGACTTACCACTTGGGTCCTTATCCAACGGAGCACTAGAAGTCATGGGAGTGTTAATTGGCTTGGCTTTGTCCATCTCATATTTCTTCAAAATGTCTTTTATGTATTTTGTTTGATTTAGAAAAGTGCCATCTTCCAATTGTTTTATGCTAAACCCCAAAAAGTAAGACAATTCTCCCATTAAACTCATTTCAAACTCTCTACTCATTGTTTTAGAAAAGTCATCACACAAATTTTTATTTGAAGATCCAAAGAGTATATCATCAACATAAATCTGAACAATGAGTAAATCATCTCCAACTTTTTTAAGAAAAAGGGTGGTGTCTACGCTCCCCTTGACAAACTCCCTCTCTAGTAAGAATGTGCTAAGCCTCTCATACCAAGCTCTAGGTGCTTGTTTTAAACCATACAAAGCCTTTTTTAATTTAAACACATGATTTGGAAATTGAGAACTCTCAAAACCTGGAGGTTGTTCTACAAACACATCTTCTTTTATCTCCCCATTTAAAAAGGCACTCTTGACATCCATTTGAAAAAGCTTAAATCCTTTATAACAAGCAAAGGCTAATAGCACTCTAATGGCTTCCAATCTAGCTACAGGGGCAAAAGTCTCCTCAAAGTCTATCCCTTCTATTTGATTGTACCCCTTTGCCACTAATCTTGCTTTATTCCTTACCACCACTCCTGAATCATTCACTTTGTTCTTAAATACCCACTTTGTTCCAACTACACTTTGTCCCTTAGGTCTTTCCACAAGTTCCCAAACATCATTCCTAACAAATTGATTCAACTCTTCTTGCATTGCTAACATCCAAAACTCATCAGAGAGGGCTTGGTTAATGGTGGTGGGTTCAGTCATAGAGATAAAGGCAGAGTGGTTCACTTCCTTCCTAAGTCCATGTCTAGTCTTAACTCCATTAGAAAGGTCTCCTAAGATCAAATCCTTGGGGTGACTAGTAGAGTATCTCCAATCTTTAGGCAAAGTGTGTGAAGTTTCTCCCCTTTCATCAAAAGTTTCTATTCCTTGGGTGACTCCTTCTACTCCTCCATTACTTAGGTGCTCATTCCCTTTCCCCAAATTTTCTACTCCACTTGTAATCTCTCCAACATCATCATCATCTACTTCATGCTTCTTATGATCAGACTCATCAAAAACTACATGGGTTGTCTCTTCCACCATCAAGGTTCTCTTGTTAAACACTCTAAAAGATTTCCCAACACTAGAATATCCTAAGAAAACTCCTTCATCAGATTTAGGATCAAATTTTCCCAAGTGAGACTTTCCATTATTGTGAATGAAAACTTTACAACCAAAGACATGAAGGTGGGAAAGATTAGGTGTTCTACCCTTAAGGATCTCATAGGGTGTCTTTTCTAACTTGACTCTAACATTCACCCTATTCAACACATAACAAGCTGTGTTAACCGCTTCAGCCCAAAAGTATTTTGGAAGTGAATACTCAGCAAGCATGGCTCTAGCGGCTTCCACTAAGGTCCGGTTCTTCCTTTCAGCTACTCCATTCTGCTGAGGAGTCCTAGGAGCTGAAAAATTGTGGCTAATCCCCTTCTCCTCACAAAAATCTCCAAATCTTTCATTTTCAAACTCTCCCCCATGATCACTATGGATGGTCAAAATCTCACATCCTAGTTTCTTCTGAATCCAAGTAGAAAAGGTTTTAAACTCCTCAAAAGACTCATTTTTATGAGAAAGAAATCTAGTCCAAGTGAATCTCGAATAGTCATCAACAATCACAAAACCATAGACTTTCCCTCCCAAACTTGCTATGCTAATGGGTCCAAACAAATCCATGTGAAGGACTTCTAAAGGTCTAGAGGTGCTAATGTCCTTTATGGGGTGAAAAGAGGAGTGAATTTGCTTTCCTAGTTGACAGGCATCACAAAGGTGGTCTTTTGTAAACTTAAGTTTGGGGACACCTCTAACTAGGTCCTTTTGGGTCACTTTCCTAAGGGTTTTCATACTTGCATGACAAAGCCTCCTGTGCCATAACCAAGAATCATCAATGACAGTTTTTAAGCAAAAAGAAGCAGCACATTCAATGCTATTTAAATCAAGCATATAGACGTTGTTTACCCTCTTTCCTTGCAAAATGGTGTTGTTGCTTAAACTTACAATGCATGAATTTGTGAAGAATTGTACGATGAAGCCTTTGTCACAGAATTGACTGATGCTGAGCAAGTTGTGCTTCAATCCATCTACAAGCAAAACATTTTCAATCATAAGGTTCTTGGAATTACCGATTATACCTGCTCCTACCACCTTCCGGGTGGTGTTGTCTCCAAGAGTAACCTTGCCTCCAGTCCTGGATTCTAGTACAACAAACTGGCTAGCATCACCAGTCATATGTCGAGAGCATCCACTGTCCAGGTACCACATACTCTCACGAGGTCTTTTGTGAGAGGCTTCCTGCAAAATTATCAAATGTTAGTTTTAGGAACCCAAGCAGGTTTGGGTTCCTTCTTATGAAGAGAGGAATGCAATGCATGTGTGGTATGCTGTGGAACATGCATCTTAGGTCTCCACACCCAATGTGAACTATTATGAATTGTGCAAGTGTGTGAGATATGTCCTAGCATGCCACAAGAAAAACATCTAACTCCAGGAAAGGGATTTCTTAAATGATTTGAGTTATAATGCCTCTCTCTAGGTTTTGGCAATTGATTAAAAGTAGATGTCCTCCTAGATTCTTTACATGCTTCTAAATCATTTTGAATCTTCAAGTTTGTGTTTTCTAAAACTTTATTTTCAATCCTCAAATCTTTTTCTATTTCTTTTGACTTCTTAAAATCAGATTCAAGAGATGTGTGTGATATTTTCAATGCATCATGCTCTTCAACTAACTTGCCATAATTTTTATTTAACTCATCAAATTCATCAAGTAAAGTCATGTGATTTGAATCAATTGTTTGATGGTCCTTAATCAAAATTTCATGCTCTTTTTGTAGATTTAAAAGTTCTAATTTCAAGCTAGCATGAGTTTTCTTTAATTTTCTATATGATGCATGAATTTTTTTCTGAAACTTCAAGAAGTTGATCATATGAAAGTTCACATACCTCTTCTTGATCACTTTGATCTTTTCCCATGAAACACAAGTTTGTAGTTTCTTCCTCTGGTTCAGTCTCAGAAGAATCAGTACCAGATTCTGCCCAAAAGCTCCTTTGATTTTTCTTTTTGTCCTTCCTAGACTTTGCTTTCTCATCACCTTTTCCTTTGCTCGATTGATCTTGAAGTGTAGGACAATCAGATCTTACATGTCCAGGTTTCCTGCATTCAAAACAAACAACATCAGAAGATCCTTTAGTATGTTTATGATCTTTACCTTTTCTCCAATTTTGATGATGCTTTTGTTTCTTCCTTAGAAAGCTTTTGAATTGCCTTGTGATGAAGGCAACTCCATCGCTTTCAGACCCGGAAGATTCAGAATCCGATTTGTGTGCCTTCAATGCAATGGTTTTCTCCTTTTTCTTTTCACCTGCATCAAGATTTCTTTGATTCACCCCTTGCTCGTAAGCAATGAGTGAGCCAAGCAAGTTATCAATAGAATAGGTGTTTAAATCTTTAGATTCAGTAATTGCAGTAATTTTTGCATCATAGGACGAAGGCAAGCATCTCAAAATCTTGTTAACTTTTTCATAGTTTGAAAGTTCTTTTCCTAGTGCATGCAATGAGGTAGCAATCTGAGTAAACCTAGTGTACATGTCAGAAATTGATTCATGAGGTTTCATACGAAAAAGTTCGTAGTCATGCAAGAGAATATTTAAACGGGATTGTTTAACTTCATTAGTGCCTTCATAAGTAATGCACAATTTATCCCAAATTTCTTTTCCAGTTTTGCAAGTTGAAACACGCATGTAATCCTCAGATTTTAAAGCACAGAAAAAGCAGTTCAAACATTTAGCATTTAGTTGAGCTAAATCTCGTTCATCAAAAGTCCATTCGGTAAAAGCAACTTCCGTTTTAAAACCATTAATTTCACGAGAAGGTGGAGAATAACCTTCTTGAATAAGCATCCACATGCGATAATCAGTAGATTGTAAAAAAGTTGACATGCGAGTTTTCCAGAAATCAAAAGGTAGGTTATCGAACAGAGGAGGTCGGGTAATAGAATACCCTTCCGTAGTGTTGCGATTCCCAAAGTTAGACATGGATCAAATTCAAAAAGTTTTTAAACTTTAATTTTCGAAACAAGCTCTGATACCACTTGAAAGTTCGATGGGGATGTTAAGCCCTATGAACTTAGTCCCAAACTAACCAAGAGGGGGGGGTGAATTGGTATTTTAAAAACTTCGTTTTTAAACAAAGAAATAAAGTAACATAAAACCAAATCACACCACGAAAATAATGCGGAATTAAGCGTGCGGAAGCAAGAAAAGAAACACAGAGATTTATAGTGGTTCGGTCGACTCGACCTACGTCCACTCCTTGGAGGCACCCTCCAAGTATTGCACTACACAAAAAGTGACTCTCCTTTAGCCCCCCACGGCTAGGTGGAGAAACCCTCACAAGAACCTCCTTTTTGCCACCCCGGCAAGGCAGAGAACCTATCTCCTTTTGCTTCCTCCTGAAGCCGGCAGAGAACCAGAACCAACGGCACAACTCCTTACCTCTACCGACCCTTCCACGGACGAGAAACTCTAGACGAAGACGACGCAGAGAGATCCTTGAAGCAACCCTTGTGAAACCCCTCACAAGCTCCCCCTCACAAGATCCTCTCTCTCTCTCTTCTCTCTCTCTTTCTCTCCTCAAGGTCTTCTCACTTCAAGGCAGCAGCCAAAGGTCTTTAAAAAACGTTGAACAAGAGCTCTTTAAATAGAAGAGCTTCACAAGAGCTCATTAATTGCAAGTTGCCGACTTTATCGTCCAGGCCGATCTGGACATCGGCCTGGCCGATCAGTACAAATTAATGAAGATCGGCCAGAGCATAGCCCTGAATGGAAAACAGGACGATTGAAAAATAGCTTGATCGTCCAGGCCGATCTTACGATCGTCCTGGCCGATGAGTTCAAATCAGAGGAAAATCGTCCTGACAATAGCCCTGAATATGGCCTGGCCGATACTGATCGTCCTGAAGTAACTTAAGGTTTTGACTAGATCGTCCTGGCCGATATTGCGATCGTCCAGGACGATATGATCGTATCAATCATCCTTAATTACTTCCTTGATTTCCTGAACAATTATGGCATAATCTGTTAATATCGTCCAGGCCGATCCGAGGATCGTCCTGGCCGATAATTTAAAGATATGCTATACCATACTTGTCTATGGCGGCTATTTCTTTCTGTTTTGAGCTTATCGTCCTGGCCGATACACGTATCGTCCAGGCCGATCGGTTAACGTTGGCTGCCTTAATCAAGAATCCTTAATTAGACTTTCTGTTTTAAGCTGATCGTCCAGGCCGATAAAATATATCGGCCTGGCCGATATGAGTAAAAACAGAATTTCTAATTCTCTCAAGTGTGTGTGTGAAGGGTTACAAAGTATCAGTCTTTTTGGCTATTACAAGTGGACTCAAAAGATAAAAATAAAAGTACAGACTGACTCAACCCTAACCCTACGCATTCCTGAACTTGGCTCCTTTTTGATTGTCCGATCGTCGATTCCTGAAAAGTTAGAAGCAACAAGCTATCCAAGAAAAGCAGTGTTTGTCAATCATCAAAACATAAGACATGAAAAATAGATTTGCAACAGTCCCCAAACTCAAATTTTCAAAAGATCACCTTTGTGATGTCTGCCAACTAGGAAAGCAAGTACACTCCACCTTTCATCCCATTCAAGATATTAGCACCTCTAGACCTTTAGAAGTCCTTCACATGGATTTTTTTGGACCCATTAGCACTGCAAGCTTGTTAGGGAAAGTCTATGGTTTGGTGATTGTTGATGACTACTCAAGGTTCACTTGGACTAGATTTCTTTCACATAAACATGAGTCTTTTGAGGAGTTTAGAACATTTTCTACTTGGATTCAGAAAAGGCTAGGTTAACCACAACTTCTCTACTCCTAGGACCCCTCAGCAGAACAAGGGGTAGCAGAAAGGAAGAACCGGACCTTGGTGGAATCCGCTAGAGCCATGCTTGCTGAGTATTCACTTCCTAAATATTTTTTGGCTGAAGAAGTTAACACAGTTTGTTATGTGTTGAATTGGGTGAATGTTAGAGACAAATTAGATAAGACACCCTATGAGATCCTTAAGGATAGGAAACCCAATCTTTCCCACCTTCATGTCTTTGGTTGTAAGTTTTTCATTCACAATAATGGGAAGTCTCACTTGGGAAAATTTGATCCTAAATCTAATGAAGGAGTGTTCTTGGGATATTCTAGTGTTGGAAAGTCTTTTAGGGTATTTAACATGAGAACTTTGATGGTGAAAGAAACTACCATTGTAGTATTTGTTGAGTCTGATCCTAAAAAGCCTGAAGTTGAGGATGATGATGATGTTGGAGAGATTACCACTGGATTAGAAAATTTGGAGAAGGGGGAAGGTCACCAAAATGTTTAAGGAGTAGGAGATGTCACCTAAGGAGTAGAAAATATAGATTTGGAGGAAAGGGTTGGACCTTCTCACACCTTGCCTAGAGATTGGAGATACTCTATAAGCCACCCCAAGGATTTGATCTTAGAAGACCCTTCTGATGGAGTTAGGACTAGACATGGACTTAGGAAGGAGGTGAACCGCTCTGCTTTTATCTCAATGACTGAACTCACAAAAATAAACCAAGCCCTTACAGATGAGTTTTCGATTTTAGCCATTCAAGAGGAGTTGAATCAATTTGTTAGGAATGATGTTAGGGAGCTTGTAGAAAGACCTAAGGGACAAAGTGTAGTTGGAACAAAGTGGGTCTTTAAGAACAAGGTGAATGATTCTAAAGTGGTGGTTAGGAATAAAGTAAGATTAGTGGCTAAGGGGTATAACCAAGTAGAAGGTATAGACTTTGAGGAGACTTTTGCCCCTGTAGCTAGATTGGAACCCATTAGAGGGCAATTAGCCTTTGCATGTATAAAGGATTTAAGATTTTTCAAATGGATGTTAAGAGTGCCTTTTTAAATGGGGAAAGAAAAGAGGATTTGATTGTAGACCCCAGGTTTTGAGAGTTCCCAATGTCCAAATCATGTTTTTAAATTAAAAAAGGCTTTGTATGGGTTAAAACAGGCACCAAGAGCTTGATTTGAGAGGCTTAGCACTTTTTTACTAGAAAGGGAGTTTGTTAAGGGGAGCGTAGACACCACCCTTTTTCTTAGAAAAGTTGGAGATGATTTGCTAATTGTTTAGATTTATGTGGATGATATACTTTTTGGATCTTCTAATAAAAAACTTTGTGACGAGTTCTCTAAAATAATGAGTAGAGAGTTTGAGATGAGTTTGATGGGAGAGTTGTCCTATTTTTTAAGGTTTAGTATAAAACAATTGGATGATGGAACCTTTTTAAATCAAAAAAAATATATTAAGGACATTTTGAAGAAGTATGAGATGGATAAAGCTAAGCTAATTAATACTCTCATGACTTATAGTGTTCCGTTGGATAAAGACCCAAGTGGTAAGTATGTTGAAGAAAAGAAGTATAGAGGAATGATTAGATCCTTACTTTACCTAACTATTAGTCGACCTAATATTATGTTTAGTGTTTGCCTTTGTGCTAGGTTTCAAGCTGACCATAAGGAATCCCACCTGATTGTTGTTAAGAGAATTTTCAGATACCTTTTGGGGACCCAAAGCTTAGGAATTTGGTATCCGAGCCACAACACTTCTTTTGAGATTATTGGATTTTTTGACTCTGATTTTGCAGGATGCAAGGTGGATAGAAAAAGCACTTCAGGAACTTATCAATTCATAGGACAATCTTTGGTCTCATGGTCTAGCAGAAAGAAAAACTCTGTTGCACTTTCCACTGCTGAAGCTGAGTACATTGCTCTTGGAAGTTGTGTGGCCCATGTCCTTTGGTTGAAACAACATGTATTAGATTTAGGATTACTTGTAGGCACCATCTCAATCTTTTGTAACAACACTAGTGCCATATGCATCTCTACGAATCCTATCCAACATTTAAGGACTAAACATAATAACATTAGGCATCACTTTATTAGAGATCATGTGACTAAGGAAGATATTGAGTTACACCCTGTGAAAACTGAAAATCAACTGGCTGACATCTTACTAAACCATTGGCCTTCAACACTTTCAGCTCTTTAAGGACCAGATTGGGTGTGATTGACATAAATGCATGAACTTGATCTTTTACTTGCTTTATTTTGCTTTTATTCTTTTTAATTTCTTTTATTTTCTTTTCTTTTTTTTTTTTTATTCTTTTTACTTTACTTTTAGTTTTTGTTTGGATTATTTTACTTTCATTTAAAAAAAAAATTTCAGAATCATCGCTGAAATGATATCGTATGCCTTGTCCTTACTTTTGAAAATTTGTAGTCAATGTTTTATATCTCTTAATCTATTAAATGGTAAAAATATACCATTGTGTGTGTCCCTTTCTATAACCTATTTTAGTGGCACGGTTTTCTTTTCTAATAAAAAATCTATTTCAAATTAACAAATGGAGTATGAAATTAAGATTCTTTTTAACCTTGCTACAACAAATCTATCTTGTATTTATAATGATCAAAATCGTTTTGTCACATCAAGATTCCTCATTACATTTGTCATTGGTTATTGATTCTATTTTGTGGATTATTCTTCCATATGTTAGAGAGAGCTCCTAGTCTCTAATATCTAGAAGATATACTCACAACTAAGGTTGTTCTTAAACGCTTTGGAAAGAGAATGGAGCTTGCAAAAGTAAAAATAAAAATTGGCCAATGATGCCAACAAAAGATGCGCAATGATGCCAAATTGAAAAAAAATATACACAAAGTGTACCAAAAATCAAAAGATGCGCAAAGCACCATTCAATTAACAAGAGGCCTAAAATGAATTCACCAAAAGCAAGCTCTCCTCTCCTTTCAAATCTTTTAAAACGTAGAAGATTTCATGTATCAAAGGCTTGATTTCGATTAATTTGCGATTGTGACAAATTTACTTTGGTACATTATTCTATAAGATATTTTTTCTGAAACCAAGTGATGATTGGATCCTTTTTCTCTCATACCCAATTGAATGTTTGAGGTAGGTCATTGATTTCCAAAGATGATTCAACCCTAAAAGAAAGTCCGAGCTAAGGGTAATCATGATCGGATATTATACTATTTTATGGATATTTTTATGTTGATTCATTAGCTCACAAATTTTTAAAATCAATCACATGAAATACTTCATCTTGTTCATGCCTTGGTTAAAAAAAAAAATTACTTTGTTTCTTACTTTCCTCCTCTTTTTTGGGATGTCAAAAGAGGGAGTAGTAGGGTTTCATGTTAGTAGGGTTGTATGTTTGAACTTTCATTCTGAATTTTTATTTTATAATGCTATTTTTGAAATATTCATCGGAGTGTTTACCATCATAAAAAAGGAGGAGATTGTTGTAGATTTGGTTTCATGAATTATGGTTTTGATGATAGCAAACAATACGACTGCCTTTTCTCTACAGATTTTTCAGGAATTAAAGATAGGACGAAAATCAGAATCAGCTCAAGACTGGGTAGATTAGGAATGAGTCAGTCTGTAATTTTCCTTTTTGCCTTTCTTGAGTCAATTGTAAATGTTTGAAGTGACTGATGTTAAGTAACCCTACACACACACACTTGAGAGATTTAGAATTTCTATTTTTACTTACATCGTCTCGGACGATCTTTTTATCGTCCTGGATAATCAAGTTTAAAATAGAGGTTCTAATCTGGATTTCTTAGTTAAGGCAGCCATAATTAACTTATCGGCCTGGATGATACTTGTATCAGCCAGGACGATATACTCAATATAGAAAGAAATAGCCGCCATGATCAATTTTGGTATTCTATATTTTTTGGAAATCGACCAAGATGATCGTGAGATTGGCCTGGACGATCTAGCACAATTATGCCTAAATTGATCCGGCAATTAAGGAAGCAATTAAAGATTATTTATATGATCACATCATCCTGGACGATTGCAGGATTGGCTAGGATGATATATTCAAAAACCCTTAGTTGCTCCTGACCGATCATGATCGGACAACTTGAATTCAGGGCGATGCTCTGGACGATTTTCCTCTAATTTGAACTAATCGTCCGAGACAATGGTGAGATCAGCCTGGACGATCAAGAAATTTTTTAATCATCCAGATCATCTTCAGGGCGATGTTCTGGTTGATCATCTGTGTTTTGAATTGATCGTATATGACGATATTATTATTGTCCTGAACGATAAAGCTGGCAACTTGTAATTATTGAGCTCCTTTGAAGCTCTTCTATTTAAGAGCTCTTGTTCAACATTTTTGAACATCTTTGGATGCTGTCTTGACCTGAGAAAACCTAAAGGAGAGAGAGAGGGGGAGAGAGAGAGAGGATCTTGTAAGGGTGTGCTTGTGCGGGAGTTCACAAGGGTTGCTCCAAGCATTATTCCACTTCTTCATCCCTAGAGTCTCTTGTTCTTAGAAGGGTTGGGAGAGGTAAGATTCAACGATCTATCGAGGTTCTCTTCCTGCTTCAGGAGGAAGCAAAAGAAGTTGGGTTCTCTATTTTGCCGGGTGGCAAAAAAGAGGTGTTTTGTAAGGGCTTCTCCGCCTAGCTATGCGTGCTAAAGGAGAGTCACGTTGGTAGTGCAATACTCAGAGGGTGCCTCCAGGGAGTGGACATAGGTGAAGTTGATCGAACCACTATAAACCCTTGTGTTCTTTTTACTGCTTCCGCACATTAATTTTCCACATTTATTTTTCCGTGGTGACTTTGGTTTATGATATTTGTTCTTGGTTTGAAAGATTTTTTTTAAAAAATACCAATTCACCTCCCCTCTTGATTAGCCTCAGGACTAGTTCATAGGTCCTAACATCCCTAACAAACTTTCACAGGGGGTTTGCCAATTCGCAAGACCCATAGCAATGAAAGATTTAGAAAGAAGCCACATATTATAAAAACTAAAATACAAAGCAAAGTTATCTTGATTTACCTTGTAGAAATGAGCATATGAGAAAGATCAGATAAAGTTCAGCTAAGATGTTCAACTTGGGTAGAAATAAAGCAATTTATCCAACTATCATTAAAAACAACTCTATCCAAATGTTACCAAAGGTTACCACAATTCCAAGTAAATTTTCTACATGTATAACCAATTTCAATGACCAAGAGTTTTAACATAACTATAAAATTGAATAAGTTTGTTCCACAAATAACTTCTAGTTATTTGAGAGGAAGAAGCATAAACATACGAGGAAAAACATTTATAATGTAAGAAATTTGTACTAAAAAGAATCACATGGGTAAAGTCATCCACAATATAAATAACCATAGGATCCTTCCAAAGAACTTAGATCTTGCTAGAAGTATTAGAAACTACATGATTAAAGACCCGAAACATAGCTTTATTATCCAACCTGATATGAGAAATAAAAGGCTCAATCAAAATAAGTATAAAAATATTATGAGTAGAACATAAATTCTTAACTCTAATTTCAGTAGACTTGCAACCAATACCTCTCACATTCCAAATAATACACTTTAACATTAGACTTTATATGATAATTTTGAGAATGGGTGGTTCTAGGGGATTGTAATCCTGTATTTTTATTTTTCTTATTTTTTCTAAACTGAACTTAATGAAAAACACTATCCCCATCACCTACACTTATATTACCATAATCTTGTTTTTTCTTTCCCTTATTAGCAACATTAATTTTAGATAAAGTATGAGAATCCTTACAATCCTTTTTCAAAATTAATAGCCAAGTTGATTGCACACTCCTCTTTTTCCCCTTGCACAAGCTATCCTTCTTTAAAGGTTTTCTTCTCCTTATCTTGCTCATGAGACATCAAGTCATAGTTAACATGATAAGAAACTTCATTATTGTTAAGAACAAAAAAAAGTTTAGAAGAATTATTTTTATTAGTGCAAGGAGTTTTCAAGCAAGTTGGAGTGTTATTATGCTCCACAACCATAACATCTATTTATTCCTCAGCATAAATAGGCCCCAATGGTCAATCAAGTTAACATTACAATCTAGAGCATCCTCAAACAATACTTAGTCTCTAGAATGATAATGCAAAACCATGATACTTCCATTTCTAACATAACAGACCTCAAAAGGGTCAACATAAATTTGTACTCCATCCGCAAAACTTTTTCATTCCTCAAACCTTTCCTGCCCTGGCATATCAATGTTTTCCTTTTCATAATCTTTAGGATGTTACTGCATCTTATATAAATGTGGAAGCAAATTAAAATAATTAGCCTTACTATTGAAAGTTCGACAGGATGTTAAGCCTTAATGAACTAGTCCCAAGGCTAACCAAGAGGGGGGGAGGGGGGGTGAATTAGTATTTTAAAGAATTTTTTAATCAAATGCACAATAACAACCAAAACTAAGATTCACCACAAAAGTCAATGTGCGGAAATTAAATGCGGAAGCAATAATAAGAAGTAACATACCATATTTTATAGTGGTTCGTTCAAACCTTGACCTACGTCCACTCACCGAAGGCACCCTACGAGTAATACACTAAACTCAGTGTCTCTCCTTTAGCCCCCCAGCTAGGTGAAGAAGCCTTTACAGAATCACTTCCATCATCCCTAGTACAGTGGAGTAGTCGGGCCCTTTGACACAAAAAAGATCTTCTTCTTCCCAAAACTTTCCTCAAGATGAACCATGAAGCCGATGGTACTAAGTTGCAAGCGCGTCGGAGCAATCATGTGGACTCTCCTCCACACTCTCTTAAACCCCCCATGCGAGGATATTCTCCCTCTCTAAAACTCAATCCTTTTCTCTCTCCCTTTCAAGTTCTCTCTTTAAGTTTCCTCCAGAAGAATGAAGCTTCAATGGCTTCCAAAGACACTTTCAAAGTCTTTGACAAAGCTTAAATAGAAGAGCTCCAAATTTTCTCTTAATTTCAATAAACTAACATTATCATCCAGGAAAATATTCTTATCAACCTATACGATTAGTTAAAATCATAGAGCATCGGCCAGAGCATCACCTTGGTTGAATGTTTAGATGATGAAAAAGTGAGCTAATTATACGGGATGATCTCACGATCGTCTGAGATGATGTCACGATCGTTCAAGAATATCTCATGATCATCTGAGCTAATTAGTATGAAAAGGCACATATCATTCAGAGCATGACCCTGAATAAAAGCATACCAATAATTGATCGTCCAGGATGAACTAAGCTTTGTGAACTAATCATCTCATTCGATCCTGTATTCATCCAAGAAGATATGAGCAAGCAATTAAATCTTAATTACTTTCTTTAATTACTAGATTTATTTAGGAATAGTGTTGCATCATCCAAGATGATGTCCTGGACGATGTCCAAAAATAAAAGATTCCTAAATAAATCTGGTGATAGATTCTTTCTGAATTAAGCCTATCATCCCGGTTGATAAAAATATCATCCAAGATGATGCACTTAATTATAATTACCTTAACAAGGATACCCTAATTAGGGTTTTTATTTTGAACGGATCATCCTGGCCGATTATTGGATTATCCTGAACGATGAGATCAAAATAAAAGAACTCTAAAAAGTGGATAGAAAATAGAGAGCAAGGTTACAAGAAAGCATACACCCTTAAAGGGTGTGTCTAAGAAATATGTCAATGAAAATTACAAATAAAACTTGTTCTACTAAATCTTGAGCCTTGAAAGGTGCACTGTAATCCTAAAATATTAGTAAACATATAAACAAAATATATTTAAAATATAGGTAGATAATAGAAAGTGAGCCACAATATTTATTATCATCAACAAACATAAACTCATATGCTCGATTTGCAATAATCTCCTCCTTTTTTATGATGACAAATATTACTGGTTAAACTTACAAAAAAGAAAACATTTTTTTCTAATGTCCCCCACACTATAATAAAATTTAAATATAGGTGAAATCAAAATTTTGTTTATTTCCTTATTTTAAAAAGTTAAAAAATAAAAAGATACATATATAATAGTACATTCTCCCCCTTTTACATTATCAAAAATAGGATTTGCATAAACAATAAAATGAAAATAAAATGATCCCTGATCTAGTGAAAAAAATTATTAAAATGGGAAAGCTACCTCTTAATTTTATTCAAAAACTTAGTAAGGAATGTATTGATAATACATAACCCAGAAAAGTTAGAAATTCAGAGATTGTTAATCCAAGCTCAAGTTCTTTTGAAAGCTTAAATACTTTTTAATCCAATATCTAAATCAAGGAACAAATTAGAAAGCGAAATACTAATTTTTTAAAAACTCAATTCATAAAACATATCAAATAGAAGATTAATACAAAACTTGGTGAATCAGAAATCATAATTTTCAAGCTCAAGTATCAAAAATATCAATGGTTTTCTTAAGCTTTATGAAGTAAAAGAAAGGTAAGCTTACTTTTTTTGGGATCATTTTATACCTCTTTTTAGTTTTTTAGCACACTTTATGCATCTTTTAATTTTTTATACACTTTGTATATCTTTCTTAGTTTGATGTCATTGCTCATCTTTTGATTTGTCATCATTAGCAACTTTTTTTCAATCAAATATACTATCTTTCTGAAAGTTTAAGAATTAAAGCAAACCCATTCTATTGATAAAACAAACTACTTGATTAAGAAAATAGTGAGGAGGATTCAACAACTTACAAAAGATTCCTATGCGATAGACAAAATGTAGGGATATAAAAAAAGTTTAGTTTCAAAATCCAATTTAATATATGATGAAGATTTGGAATCAAGAGTAAAATAACCTCTTTAAGAAAGGAGATAAAGAGATAAAATCATAAGTTTTCTTCCTTCGACTATTTTTAGAGAAGTCAACCATAATATTCATTGCTTTTGTTGATGCTTATGCTTTAGTGAGCTTTCATGTTTGCTTGATAAGTCGTCGCTTTCATCATCAACTAAGCCATTTTTTTCTATGCTTTTCAGCATTTAGCACTAGTATTTCACCTACATCCAAAAGTCTTTAGCACAAAATTTGCTCGTAGGCAATAAGTGAGCCAATTAAATTA
Organism: Dendrobium huoshanense; assembly: GCA_016618105.1. Taxonomy (NCBI): domain Eukaryota; kingdom Viridiplantae; phylum Streptophyta; class Magnoliopsida; order Asparagales; family Orchidaceae; genus Dendrobium; species Dendrobium huoshanense. The sequence continues at coordinate 13,322,691 of CM028345.1, read as the reverse complement.
TCAATAGAATATTCATTAAAATTTTTTGATTCATAAATAGCAGCAACTTTGGCATCGAACTTATCAAGTAGAGAACACAAAATTTTATTAATTTTTTAGAGTTTGAAAATTCTTTACCTAAAGAATGTAATGATGTCACAATTTAAATAAACATAGTAAACATGTCTAAGATCATCTCATAAAGTTTCATGTAAAACAATTCATAATCATGCATTAAAGTATTCATCCTGGATTGGTTGACTTCACTAGAGCCTTTGTATATAGTGTGTAGTTTTGCCTAAATTTTCATGCCAGTGAAGCACATGGAAACAAACATATAATCATCTGAATTTAAAGCACAGAAAAAAAAAAGTTTAATGTTTTAGCATTCAATTGAGCATTGATTTGTTCCTCACTATTCCATTGATTAAAAAGAAAATATGTTTTGATTTCATCTATAACACGTGATGGTAAAGAATAATTAGTTTAAATCATTTGCGACATTCTGTAATAAGTTGCTTGCAAGAATGTAGACATACAAATTTTATAAAAATAAAAAGTAATATTTTCAAACAAACATGGTCGGGTAATAGAATATCCTTCCATAGTATTATGATTACAAAAATTAGTCATTGGTTGAAATTCAAAAAGTTTTCAAACTTAATTTTATGAAACCTCGTTTGATACCACTTGATAGTTCGACCGAGATGTTAAGCCCTAATGAACTAGTCCCAAGGCTAACCAAGAGGGGGTTGAATTGGTAATTTAAAGAATTTATTAATCAAAAGCACAATCATAATCAAAACCAAGATTCACCATAGAAATAAAAGTGCATAAATTAAATGCAGAAGTAATAATAAAAAAGAACACACCTTATGTTATAGAGGTTCGATCAAATCTTGACCTACATCCACTCCCTAGGGGCACCCTCCGATTTTTGCACTACACTCAGTATCTCTCTTTTAGCCCCCACATCTAGGCAGAGAAGCCCTTACAGAATCACTTCCACCTTCCTCGATGCAGTGGAGTAGCCGGCTCTTTGACACGAAAGAGATCTTCTTCTTCCCAAAACTTCCCGCAAGATGAACCTTGAATCTGATGGTACTAAAGTTCAAGCTCGTCGGAGCATCTGTGTGCACTCTCCACCACACTCCCTTGAAACCCCCTCCATGTATCTTCTCCCTCTCTCAAACTCCACCCTTTCCTCTTTCCCTTTCAAGTTCTATTTTCAAGTTTCCTTTAGAAGAATGAAGCTTCAATGGCTGCCAAAGACACTTTCAAAGTCTTTAATAAAGATCAAGTAGAAGAAATCCAAACATGCTCTTAATTATAATAAACTAACATTATTATCCAGGATAACATTCCTATCATCTTGCATTATTAATTAAAATTATAGAGCATCAGCCAGAGCGTCACCCTAAATACATATCTGGATGATGAAAAAGTGAGCTGATCATTCGGGATGATCTCGCGATCATTTGGGTTAATTAGTACAAAAAAGGTACATATCATCTAGAGCATGTACCTGAATAAAAGTAAACTGATGTTTTATCATCCAGGATGAAAAAAGGTTTGTGAACTAATCAACTCGACCAATCCTACGATTGTCCAAGATGATTTTATCGACCAATCAAACCTTAATTACTTTCTTTATATAACAGATTAATTTAAGAATAATTATGTTGCATCATTTAGGATGATGTCTTTGATGATGTCCAAAAATAAAAGATACCTAAATAGATCTGGCATAGATTCTTTTTGAATTAAACCTATCATCTTGTCTAATACTAATATCGTTTAGAATGATGCACTTAATTACGGATGCCTTAACCAGGATGCCCTAATTAGGGTTTTTATTTTCAATTGATCATTCCGAAAGATTGTTGGATCATCCTGGATGATTTGATCAAAAAATAGAAAACACTAAAAAGCAAAAAAAACATAGAGAGTAATGTTATAAGAAAGCATACACCTTTACAGGATATAACTAAAAAATACATCAATGAAAATTACAAATAAAACTTGTTTTACCAAATCTTGAGCCTTGAAAGGTGAATTATAATCCTAAAATATTAGTAAACATACAAAAAAAAAAATATTACAAATACAGGTAGACAACAAAAAGTGAGCCATAATATTTATTATCATCCAAAAACATAAACTCATAAGATCAAGTTGCAACAACTATGTCCAAGAATTTTATAATAATTACAAAATATTAAAAAAATTTTCAAATTCAACAATTTAGTTATATCAGTTAAGCCTTGAACCTATCCATATTTCCTTGATATGCTTTTTAGAAATGTCCAATTCAACCATAATATGAGCTATTGATTGCCAGAGAAACTGATGCAGTAGTATGATCTTTCTATAACGACCTACCAAAATTAAAGCTAAAGCAAAAAAATATCTAGATATTAAAGAAACTAATCCTTAAATTAGAAAACAAAATCAACATGGGGGCTATCCGATATTCTTCTTTAATATCATCCTGGATGATTTGTTTACCAGAAAACCCTACTTAGGGCATCTCTATTAATTAATATTGATTAAGATAATCATCCTGGATAATCCTTATCATAAAAGATGATACATTTTAATCAAGAAATAAATTTCCAATATAAATTTAGGCAAGAATTTTTTAATTCTAAATTTCTTCATATCATACCGGGTGATCTGAATCATCATGGATGACATATGACAAGCATGCCAAAATTAATCATGTGATTTGGAAAAAAATTATGGCAAAATTTATTTGATCAAATCATATAGTATGATTGTTTATAATCATCTGTGATGATAGAGAATTTGCATGGGATGATTAGGGATTGCTACCTATAATACATGAAGAAGATAATTATTTTTTAACTAATCTTCCAAGATGATTGACCTCTTTCAGACTAAACAATGGAGAATTATGTGGGATGATAAGGAATCACCGTGTATCATACTAGATGAAGTTAAATACTATTATACTAATTTTCCAGGATGATTTTGTAATCCTCTAGGACAATCAGTCTATTTCTCTTGAACTAATCATAGAGGGAAATGTAATTCATACTAGTTCAATTGGCATTTTTAAACTACTCATACATGATGATCGTATGATCATATTAGATGATTAGTGCCACCATTTTTAAAATTAGGTTTTTTTTTATGGCTCTCTATTTAAGTTCTCATTTTATTATTGAGTGCAATATTTTGTTGTTGTTTTTACTTAAGAGAGTACTTAGAGAAGGAAGAGAGTAGAGCTTTGAGATAGAGAGAGATCCTTTCACAAAGGTTGCTCAAAGTAAGGTTTCCACCAACTTCTCTAAGCTTCTTATGTAGTTCCTTGGTAGCTCTATGAAGTCTTTCATCTACATCTGGTCCAAGATTTTATGCCTACTCAAAGAGGGAGTAAAAGGATTCAAAGGGTCTCCGCCTACACAAAGATGGAGTAAAAGGATTCAAAGGATCTCTACCTACTTATGGAGGGAATAAAAAGATTACAAGGTTCTTTGCCTACTCTTTGTGGGACTAAAAGGGTTCAAGGTATTCTTTCTCGTTGGGTCAGTGGAAAGAACTTTTAAGGGCTTCTCCGCCTTTCTTGGGGGAAAGAGAGAGACACTACTTCTAGTGAAATTCTTGGAAAAAAGGTTTTTGGGGAGTGGACATATCTCAAGTTGACCAAACTACTATAATTCTAGTATGTGATTTGTTCTATGGCTTAAATCCATAATTTTATTTATTATAAAATTAAGTTTTTCTTCCACATAAATTATTTATTTTAAAATGTTTAAAAAGATTTCAAAAAGCTTTTTTTTATGCCTTAATCTTTTTTTAAATAACCAATTAATCCTCTCTTGGTTAGCCTCAGCTAGTTCATAAAAGTATAACAAACCTCACAAACTTTCAGGTATGGAACTTGACTTGAGTATTGGGTGGTCTGAAATGAAAGTTGCAAATATGGATGAGAAAGTAGCATATATTGAGGGTTGGGAGGTAAAGTTATTCACAAGGAGCAATGAATTAATTACAGTTGCTAACTCTCTGGAAGAATTATAATTGTGGTTATTAGCTGAAGAATCTATCCCTATCGATATTACCCATACTCAAGTACAAGCTGGGGTTTCACTCCAAGAATTGATTGTTGTTAACAACATTCATGGCGATCTACAAGGGGATGTATTGATACTTATCCAATAACATAGTCCTATTGACATCATTCTTACTGAGTTATAAGTTATATATATATATATAGCTCCTTAGATCAATTACTATCAATAATACTCTATGTGATCTAATTAAGGTATAGTCCATAGTTTGCACTATTGTCGACAACACTCAAGGTGAAATTCAAACTGAGGTACAACCCCAAGATTGCATTATTATTGATAACACTTAGGGTGAGGTAAAAGTTGATGTACTATCCTAAGATGCACTACTAATTTCACTAGAGAGGAATATTGGTTGTCTATTATGCAGTAATAGTGAGTATAATTGCAGGTAATTGTTGAAGGAGAGGCCCTTTAGATTGAAGAAGGACATTAAACAACCATTCAAAGTATGTGAGAAGAAGGCATTGAAGAAGGAAAATTAAGAAGATGAGACACATGTGAAATAAACAAGAATCTTAAGAAATCATCTTATTAGGTAACTTACCTTAAGTTGTTATTCTTGCTCAACCAATAAAGAGCATGAAGTTGATTAAAGAGCCAGATAAGAAGAAAAAAATATGGCAAACTAGGTTGATGAGCCACCTATAAAATAACAAAAATATGAAGAAATCATCATGATGGAAATGTTACATGAAGTTTTTATTACTTCAAGTACAACCACTGAGCTTAACCAGAGGAAGTTCATCAAAGAGGCTGACAGTAAGAAAAAAGAAAAGTCAAGTTAGACAAAGGAGCCACCTACAAAATAATAAAAAATAAAATAAATAATCCAAATGGATTAGTTGACTGAAGTTATTATTTCTGTAAGCTTAACCATTGAGTTTAAGAAAAGTAAGTTCATTGAAGAGGGTGACTAGAAGAAAAAAAGCAAGTCAATGTAGGTAGAGGAGCCACCTATAATGAGAAAAAATTGAATAAATCATCCACATGGTTAGGATAATTGAATTTATTGGTCTTTCTAGAATAAACATTGAGCACAAGTAGAGAAAGTTTATTAAAAAGCCTTATGTGATGAAAAAAAAAACATGCAAAACCAAGTAGAAGAGCCACCTGCAAAGCAAAAAAAAAAGAAGAAATCATCCATATTGAATCATTAACAAATATAGTTTCCCCTTCAAGAACAATGGAGATGTTTACACAAAGGTAGTTAATTATTGAAGAATGCATAATTTATGGATAATTATTTTGTATTTTTTTATAAGTAAGTTTAAATTCTTTTTTATTTTTGATACTATCCCTTGTACAAAGGCTGTGACATTCCCATATTTACACACTTTGAACATCCTATACATAGCCTTGATACATTCTCTTATACACACAATATGTAAAACCTATACACATACCATGTATGTGATTGATTGTACACACACTTTGTATAACCTATACACATCCTTCTTGATACATTTCCTCGTACACAGCTTTCCTAATTCATTCCCTTGTATGTAGGCTATGACATTCCCTTCTACACACGTTGTGTATGATCCATACCACAGTTATGTATAAACAACCTTATAAATAGTATTTAACCATAATAATGTTGGTTTATAGGAAAGAATAGATATTTGCTATTAGGAATATAATGATTTATAGAAGTTAAATTAATGAACTAATAATTAACTAGTGCATGTCTAACACATATGTTGATGCATTCACCTACCGTTTATCAGAAAATAATAAGCTTTGCTTTGGCTTGTACCTTCCCTTCCTATATATCTACTGATTCCATTACTTAAGCCTTCATGAATAACACATTTTCTAATTATATTTTTGCTCAATTATTAGGAAATTTGTTTGTTTATTATAGAAAAACTCAATAATAAATTAGGTGAAGGAAATTCTCATATTTGTCTAGCATGTCAACATAAATTTAGTATGGAAATTTAAACTAATTATATTGCAAGTGATTAACAATGGCCATCAGACTTCTCTGGTAGGGATGCCTTAAGAAAAGCTTTAGGCATTCTTTGATTTCTTCCCTAACGTAATCCATTTGGCTATCATGTCTAACATCATGAGTGATATAATGGTTATCTAGCTCTATGGCTCTCTAGGCAATTTTAAAGTGATCTTAGGGATTTCTTGTCTCTACGTCTTTTCTCCTCTCCTTGCCTAGTTGATCTAGTTTTTCCATGCTTTCGAGCTATGTTTTGAGGTTTTCTGGGTTGTTATTGGTGGGGGGAGATGATGTCTTCAACATCATCCATCCTAGCTACTACTTCGTTCTCTGCTGATAAGACCCATTCCTTTAAGGATGCATTAGCGGGTTCTTCTTCTCCTTCTTCTAGGTTTCATTTTGTGCACACTTCTTTTATGGGTTATCCTGCTCTAATGTTTGATGATTCGGTGGTTTCGTAGCTAGCTACACCTTTTGCTTTCACCTTAGTTAGTAAATTTGTTCTTCATCATCCTAATCTAGATATGAATCATAAGTTTTTTGTAAACCTTAAACTATCAGGTTCCTTATATATCAGTTTGTTGGATCTACATCATATTACGATACAACATACCAACGATTTGGATTATAGGCGCATTTTCTATAGATGAACGTATTATATTCAAGCATGCCAAATGAGGTTACTCAAATGGACTTCAAATTTTTATGTTTGAGAGGAATTTTTTATTGCTCCTGGGTGGCTGTCTTTTTGGAATTTGTGCCTTCATTTCTTTAACTCATAAATATTATTTAGATTAGCTTCAATTTTTGGTAGACCCTTACAAACTGACCAAGCTACTGCTTCTATCTTTAGACCTTCAGTGGCTCATGTTTTAGTTGAGTTTGATGTTTTTAAGAAACACCCAAATGAAATTTGGCTTTGTTCAAAATTAAATGGCTATTTTCAAAAAATGGAAATTGAAAACCTACCTATTTTTTGTTCACATTGTAAGATGCATGGCTATGGGGTTAAAGAATGCTTTTGATTGCATCCTTATCCCTGTAAGAGAAAGTCTCATCTAAATCTATACAAAAATCTAAATTCTTTGGGTGATGATAAGAATGTGGTTCCCAATTCATTAAAGGAGGGAAATGTCTATATTTTGCAGGATATTATAGAGAGTAATACTAATCTTATGATTGAGGGTCGTGTTGTTAAGGAACAGGAGAATGATGACAAATCTATTAGCTATACTTTAACCTAGAATGAAGTTTCTAATATTGAACCTGATTGTGATTGTGAAGATAACTCTATATCTTCTTTTCATATGGAGTGTCAAGATGTTAATGAGCAAAGGCTGGATAGTTTTATTAATCCCAACATTGGTTCTTCTTCAAATTATATTTTTAGTGTTTCTATTAATAACTTAACTGATATGGATTCTATAACGGTTCTGAATAATTCTGCCATTTTTCTCCTAATCCCTCTATTATTGATATTTAGGAGAAAGGTCAAGATGACATGGTGGATGGTCGTGTTGGCAAAGGTAAATCAGTTGTGATGGATGAATATTCCTTAGAGCAAGAGTTTTGGAAGGAAAGTTAGATTGGTAATAATAAGATTCATTCAAAATCACAATCTAATAGTGATGTTTTTACTTATTCTTAAGATATGGATATTATGGATAAATGCTTTGTTGAATATGAGAATGATACTAGTTTCTTCAAGTTTCATAGTAAAAGAGGCAGGAAAAAATAGAATATCATTTTGTAACCTCTTAGAACCAACCACTCACATACTTCTCATTAATATTTGCTTTATGTTTAATTTTATTATTTGGAATGTTAAGGGTATTGGTTGTCCCTTGTCTCCATTAAGAGCTAAAAACATTTATCAAGTTCATAAAGCTTCAATTCTTATTTTTCTTGAGCCTTCTATCTCTTATAATAAGCTCATTAGTATTCCTAAGTTTTTGGGTTTTAAGTATGTTTTTGCAAATGTGGCTAATAAAATTTAGGTGTTATGAAAGGATCCTACAAAAATTAAATTTATTGGTGGCATTACTCAAGTTATGCATTATAAGGTGAAGGTTTTTAATTTCTTTTGTTGTGCTTATTTTGTGCATTCTGCTTCTTCTCATTATATTAGGAAAACCCTTTGAGATCAGTTCGTTAATTTTTATAGTATTTATACTTTTCCCTGGATTGTTGGTTATGATTTTAATGTTATTACTAATCCCTCTGAGAGGATAGGAGGCTCTTCCCCTCTTATCAGTCTATGAAGGACTTTAGTAACATGATCTTATATTGAAATTTAATTTATGTTGGTTTTGCAGTCAACAATTTCACTTGGAATAGATGTCACTTATGGCAACATTTAAACCGTGTGTTATTTAATGATTCTTGGATTAACTCTTTTAATGCTATTACTATTGACCATCTTAGTAGGACTCATTCTGATCACTCACATTTATTAATTAGACTAGATTTTAGACACTTTAATGCCCCTTCCCAATTTAGATTTCAAAATATGTGGTTACTTCATGACTCCTTCTTGGATGTGGTTCATAATAATTGGCATGCTCCTTTGTATCCAGATAACTCTAGTTTTGGCATGAGGAAACCGTGGTTTAAGCTGAAAAGGCTTAAGCATGTCTTGAATTAGTGGAATCATCATGTTTTTAAAAACCTATTTACCAATATTTTGAATGTTGAGTAGCAAGCAAATCATTTTATATCTACTTGTCAAGTTTATCCATCTGATGCAAATTTCATCCTATTAAGAAATGCTAAGGATTATCTTTTTAAAATCCAAGAACAAGAGGGGGTTTTTTGGAAACAAAAAGTTGGTTCTAAACTTATGGTTGAAGGTGAAAATAACACTAAATACTTTCATGCCTTAGTCAAGCCAAAAAAGTCTAAAAATTGCATTAATAAAATTCTTCAGGAAGAAGGTACTTTCTCTGAGAATTCAATGGAAATTGCTAATCTAGCGATTGAGCATTTTCAAAATTATCTCAATAAGAACTTTACTCTGGTTCATATTAATAACACTACTTTTATTCCTAACCTTATTCAAAAAGAGGAGAATGATAATATTTCTTAACCTCCTTCCCTTAAGGAAGTTAAAGAGACTCTTTTTGGTATCAATAGTGATTTTGTGGCTGGGGCTGATAGTTTTACTACTTAGTTTTTTCAAAAATTGTGGCATATCATTTATAATGATCTCTTTTCTAGTATTTCGGATTTCTTTGCTGGTAATTGTACTTATTCCCAAAAACAACTATGTTAGTTCTTGGAATGATTTTAGACTTATTAGTCTTTGTTCTTTATTTAACAAATTGATTTCTAAAATTCTTATGAATCATTTAACACATATATTACCTAGAATTATTTCACCTTTATATGTGGGTTTTTTGAAAGGGAGTATCGTTGCTAACAAAATTTTGTTGGATCAAGAATTTTGCCAAGATTTGGATGTTAGGGTGAGAAGGGGTAACTTGATTTTGAATCTGGATATTGCCAAGGCATATAACAATATTGATTGGAACTTTATTTTTAATATTTTGTATCTATTTGGTTTTAATTCAGTCTTTAGTAAGCTTATTAGAAATTATATTGAAAATGTTTATTTTTCTATTATTATTAATAATGGGTTTTTCAAATCTTCTCATGGTTTAAGATAGGGAGACCCTATTTCCCCTGCTCTTTTCATTATTGCTGCAGAACTTTTGTATAGAGGCCTTACCAATCTGTTTGAGTATACTCCCAGTCTTTATTTTAGAATGTTTGGTAGTTGTCCTATTTCTCATCTTTGCTTTACTAACGCTTTTATTAATTTTACTAATGCATATATTAACATGATTCATAAACTTATGGATTTTTTTGTTCAATTTGAAATGGTTAGTGTTTTATCTCTTAATAAAAATAAATGTTATTTTGTTGCATCCAAGAGAGTTCCTAATGATCGTGTTTTGGCCATTAAAGATTTAACTTGCTTTATGCATGTCCAATTACACATGAAATATGTTGTGGTTCCTCTTTAAAGGTCATAAGAAAACTTTTCTTTTAGAATATCTTATTACCTCTATTAAGAATAAGCTTTTATCGTGGGATTCAAACTTTCTAAGCTTTGGTGGCAGATTAACTCTTATTAAAAGTGATCTCTTCTCCATACAAGTTTATATCTTTCAGACTCTACTGCTGAATAAAGAGGTTTGTAATAGAGTGCATGAACTTACTAATAAATTTTTTTAGAAAGGTACTTCGTGCAACTCCAAAATTACCTAGGCTACTTGGGACAAATATTTTGGTGTTTGGGCTGATGGGGGTTTAGGTTGTAAAAGTATGAATGACTAAGCTTATGATTTTATTTTTTAAACTATTGTACAATTTTTGTGCTAAAGTGAGCCTTTGGGCTAATTTTATGTCTTCTAAATATTGTGTTGGCAAATATCCTTCTACTTGTATTTTTAATCAAGGTGATTCTATTGTTTGAAAAATACTTTGTAAGGTTAAATGGACTGTTAAGCCTTTCATTTCTTGGGGGGTCGGGGAGGGAAATATTTTCTTTTGGCAGGATCGTTGGTTGGTTAATCAGTCTATTGATTCCATTATGAATACTTCTTCTATTGTCGCTGTTAAGGTTAATTCTTTCCTTACTAATAATTGTTGGGATTATGAAAAACTTTCTAATGTCATCCCAAATTTCATAATTCATCAAATTTTGAACCTACCTAGCAATACTACTTATAATGATATTATCTTATGTGATTTGTCTATAAACGGTGGCTTTCATTTGAAAAATGATTGGCATGCCTTTCGTCCAAGAAAAAATTTTGAGAATATTTTCTCTATGATATGCCATAAGAGTATTCCTTTTAATTTGGTCGTCTTTGTCTAGAGAATCTTGCAAAAATTTATTCTCATTGGGGATAAGTTTAAGAAGACCTTATTAGATACTTCGAAAGGTTGGTACCAATGAAATCCAAAAAAACCTCAAGACCACACCCTCAATTAGCAAGCCAAGTAGCACAAACATTACCCTCATTGCAAATAAGATAGAACAAATAATTCAAAAAAAAAATCAATAGATTCTTTTTCTCCCTAACCATATAAAAAAGGTCAGTATTGAAGCCCATATCTTCACAAGAGTTTAAGAATTAGAAATTATAATTAGAACTAACCTCTATAAACACATCTGATAAGTTGAGAGAAATACATAACCTTAAACTATAGGGGATAGCTAAAGTAGCATCATGGAAAACATTCCCAATATGAAGCGGGGCCAGCAAAAGCCATAATAAAATTACCATCACTATCTCTGATAACCAACCATAACCCACAATGGAATCAATGCTAACACCATCCACATTTAGCTTATAGAAATTAATGGGTGGTTTGATCCAAAAGATAATTTTAGAGGCTTTGGCAGTATGACCTTTCTCCACATTAAGGCCAAAAGTAGAACCCACAAAAGCATAATTCTTGAAGTTCTTTGAAGAAATCAGATTAAAAGAAAATAAGGCCGAAATCTTAACTTTAACATTCTAGGTAACCTTAAGATGATTCATATGAATTCCATTAAAAAGAGAATTATTCCTTTTTAACCATAAATACCACAAAATGAGAGAAGGAATGACATTTTTTATGTGCCCTTTAGTCTTAATGAACCAAGCAATAAGCATAGAGTTTAGGGATAAATGCCCATTAAAGTAATTTAATTGAAACATGTCATCAAAATAAACCCATGTTTTAGCAGTAATAGGCCTAGAAATATAAACATGATGCAAACTCTCAGAATGATAAAAACAATGGCATTTGGAAGGCAAAATAAAGCATCTATTAATAAGATTGGTGTTCCCAAGTTTTGGTTGTGGTGGCCTTGTGTGGGTTTTTGGGCCTTGCTTTCTTCTCTTTTTTTTAACCTGGTTTTGTTCTTTCTGGTGCATTAGTTGGGTTTTTCTTTCTGGTTGGGCAGGAGCTATTTTGGCATCTACTTTTTTGTATTGGCATTGAGCTTTTTAATCCTTGCTGGTTGGGTGGTTCTTTGGTTATAGTTTGGGGTTCTTTTCTCCAGGTTGTTGTTACCTACATGGAGATGCTGCTACTGTTAACCATCAAGTTTTTGTAGATTTCTTTTCCTGTTGACTTGAGTTGTTTTTTTGGTGCTGTAGTGGGGATTTTCTCTCTGGTTGCCTTATTAGGAAGTAACTTTTTCAATTTTTTATCATTGAAATTTTGGATACTTATTGGTCGGATTGTTCATTAGTTGTTGTTTGGGGTTATTTTTTTCATCTGGTTGTTTACTACCTGGCGCTTTTGCTATTGTTATTTGTCTGGTTGCTAGGTGTGTTGAATCATCTCCTGGGTTGGAATGAGTGGGTTAATTTTCTGGTTGGTTGGTTATTGGACTTGGCCTTATTGCCTACATGCCTTGTAGGCCCTATTCTTGTAATGTCATTTTGTGATGGTGTTGATCTTGAGTACTTGAATTTTTACTGGTATTTTGGTGGTTATCTTCATGCGGATTATTGTATTAATTCTTCTATTATTCTTTTCTATAGCCTGGGTGGGCTTAGCTTTTACGTATGTTATGGTGGCTGTGGTTATTTCGATTCTTTTACTGGTTATTTTGGTGATTGCTTCGGGTGGGCTAGTTATATATAGTTTCTCACTCATTAGGTTACTTGGTTGCTGATAATGGACGGTGGTGGTTAGATTTTTAATGTGGTTCTATCTTGGTTATATTGTGAAAATTAGTTAGTCTATTATGCTTATGAGATTCAGAGTTTGGTTTATTTTAGCCTTAATCCTTTTATCTTTAACCCTTATATATATTACTATTTTTATGTCCTTTGTGCATATAAGAATTTTTACAGGAAAGTTTTGGTGCTAATACGTGAAGATTTGGATTTGAGGATGGTTGGCTGGAGCTTTTTAAAGTTTTTTGGTATGCTCCTTATTTGAGTTCTTGTACTTTAGCACCTTAGAAATTACCTATGGTATTTTGTATTTCTCTGTAGTGGGGAACTCGAGCTTGTAGGTTTTTCCTTTCATTTTATGATTGTAGCTCTTATGAGTAGTAGAAAGTTTGAGGTCCCCTTAAGGAATATGTACCTTTTTCTTTAATTAATGTGTAGGCCCCTTTGTGGGTTTTCCTTATAAAGAAAACATCATGAGTGATAAAAAAAAAAAACCTAGTACGCTAACATCTATTTGCTCTGGAACCCGAGGTGATTTCCATGAGATCTACGTTTTCCTCTATCACGGGTTTGGTTTTGCCATCCTTGCTTAGATTTTTTTTTCATTTTTTTTAATATTCTTCACTTTGCTAACTTTGTTCTCTTGCCTTTATTGATTTTGAGGTTTTTTCTAGTTTTTTTGGTGTTGGGAGATGATGTCTCTGTCATTATCTAACCCGTCATCTACTTCTCTTTTTGATGGGAAATCTCATTCTTCCAAAGATGTGTTAGCTGGCCCTTTGTCATCACATCTAAGTTGCAGTTCGTTCATTCAGAATTTAAAGGTTTTCCCAGTTTGAGGATTCCACGGTTGAACAATTGTTATCTCCTTATGCTTTAAGGCTGGTGGGTAAATTTCTCCTAAGGCGTCCGAATCTTGATGTTATATGAAAAATTTTTCTTAACCTAAAACTGTATAGATCATTTCATATTGGCTTATTGGATCAAAGGCATGTTACTATCCAACTTTCTAATGATTTTAATTATAGACGTATATTTGTTAGGAGATCTTACTATAAACAAGCATATCAAATGTGTTTGCTCAAATGGACTCTAGATTTTGATGTTAGGGAAGAATCTCCTATTACAACCAAGTGGATTTCTGTCCCAAATTTGAGACTTCATTTCTTTAATACTCAAATCTTATTTTTTTGGCTTCAATCTTTGGAAGGCTGTTGCAAACAGACCAAGTCACTTCTTCTACTTTGATGCTTTCTGTGGCTTGGGTTTTGGTTTAATTGGATGTTTCTAAGAAATATCCAAATGAGATGTGAAGGGTTATTTCCAAAAATTGTAATTGAAAAATTTACCTATCTTTTGTTCTTATTGTAAGATGCATGGTCATGGTATTAATGATTATTTTTGGAAGCATCCCCATCTTAGCAAAGAGATGGATTAATCTAAACATATGCATGAGGTTGAGGCCAACTTGACTTCTCATAAAGCTACTACCCCTATCCCTATGATCTTAGAGGGAAATACCTGTAAACCATCTCAAATTATTAAGGATCCTTTGTCTTTAGCTAGTTATGATCTTGAACCAACCGTTACCAATCATGTTTCTTTGAATCATAATCAAGTAGTAAATGTTACAAACTCTTTAATTTCACCTACTGATTGTGATAATAGGGCGGAGGAAACTTTGCCTAATATTGCTTCCAAAAATAATGATATTATTAATTCCACCCATCTTTGTATGATTAACAGAAATTTATTTGATTTTAATGGTATCTTCCTTCTAACACACTCTCATTTCCTTTGAATGAGCAGGGGATTGAGATTAAAGTTAATGCAGTCATAGAATTACCATTTATATAATGTGATGGGAATGAAAACTGGTTGGAGGTGGGTGAGTTAGTTTTGGTGGAGGATTGCCCTCCTGTTGGAGAATGCATTAAATGCCTTGCTGTGAGGAGTAAAGGTAATATGGATGAAGATGGTATGTTTATGGACGATGAACATCCTCAACAGGTTAATCAAGGAGTCCAACTAAATGATAGTAAAATTCCTTGAACTTCTCATTATAATAGTGATGCTTTTACTGATTCTAAGGATATGGGAAGATAATGACACTAGTTTCATTAAGTTTAATAGAGAAGACGAAGGAAAAAATAACATATCACATTGCAATCTCCTAGGACCACTCGCTCTCATACTACTCGTTAGTTGTGTTTTTTATGTATAATACTATTATTTGGAATGTGTGGGGCATTGGTTGTCCCCTTCAAGAATTTATGTTAAAAATTTATGTCATCTTCATAATGTTTCTATTCTTGTTCTACTTGAGCCTCTAATTTCTTCTACTAGGTTGGTTAGCACCTCCCATTTTTTGGGTTGTAATTATTCTATTTAAATTATGTATATATTAAAAAAATAATAGGAAAATATATCTCTCATAATGTTGAGTAAATTGCATCTAGTGTTGTTGTGTGGATGTAAAGGAATACATTGGGCATTGTTGTGAGGACATAGAGGAATGCATTGGGAATACTTAATTATAGACATAATATGAAAATAAAATATATGTGAGAAGGTTGGAGTAGCTCCAGTGGAAGATAAGATTATAAAGAGTCTCCTTGGATGTTTTGGTAACTTAAAATGACGGCCTTTGGACAGGCTAAGACTCTTTGTATTTTTCTTCAATAAATATTAAAAAATTATATAATATATCAATATTACATGTAAGTTATTTTATTGATACATAACTAAGAAAAATTGGATGTATAATCGACTGGTGCAAGGATGAAAGACATTGTTTTGATTAAAAAAAAATATAGTTAAATTTTGAAAATGTATTAATTTTCTTTGGGAATATTTTAAAATTTGAATTTTAAAATTGAACGCGTCATTATGAACAGTATATCACCTCAGGAGATGATCATATCGTTCCCTAATGGGTTCAAATTTCAGAATCTCAAATTTATCCGGATTATCGTAGTCAAACTCAAAGGGAGAATCACATTTGACCCCGGAGGATCAAAATGGAATTTAATCAATTATTTGACTACGCTAATTTGGATAAAAAGATCATTAATTTCATAATCAAAATCACGATAGTAATTGATATATCAATCCGAGGAAAGAAATTATCAATCACTATTGATCGTTTGAAAATGATGAAAATGATGAAAATGATCGTTGAATTTAAATTGCCCAAAGAGAATTAATTAGAGTTTTTGAAAAATTGGTTTTGAAAATCAATTCTGGGTTTCTAAATCTCCTACGAGCGCAAGCCCTCGTAGTTAATTACATCGTAGGAAATCGAAATTTCCTACGAAAACTCTCGATTAAAATAGCGGTGTAAATTTTATTTAGATTTTCAAAGCTGGATGTCAAAGGAGGTAAAGGTTGGAAGTTTAAGCGGGATTGGATCAAAATTGAAGATTTATTTTTAGAATCAAAGGAAGAAGGGTAAGAGGTGTTTTGAGATTCTGAATTACTTCAGAAACACCTCAGCTTATCCTAAGTGTTGGGCTTGAATTTGATTGAAAATGATTTAAGTTTGAATGGTTGATTTTATTAGAAGGTTGGGACTTATATTCTCGATCACCAGATCGAGAGAATGCCCAGGAGGTGAGGGTGAAGACTAACCTACCAAGTGGGTATGACGTCCCTGGTCAAGATCCCATGGTTTTCCATCGTCCCGGGTTCGTCGATATCCTTAGCCTACTTAGTCGAGTGCCGACCAGAGGATCCTTGTTAGCAACCATGGGTTACCTCATTCAAGGGGACCTCGTAGGCCAAGGGGCTGGGGACCTAATCCTAGGCTGACAAAAAGGAAGTGCACATGTCTGTGGACAGTGAACCTATGTCTATGTTATCTAACCTAGGATGCCACTCTCATTTTATATGCATATCAATCTATTTTAAAATAAAAAGAAACAACGGCCTAACCTAAAGCTAGAGTCCGTGTCCTAATAGGTCATTCTAGGTGTGTGTGGCAAGTTGTGTGGTTTGGATATATCCTAAATCGGGTAATTGGTTAAAGTTGTTTAATGTTCTGGTTGGTTGAAAGGCTTAAGGGAGATTTTGATTAAGGTTTAAATATTAATGATTTAGAATTAATTTTAAGATTGATTACTAGTTTTAAAGTTAGATTGAAATTTTCTGGATTTTTTTTTAATCAAATATTTAATGTTCTAAAGTTACTCGAATCATTTAATGTTTTTAATTAAGGGGTTAAAATTTGAATTTTAGATTAAAATATTTTCTGAAGAGTTTGTATTTTATTAAAATATTAGACCTTAAGATGATTTAAATGCCTTTAAGTTTAATTGATTTAGAGTTTGTTTGAATTAGTTATGCATTTTCAACATTTTGATCATTTATTAGAATTATTTAATTATCTTAATTAGAGAGGTTTTGATGTTTGGAATTCAATTGAATTCCAAACTCCTTGTAATCAATTCCAAAGGTCATGAATGACCCCAGGATAGATTCCCAAGTGTTTAGGAATTCTCTAGAATTTTAGATTATAATTAATTAATTATATTTAATTAAATATCATATTCTAATGATTATTAAATTAGTCTTAAATTTGATATCAAATCTGGTTGATTTTAATTTTAATGTGTTAAGGATTCAAATTTGATCAATTAGAGGGGTTATTTATAGTTTTGGATTTAAATGTGATTTATTGAAATTTCTAGAAGGTTTTAAGGTTTGATTAAGGTTTAAACTTAAGGGGTTTGATTAAGAGGGTTCGAAGGGTTTGAAGTTTAGTGACAATTTTCCCTAGAGCAGGGAAGATCACTAAACTTAAGGGGTTTGAATTTTAGTGATAACTTTCCCTAGAGCAGGGAAGATCACTAAACTTAAGGGGTTTGAATTTTAGTGATAATTTTCCCTAGAGCAGGGAAGATCACTAAACTTAAGGGGTTTGAATTTCAAGTCAATTGAGTTTTAATTTGATCACTTAATAATTGCATGTGTTGATTGGGGTTGGTTTGATATTTTTGTAAATTTTATTTGAGTTATTATCAAATATTTAAGTTTTCAAGTCTTAAGGAAGAGATTAATAATTGATTGTTGTTTGAGGTTAAATATATTATGTGCATGTTAATCTTAAGGTGTAATGTCGCTAAGTTAACTATGTTTAATATTTCATCCCTAAAGGACGCATGTGTGAATCCTAGAGTTTGTCTAAATTCTCTAAGACTCGTCCTTAATTATTGTCCTTAATGATGTCACTAGATTTAATGGGTTTGAATCAATGTCACTAACCCTTTGGACATGCATACAAATGTAAACAAGCTGTGTCGATGGGTTTTGAATTTGTAAAAATAAGAAAGCAGTTATTAACTAAATACAGGAGCTATTGCAAGAATTTAAAGCGGGAGAAATAACTCAACAGGTAAATATAGAAACCTTATGCTCTTTTAAGTTTTAAGAAAACTTACCTGGTCACCGGAGCTAGTCAACGGTGACTCCGGACGTAGCACCTCGTTTAGAAGAAACTGGGTGACTGAAGCTCCTTACTCATCCTCCAATCAACTTCATCAGTACCTCGCAAAAAAGGCGACGAGAGAAAGAGGTGTCAGAATATCATGTATGCGAATATAGAGATTGGTACGAATTAACATATAAACGAATATGTAAAAATACGAATCAAATCAAGTCATTGGGGCAATTTCAAAGTGTATGTATTTCTACAAGAAATAATTTCAATATACGCGACATCTTACATGAATAATTTTAGCGCATGTAATGATATGCAATTGATG
This sequence comes from Dendrobium huoshanense, assembly GCA_016618105.1. Taxonomy (NCBI): domain Eukaryota; kingdom Viridiplantae; phylum Streptophyta; class Magnoliopsida; order Asparagales; family Orchidaceae; genus Dendrobium; species Dendrobium huoshanense. The sequence goes on along the minus strand of CM028345.1, from coordinate 13,304,213 downwards.
AATTAAGTTCATATGCTATCTTATAAGAACAATAGGCCTATGTAACTTTTTTTTACATGAATCTAAATATACGTGTATGTATATATATATATATAGGAACAGTTATGCTCAATTTAAAAGAAATTTAGAATTTGCTTCACAACATTTAACCTCAAGTCAAATCAAACAACTTCAACATGTGTCAAATATCTATATTCTTGTTTCATCAACTTAGAAAAATGGAGAAATAAATAATTGGATGAATCATTTAGTATGTTGCTTTGCATTGCCTTATATTCTCCATTGGCACAGAACAACATATCTTTAAGGGTAATGAAAATAGAAATATGTTTACAAGTAAAGATGGCTCCATATAAGCTAACAAACATTGATGAAATACTACTATGAGCAAATGAACCCTTTCTTTTACTAGAACAATGTGATCTCTATGAGCAGCTAATTCCTTCTTTGTGCTAAGGATTGCATCAATATTCAAATAATCAAAATTGTAAGTGTCAACTGATTCATTTGATAAAAAAAAATCTTAAAGATGCTTAACTTGTGTATAATCAATATGATTAATCAGAGAAAATCTTCACGAGTATATTACCTCATAAGAACAAGCTCAGCATATGATATCTAACAAAAGTGAATAGGCATGTATAAGCATTGGAAGAAGATTGATATCAACCATAGGATTTCTAATTAGCAAATAAATGAGAGCTGAGTTGGCAAGGCAATCCTATAAGCAATAGAAGTAAATCTTCTTAATATTGATAATCCTCATTCTATAATTCATTCTCAGAACAATGAACTCAATCACTTCATCCAATATTAACTTCTAAAAATGAACAAAACTATAGACATTAAGAAGAATATACACAATATTAGATGATCATTCTTTATATATTTATAAAAGGAAATATTTACCGTTTGTTTGATTGTGATTGAGAAATTCCAGGGGCTTCCGGAAGAGGTAGAACAGGAGCAGCTCTCTATCCCTTTTCTTGGCTCAATCTTGATCGAGGTAGAGTGTTTTTGGTAGCTCCAAACTCTTCAGCATTAAAGTCTCCTGATCCCAGCAAGGCAGTAGCAACCCTAGACACAAAATGTATGAGTTTTGGCCTGATTTTGATGAAGCAGAAGTCACCAAAACCAAGCCGGAAAGCATCTTCACTGGATTTTTTTTAACCGGGGAGAAAACTGGCTTTCTTGCTTGATATGAGAAGCTCGGTTGCTGCTCTTTTGTGCTTGGAACGGAGCTTTGAGTCTGCTTCTTCCTCTTGCTTCGTCGGATGAGGAGGATGAGAAAGCAAGGAGGCGGCTGCTTGAAGGTGTGAGATGCGGGCAGCCTCTTTTCTCTTCAGCCGGCCCTAGCACAGAAAAGAAATCTGTGAGAAAAAAATGAGAGAGAGCTGCTCTATGGGGATGGAGGCGTGGAGTGCCAACAGCCCTCTTGTTGGCCAGCCCTAAAACCTTTTTGAACGGGTGAGAGAGAAGTCTCTCTTGAGAATGAGAGGGAGAGCCATTCCAAGGGGCGGCTGCTTCTCAGATTGGAGACGTGAGAGCCAAAGGCTGGTGCCTATGGGGGATGGAGGCGTGGAGTCCCCTTTCAGCCGGCCCTAGTAGCATAAATCAAAAGTGAATCCGGTCGTGAGAGGGAGCCCGTCCCTGCTTGCCCTAGCTATTCACATTTTTTTTAAAACCATCCTACCTCCAAAACTTGATCAAATGGCTGATGTCAAATCTTCAAATTAAAGAAATTTAAAGAACTAAATAGAAGAAAGGTAGAGCTACACAACACCAAATTAATTATATAACATTCCAATTTAAATCGGCATAAAAAAAAATTTGCATTCAACAAAGTTAATTTAACATAAAAGGAATTAAATTTAGCCGACCAAAATCAATAAAGTTAATTTAGACTTGAGCCAAATCGGGACACCTTAATTAAATCGATCAAAGCCATCGAGGTGAGTAAAATTTGAATTGATTCAAACAAATTTGATGTCATCAAATCTAGTTCGTATGATCAAATTGACTTTAATTAATATGTATGCGATTCAATTTTGATTTTAAAGAAGATCGACGAGGTCGATTACGAGCTAGATTGTAGATGATGATGATTGTAAAGGTCGATTGATCGAACTGTAGATCAGAAGCTGGATTACAGTATGATCAAAAATTGATTTAAAAGTGATTGAAGGTTGGACTGGAGTTTGTAAACAGAATATCTGAATGAAGATTGAACTGGAAAGTGGAATTGAGTTTGATGATGATTGAATTGGATTTTGACTGGGATTTGAATCTTGAGTTGATTTGAATTTGAATTATCCAAATCATTTATGATCATTTGGAATGGTCATAAGTGATAGGAGAGGATTTGAGCTTGATCGAAGGCTAGATCAAGATTTGAATTAGAGTTTAGATATGATAGATTTGGACTATGGATATGTTTAAGGTCTGGGTTGATTGAAGATCTCGATTGATTAAGATTAATATTGATTTGAAGCTTGAATGGGTTTGAAATCAAAAATGGATTTGAGACCTGGATTTACTTAGATTCAAATTGAACTAAAGTCTAGATTGATCACAAGCTGAAATTATCTTGAGATCTAGATTTATTTGAGTTTTGCAGAAGTTGATTTAAAATATGGTTTGATCTGGAGTATGGATTAATCCTAGGGTCTGAAGTCAAGAAGCATCCTAAGATCTAGGAGAATCCTAAGCTTTAGGTCTAGAGGGATCCAAGAAGTCTAGATAGATTTTAAGGTCTAGATTCTAGGAAGATTCTAAGGTCTACGTAGATTCTAAAGTTTAGAATCTAGAAGAATCCTAGCGTCTGGGAAAATCTTAATATCTAGAATGATCTAGAGACTAGATTGGTCTGGAGATTGAATCGATCTGGGGGCAAGATTAATCTGGAGTCTAGGTGGGTCCCTAGTGACCTCATAAAAAAAATGAGGTCAACAGACATTAATGGATGAGTTCATTAAAGGGGTGAATGTTTTCATTTAAACAGCTTCCCAATTGCCCAACTTTATCTCAATTGGAAAGTTTCGGTGACAATGTACTAAATATAAAAACCAGGTGCACCTAAGCCACAAAACGTAATTGTTGATCTATACCATCGAGGCTTCATGCTAGAATATTAGTATTGAAGTTCTCATGGTGAGTATGAACCACATTTCAATTCTCGATGTGGACCGTTAACAGTTGCTAATATAGATGAGGAAAAAAATATACAACCTAATATTTAGGACATAATTCATGATGCAAGTGGAACACAATTTGAACAATATACAAGATCCACCGAATAAATAAGCACAAAGTTTTTATGATTTGTTGCATGCTTCCCAACAACTAATATAGAAGTGTTGCACCACTCACTTAGAGTTATTTGTTACTTTTAAGGTGTTAAGCATCAAGGCTGAATATAATGTTCCTCATGAATGTTTTAATCAATTCATTACACTACTCAAAGAAACCAATCTGGTATATAACATAATTCCTATAGTTTTATATCAGCGAATAAGTTGGTTTCCAATCCTAGTTTGACATACATAAAGATAGATTATTATATTAATGGATGCATGTTATTCTATAAAGATGATCAATAAGAGATTACATGACGTTATTATAACGCACTGAGATTTAATCCAAAATCTATCATGAAAAGAAAGTTAAAGGAAGTACCAACAAGTATGATATTTTATTGACCCATAATTTATAGACAAAAATGGTTATATGCATCCATTATATCTACTGCATCTATGAGATAACATAAAGAACATATCTCAGAATAAAGTTTTATTACACATCCATCAGAAGCAAATGCCTGGAAACAATTTTTTCATTCACATCCCACCTTCACTACATAATAAAAAAATATAATATTAGGTTTATGCATATATGGTTTAACTCCATTTATCCAATCTGCTTCACCGTACGAATGCTAGCCCGTGAAACTTACACCATACAATCTTCCCCCTAAGTTGTGCAAGATAAATCGTTGTATGTTTCTGACACTTATCAGTCCAGGTCCATATAATCCAAAAGCAAAATTGATGTATTCTTACAACCGTTAATTGATTATTTAAATTCATTTTGGGAAGAGGGAATAAGTAAATATGATATCTCCACCAAATAGAACTTATTATGAGGGCAACATTACTTTGGATAATTGGTGACTTTTCTGCGTATGGTATGCTCTCGGGTTGGAACACCTCTAGAAAATAAGCATGTATATATTTTATGGAATATACAAAGTCATTTAATTTAAAGCATAGAGGAAAGAACACGCAGTTCAAGTGTTATCACATGTTTTTACTTACAGGTCATCCTTTTAGGCAAAATAATGATGATTTTGTTAAAAATAAAATAATGATGTGGTAGCCTTCTCCAATAATTAGTGAAGAAATATTTGAAATAGTAAGATCCATCCCCATAATAATGGATTCTCGAATAATATTTTATTACAAATTGTAAGGCTATGGTGTCAACCATAATTAGACTTAGAAAATATTTTTGGTCATTACCATTTTGGAGAACAAATTTCATCAGACATAACTTAAACGTGATGCATATAAAGAAAAATATATTTAATAATATATTCAATATAGTCATTAACACCAAAGCTAAATCCAAAGATTATATAAAAGTAAGGATGGACTTAAAGGGGATTTGTAGGAGGAAAACATTAGAATTGAGGGGTGGTGGAAATGAAATTTTTTTAAACCAAATGCTCGTTTCAATTTGAATTTAATGCAGAGGCGAGCTGTTTGTGAATGGGTAAAAACCCTATGAGTACCTGATAGATATTTATCAAATCTAAGCAAATATGTTGACATAAGAACTGAGAAATTATTTGGTTTGAAGAGTCATGACTGTCATATCTTTATGCAATGTCTACTATTAACTGCCTTAAATTATTTGTTGGATTAAATTTTAAAGTCCTTCATTTAGTTTAGTATCTTCTTCAAAGATTTATGCTCTTTAAAACTAAATATGGAGCACCAGGATCTTATGGAGCAGCATATCCCTATCATTGTTTATAAACATGAGAAGATATTTCCTCTAGCTTTCTTTGACTCTATGGAGCATATGCTAGTGCAATTACCTTATGAAGCTAGAATCGATGTACCTATTTAGTATCAGTGGATGTACCCTGTTGAGAGGTATTTGGTGGGAAAAAAATTGTGTCACCACGCAGATTTTGATTTCTCCTATTCTGTAATTGAATACTGCATTGAGAATAAAGTACAATCTCGAGAGACTAGCACAATATTCTACAATGGATTCAATATCATAATAGGGTTTTGAAAATTGATATTTCTATAATCAAACATAGTTCAAAGAATAACATATCATCTCAAAAGATGAACATAAAATTCTATAGAATATGTTTAAAGATAAAATTATTTTTTTTTTGAAAAAGTTTATTCATTCTTTTGTTTAGATATGGCAAGAATAATATTATATCATCTTAAAAGACGAACTATTATTCAAGATATCCAAAAGCGAGAAATCATTCAATTTCTAAAGTTGAATATAGTATAATATTATATTATCTGAAAAGATAATAATAACATACAAGTCTATTCAAAATTAAAAATAAGGTTTTAAAAATATCTACGTTCCCATCCCTTGTTTTATCAAAAGGTTTATTTTAGTCTGGTTTCTAAATCCCTATAAGAAATTCCTATAGTTAATTATAGAAGGATTGAATAAAGCAGTGATTTCATACCCTTTTTAGAAGTAGAAATTTTCTAAGGTGAAAGCACAATGTTGAACATTTATTAGCGAGTCAAAGGATGAAAAGTAGGAGGCGTCGGATTCTGAGAAGCTCAGAGACAACATCAGTCTATCATATGTTGCGCTTTACATTCTAGGAGAAAGTTTTATGTTTAAGTTGATATTTTATTAGAAATATGGGACTATATTCCCGGAGGGCGAGGACTTAAGATCTAAAAAGAGTCTGCCTCAGAACGTAAATCTAATTTGGGTACTACAAAGTAGCGACCCGAACCTAACTAATGAAGTGCAAATCTGGACTTACCCCGACCTGGATTGGGGAGCCAGCTAACCACCTAGGCGCTTGAAAACCATGTGTCCAGTCTCTTATGAAAGATGGGTAGGGATGTTGTTTAAGTTTTAAGGAATTGGGGCTGACATCTAAGACAATTCCTAATTAGCCCCTTAACTTATGTAGGGTGAAAAATGTCTAGAAATGCTATTAATATTTTAGACTCTTTTTAGTTTGTATCTAATGCAATGCATGCTAATTGACTCAAATGCATAAAATGATAATGAAGCAGTTTAAAAATTAGGCTTAGAAAATAGGTTTTTCCCTAGAGATTGCACAACTTCCCCTTGACAGAACTGCACCCTCATAGGTCAAGTGGTCTGCCAGAACCCACAGGCGGGGAGGTGCCTAACAAGGAAGAGAAAGTATTAATATGCCTATGCTGACTCTCGGCGGTCTCGAGCTTACTTCTTAGATCGTTAGATTTACTATGTGAGTCTAAAAAATTTTATTTTTAATTACAAGTAAAAGAATTTTAAGCGTACCCTTACGATAAAAATCTCTTCGATTCGAATCCAGGCTAAAACAAAACACAGCTTGCAAGGTCCTAAAAAAATCTACTGCACAAACAATGTAAACAATCAATTTTAATAATCCAAATATAATGTCCAATGTCCAATGTCCATATTACACCCAGAATTTACAGAAAAGTAAAGTGGCCGGGCACCACTGACAACAAACCTGGATTCTAATCCTAAGAATGATGCAAGTGATTTTTGAAATGGGATATACTGTTCCTTAAATCTTCATTTCTTCCTCTTCTTTCTTCAATCTTCTTGTTCTGTCTTTTCTTCTTCTACGAACTTCTCGGGTCCGTGCTACGTCAATGGGTGTCTACCTAATAGAAATCCTGCAGGTGACGTCTACTCTAGGTTAGGAAGACCTAGATGCTAGAGTCGAATCCGGGGAAATTGACCTCGAATTAAGAGGTCAACAAATGGACCCCCAATAGGCATGATAAACTTGCCAAAGTTTATCGTGCGTATTGGTGTTGACCGAAACGATCAACTAGATCCAGAATTGAAGTTCAAGATTTGAATATATGAATTGAAGGAATTTTGTGTTTGATAGAAAATTCGGATAAAAGTTTAGAAATATATGAGTTGATGAATTGATTTTGAAGTTGATATTGGAATTGATGCTTTATCAAATAATAACTAATGAAATTAGTATCATTTAATAAAGTCAAGATATTGAAAAGTTGAATGTTATGATTTGAATGTAATTTGGAAGGAATTGAGAGTTTGATTTTGATTTTGATAAAAGCTAGAAATCAATAGGATGCCTTAAGAGCGGGCTTAGACCTAAAGATGGATTTAAGGGTTGATTGGCTGCCGTAAGAGCGGACTTAAGCCAGAAGTCGATTGGATGCCATAAAAGCGGACTTAGACCTAAAGACGGATTTAATCAGGTTTGGCTGCCGTAAGAGCGGACTTAAGCCAGAAGTCGATAGGATGTCGTAAAAGCGGACTTAGACCTAAAGACAGATTTAATCAGGTTTGGCTGCCGTAAGAGCGGACTTAAGCCAGAAGTCGATAGGATGCCGTAAAAGCAGGCTTAGACCTAAAGACGGATTTAATCAGGATTGGCTGCCGTAAGAGCGGACTTAAGCTAGAAAGTCGATAGGATACCTTAAAAAGGACTTAGACCTAAAGACGAATTTAATCAGGTTTTGCTGCCGTAAGAGCGGACTTAAGCCAGAAGTCAATAGGAAGTCGTAAAAGCGGACTTAGACCTAAAGACTGATTTAATCAGGATTGGCTGCCGTAAGAGTGGACTTAAGCCAGAAAGCCAATAGGATGCCGTAAAAGCGGACTTAGACCTAAAGACTGATTTAATCAGGATTGGCTGCCGTAAAAGCGGACGTAAGCCAGAAAGCCAATAGGATGCCGTAAAAGCGGACTTAGACCTAAAGACTGATTTAAACTGGATTGGTTGTCGTAAGAGCGGACTTAAGCCAGAAAGCCAATAGGATGCCGTAAAAGCGGACTTAGACCTAAAGACTGATTTAAACTGGATTGGTTGTCGTAAGAGCGGACTTAAGCCAAAAAGCCAATAGGATGCCGTAAAAGCGGACTTAGACCTAAAGACTGATTTAAACTGGATTGGCTACCGTAAGAGCGGACTTAAGCCAGAAAGCCAATAGGATGACGTAAAAGCGGACTTAGACCTAAAGACTGATTTAAACAGGATTGGCTGCCGTAAGAGCGGACTTAAGCCAGAAAGCCAATAGGATGCCGTAAAAGCGGACTTAGACCTAAAGACTGATTTAAACTGGATTGGCTGCCGTAAGAGCGGACTTAAGCCAGAAAGCCAATAGGATGCCGTAAAAGCGGACTTAGACCTAAAGACTGATTTAAACTGGATTGGCTGCCGTAAGAGCGGACTTAAGCCAGAAAGCCAATAGGATGCCGTAAAAGCGGACTTAGACCTAAAGACTGATTTAAACTGGATTGGCTGCCGCAAGAGCGGACTTAAGTCAGAAAACCAATAGGATGCCGTAAAAGCGGACTTAGACCTAAAGACTGATTTTAGGGTGGTGAATTTTTAAAGTAAAGTTGATTTCTTTAAAGCTTTGAATCTTTTTCCTCAACCACAAATGACATTGACAACTTGCAAATGTTCTACTAGAGATCATAAGCTTTTATACATGTCATTTCCTAGAAGGGAAAGAAAAACATTTTGACGATTGATAGACTTAAAAATCTTTTGATTAAAATTTTGTTTTATCTTTCATTGTAAATGATCTTTATAACTTACAAATAATCCACTAGGGATTATGTTTTTATATTGGATCATCATATATGAGGAAAACAAAAAAGTGTAGTTTGATCATCTTTGATAAGTAAAGACTTATCAAAGCATCTCGACCACCAAAGGGGAAATGCAAGATTTTGATTAAAGATTGATTCTATGATTGAATTTGTCTAGAATAACTTAAAGAAAATCATATGAATTTTCTAGAGTTCTCATTTGTATGTTCTAAGAGAACTAAATGCAACATGATAAAACTTTTCTTAAAAAAAAAATTTAACTTTTGCATGAGTTGCTATAGAACAATGAGTATATTTGAGCATCCTTTATAGTGAAAACACTAAGGAATATCAAATTCTCATAATGATTGAGAAAAGTTTGATTTTCATAAAAAAAAATGAAAGCTTTATTTTTCATTTGATAATTTTCTTATAGTATTTGACTGTGCTTGCTTAAGCTTTAATCATCTTAACCCAATCAAAATGATATTGTAAAAGATTCAAAAACTCAACGAAGGATTAGTTGACTCCCTCTAAATTAAATAGTTTGAATATGACAAACATGAGTTTAATCAAAATATCCAAAAACTTAACAACTTTCTTTAAAGAAAAGTGTAGTTTCAAAAATTTTGAATTTCAATGCTATGAAAAGATTCTTGAATAGGGATAGAGTTGTTTAAACTCTAACATCCAAATATAGTTTACGATAAAGATATACCGTGAATTGATATTTTTATCTATTTGATGAAGTTACCATGGACTTTATCGGGAATAGAACTCTTCTAATTCTAACATCCGAGATAAGTTAATCATGGACTTAGTCAAATTGTAGCTTGATTTTATTTTGAAGTTTGACAAAGATTCAAACAAAGGTATCATCGACATCACTAAGGATAGAACCCCTCATGTTCTAACATCCTAGTTCAGTCAATAATAGATTTGAATTTGGACTTGACATTTACTCATAATGAATGAGAACATTAGACAATTATATCAAAACCAACAAAGGGATGTCCTTTAGTTTAGTTTTAAAATTTTGAATCCAAAGAAAGTGATTTTTATGTCCATAAATATCACTGTAGGTTATCTAGCATAAGGATCCTGTCTAGAATCTCATTCAAATTGGAAGATGTTCAAAAGAGAGTTGAAGATATTTGGATAATAGTTTGTTTATGCATTTTAATTGGGTTAGATATGTGAAACCCAATAATGCACAACCAGCACCATTATAATTCCATTTAGATTGATCATCTATGTGATTTTTTTTGAAAATGATTTGAATATATGAACTGACCTACTCAAGTTGCTAACTAGAGAGGTCTCAAAATTTAGATTTTGTTAACCCAGATCAAAGCTCCCTAAAGCAAAACTGGGATTTCCTTCTTCATCTTTTTCTTCTTTTTAAACTAAGATATAAAGAAATTAAATTGGAGGAAAAAATTCAATCTTTTTTTAAAATCTTTCAGATGGTATATGTATTTTACATCTAATAGAACATCAATGCTTGATGATGAACCAAAATTTTGAATTCTCAAAGTCAAGTGTTAAAAAAATACTAAAGGATGAATAGGTCCTATGATATTCAAGATTTAGAAAGAGAAGCCACTTTTTTTTTTTTGCTACACATTTTATGAATGTGTCTCTTTTTTCTTTTCTTTTCCTTCTTCACACTTTTTTTTTTTTTAGGAGGCTTCATGTACTTAAATCTTGAAATGATTATTTTAGTTGTAAAACCATCTTCCAAGTATAAGAGTAGAAAATTAACCCTCTTATATAAGGAATATGGATCTACAAATTGGACCCAATCCTATAGTATGAATAAATAACTTGAATGAGATAATTATGAAATAAGTTCATCAATTTGCAAGATGTCTATAAAATGTATAACAACGAGGTGAACAAAACTTTCCTTTCCTCCAATTTTAATTTGACATAAATCTTTATTCAAAAGAAGATATGCATGAATATCATAATGGGTGAACCCAAATATGATAATTTTTATCACTATTGAAGAGGAAAAACTATTAAAGATGTTATAAAATCACCTGACTCGGTATCAATTCAAGGTATGTCAATTACTTTTAAGAAAAAGCCACATGACAAAGAAATGTTTATCATATCATGGGTTAGACTTAATAAGGAACCTTGAATTATCCCAAGTCTTTGACTGAAAGATGAATTTAAGATGATCAATCTTAACAAGAATTGCTCATGAGTTTTCTCAAATGGAGTAATAAAGCCAAGAGTAAACTTAGCTAATATTTGATTTAATAATATTACCATAAGAGAAAACTACATATGATGAACAAAAGCTTTTATATAACTTGCCTATTTATCTTCATCGCATACCTTAAGATCCACATTCTATCAGAGTTAAACCACATGATAGAGGAAAAATCGTCGTATCCATGTAGTACTCTTAGGAAATAGGATTTATAGGCATATTAAACTTTAACCTACAATAAGGTTTAAAGGTGAGGAAATTTAGAATGATTTTCAAACTTTCAATATATTAACCAATATTTATACATTTCTAAAATTAGAAAAATCATAATATGGTTGAATAGAAGATTTGAAAATATATTTGAATTTAATTCAGCGATTGCTAGGAACCTCACAAAATTAGCTAAACTTTTATGTTTTGAGGTTCCAAAAGGAAATGAGATTAAATATATCTTCATCTAAAGCGTTAATCCACCCAAGTGGAGGGAGGGAGGGAACACACTTTTCATTTTAGCATTGATAACCATTGGTCTTATTCTTTAAAGTTTAGAGGAGTCAACCACAACGAAGTTTTAATTACAATTTAAGAAAGATAGAGGTAAATTTCTTTTTAAAAGAAATCAACCTGCTATGTTCTCTAGCAAAAATTATTTTTATAAGCTTAACTTGTATTTGAACCTTCAAACTTTTCTCAAATCAAATTGAATTTAATCTTGAAAATCTTGCATATATCAGATTCTGGACCCTGTCTTAGCAAACATATCAAGCTACAAAGGACATGTAACTACAATATGTTATTAGGACAAGCAGAAAGTTTTGATTTGAAGGTTTGAGCTTTTGGACCCTATCCTACCACACATATTAAGTTATAAAAAAATATATAACTACAACATGTTGGTTTAGAAAGGGAGAAAACTTTGACTTAAAAGCTCAAATTTTCTTAAGATTTGTCCAAACACATATTGAGTTATAAAAATATATAACTGCAACATATTAGCTAGGACACAGAAGTTTAAAATTTTGAAGATTTAAAATTATTCGGACCCAATCCAAATACTACATTAAGTTACTAAAAGAAGTAACTATACATATTACTAAAGATTGGGCAAACGGGTTTTGGACCCAGTGCTAACTCAATCAAGCTACAAGAAAAATGTAACTGCAACATTCAAATTAGCAAACAGGAATTTTCTTTACAAAAAGGTCATACAAAGGAGCTCCTCGTTAGTTGTCTAATGGGGTCCAAAATAAGACCTCTAAATTTTTATTTTTTTAGATACCGGCCGAATTATTCAAGAATGAAATGAATAAAAGAACCGACGGAAGAAAGGTAGTTACAACCTATGCCAAGCACAAGTATACTACCGATTAAAGGGTATAAAATACTGCTAAAGATGGAGAGAGGACTGATCCCCAGCGGAGTCGCCAGAAAAACCTTGGTGGGAAAAAAATTGTGTCACCACACAGATTTTGATTTCTCCTATTTTGTAATTGAATACTGCATTGAGAATAAAGTACAATCTCGAGAGACTGGCACAATATTCTACAATGAATTTAATATCATAATAGGGTTTTGAAAATTGATATTTCTATAATCAAACATAGTTCAAAGAATAACATATCATCTCAAAAGATGAACATGAAATTCTATAGAATATGTTTAAAGATAGAAATTTTTTTTTAAAAAAAGTTTATTCATTCTTTTGTTTAGATATGGCAAAGAATAATATTATATCATCTTAAAAGACGAACAAAACATTATTCTAGATATCCAAAAGCGAGAATGAGTTTTACAATATTCATCATTTCTAAAGTTGAATATAACAAGTATAATATTATATTATCTGAAAAAGATAATAATAACATTCTACAAGTCTATTCAAAATTAAAAATAAGGTTTTAAAAATATCTACGTTTCCAAAGATTCTTCCCTTATTTTATACGAATAAAAAACGGTTTATTTTAGTCTGGGTTTCTCAAATCCCTATAAGAGCAAGCTCCTATAGTTAATTACATACTAGGAGGAATGCTCCTAAGAAAACTCTCGATTAAAGCAGTGATTTCATACCCTTTGACTACAAAGTAAAAGACAAGGAACAGAAGTAGAAATTTCCAAGGTGAAAGCTCAATGTTGAACATTTATTAGCGAGTCAAAGGATGAAAAGTAGGAGGTGTCAGATTCTGAGAAGCCCAGAGACAACATCAGTCTATCCTATGTTGGGATTTACATTTTAGGAGAAAGTTTTATGTTTAAGTTGATATTTTATTAGAAATTTGGGACTATATTCCCGGAGGGCAAGGACTTAAGATCTAAAAAGAATCTGCCTCAGAACCTAAATCTAATTTGGGTACTACAAAGTAGCGACCCGAACCTAACTAATGAAGTGCAAATCTGGACTTACCCCGGCCTGGATTGGGGAGCCAGGTAACCACCTAGGCGCTTGAAAACCATGTGTCCAGTCTCTTATGAAAGATGGGTAGGGATGTTATTTAAGTTTAAGGAATTGGGGCTGACATCTAAGACAATTTCTAATTAGCCCCTTAACTTATGTAAGGTGAAAAATGTCTAGAAATGCTATTAATATTTTAGACTCTTTTTAGTTTGTATCTAATACAATGCATGCTAATTGACTCGAATGCATAAAATGATAATGAAGCAGTTTAAAAATTAGGCTTAGAAAATAGGTTTTTCCCTAGAGATTGCACAACTTCCCCTTGACAGAACTGCACCCTCATAGGTCAAGTGGTCTGTTAGAACCCGCAGGCAGGGAGGTGCCTAACAAGGAAGAGAGAGTATTAATATGCATATGCTGACTCTCGGCGGTCCCGAGCTTACTTCTTAGATCGTTAGAGTTACTATGTGAGCCTAAAAATTTTTATTTTTAATTACAAGTAAAAGAATTTTAAGCGTACCCTTACGAAAAAAATCTCTTCGATTTGAATCCAAGCTAAAACAAAACACGGCATGCAAGGTCCTCAAAAAATCTACTGAACAAACAATGTAAACAATCAATTTTAATAATCCAAATATAATATCCAATGTCCAATGTCCATATTACACCCAGAATTTACAGAAAAGTAAAGTGGCCGGGCACCACTGACAACAAACCCGGATTCTAATCCTAAGAATGACGCAAGTGATTTTTGAAATGGGATATACTGTTTCTTAAATCTTCATTTCTTCCTCTTCTTTCTTCAATCTTCTTATTATGTCTTTTCTTCTTCTACGAACTTCTCGGGTCCGTGCTACGTCAATGGGTGTCCACCTAAGAGAAATCCTGCAGGTGACGTCTATTCTAGGTTAGGAAGACCTAGATGCTAGAGTTGAATCCAGGGAAATTGACCTCGAATTAAGAGGTCAACAGTATTTATATAAACTGAATAAGACTACTAAAAATAAAGCACAACCTGAAGGCTCAAAATGCAAATCATATTTTATGTACGAGACAACTTAATTTTTCTCTTATTACTTTGAAACAATGTCAAAATCAAGTCAGAGTAATGCAGCTGAAAATGTGGATCCATCCTCAAATTTATCTATATTCAATAGAAGTGGTGAACATGCAGGCACTAGCACCATATGCTATTTGACAAATAAGGAGTTGCGAGCTGTCACATTGTATATATTGCTTAACTATCATAAAGTTGAGTCATATCTCAAGCAAATATGGATAAACTTTCTTATAAATTTGTTACTCCTAAATTCAGTGTTAACTCATAAATATAATTTACAGGAGTTTTTTGGTGGTTTGAATACAATAAAATACGTAGAAATCCAAAAGATAGTGGAAATAGAATTCCTAATTTGGTTTAAAATATGATACATATTTAGACTATTCATTTTAATTAATATGTCGTTAATTAGTTAATAAGTACAGTATGATTGGATAATTGATCTAGCATGGGGACCAAATAAAGTTGTAAAGTGTTATCTTTTTTTTTTGTTAATGGTTATATATTCCATTTTTTTTTGTGAAGACATGAAAACAAAGAATTCTAGTGTATGTCTAAGAGGGAATACCCATACAGGTGATGATTCTGAGTACTATGGGGTATTAAAGGAAATATTACAGTTGGAATAACCTAGTCATAGAAATAATATTTATGTATTTAATTGTGTGTGGTTTGATCTAGTACAGAATAGAGGTACAAGAATACATATGATTTATGATATTATAGAAGTTAAGCAGGATAAAAGATACTCAAAGCTTGACCCATTCATCATTTCTAGTCAGGAAAACCAAGTCTATTTTGCTAACTATCCAAGTAGAGTATGAGGCAAATAAGATTAGCTCATAGTTATGTAGACCAAACGCAGGGGAGTTATTGAAAAGACTACATCAATACCAAAAGCGTATCAAGAAGAGTTTATGTCAAACTTAAAAGATCTTGCTAACACTATGGAAGATCAAATTATTACTATCAAGAGTGAGTTATAGTTAGAGGAAGTAGATTTAAACATAGAGAAAAGTCATGAGGAATCTGATTGTGGAGTAAAAGTTTCATCATATGAAAGTGAATCAACATAAGGTAAATGTTTTTTTACAATCAAATATGAATCAACAAGTAATTGGTTATATTTTTTATAATTATGTTTTGTTGAACTTGCATTTATTTAATTGCTATGTTATTTTATATTCATTTTTTTCTATAATTATTGTTGCTAATATTTCTTAAATCTTTTTGTGCAAATAGCTTCATGTTATGAACGTTAAAGAGGATTAATAAAGAATATATTTGGTAGGTGCAACAAAAATGTAATTGTTTGTCCAAAAGGTCCACCTATACGTTTTAAGGGCATCTCTTCTTCTCAGCCTACTAATCAGAGTTAGCCCTCTTCTTCTCAACATGCTACTTAGAGTCATCCTAGCCTGCCTTTATCTACTCCTATAGCTAGTAGCCCATAGTTCTACTCACCAGACTCACGCTTTCCTTTATCGGACATTATATTGAGTGCTCCTTTCTACCCTTACTAGCCACCCCCACCTTCTCATGGTGGCCCTCCTACATATCCATATACATCATATATCCCGCCATATTATCCTTCACCACAACCTCAGCCCGCTATAGGTGGACCTTTAATCCCAACTACAATATAACAGACAATAAAGGGTCACATGTTGATAGAACCTGACAAAGACACGTATGTATTAATTTTATTTCAGACTTGCAAATAAAATTGAATCATTTTTTAACACCTAACATATTACTTTTAGGTCTCATCCGTCCGAGCAACCAACACATAAAATATGGGACATAATATGGAGCAGGTATAATGTTCCTTATATTTCTTGGAAGAAAGTTCCTAAAGAAGTACGGGGGTTGTGGTTTACAGAGATTGTGATTAGTTATAATATAAATATGTTATATATTATTTCTTATTTATATAAGATAACAAAAAAATATATTCTTTATTGTATATTTCTAAATATAGAAAGATTTTTGTTGGCTGACCAAACACAATGATTAAATCAGAAAGAATTTTAAAGCATGACTCGACTCCCATGCGAGACATGTTTATAGATATTAGAAAGTCAGGTTAGCGACCACTCTGGATTGGTTAGACTGTATGTGCTAAGTTGAATAATGCTTAGGCTAGTCCATACTATAGTAGGAAGAGGGATCAAAAAAGACAGAATAAAGCTTCTAAAGTTGGGGCATGGGTAGTTTCCTTCATACTGGGGCTTTTGTTCCACATACTGAGCACCGAATACATTTTGTAAGGAATTTTAAAATCTTTGAATAATTTACTTTAATAAGAATATAAATATATGTCTATTACAGAAAGAAGAGTTAGGTAGAGATCTGACTCCTATTTATTTATATAGTAATACCCACAAGTGGTAAGAGGATTAGAAATGGGTTGATAAGCATGTGACAAAAGCCTTTATAAGTATATAAGTTTAATTTTTGTGATATTATATATAAATTACTTAATTTTTTTTAACTTTTATAAGAGTATACATGGCTTCGAGAGAGCCAGGCTGCAGCAGGTAAAGGTTCTTTAGGTGGATTAATACAATATTCTGACTACTACACTTGGTCTCAAGTAATAGGGGGAATGCAGCATGGCAGACTATATAGTTTAGGCTCACAAGTGGTTGAATATTTGTTGCACACATCTGGTAGCTCCAATTTCTCAGCTAACACCCAAGAGTCTTTATATACCCAACAGATAGCTACACTTATAACTAAGCTAGAATAAGTAAGGAAAGCACAAGTTGACTGGCAGATATAAAAGCAATAGTAACAGATGAAGCTACAATAGCAGAAGCTAGAGATGAAGTAGTAGATGTAGATACAACAAGCTCAAATGTTAGAGGAAATGTGAAAGATGAGGGTGCAGATGAGTAGTGGGAGGAGTATAGCACAACTGAGGAGGAGATTGAATCAGAGTATATGTTATTTATTTTACTTTTGTGGACATCTATATTTATGTATTTTTGGACATGTTTAATTATTTATTTATTAGACATCTTTAAGTTTTTTAATATTTGATATTTATTGATGATACTATTCTTATTTATGTTATGGTTTAAATGTTTATGTTCGATAATGTAATTTGTGATATTCTTGATCTGATGTGGCTGAAGGAATGTATATCGTGTTCTTGTATTATTTTCTATGGAGGTTTAATTGTTGAAATTTGTTTTAAAAGGAGGAAGGTTATTTTTTTTTGTTCATGCTACAGGTTTCCAGTGGATTATCCACTAGAAACAAAGATGGTAATACGATACAACGATAATTCTGGTGAAACTATATGCCATTAATACCAGCAGAAATTATGACAGTAAAGTTCGCTAGTAATGGAATGATATCTATTCCCGACAGATTATGCACTTGTATTTATATCTTATATTATCTATTAGAAATATTAATGCATCTTAATCTAGAAAATAATAATGAAAAAGCAATGATTGTTCTTTTTTTTGTGGGCATTTTACCTGAAGAACCGTAGAAATATTTCCACCATAAAATATTTGTAGGTGTTTTCTTTCTGACACGTGATTTTTTTTGTTAAAATAGTTATTATTTGCATGCTTTACATTTTTGCAACTTGTATAGTTTTGATGATTTCAAACATTATTGTTCAAATGTGTAGTTATCTCCTAAAAATTTTAGAAGATTTGTATTTGCTCTTGTGTGTACTAACATTTCAGGAAAATCAAACTCCAGACTACGAAAACTTCAAATCAAATTCAACATGAGATACTTTGTGAATTTGAAGCTTGTATTTTTCTTGAATTAAATTTGAAAGAGAGTGATTGTAATTGAGTGAATAAAAATATACACACACACATAAGAAGATCATAAAAATTTTATACTGATCGTACTGGACGATATCCGTTCGTACGGGATGATCTGACAGTTATCTCCTATTGAGCACATAGAACGAATAGGAACTGTCTTGAAAATTTTTTTCTAAGTCCTATTCGCCCGGGATGAAATTAATTATCGACTAGGACGATCTGGTCTCTGTAAAATTTTTGTCCAGATGAAATTAATTATCGTCAGAAAATGATCTGCTCTATGTAAAAATTTCATCCAGACGAAATTAATTATTGTCTAGGACAATCTGGACTCTATAAAATTTTTGTCCAGACGAAATTAATTATCGTCAGAAAATGATCTGCTCTCTATAAAAATTTTGTCCAGATGAACCAATTTTAGTCCAGATGATTAACCAACTTAGAACGGTTTTCAGCAGTTTTCTAGACCGACCTAGTAATAACCGTTCGTACCGGACGAACTTAGTTCATACGGGACGATCCGTGTGTACGAAGACATTTCGTACACATATACAAATAGGGTCATTTCAAAATGTTTAAGTAAAATCGTCCAGGATGATCCACGATCGTACGGGACGATCCACTGCGTACAGAATTGAAAATTTGCAGTTTTTGGGCGGTTTTTTAGTCTTTTTTATATATAGTCCAAATTAGACTGCCACCCAATATCTTTTTCTTTTGATCTTCGTGCCTCTTGAGAGAATAGCAAAGGAGAGAGTGTGAGAGTGCATTCAAAGGAGGATTCCTACCACTAGAGCGTGAAGGCTTCACTTGGAGTTCAAAGGTAAGAATCTCTACTTGTGAATTGGGATTACTTCACTCTTTTCTTTCTTCCTTTTAGATTTCTTGTGAGAAGATCTGTCAAGGATATCCGGTTCGCTGCCGACACTTGGAGAATGTGAATAGCCGACAGGATCGCTTCCTACACTTGGAGAGTGTGAACAGCTGTAGGGTTCTTTGCCCACACTAGGAGAGTGTGAAAGGACGAAAGGGTTCTCTGCCCACACTACGAGAGTGTGAAAGGATGGAACGGTTCTCTACCCACATTAGGATAGTGTGAAAGGACAGACGGTTCTCTGCCAACACTGGGGATTGTGTAAAAGGATGACGGTTCTCTGCCGCACCGGGTAGTGGTGAAAAGAGTGTGCTGTAAAGGCTTCTCCGCCTTGCTGTGGGTGCAAAAGGAGAGTCACTTTGTGGTATTAGTGAAATACTCGGAGGGTGACTCCGGGGAGTGGATGTAGGTCTGGTTATAGACCGAACCACTATAAATCTGGTGTCATTTACTTTACAATTTTTTACGTTTCTGCATTTTATTTTTTAAGTCTTACAAACTCTATGGTTGAAAAACTTTTTCTACAAAACTTAAAAGAAACAATTTTTATTTCGGTTCAACATAATTTTAAAAGAGGGCTTAAAATTTTTAAACTACTAATTCACCCCCCTCCTGGTAGCCTTTGGGACATTAACTTAGGCTTAACAACCTAATTACTAGACTCAACAAGTGGTATCAGAGCATCGTTTCAAAATTATAAGTTTGAACTACTTTTTGATTAACGTAGATGGCTACATTTGGAAACTGAAACACACCTGAGGGTTACTCTATCACTAGACCTCCACTGTTTGACAATATTCCTTTTGATTTTTTGAAAACACGCATGTCTACTTTCTTACTGTCACTTGATTATCGCATGTGGATGCTAGTCCAGGAAGGATACATAAAACCAACTAGATTGGTTGATGGAGTTAGGGTAGAAACACCTTATGCAGATTGGATTATAGAAGAACATGACTTAGCACAATTAAATGCCAAATATTTAAATAGTTTCTTTTGTGCTTTAAAATCTGAAGACTAAATGCGGGTTTCCACTTGCAAAAGTGGAAAGGACATATGTGATAGACTTTGTATAACTTATGAAGGGACAAATGAGGTTAAGCAATCAAGACTCAATATCTTGTTACATGACTATGAATTGTTTCGCATGAAACCTAATGAATCTATTTCAGACATGTACACAATATTCACACAAACTGTCACTTCTTTGCATGCACTTGTTAGGGAATTAACTAATGCTGAAATGGTCAATAAGATTCTTCATTGTTTACCTACTGCTTATGATGCTAAAATTACTGCAATTATAGAGTCTAAAGATCTAAACATTTATTCTATTGACAATCTTCTTCGTTTACTCATTGCTTATGAGCAAGGAGTAAGTCAAAGAAAGATTGATGCATGTGAACCACGAAAGGACAAGAATATTGCACTAAAAGTGGAAGAGTCAGAGAGTGAACACTCACAACCTGAGGATGAAGACGATATTGCATTGATGACTAGACAATTCAGAAGCTTTTTAAAGAGAAAGGAGAAGAGACGCCAGAAATGAAATAGAAGTAAGTATAACAGAAATGGCAAGGTTTCTAATGAAGTTATTTGTTATGAATGTAGGAAACCAGGTCATATCAAGACTGATTGCCCAAAACTCAAAGCCACTCCTAGCAAGGAGAAGGTAGAGGAAAAACTAATGATAAAGAAGGGCAAGAAGAAGTTTCAAAGAGCTTTCTGGGCGGACTCAGCTTCAGATTCATCTGAGACTGAAAAAGAAGAAGAAGTCACCAACCTTTGCTTGATGGCAGATAATGTTGATCAATCAGATCAAGAAGAGGTATGTGACTTAACTTATGATGAATTATTTGAAGTTTCTGAACATATGCATGATGCATATAGGAAAATGAAAAAGATGCATGCTAGTGTAAGTTTTGAATTGGAAGAGCTTAAGAAGGAACATGAAATCCTTAGGAAAGATCATGCTTTAATATATAACAACCACATGAAACTACTTGATGAATATGATGACTTGAATAAGAATTTTAATAATTTAAAATCATCCTATACTGAACTTGAAAAAGAATTTAAGAATTTTAAGTATAAATCTGAGAGCAAGACATATAGAATCAATTATAACAATCGAATCTTGGAAGATATGAATTCATTTTACAAACTCACAATAAAAGCTGTCGAGGATAATAGGAACCCCTCTAAACTTGAAGATTTTACAAATCCTAAATATTATCCTAAATTCATAAAATCACTTAGAAGAGAATCATATGGAAGAAAATATAGGAATATTTTTCCTAATGTTAAATGTAATAATTGTGGATTTTTGGGACATATATCTCACACCTGCACTTTAAAGATGAAAACTAATTTGGTGTGGAGAACTAAGATGCATAAACCTAGACATATCATACATGCATCTGATTATAAATTTCATAAAGGTGAACCCAAACTTGTTTGGGTTCCCATGTCTAACATTTGAGAATTTTGCAGGAGTGCTCTCACACAAGACCTCGTGGGAGCATATGGTACCTGGACAGCAGATGTTCAAAGCATATGACTGGAGATACTGCTCAATTTATAATGCTGGAAGCCAGGAGTGGAGGCAAGGTTACACTTGGAGATAATACCACAAAGAAAGTGGTTGGATTAGGTATGATTGGAAATTTAAAAAAACTTTTTCATAGACAATGTGTTATTAGTTGAAGGCTTAAAACATAATTTACTAAGTATAAGTCAGCTATGTGATAAGGGCTATAATGTAAAATTTTTACCTACTAGCTGCATAATAAGCCTAAATGGGAAAAATGTTTTAAATGGAAAAGGGTAAACAATGTTTACATGCTAGATTTAAATTGTATTCAATCTCCTACTACTTTTTGTTTGAAAACTATTTCTAATTCATCATGGATTTGGCATAGGAGACTTTGTCATTCTAGTATGAAAAACCTTAGAAGAATTACCCAAAAGAACTTAGTGAGAGGTATACCAAAACTAGACTTTATTAAGAACCATTTTTGTGATGCATGTCAGTTAGGAAAACAAGTGAAGTCCTCTTTTAAGTCCAATAAAGATCTTAGGACCAGTAAACATTTAGAAATTCTTCACATGGATCTTTTTGGACCTGTAGGAACTGTAAGTCTAGGAGGGAAGGTATACGAATTTGTTATAGTGGATGATTTCTCAAGATTCACTTGGGTCAGATTTCTTTTTCATAAGAGTGAATTGTTTGAGGAAGTCAGAAATTTTTCTACTTGGATTCAAAGAAAACTAGGGAGTGAAATAAATTTTATACAAAGTGATCATGGAGGAGAATTTGAAAATGAAAGATTTGAAAATTTCTGTAAAGAAAAAGGGATTGATCACAATTTTTCTGCACCTAGAACCCCTCAACAAAATGGGGTAGTTGAAAGGAAAAACAGAACATTAATAGAAGCCGCCAGAGCAATGTTGGCAGAATACTCACTTCCTAGATATTTTTGGGCTGAGGCGGTTAGCACTGCATGTTTATTGCAAAAATTTATCTACATGTTATTAGTTTTCCACTTCATCACAAGCAAAAGGACATCTATTTGAATGCAATAAATTTCTACAATTCAAAAAAGAATTAATGGGAAGTGCATTATTACATAATCTCCACCAAAACATCTCTAATTTAGGCAGCAATTTGAATTTACTGAAACTGTTCAAAGTTTCATTCAAGCCATATTCAGAAATCCTTTTATGTCTGTGACATTCAAGCCATGCTTCAAATGAGAGTACTGTTACTGATTTTTCTGAGAGCTGTTTAATAAGCTCAACACTATCTTCATTCAACTATGGATAAACCTTTATAGATTTGATAATTGAGATCAAATCTTCATAAAATAATTCTTCAATTGCAAAAACTTCCAGCTACCATCTTCAGAAATTAATTTGCTTTCCAATTCATTTAGAAGCTCATGAAAATTAACATAATTTTTCCATTTATTAAGAGGTTTATCAATGATCCATGTATCATCCAAGATACTAACATTGATGCCATTAACCAATTTCCATCTAACAGCATTTCTTAGAAATTTTGCTCAATGCACCAAAATTTTCCAAGTTGTAGAATATCCTCTCCTAACCATACCATTCCACATGTCACTACCATTTTTGGAAATGGTATTACTATTACACAAATTGTTAGGATTTTGAATAAATCTCCAAGTAATCCTTGATATCAAAGATCCAACTTTAGTAATTGAAGAGTGAAGACCCAATCCTCCAAAAGATTTTGTTTTACAAAGATCATCCCAAGATGAATAGTGTAATCCTTTATTGTCTTTATCTTTATTCCATAAACAATCCCTACACATTTTATCCAGGTCATACAAAATTCCTTTAGGAACAAAAGAATGTGTAGAAAAATAAATAGGAAGTGAAAGAAACAAGCTTTTGATAAGTAAAACTCTTCCTGACAAAGAAAGATGTCTACTACCAAAGCATTCAACCTTTCCATTGATTGGTCTAAAATAATTTTGAAATCAGAATTTACAAACCTTCTCAATGCCATTTTGACTCCAAGATATTCCATCTCCTTAATTATCTTGAGAAACAACTTCTTAGAAATTTTCTCCTTTTTCCTTCTCTTTACAGTTTTCCCAAAAAAAATTTTGAGATTTTATATTGTTTACTCTTTGACCGGTCCACCCACAAAAGTCCTTCAAAATTCTCTTTAAACAATATGCTGATCTCATAGAAGCATTAGAAAATATCAAAACGTCATCGGCATAAAGTAGATGAGTAACATTATCAGATTTTGGTGATATTTTAATACCCAAATCATACCCCTTTGATGAATAACATTGGAAAGAAGTTGTGCATAAAGAATATACAAATAAAAAGACAACGGGCATCCTTGCCTAAATCCACTTTCAGCTTCTATCCAATTCATTCTTCTACCATTAATAAGAATAGAATATCTAACTTTTTTGACACATTCCATGATGAAAATATTAAATTTTGGCGGGAATCCAAACCTTTTGCAATGAGTTTTCAAGAGTTGGCCAACACATATTATCGTATGCTTGCTCAATGTCCACCTTTACCACACTGAGCCCTTTCTTACAAGAAGAAAATCTGAATTTATTGAATACTTCTTGAGCCAATAAGCAATGATCTGACATAGATCTTCCAGGAATAAAAGAAAATTAATCTTCTGTAATTAATTTAGGCAAACAATATTTGATATGGTTCATAGTCATTCTTTTAATCACCTTGTATATTGTTTGACATAAGCTTATTGGTCTGAATTGTGAAAGTTACAATGGATTCTTCAACTTTGGGATTAACATAATTAACATATCTTTCTATTGAGGGTGCATTTCTCCATGAATAAAAAATTTATTTACAACTCTCCACAAATCTTCCTTAATTATGCTCCAATAGAACTTTAGGACCCATCCAGATCGGGAGATTTATTATTTCCCGAGCTCCTAACCACCTCATACATCTCCACTTGAGTAAAATCTGCATTTAGCAAATTCCATTCATCTTTATTGATAGATTGTTGTATACCATTTTCAAGTCAACCCAACATGGAACAATTCCTCTGCCTCCATTTACATCTGAAAATTTTTAGAAATGCTGCTTTTAACTTTATCTTGCTCAACCACAATACCTTCTTCTTCATCCTGAATTTGATTGATTACATTTCCATTTCTTTTGGCTAAAGCTTAATCATGGAAGAACTTAAAATTGGTGTCACCTTTTTATATCCATCTTGTTTTAGCTGTTTGATTTCACCAAATGGATAATCGAGACAACGTAACATTCAGCTCCCTTACTTTGCTTCTTAGTAACATCAACTCTTGATCTGAAATACCAACTTCAAAACTTCCTAAAAGCTAAAACTCCATTATCTCCTTCTTCAAACTATTTTTCAATGTTGAAAGCTCCATAACCTTATTCTTACTCAAAAAATACAAAGCTTTTAGAGTTCTTTTCAGCTTTCTCTTCAGGATTTCAACATTGTTACCAAAATCCCTCCTCCTCCAAGCTTTGAGAACAACATTCCTTGCAATAGGGTACAATCTCCATACATCCTCAAATTTGATATGTTTGTGAACCGTATTGAGTCTAGTAAATAGGTTGTTAGACCTAAGTTAATGACCCAAGGCTACCAAGAGGGGGGCTGAATTTGTATTTTAAAAATTTAAACCCTCTTTGAGAGTGTGTTGAACCTAAATGAAAATTTTTATTAAGTTTTTATAGAAAACGTTTTTCAACCACAGAGTTTTTTAAACCAAAAATAAAATGCAAAAAAGTAAAAATAGTAAAGTAAATGACACTAGATTTATAGTGGTTTGGTCTAAACCAGACCAACATCCACTCCCCAGAGGCACCATCTGAGTATTGCACTAATACCAATAGTGACTCTCCTTTTTCACCCACAGCAAGGCGGAGAAGCCTTTACAAAACACTCTTTTCACCACTACCCGGTGCGGCAGAGAACCGTTGTCATTTTACACAATCCCTAGTATTGGCAGAGAACCGTCCATCCTTTCACACTCTCCTAGTATGGGAAGAGAACCTTCCGTCCTTTCACACTCTCCTAGTGTGGGCAGAGAACCTTTCTGTCCTTTCACACTCTCTTAGTGTGGGTAGAGAACCCTTCGGCTGTTCACACTCACCAAGTGTCGGCAGTGAACCCTTCGGCTGTTCATACTCTTCAAGTGTCGGCAGCGAACTGGATCTCCTTGACAGATCTTCTCACAAGAAATCTAGAAGGAAGAAAGAAAAGAGTGAAGTAATCCTAATTCACATGTAAAGATTCTTACCTTTAAACTCCAAGTGAAGCCTTCACGCTCCAGTGGTAGGAATCCTCCTTTGAATGCACTCTTACACTCTCTCCTTGGCTATTCTTTCAAGAGGCACGAAGATCAAATGACAAAAAGATTGGGTGGCAGACTAATTTGGACTATATATACAAAAGACAAGAAAACCCGCCCAAAAACTGCAAGTTTTCAATTCTGTACGCAGTTAATTTCATTATTGCACCAAAACTTTGAGTCGTCTTGATCAAATGGTTTGTATATCCAATGCAAATTTTATTCAAACTAAATATTATTCTCGTACATATCTTAAAATTCTTAGTTTTAAATTATATGATAACGTGGTAGGATTGGGGTAGAAATTTTTTGATGAAGTCAAATGAGGAGAAATAATAGAATAATATTTGTATAAGGAAGTTGCAACCCCTAATTGGAATAGTTGATAATATAAACTGTAGTTAGAAATCGTAGGGGCACTTACAAGAAGAGTTCAATTGAAGGAACGTTGATTGAGCAAACCCACAAAGAAAAGCTGCACATTTTATCTAACCACTGTAAGAACTCTTGGAAATAGTGTTAGAGCAGCAAGAATCTCATAAAATTAGGGATATAATTGCATGAGTAGGATAGACGCTGCAGGAATATTTTAGAAACCATAGCAATTTATCTCGACTTACAAAATTTTGCTTTAACAAATGGTTATGTTGATATTCTTTCAATAGACATTTGCATATTTGTTTGATTTTCATTTGGATCTGAGATTCTGAGCTTGCTTTTCATAGCCTTCGCCATCTCCATCGCCGCAGCCGTTGGCTGCTCTCGGCCTAGCTTAAATTCTTTGGTGGTTAAGGTTTTTTATCATGGGAAGTATCTATCTTCTTTGGTTTCCTTCTGTTTTTTGCTCTATTTATGGGCTTTGTTGCTAGTTCTTTCTAGTAAGGGATTGTGGAATAGTTATTTAAGTTATTCATGATTCTATAAGTAGGAATACCTTTCAAATGCATGCTGCTATTTTATGGACTATAAATGATTTTCCATCATATGGTATATTATCGAGTCATAAAGTACATGGTTATAAATCTTGACCAATATGTGACAGTGACACTTCTTCACAATATTTGTGAAACAATATTTGTTACATGGGTTACAGGCGCTTCTTGTCTAAAGAGCACAAATGGAGAAAAAGTTGGAAGTTTAATGGTAAGCATGAAGTTGGGGTGAGACCTCAAGTTTTATCAAGAGATGAAATTTTATAAAAAATGGAATCATTAAAGGATTTGAAGTTTGGAAAGCGTCATAGCTGCAGAAAAAGAAAACATAACCTTCATGAATCAACCTGGACAAAAAAAGTGTATTCTTTGAGTTGCCTTATTGGAGAAGTCTCACCTTACGTCATAATCTTGATGTAATGCACATTGAAAAGAATATTTGTGATAGCATTATGGGGACCTTAATAAATATAGAAGGAAAGACTAAAGATACAGAGAAAGCTTGTTTGGATCTATAAGATATGGGCATAAGACATGAACTACATTTCCAAAAACAAGGTGAGATGTATCTTAAACCTCCATCCTCTTACACACTATCTCCAAAGGAGATAGAAGGGTTTCTCAATTTTTTTAGATCAGTAAAGTTTCCAGATGGATATGCAGTAAATATATCTAGATCAGTACATATTCGAAATGGTAAACTTATGGGATTAAAAAGTCATGATTATTATGTTGTGTTACAACGAATCCTTCCTTTAGGATTGCGTGGATATTTAAATTAAGGAACTGCATAATGCTTTAAGTGATTTGTCAAGATTTTTTAGGATACTATTTTCTAAGACATTGAGATTGGATGTCTTGGAGAAATTAGAAGATATGATCATTAATACAATTTGTCGGTTGAAATGATATTTCCACCTGCTTTCTTTGACATAATGGTTCACTTGGCTATTCATTTTCCACATGAGGCTAGGCTTGCTGGACCTGTTCAATATAGCTGGATGTATCCAATTGAAATATTTTTCTTGTGCTAATAACTTTTACTTTTTATATATTTTGATTGATTATTTGCACAAATTTTGATTAATTTTTTTATCTGCTAAAAATGTAAGTGTTCATA
Organism: Dendrobium huoshanense; assembly: GCA_016618105.1. Classification (NCBI taxonomy): domain Eukaryota; kingdom Viridiplantae; phylum Streptophyta; class Magnoliopsida; order Asparagales; family Orchidaceae; genus Dendrobium; species Dendrobium huoshanense. The sequence continues at coordinate 13,276,143 of CM028345.1, read as the reverse complement.
AAAGGAATGTTAGAAACAAAGCTCGCCCTGAAGGATCAATTGCAGAAACGTATGTTGTTAATGAGGCATTAACATTTTGTTCTAGATATCCTTGTGGAATGAACAGTAGAAATAATCAAGATGAAGAATATAATGATGAGGTTAATTTTAATGAAAATCAACTTTCAATTTTCTCTAGAAGGATTCATCCTTTTGGTCAACCACTCTTCAGTACATTATCATGGAGTGAGTACAATATAGTTCGATGGTATGTTCGTAACAATTATGAAGAGCTAAAGTCATACCTTTGGTAGGTAATTAACTTAAATACTGATGATATTAAATTTATTCACAAATAATATTATCTGTAATTTAATTTTATAAAAATTGTGTTTCAGTGAACATGAGAATGAGCTTAGAAAAGAAGATTCATTTATTCAAGATGTGGAAACAAAGCAAAAAGAACATTTTCCATTATGCTTTGAAAAAAGAGTGAGATACTCAATTTCTAAATTTTTTTTATTATTTATATTTATAAATTTTTTCCTAATGTTCTAAATTTTACAAAATTGGATTCTTTTCTTGCTTAGATAAAGAACTTGAATCTTCATGGATCACTTGAAGGTAAAGAAGATGTTTATTCTTTAGCAATGGGTCCAGATATTTGAGTTAATGTATACTCAGGGTGCATTGTTAATAGAATTAAGTTTCTAGTCAACCAACGTGATATTCAGAGGGTAACCCAGAATAGTGGTGTATCAGTTCAGGGTTCTCATAAAGATGAAAGTATTGATTTCTATAGATATTTAACTGATGTTGTTGATTTGAGTTATATTGAAGGAAATCATGTAGTATTGTTCAAGTCTAAATGATTTGATCTTGAGCATAAAAAGGCCATTATAATTGATAATGATTTCACGTCTATAAATATAAGTAAAACTTGGTATGATAATGATCCGTACGTATTAGCACGTCAAGTTACTCAAGTATTTTATGTTCAAGATACAAAGTTAAGAGGCGATTGGCATGTTGTATAGAAAGTGCAACATAGGAATTTATTTGATCCCACTCTCATGAATTACTTGAATGAAGATCAACTTAACACTGATCAACAAACTGAAAATATAGCGTATCAACAAGATGAGCAAAATGATATGAACTTCCAAGATGATTTTGGTGAGATGGGTCCCTTACATAGAGAAGATGTAGAGTCAGAAATTCTAGATTCTGTACAAAATGTGCATGTGCAATCAACTCATATTGTTGATTTTATATGTGATGAAGATGAAGAAGAGGAATATGATGCAACATTAGCTGAATATTGTAGTGAAGATGATGTTAATGTATATATCAACATTGATAGTGATAAAGACTAGGTTGTTCTTTATAACTTATTTGTTTCATATATTATAATAACATGATATCATTGCTTTTCAATAATATTTTTTTTGTTGTTTCATTTTGCAGTTCATTAAGCCATGGCTCTTGGAAAACGGATAAGCTCTCGAATAATTCCAAACTACTCATATTTACTTGCACCATCAACTAGTCATAATATGCAATCTACAATAAAAAATGATGCTTCACGTGTCCTTTCTGTTGCAAACCTATTTTTCATAGCTTATGTTTTGATGATTGACAAACACTGTTTCTCTTGTACTACTTGTTGCTTCTAACTTTTCAGGAATCAAAGATCGGACGATCAAGAAGGAGCCAAGTTCAGGATTGCGTAGGTTTAGGGTTGAGTCAGTCTGTACGTTTAATTTTCACCTTTTGAGTCTACTTGTAATGGTCAAAGAGACTGATGCTATGTAACCCTTCATACACACACACTTGAGAGACTTAGAATTTCTATTTTTACTCATATCGGCCAGGACGATTTTTGGATCAGTCTGGACGATTAGCTCAAAACAGAAAGTCTAATTAAGGATTCTTAATTAAGGAAGCCATCATTAACAGATCGGCCTGGACGATACGTGTATCGGCCAGGACGATAAGCTCAAAACAGAAAGAAGTAGCCGCCATAGTCAATTATGGTATACTGTATTTTTAAATTATCGGCAAGGACGATCCGTGGATCGTCCTGGACGATATTCACAAATTATGTCATAATTGTTTAGGAAATCAAGGGAGTAATTAAGGATGATTGATACGATCATATTGTCCTGGACGATCGTAGGATCGGCCAGGACGATCCAGTCAAAAATCTTAAGTTACTTCAAGATGATCAATATCGGCCAGCCCGTATCAAGGGCTATTGTCAGGACGATTTTTCTCTGATTTTAACTAATCGGCCAGGACGATCGTGAGATCTGCCTGGACGATCAAGCCAATTTTCAATCGTCCAGCTTTGCATCCAGGGCTATGCACTGGCCGATCTTCATTGATTTGTACTGATCGGCCAGGTCGATGTCTATATCGGACTGGACAATATTGTCGGCAACTTGCAATTAATGAGCTCTTTTGAAGCTCTTCTATTTAAGAGCTCTTGTTCAATGTTTTTCAAGACCTTTGGCTGCTGCCTTGACCTGAAAAGACCTTTAGGAGAGAAAGAGAGAGAGGAGAGAGAGAGGATCTTGTGAGGGGGAGCTTGTGAGGGGATTCACAAGGGTTGCTTCAAGGATCGCTCTGCTTCGTCTTCGTCTAGAGTTTCTTGTCAGTGGAAGGGTCGGTAGAGGTAAGGAGTTTTCTTTTGGTTTTAGTTCTCTGCCAGCTTCTGGAGGAAGCAAAAGGAGGAAGGTTCTCTACCTTGCCGCGGTGGCAAAAAGGAGGTTCTTGTGAGGGCTTCTCCGCCTAGCTTTGGGGGCTAAAGGAGAGTAACGTTTTTATAGTGCAATACTTGGAGGGTGCCTCCAAGGAGTGGACGTAGGTCGAGTTGACCGAACCACTATAAATTTCTGTGTTTCTTTTCTTTCTTCCGCACTTTTAAATTCTGCATTTATTTTTGTGATGTGATTTGGTTTAAGCAATTTTCTCTCTTTGTGAAAAGAATTTTTTAAAATACCAATTCACCCCCCCTTCTTGGTTAGCTTGGGACTAAGTTCATAGGGCTTAACATCCCTGACGAACTTTCAAGTGGTATCAGAGTCTGATTCGAAAATTAAAGTTTGAAAACTTTTTGAATTTGATCCATGTCTAACTTTGGGAATCGCAACACTACGGAAGGGTATTCTATTACCCGACCTCCTCTGTTCGATAACCTACCTTTTGATTTTTAGAAAACTCGCATGTCAACTTTTTTACAATCTACTGATTATTGCATGTGGATGCTTATTCAAGAAGGTTATTCTCCACCTTCTCGAAAAATTATTGGTTTTAAAACTGAAGTTGCTTTTACTGAATGGACTTTTGATGAACGAGATTTAGCTCAATTAAATGCGAAATGTTTGAACTGTTTTTTCTGTGCTTTGAAATCTGAAGATTACATGCGTGTTTCAACTTGCAAAACTGGTAAAGAAATTTGGGATAAATTGTGCATCACTTATGAAGGTACTAATGAAGTTAAACAATCTCGGTTAAACATTCTCTTTCATGACTATGAAATTTTTCGTATGAAACCTCATGAATCAATTTCTGACATGTACACTAGGTTTACTCAGATTGCTACTTCATTGCATGCACTAGGAAAAGAACTTTCGAACTATGAAAAAGTTAACAAGATTTTGAGATGCTTGCCTTCGTCTTATGATACAAAAATCACTGCAATCACTGAATCTAAGGATTTGAATACCTATTCTATTGATAACTTACTTGGCTCACTCATTGCTTACGAGCAAGGGGTAAATCAAAGAATTATTAATGCAGGTGAAAAGAAAAAGGAGAAAACAATTGCACTGAAGGCACACAAATCGGATTTTGAATCTTCCGGGTCTGAAAGCGATGAAATTGCCTTCATCTACAAGGCAATTCAAAAGCTTTCTAAGGAAGAAACAAAAGCATCATCAAAGTTGGAGAAAAGGTAAGGATCACAAACATGTTAAAGGATCTTCTGATGTTGTTTATTTTGAATGCAGAAAGTCTGGACATGTGAGAACTGATTGCCCTAAGCTTAGAGATCAATCAAGCAAAGAAAAAGGTGATGAGAAAGCTATGTCTAGGAAGGATAAGAAGAAAAACAAAAGGAGCTTTTGGGAAGAATCTAGTACTGATTCCTCTGAGACTGAACCAGAGGAAGAAACTACAAACTTGTGTTTCATGGGAAAAGATCAAAGTGATCAAGAATAGGTATGTGAACTTTCCTATGATCAACTTCTTGAAGTTTCAGAAAAAATCCATGCATCATATAGAAAATTAAAGAAAACTCATGCTAGCTTGAAATTAGAATTCTTAAATCTACAAAAAGAGCATGAAATTTTGATTAAAGACCATCAAACAATTGATTCAAATCATATGGCTTTACTTGATGAATTTGATGAGTTAAATAAAAATCATGGTGAGTTAGTTGAAGAGCATGATGCATTGAAAATATCACACACATCTCTTGAATCTGATTTTAAGAAGTCAAAGGAGATAGAGAAAAATTTGAGGATTGAAAATGAGGTTTTAAAAAGCACAAACTTGAAGTCTCAAAATGATTTAGAAGCATGTAAGAAAATTAGGATGACTTCTACTTTTAATTAATTTCCAAAACCTAGAGAGAGGCATTATAACTCAAATCATTTAAGAAACCCCTTTCCTGGAGTTAGATGTTTTTCTTGTGGCATGCTAGGACACATCTCACACACTTACACGATTCATCATAGTACACATTGGGTGTGGAGACCTAAGGTGCATGATCCACAGCATACCACACATGCATTGCATTCTTCTCTTCATAAGAAGGAACCCAAACCTGCTTGGGTTCCTAAAACTAACATTTGATAATCTTGCAGGAGGGCTCTCACAAAAGACCTTGTGAGAGTATGTGGTACCTGGACAGTGGATGCTCTCGACATATGACTGGTGATGCTAGCCAGTTTTTTGTACTAGAGTCCAAGACTGGAGGCAAGGTTACTCTTGGAGACAACACCTCCAGGAAGGTGGTAGGAGCAAGTATAATCGGTAATTCCAAGAACCTTATGATTGAAAATGTTTTGCTTGTAGATGGATTGAAGCACAACTTGCTCAGCATCAATCAATTCTGTGACAAAGGCTTCATCGTGCAGTTCGTCACGGATTCATGCATTGTAAGTTTAAGTAACAACACTATTTTGCAGCGAAAGAGGGTAAACAATGTCTACATGCTTGATTTAAATAACATTGAATGTGCTGCTTCTTTTTGCTTAAAAACTGTAATTGATGATTCTTGGTTGTGGCACAGGAGGCTTTGTCATGCAAGTATGAAAACCCTTAGGAAAGAGTGCCTTTTTAAATGGGGAGATAAAAGAAGATGTGTTTGTAGAACAACCTCCAGGTTGTAAATTATACAGAAGAAATTATACAGAAGAAATGCTCGTTCATTTTTCTTTTTTTTTTGTAATATGATTCCATGCAAAATTTTTTTGTAAGTAAAGATTAATATATCCATTTAAGAACCACATGTAAAGGACTGTGTGATGCATACGATGAGCAAGAGATTTTCTAATTTTTGCTCGAAGGCCTATATACATTACCAAAAACTTGGAGGTGGAGTGTTAACAAGAAAGAAACCTTACAAAGAGCTTATTGAGAGACCAGATGATTTTATTTGGTTTGCAATTTTTTTGACTAAAAAAATTTTATGGTATTTATTTAATGTTAAAGAAAGTATAGGTTCACTAATTTAATTATATTCCCATTAGAGACATATGAAAATTCTTATCATGTAATGAATATGTGCGAAAAAAAGAGTAAATACTATTAGCAAAAAGAGATGAACATTTACTTTTTTTTTTTAAAAGATGCATCAAATTGCATTAAGAACAAAAAAAGATAACTAATTACAAGTAATAAAAGGATCACATTCCTCCTTGATTAAGCCCAACAACAAGGAAGGAATGTTCTCAAAGGAAAAACTATCAAAAAAGAAACTACTCTCCAATGCCATAGTAACACAACAATTAGCTACTTTATTACAACTTCTATAAGCATGGAGGAAAACAACTTTATTGAAATCATTCAAAAAACATTAATCCTTTGTCGGCCATTTATCCACAGGCACCTTATTCTTCTTTATAGAATCTTGAATGAATTTTATAATATTGGTATTATCACTTTCAATGATTAGCCCTTTACATTCCAACATCCTGCTCCTCAACAACTCCCTCACCGTGAATACTGCTTCTAGATCAGGCTGACCAATATCCAAATGAGCTTCATTCTTCCCAAAAGCACTAATAAACATGCCTTTGTGGTCTCTAAAAACACCACCAATACCAGCCAAATTGGAGCTATGCAAAGAGGCATCTACATTAATCTTAATCAATTCTTTTGGTGGAGGGCACCAAGTACAATGAGACTCTCTAAGGAGATTAGTACCCCAGCTAGAGAGAAATGGACTAGATTTGGAGATGGCAGAGAATAGAGCATTAAAAGCAAAAATAGAACCTGGCAAAGTAAACTTACCATGCTTGACATTATTTCGGTTCTTCCAAGAGTGATACACAATAGAGCAGTAAATTTTAACAATCCCAGAATTATGGGTTGATAGCTTCTTTAACTCCTTTAGACAACATTCCAAAGAACGGATAACAAGAATAAAAATACCCCATTCACACATCTTCATGATGACTTCAATCAAATACTTACAATGCACCATTATATGTTCATAAGTTTCTCTTACTTGGCATCCTCTAGCACAAAGAGCATTATCTAAAAGTTTTCGGTTCATAAGAAACATATTGGTAGGAATAGCTGATTTACCGAACCTCCACCAGAAGATTTCCACTTTCTTATTCAGTTTCAATTTCTGCACCCAACTGAAGTAATCAACATCCTCCAAAGAATTCGGCTTCTGGATATAATTCCATGCCACTTTGGATATTAAAGACCCAACTCTAAGAAGAGGAGAATGCAAGCCCAGCCCTCCCAATCTCCTTGGTTTGTAAATATCACTCCAAGCAACATAATGCATCCCCTTGGTTCCATCACTTTTATGCCAAATAAAACTTCTACACATTTTTTCCAGCTCATGTAACATCCTCTTGGGTACCATAGAATGAGTAATTAAAAAATTTGGCATAGAAAGCAAAGAGCTTTCAATGAGAGTCAACTTACCTCCCAATGACAAAGACTTCTTGCTCCAAGCATTAAGTCTATCCATGACATTACTCATAGTATCTTGAAAATCATCCATCTTGAGTCTATTAAGAGATATCTTCACACCCAAGAACTTCATCTCTTTCACAACTTTGAAGCCAAGAACCTTAGCAATCCTATTCTTCATAGAGTAACTAACCACCTCGCCAAATATCATCTGAGACTTGCTGACATTTACTCTTTGCCCAGTCCACTTACAAAAATCCTCCACAATGATCTTCAAAACATTAGCAAGATCAACATATGCATGGGAAAAAATTAGCACATTGTCTGTATAAAGAAGATGTGTGATCTTTGGTCCTCTAGTTGAAATCTGAATGCCAAGACTTTACCCCCATTTCTCAAGTGAATTGGACATAAGTTGAGAACACAAAATGAAAAGATACGGTGAGAGTGGACACCCTTGACAAAACCCACTCTGAGCATTAATCCACTTGGAATTCTTCCCATTGATGATAATGGAAAATCTCACATCTACAACACATTCCATTAGAAGGTTAGAGAAAGCAGTAGGAAAACCATACCAAATCAAAATGTGCCAAAGAGTTGTCCACCCCATGCTATCATATGCTTGCTCCATATCAAGTTTAAGAGCCATCAACCCCTTTTTATTTTTAGAGATTTTGAACTTGTGAAAGATCTCCTGAGTTAACAAGCAATGCTCTGCAATAGATCTCCCATGGATGAATGCCACTTGCTCTTCAGAAATCATCTTAGAAATACCCCTCTTCAATTTGTTAACTAACTTAGTAGCCACAATCTTATAGTTAGTTTGGAATAGGCAAATAGGCCTAAAATTAGAGGGGATCAAGGGGTTCTTAATTTTAGAAATCAAGACAATCAAGGTATCCTTGCATTCCCTATTCATATGACTGGATTTAAAGAGACAATTTATAGCATTCTAGAGAGTCTTCCACACAATACTCCAATAGCTCTTGTAAAAAGAAGAAGTAACGCCATCTAAACCTGGAGACTTCTTGTTCCCTTACTAAAACACCGAAAGCTGCAAAGCATTCACAGAAAATTCGGCATTAAGCACATCCATATCTTCAGCTGTTATCTTCTGGTTTTCAAAAGCTGATGGCCAACCCGTTACTTCACATTCCTTGTGCTTCCACTTCTTCTCAAAAAAATTTATGAAAATCTTCTCAATTTGATCATCATCATCATGCAATTTTCTGAAATCATCTTTAATTTCTAGCCTTAGCTCTTTGGTTCCACCATGTAGATAATCTTCTCAAAGTATCATTCAGATCATGTACTTTATTTCTAAGCACAAAAAGGTCTTCAACAGACCAATTAACATCCAAAGCTTCCTTATTTTGATGTTCAAGGATTTCCTTCTTCAATTTCTCCTTCAACACATTCAAATCTTTGCACTTGTTTTTACTCCAAAAAAATAATGCTTTCAAAGTACGACTAAGATTCCTTTGTAGGATCATATACTCATCACCAAAGTCATTCTTCTTCCAAGACTGATAAACAATGCTCTTAGCTGCTGGGTAGGATCTCCAAGTATCTTCAAATCTAATGGTCTTCTACTTGAACTACATCCTTTCATTCATCTTAATAACAATAGGATAATGGTCAGATGCCATTCTAGCAAGATGTATAGTAATTTCCAAAGGAAGCTTATGAATAGCAGCCGAATTCAGCATACACCGGTCCAATCTCTCCCAAATCCGAGAAGCACCCTCTATATTGTTATACTAAGTAAACCTTGGCCCAACACTACCAACATCATGAAAATGTGAATTCATCATGAAGCCTTTCATCTCCTTAGGTCCTTTAGAAAACAAGAACCTCTTACCTCCTCTCTTCTCATCCTTATTTAAGATACAATTAAAATCCCCCCTAATAATTCAAGGAATAGAGTTCTCCATGCATTTCTCCATTTGACTCCATAGACCTCTCCTCTCCTTACAACATCTGCTACCATAAACAGTGGCAACTTTCCAAGTTCCCAAGCTGGGCACCGAGAGATTGCCAATGATAACCTGTGAAGAAGCCTCCATAATCTCAAAGGACACCAGCTTCACATCCCAAAGTACCAAAATGCTTCTAGAAGTTCCAACAATAGGTTGGTGAAAATACTCCCAATCATTCCTCATAAGACAATAAACCTCCCTTCTATTAATACTAGACAACTTAGTCTCCATAAGCCCAATAAAGAACACATCTTCATCTCTAACAATTTCCTTTAGATACAAGTAAGCCTCCTTCTTCCTAGCTCACCTACAATTCCAAAATAAAGTTGAAGACATTTAAAAAAATATAGAGGATATCTCCCCACTACTGGGGTTCATCCTTCCATTCCTCTTATTCTTTTTATAATCAATCTCAACAGGTCCCAATGATCTCAATTTATTGGCTAGCTTGATCTTGGCAACACTATTAAGAGAACCAAAACCAATGTGACTAGCATCTGGGTCAGGTATTTCTGAGCCCTTGTCTAAAGCTTTAATAGTTTCTCCATGATTCCCAATATCTTCCTCTACTTCCTTCTAAACCAAAACAGCAAAACAATTTGTTGATTGAACTTCAAACACCACAGCCCCAACACCCTTCTCAGAATTTAAAATCTTCCCTGGAACCATAACTGATTCTTCAGCAATAACATCAGCCTCTGCCCTCCAGCAAGACTTTCTCCATCATACTAGCCTATTGGTTGTTATTACCTCTATTGTCAAATTTAATCCCATTATCATTTACTCCTCTACCAGTGGCAATATCTCTTTTAAACCATCTGTTTCTGAATTGGACATGAATCCACAGGACTAATTTAGAACTGATTGAAAGTTCATTAGAGATGTTAAGCCCTATAGAACTACCCCGAGGCTAACCAAGTGTGGGGTTGAATTGGTATTTAAAAATTTCTTTAAGCAAAAAGAACGATTATCACAAAACAAATCACCACAAAAACAAGTGCGGAAGAAAATAAATGCGATAACAATAAAAATAAGAACACAAGGATTTATAGTAGTTCGGTCAACTCGATCTACGTCCACTCCCCGGAGGTGCCCTCTGAGTATTGCACTACAAACGTAAATCTTCTTTAGCCCCCACAGCTAGGCGAAGAAGCACTCACAAAAACACCTCCTTTTTGCCACACCTGGCAAGGTAGAGAACCCAACTCCTTTTGCTTGCTCCTAAAGCAGGCAGAGAATCATGATCACTTGCTGAATCTTACCTCTCCCAACTTTTCCAAGGACAAGAGACTCAAGGGAAGAAGAAGTGGAATAATGCTTGGAGCAACCCTTGTGAATCTCCTCACAAGATCCTCTCCCTATCTCTCCCTCTCTCTCTTTCCTTTAGGTTCTCTCAGGTCAAGACAGCAGCCAAGGATGTTCAAAAATGTTGAACAAGTGATCTTAAAAAGAAGAGCTTCAAAGGGGCTCATTAATTGCAAGTTGCTGACTTTATCGTCCAGGACGATATATCGTCCTGGCCAATTAGTACAAATCTCGTAGGATCGGCCAGAGCTTCTCCCTTAATGCAAACTGGAAGATTGACAATTTGCTTGATCATCCCGGATGATCTCACGATCGTCCTGGCCGATCAATTCAAAATAGAGGAAATTCTCCAAAGCATCTCCCTGAATTTGAGCTGTTCGATCCAAATCGGCCACCGTATCGCCCTGAATTTGTACTGGACGATATTTATCTTCTAGGAGCAACCAAGGGTTTTTGAATGGATCATCTAGGTCGATCTTTCGATCGTCCAGGATGATGTGATCGTATCAATCATCCTTAATTACTCCCATGATTGTCAGATCAATTTAGGCAAAATTATACAATATCGTCCAGGCCTGGCCGATTTCAAAAATATAGAATACTTAAATAAATCTTGGCGGCAAATTCTTTCTGTATTGAGCATATCGTCCTGGCCGATACAGGTATCATCCAAGACGATTAGCTAATTACGGCTGCCTTAACTAAGAAATCCTTATTAGAGCTTCTATTTTGAACTCGATCATCCAGGACGATATAAATATAGTCCGGGATGATATGGTGAGAACATAAGTTCTAAATCTCTCAAGTGTGTGTGTGTAGGGTTACTTAACATCAGTCCCTTCAAACAATTATAATTGACTCAAGAAAGAAAAAAGAAAAATACAGACTGATTCATCCCTAATCTTCCCAATCTAGAGCTGGTTCTGATTTCCATCTGATCTTTGATTCCTAAAATGTCAGTAGAAACAAGCAGTTGAAGAAAAGAAAGAGTGTTTTCCAATCATCAAAACATAGTCCATGAAAACTGAATTTGCAACAATCTCCCCCTTTTGATGATGGCAACACACTACGACAATTTTTCTTAAAAATATAAGTGGTGTAAAATATGGAATTGAAAGTGTAAGCAAACATCCTAAACTACTCCCCCTTTTGACATCTCAAAATAGAGGAGGAAACGAAGAAAGCAAATCAAAAGAAATTTTTTTTTTTTAACCAAGGCATGAATATGATGTAACATTCCATATGATTGATTTTTAAAAACTTGTGAGCTAATGAGTTAACATCATCTATAATCCAAAGAACGGTAGAATATCTGAACAAGGTTTCCCTTATCTCGCACTTTCTTTTAGGGTAGAATCAGCTTTTGAAATCAAAGACCTAACACAAAGAAAACCAATTGGATATGAAATAAGGATCCCTTCATCACTTGGTTTAAGAAAAAATATCTCATAGAATAATGAACCAAAGTAAATTTGTCACAATCGCAAAATAATCGAAATCAAGCCTTCGATACATGAAACCTTCTAAGTTTTTAAAGGATTTGAAAAAAGAGAAGAGCTTGCCTTTTAGTGGGCTCATTTTATGCCTCTTGTCGGTTGATTGGTGTTTTACGCATCTTTTACTATATAATATATATATATATATATATTCAATTTGGCATCATTGCGCATCTTTTGTTGGCATCATTGGCCAATTTTTTTTATTTTTGCAAGCTCCTTTCTCTTTTACAACTCTTAAAAAGGATTCTTACTTGTGAGTATATCTTCTAGATATTAGGGAATAGGAGCTCTCTCTCTAACATAGAGAAGAAATATCCACAAAATAGAATCAATAACCAATGACAAGAGTAACAAAGAATCTTGATGTGACAAAAAGACTTTAATCATTATAAATACAAGATAGATTTGCTTAAGCAAGTTTTAGAAAAGATCTTAATTTCATACACAATTTATTAATTTGAAGTAAATTTTTGATTAGAAAAGAAAACTATGCCACCAAAATAGGTTAGAGAAAGAGACGTGATCAAAGAGATATTTTTTCCATCTAATAGATAAAGAGATGTAAAACATTGACTACAAATTTTCAAAAGCAAGTACAAGGCATACGATATCATTTCAGCGATGATTTTGTAAACAAAAAGTAAACAAAAGAAATTAAAACAAATCAAACAAAAACTAAGAGTAAAACAAAAAGAAGAAAGAAAGAAAAGAGCAAAAAGAAAAGCAAATAAAAAATCAAGTTCATACATTTATTTCAATCACACCTAATCTGGTCCTTAAAGAGCTGAAAGTGTCGAAGGCCAGTGGTTTAGTAAAGATGTTAGCCAGTTGATTTTAAGTTGTCACATGGTGTAACTCAATGACTTCTTTAGTCACATGGCCTCTAATGAAGTGATGCATAATATCAATATGCTTAGTTCTTGAATGTTGGATAGGATTCTTAGAGATGCATATGGCACTAGTGTTGTCACAAAAAATTGAGATGGTGCCTACAGGTAATACTAAATCCAATACATGTTGTTTCAACCAAAGGACTTGGGCCACACAACTTCCAAGAGCAATGTACTCAGCTTCAGTAGTGGAGAGTGCAACAGAATTTTTCTATCTACTAGACCATGAGATCGAAGATTGTCCTATGAATTGACAAGTTCCTGAAGTGCTTTTTCTATCCACCTTGCATCCTGCAAAATCAGAGTAAGAAAAACCAATAATCTGAAAAGAAGTGGTGTGTCTAGGATACCAAATCCCTAAGCTTTGGCTCCCCAAAAGGTATCAAAAAAATTCTCTTAAGTGCAGTCAGGTGGGATTCCTTAGGGTCAACTTAAAACCTATCACAAAGGCAAATGCTAAACATTATATCAGGTTGGCTCGCATTAAGGTAAAGTAAAGATCCAATCATGCCTCTATACTTCTTTTGATCGATAGTCTTACCACTTGGGTCCTTATCCAATGGAACACTAGAAGTCATGGGAGTATTAATTGGCTTAGATTTACCCATCTCATACTTCTTTAAAATGTTCTTTATGTATTTTGTTTGATTAAGAAAGGTTCCATGATCCAATTGTTTTATACTAAACCCCAAAAAGTAGGACAACTCACCCAACAAACTCATCTCAAATTCTCTACTCATTTCTTTAGAGAACTCATCACAAAGTTTCTTATTAGAAGATCCAAAAAGTATGTCATCTACATAAATCTGAATATTGAGCAAATCATCTCCAACTTTCCTAACAAAAAGGGTGGTGTCTACGCTCCTCTTAACAAACTCCCTTTCTAGTAATAATGTGCTAAGCTTCTCAAATCAAGCTCTTGGTGCTTGCTTTAAACCATACAAAGCCTTTTTTAATTTATAAACATGATTTGGAAATTGGGAACTCTCAAAACCTGGGGATTGTTCTACAAACACACCCTCTTTTATTTCCCCATTTAAAAAGGCACTCTTAACATCCATTTGAAATAGCTCAAATCTTTTATAACAGGTAAAGGCTAATAGCACTCTAATGGCTTCCAATCTAGCTATAGAGGGTAAAAGTTTCCTAAAAGTCTATCCCTTTTATTTGGTTGTACCCCTTAGCCAGTAATCTTGCTTTATTCCTTACCACCACTCCAGAATCATTTACCTTATTCTTAATGACCCACTTGTTTCCATCTACACTTTGTCTCTTTAGTCTTTCTACAAGCTCCCAAACATCATTCTTAACAAATTGATTCAACTCCTCTTGCATGGCAAAAATCTAAAACTCATCAGTAAGGGCTTAGTTTATATTGGTTTGTTCAGTCATTGAGATAAAGGAATAATGGTTCACCTCCTTCCTAAGTCCACATCTAGTCCTAACTCCATCAGAAGGGTCTCCTAAGATCAAATCCTTGGGGTGACTTGTAGAGTATCTCCAATCTCTAGGCAAGGTGTGAGAAGGTCCAACCCTTTCCTCCAAATTTATATTTTCTACTCCTTGGGTGACATCTCCTACTACTTCAATGTTTTTGTGACCTACTCCCTTCTCCAAATTTTCTACTCAAGTGGTAACCTCTCCAACATCATCATCATCCTCAACTCTAGGCTTTTTAGGATCAGACTCATCAAATACTACATATGCATTTTTTTTTACCATCAAAGTCCTCTTGTTAAACACCCTAAAAGACTTCCCAACTCTAGAATATCCCAAGAATACTCCTTCAACAGATTTAGGATCAAATTTTCCCAAGTGAGACTTTCCATTATTATGAATGAAAACCTTACAACCAAAGACATGAAGGTGGGAAAGATTGGGTGTCCTACCCTTAAGGATCTCGTAAGGTGTCTTATCTATTTTGGCTCTAATATTCACCCTATTCCACACATAACAAGCTGTGTTAACCGCTTCAGCCCAAAAGTATTTTGGAAGTGAATACTCAGTAAGCATGGCTCTAACAGCTTCAACCAAGGTCTGATTCTTTCTTTCAACTACCCAGTTCTACTGAGGGGTCCTAGGAGCTGAGAAGTTGTGGCTAATTCCCTTGTCCTCACAAAAATCTCAAAACCTTTCATTCTCAAACTCTCCCCCATAATCACTATAGATGGTAAAGATCTCACAACCTAACTTTTTTTGAATCCAAGTAGAAAATGTTCTAAACTCCTCAAAAGACTCATGTTTATGGGAAAGAAATCTAGTCCAAGTGAACCTTGAGAAGTCATCAATAATTACCAAACCATCGACTTTCCCTCCCAAGCAGACAGTGTTAATGGGTCCAAACAAATCCATGCGAAGGACTTCTAAAGGTCTAGAGGTTCTAATGTTCTTAATGGGGTGAAAGGTGGAGTGGACTTGCTTTCTTAGTTGGCAGGTATCAGAAGGTGGTCTGTTGAGAACTTGAGTTTGGGGACACCTCTAACTAGGTCTTTTTGGGTCACTTTCCTAAGGATTTTCATACTTGCATGACATAATCTCCGGTTCCACAACCATGAATCATCAACAACTATTTTTAAGCAAAATGAAGCAGTGCATTCAATTTTATTTAAATCAAGCATGTAGACGTTGTTGATTCTTTTTCCCTACAAAATAGTATTGTTAATTAAACTTACAATGCATGAATTTGCAAAGAATTGCATGATGAAGCCCTTGTCAAAAAGTTGACTGATGCTGAGTAGGTTGTGTTTTAATTCATCTACAAGCAAAACATTTTCAATCATAAGGTTCTTGGAGTTACCAATTATATCTGAGCTTACAACCTTCTTGGTGGTGTTGTCTCCAAGAGTAACATTGCCTCCAGTCCTGGACTCTATTGAAACAAATTGATTGGCATCACCAGTCATATGCCGAGAGCATCCGTTGTCCAAGTACCACATATTCTCACGAGGCCTTTTGTGAGAGCCCACCTATAAAATCATCAAATGTCAGATTTAGGAACCCAAGCAGGTTTGGGTTCCTTCTTATGAAAATTAGAATGCAATGCATGTGTGGTATGCTATGAATCATGCACCTTGGGTCTCCACACATATGTACTATGGTGAATAGTGCAAGTGTGTGAGATATGTCCTAACATGCACATGAAAAGCATCTAACACCTGGAAAAGGGTTTCTTAAATTATTTGCGTTATAATGCCTGTTCCTTGGTTTTGGCTTTTGATCAAGTGTTGGTGTTATCCTAGTTTCCTTAAATATATCCAATTAATGTTGAATCCTCAAGTTAGTAAATTCTAAGACATCATTATAAATCCTCAAGTTTTTCTCGATCTTTTTAGATTTCTTAAAATTATATTCAAGTGAGGTGTGTGTGACTTTTAGTGACTCATGCTCTTCAATTAATTCACAATGCTTTTTATTTAACTCATTAAATTCATCAAGTAGATCCATATGATTTGAATCAATTATTGAGTGATCTTTAGTCATAATTGCATGCTCTTTTTGTAAGTTCAAAAATTCCAGTTTCGAGCTAGCATGAGTTTTTTTAAGTTTCCTATATGATGCATGAATTTTTTCAGAAACTTCAAGGAGTTGATCATAGGAAAGTTCACATACCTCTTTTTGATCAAGGTTATCGCCTGCCATCAAGCACAAGTTTCTTGTCTCATCTTCTGGTTCTGTCTCTAATGAATCTAATGTAGAATCCGCCCAAATTGCTTTTTGAAGTCTCTTTTTGTGCTTTCTAAAATCGGATTTCTCCTCACCCTTTTCATTGCTTGAGTGATCTTGAAGTGTAGGACAATCTGTTATGACATGTCCAGGCTTCCTACATTGAAAGCAAACAACATAAGAAGATATTTTAGGATATTTATTATCCTTACCTATTCTCCAATTTTGATGATGCTTTTGATTCTTCCATAGAAAGCTTTTGAATTTCCTTGTGATAAAGGCAATGTCATTGCTCTCAGACCCGGAAGAATCAGAGTCCAATTTGTGTGCCTTCAGTGCCACCATTTTCACCTTTTTTTTCTCACCTGCATCAAGATTTCTTTGATTCACTCCTTGCTAGTAAGCAATGAGTGAGCCAAGTAAATTGTCAAGTGAATATGTATTCAAATCTTTAGATTCAGTGATTGCAGTGTTTTTAGCATCAAAAGATGAAGGCAAGCATCAAAAATCTTGTTTACTTTTTCATAGTTTGAAAGTTCTCTTCCTACGGGATGCAAAGAAGTAACAATCTAAGTAAATCTTGTATACATTTCAGAAATTGATTCATGAGGTTTTATATGAAAAAGTTCATAGTCATGCAAGAGAATATTCAAACGGGATTGTTTAACTTCATTAGTATCTTCATAAGTGATACAAAATTTATCCCAAATTTCTTTACCAATTTTGCAAGTGGAAACACACATGTAGTCTTCTGATTTTAAAGCACATAAAAGGCAATTAAGACATTTTTCATTTAATTGAGCCAAATACCTATCATCTAAAGTCCATTCAGTAAAAGCAAGTGGAACAGTAATGTCGTTAAGTTTACCAGTTGGAGGTGTGTAACCATACTTAACAAGCATCCACATGCGATAATCAGTAGATTGTAAAAACGTAGACATGCGAGTTTTCCAAAAATCAAATGGGAAATTATCAAACAATGGTGGTCGAGTAATAGAATACCCTTCCAGTCTATTACAATTCCTAAAGTAATCCATGGATCAAAATTCAAAAAAGTTTTCAAACTTAGTTTTTATGAATCCCGCCTTGATACCACTTGAAAGCTCGTTAGAGATGCTAAGCCCTATAGAACTGGCCAGAGGCCAACCAAGAGGGGGGGGGGGGTGAATTGGTATTTAAAAGTTTTTTTAAGCAAAAAGAATGATTATCACAAACCAAATCACCACAGAAATAAATGCGGAAGAAAATAAATGTGGAAGCAGTAAAAACAAAAACATAAGGGTTTATAGTGGTTCGGTCAACTCGACCTACGTCCACTCCCCGAAGGCGCCCTCTGAGTATTGCACTACAAACGTGACTCTCCTTTAGCCTCCACAGCTAGGCGGAGAAGCCCTCACAAAAACACTTCCTTTTTGCCACACCTGACAAGGCAGAGAACCCAACTCCTTTTCCTTCCTCCTGAAACAGGCAGAGAACCATGATCACTTGCTAAAACTTACCTGTCCCAACCCTTCCAAGGATAAGAGACTCTAAGGAAGAAAAAGTGGAATAATTCTTGGAGCAACCCTTGTGAATCCCCTCAAAAGCTCCCCCTCACAAGATCCTCTCCCTCACTCTCTCTCTCTCTCTCTCTCTCTCTCTCTCGCTCTCCTTTAGGTTTTCTTAGGTCAAGACAGCAGCCAAGGATGTTAAAAAATATTGAAGAAGAGCTCTTAAATAAAATAACTTCAAGGGAGCTCATTAATTGCAAGTTGCTAACTTTATCGTCCAGGACGATATTGAAATCATCCTGGCGGATTAGTACAAATCTCATAGGATCGGCCAGAGCATCGCTCTGAATGGAAACTAGATGATTGACAATTTGCTTGATCATCCCAGATGATCTTACGATTGTCTTGGCTTATTAGTTCAAATCAGAAAAAAATCATCCAGAGCATCGCCGTGAATTTATACTGGCCGATATTTATCGTCTAGGAGAAACCAAGGGTTTTTGAATGGATCATCCAGGCCGATCTTTTGATCGCCCAGGATGATGTGATCATATCAATCATCCTTAATTACTCCCATGATTTCAGAATCAATTTAGGCATAATTATACAATATAGTCTAGACCGATCAAAGAATTGCCCTGGTCGATTTCCAAAAATACAGAATACTTAAATTGATCATGGAAGCAAATTCTTTCTATATTGAGCATATCGTCCTGGCCGATACAGGTATCGTCCAGGGCGATCAGTTAATTACGGCTGCCTTAACTAAGAAATCCTTATTAGAGCTTCTATTTTGAACTCGATCGTCCGGGACGATGTGGGTGAAAACACAAGTTCTAAATCTCTCAAGTGTGTGTATAGGGTTACTTAACATCAGTCATTTCAAACAATTATTGTTGACTCAAGAAAGAAAAAAAGAAATATACAGACTAATTCTACCCTAATCTTCCCAATCTTGAGCTGGTTCTGATTTCCGTCCGATCTTTTATTCCTGAAATGTCAAGTGTAACAGACAGTTGAAGAATAGCAAGAGTGTTTCCCAATTATCAAAACATAGTCCATTATACTAAATTTTAACACTAATCACAGAAGGTTTACTTTCAGGTTCAGCCTTCTTGCCTTCCCCGGTAACTGCATCCATCTTTTTTATTTTTTGATCATGTATCCCAAGAGTTACATTTTTTGGACAAATCTTCTTATCATAACCCACTCTACCACAGATATAGCATAGAAGATCAATTTTCTCATACTCCACCCATCGAAAAAACCTCCCAGCTACACCTTCAACCCAAACACCATTTGAAAGCTTCTTCTCCAAATCAATCCTTACAAAAACACGAGCAAATTCACACTTACTCTAGCAAAAGTTATTACCATCTACATACATTGGTGATCCAAAGCAAGAAGCAATTCTCGCTATACTATCTTCATCCAACAATACGGTGGTAAGCATGGTAATCTAATCCAAACGAGAGTAGAGATTCCCTTAAACGAGTTCGGATCAAACACAGGAGTCCATCTATCAATACCAACAATGAACCCATTCAGATACCAAGGCCCTCCATTCAGAATTTCATCAACCACCTCACTCGTATTGAACGAACACAGGATCCAATTCATTCCAATTGACGTTAAATTAAATCTACCATAGTTACTCCATTGCCTTCTCAGCTCTAAGCTACAAACCAAAAACGGCACATTATTCCCCAAGACTTTAAGCACTATCAAATTTATCAAAACTTTAGAATTCTCTGCCTCCCTATCCGCATTTAACTTGACCGCAACACCATCCTCAGAAAATTCAACCTGGTCTCTATTAAACATAATCTTGAAAGGCTTCGGTTTCGACCAAGCCTCAGCAACATCGCCAATACCATTCAGTACAGAATTATCATTTATCTTGGTCTTCAAAACTCCAATATTCCTCAAATCCTTTACAGAATTCTCAGTGTAATCCATAATTTCATCGTCTAACTGAACTTACACAGAATTTAGGTCATTTTCTATAATATGCCCCTTATGCGCATCAAGAACTCCAGAAAAACTATTCACCCATAAAATTAAATCATTCGAAGCTGAAGAATCAAGATTCGCCAAAACTGGATTACTCTAGATATCTATCTTCTTCTGCGTAGCCAACTCTTCCACCAAAACTTTCTTCCCATTGCCTTCAATTATTTCAAGCAGATGAAAATTAAAATTTTCCACAAATTATTTTTTTGTTTGTTATATTACGTTGAATCAAATATTTTTAAAAATAGAAAAAAATGGAATCAAACTGTCAAAATCGTTTGATGTTGAAGGTCATTCACCGAATGGGCACAAAGTCCCTCGTAGCTCATTTATATGACCATGTATTTATAATTTTTTTAGTTATTTAGATTTTTAAAACTATTAATTTGTGTTATATATTTTATTATGGTGTAGAAATTAAGCAGGATTGAGTTATACAAGGAGTAGTTTACTAACAAAGAAAAGAAATGGGTTTCTGAAGATTGCCAGGCAAAATATGTTAGTATAAATTTAATTTTTAAGAATAGATTTATTAGTAATATTTCATCTTTTTTGTGTGTTTATTTTTCTTATAACATACAGGACAAGATGATGGAAATTTGTGAGAAAATTATTGAAGATGGAGGAATAGTTGATAAGACAATTATTTGTGTTGAAGTTTTAGATGAAACATCGTCATATATTCATGGCCTTGGTTATGGGCCAAAGACGATAAAGGAAACTAAAATTGTCAAATCAAATGCATCATCTAAGAAAGAGATCGAGCTTGAAACCAGTTTAAAAGTTATACAAGAGAAATATGAGGAACAGAGTAAGATTATTAAATCTCAACAAAAAAGTATAGATTGGTTAAAAAAGATAGCATAAAAAATGGGCATGCAACCCCTAATGATGATGGTAAGAATTTAGAATATGTACATTAAGGTTGACTTAATAAAATTGAAAATTTTGTTTAACTAAAATTATAAATTTTTTCTTATAGGTCCAGACTTCTCAAATGAAGAAAATGATGATTAGATATCTGATTTATTTCTATTTTTTGAAACTATAATGTTAATAAGTCTCTTTCAATTTAGCTCTTGAACTAACTTATTTTATTGCATCAATTTCCTTCTTTTAACACATGGTTATTTTTTGTATTTGTAATATATTCTCGTAGTAGCAATTTGAACATTGTTTGGAACATAATCTTGACATGGAAACTTCTTGTTTTGATTTAATCTAAGGTTGAGAACTTCTCGTTCTTGCTGAAATCCAAGTTTCATGAATTTAAACTTATACTGCGAGTCTTTGACTTCTGGGATTAAGAAAAATTATTTATTTTTGAATTATTGGGATATAAATATGACTCTTGTGATATGTAAAATTCATTAATTATTTTACAACAATATATGTTCTCTCTTTGTTCTTGTGTGTTTGAAGAAGCAGATTCTTTGACTTCTTACAAGTTTTGATGCCAACTTTGTAAGTAAAATTCTTCTATTCCTAGTATGAGTTATGGATTTCTTATTTGGTTGTCTCTATCTTTGATCCATCATCTAAACTACTTTGTGACTGTTTTGTTTGTGTGATAGAGATTTTATCATATTCATTACAACATTGATTTTTATATTCATACTGTGAAGTTAGATCATTGCAGAACTTTACCTACTTATTATTGCCTTGATTTTAGGATAGAGGAAGCTCTTACTTTGTGAACTCTTGTCATAGCTTGGGTGGCGCTGGTTATTTGCGTGGAAGTGGCTCTGGGTCATACTACTAAGGTGCACAAACTTTTGCTCTGTTTTCTTATTTTTCCCCTTTTCTTTTCTATATGTGTGAGTTTATAGCTTCAATTGTTACTGGTCTTTTAGTGTAAGTATTCCAATGTGCTAACTTATTTTTCTTGCCAAAAAAGTAGTATGTTTTGTAGTTTTTAATCTGAATAGTAGCCAATTTGCAGCTACGTTGGTGGATTAATATTTATCATGTATAGTCTGTCACTGGTTGAATACATGATGTTTGGCGCTCTTATATCAGCCACTGATCCTATGACCGTGTTATATATATTTTAGGTTTCTGACTATTTCTGATCTTTCATCAGCTTCCTTATGCTATGTGCATGTATTCGCCATTTATACTTATATTGTTGCTGCTTATATGTATTAAACGTAGTTTGAGTCTTGAAAGCTAATGTTAAAATATTATGACCACTAAACAGTTTTAGAATCTTCTTGGCTGACACTCACTGCAAATCTTTTATCTACTTTTATGGGTTTGTTTTTTCAATAAATTTAGAATGCTCCTAATATGCAATGCTTTATATATTGAGCAACCTTTACAAGCGTTAGATCATTATAATCCCTATGTTTTCCTGGACATGCTGGCATTAAGCAGCCTATTTTTGCATGTTTTTGGTCTTGCATTCAGCCGTATTGAGTTACAACTTCTCTTTGTATTCCTGCTATGAAGAAAATGTGAAGTATTTACATATAATTTATCTAGTGCTTGAAAATTTAAAGCATCTTTGAGTTAAAGCAAATGGATTTTGAGCATACTTAATATTCTTAACTAGTAATTGCAAATTAATTCTTCGGTCAGTGGTTGATTAAGTAAGAAGTTACTTGGTGCATTTTACTTGCATCATATTGATACATTTAAATCTTAATTATGAAATTAAAACAAATATTACTTTAATTTTTTATTTAATTTGGAAAAAGATAATTCACATAATGTTTATTATGACTCCCATCAAGTGTTATTCTACAGTTATTAAAACGGGAAATCTTTATGCTTAGACTTGTTTAGCATTCAGCTTTGATGGTTGTTGATTCTGATAAGCAAATGCAGCTTGATAAAAGATTTATTGTGAATGTTGTTGATAGCCTGATACAATTAAAGCTGATCAGATGCTATTAAGGATTAGTATACATCTTTTGAACAGCAGTTAACCTTTACATCCACCATGGGTCTGCTCCACTTTTTCCTTCCTCCACTTGTTTTATATATCCATACTTAAAACTCAGGTTTTTCATTTCCAGTTGCTATAGTCGGATAGTATTTACATTTTTGCTCTATCAAATTTAATTTATAGATGTAATGTAACTCAAATCAAATACATGCCTTATCCATGTAACTATGATTTTGTTTTTCATGCGTTCAGTTGTGCTTTGCACCCATGTTCCTTTGTTTGGAACCTCATCCTTACACTTTATGTCAAGCTGCTAAATTTTTATTTGGGATCTTTCTTATGTTGGCTGGCACATAGAGGAAGTGTCTTTCAAAATGTTGTCTTCTTGGATTTTGATTAAGCATATCGACATAGAACCTTTTAAGGCTTTTATGATCTGAAAACTTGTTTTTTCCTGCTGTTGTTAACTTTAACTTGTAGATCTATGTTAATTTGAGAATTCACTAGTTTAATTTGAATAAAATAAAAACCATACAAGTTCTCTGTTGTTGAAATTTCCAAGGTGCCGACCGACTTTTCTTTTTTACTATGCTATGATAGAGTCTGGCTTGCAAATATTTGTTATGTATTTGGGACCTCATATTGCTTTTTTACCATAAAAGCAATGCAGTGTGGATGAATTGATTTTAAATCTGCTCCATGTGATACCATACAATTCAATAAAAGACCTTCATGGCTTGAAAATGACTACTGGATCTATGGCCCTCCCAAGTTTTCATTATTACCCAGCTCCCTGGTTCGGGTTCCAATCAGCAGCATAATACCTCAAGTTCAGCTAGAGGCTATTCTTTTGGGCTTTGGAATTGCCCTTGGGTAGCTTCCTCTAAATTTTATCTCAAGAGCAGGTGCCTTCATTCTTTAATTGCCTAACAGTCATTATTTTTAACTGGTTGTACACAAATGGCATGAAATATTTTTTATTTTAGTAGAACTATCTGATATTGTTCATTTGTTCATTTTCTATAGTCCTTTGTTAGCATGTTACTTATTATCAATTTGCAACAATATTTGCTAAGTATATTGTATCGTGTGTAGTTTTTATAGTACTTAATGTTTGAAGGTTTATTTTCATGTTAATGTTAAAATATATATTTCTCTTTTTCATGGTAAATAGGGTCTAATTATTTTCTATACATTAGTGGTGACATTGAAGTTTTTTTTTCCTTAATAAAACAAATTTAATTGAAGAGTGCAATGAGTAGATTGACTGCTCATCATGTTGTTTGCTGTGGTCTTCTTTCCAATCATATTGTACTACATTGTCATGGTGAATTGGTTATCAGGTGTAATCATGACCTGCAGATTAGCAGCACAAATCTGGACCGGGTGAGGAAATTGAAGAGTGTAATAAATAGATTGACTGCGCGGGTTCAGAAGGTATGTTCTTTCTTGTCCAATAAGTACACTTAATTGCACTAATACTTGTTAAACTAAAGGCTTGTAGCTTAATCTTGTGCCATATTGGCTACAGATTTGATCAGTTTTCTTAATGTTATTCTATATTGATCATAATAAAACTTATTAGATAGTATGAAAAGTGGATGAAAATTGGGTCAAATAGCATAGTGAAATTTATGGCTGTGAATCAGTTATTTTTATTCAAATTGAGAATAAACATAAAAATCTCATGTGACTTAACAATTTTTATACAATATAAATTATTAAAAATACTAATTCAATTATAATCATTTATAAATTTATGTTGTAAATAGTGAACTTGAAACTTATCTCAAAATGCTATCTCTAATATCTAGTTCTCGTGATCTCATATTCTTTTCCTCGCATCTTATTGTTGAACATAGAAAGTGTATGGTTTAACCCGAAAAATCACCAAATATCTTATTTGCTACATTTTATCTTAACATGCCTCCACTAGTGAATTAAAAAGAAGTGATACCAAATGAGCACACAATATTGTTGGAGGTGAAGGGAGGTACGAGATGATGCTGTCATCGATGGAGAAGTATCAAGATTTGCTTTTGACGATGACAAAGAAGCTTGAGGCAAAAGAGTTCTTTCCATAGCTCAATAAAGGATTATAGCTTTTGGTTGATGTAGGGTTGGGAAGATTATAATGAAGAGCCAAGGATTCTAGCCTCCCGTCATTTGATCTCATTGGACCATCAAGGAGCTGGTAAGAAAACATGACAGATTTATTTCCATCTCTTTATCAATTTGACCACTTAAAAATCATATTTGTTCATTTTCTTATTCATTAACTTGGTCTCTTCTGGAGTTCATAGGCCATATTCTCTTTATAAACCAGTTCAATTTCCATAACTTACAAGCAAGTACAGAGCAAAGTAGTAAAAATGAGCCAGCTTTCTGTTGTTGTCAACAGCTCAAATGGGTAAGAAATGATAGCCTTCAGTGAAGAAGAAGAAGCTCTTGTGTTGAAATCGTGGAACACAATGAAGAAGGATTTAGCTAGGCTTGGTCTCAAGTTCTTCTTAATGTAAGTTGTGAAACTTTTTATCTTCAAGAGCTGTTTTACTGAACATCACAGCATGTATTAATTTTCAGGATATTTGAGATTGCACCCTTGGCTGCAAAGCTCTTCTCCTTCTTACGATACTCACAGATTCCACTTGAGAAGAACCCCAAGCTCAAAGGCCATGCAATGTCCGTCTTCATCTTGGTTGTTTGCTAACACCCCCAATCATCTTCCTCACTCATGCAGAGTTTATGACCATTATTGTTTTATTAAGATAATTGTTGTGACTACAGACATGTGAAGAAGCGGCACAACTCAGAACTACTAGGAAGGTTACTGTGAGGGAAAAAACATTGAAGAAGTTTGGTACAAAAAACATCGTGTATGGTGTGCTTGATGAACATTTCGAGGTATTACCACGATGAATTAAGACAATCTCCAAACTATAATATTTTTCTTCTCGTATGTATTATAATGCTTAATATTTTATTTTTGCTTACATGTTACTAGATTTGCTCTGCTGGAGACAATAAAAGAGTATGTTCCTCATATGTGGAGCATAGAGATGAAGACTGCATGGATTGTAGCTTACAATCACTTAGTTGCAGCTATAAAGGAGGAGATGAACTCACTTCCTTGAGAACTCAATTAGTTTTTGAATTCTTACATCATGCTGTCAAGCAGTAAGCAAGTTTCCTAAATTTTTGTCTTGAATTATCTCAGAATTATTGAAATCTTTTAGTAATCTTGTTTATAAAATTTTTATGTAGGGGTTGCCTGCTTGTACTCCAAGTTGAAGTTCTTTGCATCCAAAATGTGTATTGATGGATACGGAGTTGGATCCTACACTGCAGCAGTACAAGATATTGATTGGCGTTAGCATGATTATATATTGATGTTGTCATTTATTTTTGATATAGTTTATATGAGCAAAAAAATCATAATTTTGTAATTTTATATTTATTTACATAAAAGTTAATAAAATATTTTTATGTTAATTAGATGTTATCATTTTGTAAACATTAAGATTTTATGACTAATGATGTCTGAGATTATAATTTTTGTATTAATTGATGGATGTACTTGTAAAAGTATATGAATGAATACAATTTTTATTTTCTCCTAGCAAATTCTTAACAATGATACTGAGAATAAATATTTTTTTTTTATTCTAAGCTTTTTATTATTATTTCCTCATGCTAATAAAATTTGTATTATTTTTCTATTATGTAATTTATTTAATTAATTGCAATAGAAAGAAGTGATGGATTGATTTTAATTGTTATATCGAATGCATAATAAATGGATAAAAATTTTATTTACTAAATACCACAAATTTTATATCCATAAATATATATCAACACTTCATGAAATTAAAGGGGCATGTATTTTTTTGGTTGATCATTTTGCGACAAAATTTTATTTTGGTCTCCATAGGAAAAATATAATAAATAAAATTAATTATTAAAATTATTAAATAGCATCCAAATAAATACTCATTTGTGTCCAAAAAAATGGCCGCTAGTATGTCCATTTTTAGCGACCAAAACTAATTAGTGGTCGCTAATTTAGCAACCTAAAAAATTTTTTGGTCGCTAAAAGCCTCAGCGATGAGGCTACAGCAACAAATCAGCCACCCAAATATTTTTGGTCGCTATTTGCTTTAGCATCCAAATTAACAGTTTTAGCAAGCAATTTTGTTGGTCGCTAATTACCTATTTTCTTGTAGTATATACTTACAATATGCAAACCATTGTTAGCTAAAAAGGATTTCATCTCTTGTTGGCCTTGGGAAAAAGGGAACCTCTTTCCCCCTCTTTTGTCTTCTTTGGACAAACTATAATTGAAGTCCGCACCTACTAAAGAAGGAAAATTACAATCCAAATAACTTTAAAGACTATTCCATAAACTTCTTCTTGCCCCAACTTCCTTACTCCCATAAACCGTAGCAACATTCCAACTTCCATCATTAGAAGGATGGAATTTTCCATACACAACCTGAGAAGAATCAAAGACCACCTCAAAACTACCCATAAGACTCTTCCACAACATAAGAATACCACCTGAAGTGCCACTGGATGGATAATGAAAAAAATCCCACTCCCCACCAATGATCTTATTAACATCATTTCTATTTAAGCAAGATAATATAGTTTCTACTAACCCAATAAAAAAACCCCATTATCTCTTACCAACTCCCTAAGATAAATAGAAGCCTCATTTTCTGGACTCCTCTACAATTCCAAAACAAGATAGAAGACATTTATGAAACTAATGGGTAGCGGCCCCCAGCACCAAGATTACCACCACCATCTCCTCTTCTTCTTCTCGGGATCCTACCAACCGGCCCAAGAAATTTAATTTCTTTAGGAAGCTTAATTTTAGTTTTACTAATTGAAGCATTAATTACTTCATTTGAAGGAGACACATTCACATCATGTTGTATATCAACAATTCCCTTATCAAAGCCACCTTTAGAATTCTGTTCTGAAATTGATTCTGGTGTTCTATCATCCACAAAAGCATTATCCATCATTATTTGAGCTGTTTGAAACTCTAGAATGAAATTTTATTAGGGATTTTAGGCACTTATGAACTAGCCCAAGGCTAATTAAGAGAGAGGTGAATTGGTACTTTAAAAAAACTTTTAATCAAAACACAAAACTCAAACTACAATTCACCACAATTGAGTGCGGAAAATAAATACAAAAATAATAAAGGAAAGAACACACTAGATTTATAGTGGTTCGCCCAAATCTTGAACTACAACCACTCCTCGGAGGCACCCTCTAAGTATTTCACGAAACTCAGTTTCTCTCCTTTAGCCCCAACAGTTAGGCGGAGAAGTCGTTATAAAATCACTTCCACCTTCACTGGTGCGGCGGAGTAGCCAGGTCCTTTGACACCAAAGAGATCTTCTTCCTTCCAGAATTTCCCTCAAGATAAGCCTTGAATCCGATGGAACTAAGGTGCAATCTTGATGGAGCAACCGTGTGGAATCTCCCTCCACACTCCCTTGAAACCACCTCCAAGGATCTTCTCCCTCTCTCAAACTCCACCCTTTCCTCTCTCTCTTTCAAGCTTTCTCTTCAAGTTCCCTTCAAAAGAATGAAGCTACAATGGCGTCCAAAGACACATACCAAGTTCCTTATCAAAGTTTAAATATCATCTTGTATGATCAGTAAAGTTTAAGCCTAATCAGCTAGGATGACTAAGGATGATCAGAAAAAATTTGTTCATATGGTCCATCGTATCGTCCCGGTCGATCCTGGGATCATCAAGGATGATTTGATCATGCAATCAAGTCTTAATTGCTTTCCTTAAATACCATATTAATTTAGGCAAAAATGCGCTGGATTGGCTAGGACAATCTAGGACTATGCCTTGGACGATGTCCAAAAATAACAAATTCCTAAATTGTTCTAGCGGTTGATTTTTTCTATTTTGAGCCTATCGTCGTGGCTGATACAAAATCATCCAGGATGATATGATATGATGGTTGTCATAGCTAAGATGCCCTAATTAAGGTTTTTATTTTTTTAGCAAATCATTAAACACTATATACGGATCATCCTGGACGATGTGACCAAAAATAATAAACTTTAAATCAGACAGAAAAATTCCTAAGTGTGTGTGTGCAAGGTTACATAGAATACAAGCATCCCTATTAGACATGACTCAACAAATAAAAAATTACATCAATGAGAATTACAAGTAAAATAGTTTTCCCAAATCTTGAGCCTTGAGTGGTGCATTGTAGTCCTAAAAAGTTAGTACACACATAAATAAACATAAAATTTAAGTACAGATAGGTAGCAGAAAGTGAACCATTATATTTGTTATCATCAAAAAATGTAAACTCATAAGCTCGAGTTATTGCAATCTCCCCTTTTTGATGAAGACAAATATTACTGGTTGAATTTATAAAGTTGAAAACATTTTCTCCTAATCTCCCCCTCACTAGAATATCCATAGGAAAAAAAATTTGTTTTTATTTTAAAAGAAGTACAAATGCAAATATAAAAACAAATAAAAAAGTAAGTTCTCCCCTTTTGACATTATCAAAAAATGAAGGGGAACAAATAATCAGGATGATAAAAAAATGATCCCTGATGAAGTAAAGATAAAATTAAATATTCATAAAATGAGAAAGTTACCTCTTGATTTTACTCAAAAACTTAGAAGTATTGTATTGAAAACGCATAGCCCAAAAAAGGTTATAAATTCAAAATTTGTTAAGCCAAACTCAAGTTCCTTTAAAGGCTCAAAAACTTTTTAATCCAATATCTAAATGAAGGAACCAATTAGAGAAAGAAACACTAATTTTTCCAAAACTCCTTCCATAAAACATATCTAATAGAAGATTAATGCACGAATTGTTGAATCAGGAATCATGATTCTCAAACTCAAATATTGAAGGTATCAAGGGTTTTCTTTAAGCTTTAAGAAGTACAAGAATGGTAAGCATTATATTTTATGTACTAATTTTTTGCCTCTTGACAATTGTTTGGCATACTGCGCATTATTTGATTTTTGATGCACTTTGTGTATCCCTTTTCTTTTTATTTGGCATCATTGCGCATAATTTAATTTTGACATCATTGGCCACTTTTTTTTTTTTTGAATATGCTACATTTCTAAAATCTTAAAAATAAAAGTAAACCCAAGCTATTGATAAAATGAATTGTTTGATTAAAAAAATTATGAGCTAGATTCAATATCTTGTAAAATATTTCTATGTGATAAATAAAATGTAGGGAGATTAAAAAAGATCTGTTTCAAGATCCAATTTATAATATGATGAAAATTTTGAATCAAAAGTTAAATAACCTCTTTAAGAAGAGAGATAGAGAGAAAAAATCATGAGTTTTCTTCCTTTGACTGTTTTAAGAGAAGTTAACCACAACTTTCATAACAATTCAAAAAAAAAAGGAGGTAGGTTTTTCATTTTTAAAAAAGTGAATGTGAGTGTTGATCAGAGAGAACTTCACAAAAAGGAAAGTAAAGATAAATTTAAAATTTTAAAGTAACGAAGGAAAAAAAAAGAAAAAAAATAAACTAAAAAAAACACATAAAACCCAAAAAAACACACATAAATAACTAAACACACAACCAAGGGTTTAAACATCATCTTGTTCTTGGTCTGATGATTCAGAAGCTAGGTTTGCCCAGGAGAATGTTTGTTTTTCATTACTTGCCCTTTCTATAATTTTCTTAGCTTTACCCTTTTCTTTTCCAGGAAGAGTTCTCAAATTAGGGCACTGATTTTTCATATGTCTAGGTTTTTTACATCCAAAGCAAATAACACCAAAAGAAATCTTAATATTCTTACCATTATTACCTTTATTCCACTTTTGTTGATGCATATGCTTGTGCTTTAGTGGGCTTTCTAATTTTCTTGATATGTCATCACTTTTGTCACCAACTAAGCATCTTTTCTCCATGTTTTCAGCATTTAGTACTATCATTTCACATGCATCCAAAAGTCTTTGACCCAAACTTTGCTCGTATGTAATGAGTGAGTCAATCAAATTATCAATAGAATATTCATTCAAATTTTTGATTCATAAATAGTAATAACTTTGTCATCAAACTTATCAAGTAGACAACGTAGAATTTTATTGACTTTTTCAAAGTTTGAAAACTCCTTTTCTTAAGTATATAATGATGTAACAATTTGAATAAATCTAGTATACATTTCTAAAATTGTCTCATAAGATTCCATGCAAAAAAGTTCATAATCATGCATTAAAATATTCAACTTGGATTGCTTTATTTCACTAGTACCTTCGTATATAGTGTGTAATTTATCCCAAATGTTCTTAATAGTAGTGCACGTGAAAACCAACATACAATCTTTAGAATTTAAAGCACAGAAAAAATAGTTTAAAGATTTTGCATTCAATTAAGCATTGACTTTCTCTTCTCTATTTCATTGATTAAAAGGAATATCAGTTTTAATTCCACCTAAAATATGACATGGTATAGAATAATTAGTTAAAATTATTTGCTACATTCAAAAATCAATTGATTGCAAAAAATTAGACATGCAAATTTTCTAAAAATTAAAAGTAATATTTTCAAATAAAGGTGGTCTGGTGATTGAATAAACTTCCGCAATATTACGATTAGAAAAATTGGCCATGGATCAAAAATTCAAAAGCTTTCAAAAACTTATTTTATGAATCCCGCTCTGATACCACTTGAAAGTTGGTTAGGGATGTTAGGCCCTTATGAACTAGCCCAAGGCTAATTAAGAGAGAGGTGAATTGGTATTTAAAAAAAAAAACTTTCAATCAAAACACAAAACTTAAACCACAATTCACCACAAAAGAGTGCAAAAATTAAATACATAAATAAAAAGGTAAAGAACACACCAGATTTATAGTTGTTCGGTTAAACTTTGACCTACATCCTCTCCTCGGAGGCACCCTCTGAGTATTGCACTAAACTCAGTGTCTCTTCTTTAGCCCCCACAGCTAGGCGGAGAAGCCCTTACAAAATCACTTCTATCTTCCTCGGTGCGGTCGAGTAGCTGGGTCCTTTGACACCAAAGAAATCTTCTTCTTTCCAGAACTTCCCTTAAGATAAGTCTTCAATCTAATGGTACCAAGGTGCAAGCTCGCTGAAGGAGCCGTGTCGAATCCCCCTCCACACTCCCTTGATACCCCTTCGAAGGATCTTCTCCCTCTCTCAAACTTTACGCTTTGCTCTCTCCCTTTCAAGGTCTCTCTTCAAGTTCCCTCCAAAAGAATGAAGCTACAATGGCTGCCAAAGACATAAATCAAGTGCCTTGTCAAAGTTGAAATAGAGGAGCTCAAAATGAGCTCATTAATTGCAACTTGCCAACTTTATCATCCCAGATGATATAAATATCATCCTGTACGATCACTATAATTTAAGCCTAATCAGCCAGGATGATTTGGGACAATCAGAAAAAAATTGTTCATATCGTCCAGCGTATCATCCTCGTCAATCCTGTGATAGTCCAAGACAATTTGATCGTGCAATCAAGTCTTAATTGCTTTCTTTAAATACCAAATTAATTTAGGTAAAAATGTGCTGGATCGGCAAGAATGATCTAGGTTGATGCCCTGGATGATGTCCAAAATAACTAATTCCTAAATAGATATGGAGGCTGATTCTTTCTATTTTTAGCCTATCATCTTGGCCGATACAAAATCATTTAGGATGATGTGATATGAGGGCTGCCATGGCTAAGATGCCCTAATTACGGTTTTTACTTTTTTTTTATAGATCATTCAGGATGATTTATGGATCATCCTGGATGATGTGACAAAAAATAGTAAACTCTAAATCAGACAAAAAATTTCCAAGTGTGTGTGTGCAAGGTTACAAAGCAAGGAAGCACCCCTACAGGACATAACTCAAGAAATAAATATTACATCAGTGAGAATTACAAGTAAAATAGTTCTTCCAAATCTTGAGCCGTGAGTGGTGCATTGTAGTCTTAAAAAGTTAGTACACACATAAATAAACATAAAATTCAAGTACAGATAGGTAGCAGAAAGTGAACCATAATTTTGTTATCATCAAAAAACATAAACTCATAAGCTCGAGTTGAAACACAAAATTGAAAATTATGATCCAAGGTTGTTATCCTTTTCAATAACTTCACTTTCCAAAGCTTCAATATTTTGAACAATAGAGTTTAAAACATTTTTATTGTCCTCCTCTTCTTTATCAATCTCACCCTCTTCTTTGTCTTCAGTATTTTCCAAGAGCACACTAAACTTATTGACATTCACCAATCAAGTAGGAGATTTGTGAAGCTCCCCCTCCTCTATAATTTGAGTTGAATTAGAATTGACTTAAACCCCAATTTCAGAACCTTGTTTCAATTTTATGTTGGATTCTCTATCTCTCACAAATCTCCTTTTCCTATTTTTAAAATCTACATAGATCTATGGCCAAAACTCAGATTTGTCGTATTGTGTATTATTTTCAACCGTCTTATTAACTTCCTTATTAGAAGAAGTTGTATAATTTTTATTAATAGTCTCCAACCCTTTCTCAACATTCTTTAGAGGACATAGATTAGGTTTGTGTCAAATTTTTCCACAATGAAAGCAAAATGAAGATATTTTTTCATATTTTATCCTTTGAAAAAATCTACCTCCCATACCATCAATCCAAACTCCTCCTGACAATTTTTCATCTAGATTTATTCACACACAAGTTCTTGTGAAATCTCTTCTTCCCCTTTTGAACTTTTTGCTATCAAGGTATAGAGGAACACCAATCTTTGAAGCAATCTGAGTTATATTCATCTCATCCCAATAATACAAAGGGATATGAGGCATTCTAATCCAAACTAGATATACCCTTCAACAAAAGAGGGGAGAAGCTAGGTGTCCATTTGTCTATCCACACAATGTAACCTCCTACATTCCATGGTCCTCCTCTCTTCACACCTTCCAAAGCTTTTGGTAATTGAAATCAATAAAGAAAACAATTTAATCCCAAAGATGTCAAGTGTAATGAACCAAACATACTCCATTGTTTTCTTAATTCCCAACAACAAATTGGAATGGGAACATTATCACCTAAAAATTTTACCACCTGTGAATTCTTTAATATTATAGCATTTGTATTTTCAACATCTTCAAGAAGCTTTAAATCTATACCATCAGCAAGCACTTCAATAGAAATAAAATTTGGATTCACTTTCACACGAGCATTGGTCTTCCATGGATTTGAGTATTTTTTAGCTTTAGATAGATTATCAAAATTCTTCATCCTTGTTGTATTAATCAGATTATCTAGATATTTTCCATTTCCACAAGTCATAGGTTCAGAAGATTTCGCCAAAATAAATTTATTATTGAAATCCATACCAATTGTAGAATTAGAAGAATATCATACATTAGGTGTATGAAATATATTCACCTTCAACATCAAGCCAAAGGATGATGCTTCAACATCATTTTTCCCTTGAATCTAAATCAACACCATTTTATTAGGAGAATTGGGTAACACCTGATTAACTTTGATGGTCTTCCCTTTGTCTTCAAGAAAAGTATATTGTTGCACTGGAGGACAAAAACCTTCTCGAATTTGCAAAGATGAATTCCTTGGATGTGCACTCTGAACCCTTCCTTCGCTTACCTTCGTCTTTTCTATGGAGTTTCCAAATCTTCTAACGAATCCTTGAGGATTGGTAGAAGATTGTTGGAGTGAAGGAGGAAAAATGGTCGGCGATTGTTGGGGCTCCTCCTCCATCACTGGACTCTTCTCGCGATAAAATAGGAAAACATAAATTTGAATGAATTTTCTCTCACTACAAAAAAATGCATACCTTCTCTCCAAAAAAATGCAAAAAATTTCACCAAATCATATATTTTATCTCAATTTATAGCTTGGATTAAGATAACTTTGGGTAGTTTTTCTAAGGTCCTTAATATTAAGTTTTAAAGAACTTTAAAATCACTATATTTTTGGAGTAATGGAAAATTAAAGGATCTTAATTTGTCAAAAGATTGCCTAAATAGGGAGATATTGGAATTACAAATGAAGGAAGCTAGTGATGGTGGTATCTCTGAAGATAAGATTAAGTTGCACAGATTAAAGGTTAATTAGCTCAATAGTACTTTGGCTCGGTTAAATAATTGGTGGAGGTAGCAGGCAAAGGTGAATTATTTAGCTGATGAAGATATTAATACAAAGTATTTTCAATGTTTTGTTAATGATAGAAGGAACTCTAATTGGATTTATATAATTAAAAGTTTGTAATGGGGTGGTGGTTGAAGATCTAAATCAAATAGCTGACATTTTTTTCTAGTATTTCAGTTACAAATGGCAGCAAAGAAATTATTTGTTGGACGGTTGGCCTACCACCTTGGTTGTTCTGCATGAAGAAGATAGGAGTTTGCTGGAAGTATATCTTTCATGGGAAGACATTATGGGAGTGATTCAAGATCTAAACAATAATAAATCTCTAGGAATTGATGGCATATATTATTCCTTCATTAAGTGTTATTGGTCTGTCATTAAGACAGATAATTGGAATGCAATATTTCAAGTATTCTCTACAGGTTATATTGATGTGAATAAAAAAGAAATGGTTGTGGTACTCATTCCTAAAGTGGAGAATCCTTCAACTCGTGCTCATTTCATGCCTATAAGTTTGTGTAAATCAATCTATAAAATGGTGGCTAAAATTCTTTTGAATAGGATGCATGGTATGCTAACCAAACTTATATCTATGGAACAAGCAGCTTTTTTATAAGGGAGGTCTATATCAGAGCATATATTATTTACACAAAATTTTTTCATAAGTTTAGATTTTCTAAATCTACAAAGGGATTGGTTTCATTCAAGATTGATATGGAGCAAGCATATAATAGCATGGGATGGTCTACTTTGGAGCAAGTCTTGAAGCATTTTAGTTTTCCATTGAAATTTTCAAAAGTTATTATGGATTCTGAAGTGGATGCCAAATTTTCTATTTTGATGAATGAAAAGTATTCAAAGTGGATTAAAGATGAAAATGGGTTTCAACAAGGTTGTCCACTTTCTCCCTTCATGTTTATTCTAAGTTCTCAGCTTATATCTACCTCTTTGATTCATAAAGGTGATAGGGTTGGTATTTAAATTTGTCCTAATTATCCAAGAATTTCTCATTTTGTTTATGCCGATGAACTATAATTTTTTTATGGTAGTATTCAAATGGTTAAGGATATTAAAAAATATTTGTTATACTTTTGTGATTGGTCGATTCAGCATTTTAACTATTAAAAATCAGGGATTCTTTTTTGTAAAGTTGTTCATAAGAGGAAAAGGAAAATGATAAGTCATTTGGTGGGTCTTAAACTAGTTAAGGAAATGACTTATTTGGGGGTGAAATTTTCTTTGAGAAGATTGATTCTTGTGGATTTCATAAATATCATTGATGAAGCTTTGGGAGAAATTAATGCTTGGGGGAGTAAAATATATCTCCTTGCAAGGGAGATTTATTCATCTTAAATTGGTTTTTTTTATGACTTCTCATATTTTAATGTACGCATTAACATGTTCCTAAAAATATTTTTTGTGTTATTGATAAGATGTGTAGAATATTTTTATGGCACAAAGAAGATGGTAAAGATGGTATTCATTATGTAAATTGGGATGTTTTGTGCAAGCTAGATGAGATAGGAAGACGTGGGCTTTCATCTTGTATCAACAAAGTTTGCCCTGTTAGAGCTAAGTTAGCATGGAATTTCATTAATGATAAGGATTCATTAATATATAAAACACTATCCAGTAAGTATGGTACAAGGATTTTGAATTCTTATTTGCATAATTGTTATGCTACATGGAAAACAATACCTGATGGTGCCAAAGCTTTGAATCAAGTAACTAGGTAGAGAATAATAGAAGGAAGATATGTTAATGTTTTCAATGATGTATGGGTTCTCGATAAGTCTTTTTTGAGATGGTCATCATTTATTTCAATACATGTGAAACCTATATTGTTGGTAGAGAAATTTTTTATTAACGGTGTTTGGAATATATAAGAACTTAAAAAAAAAAATTAAGAGATTATTTTTTTATTCGTAAAACAAATATTTATTCTGATACAAGTAATGACCAAGTAGAGCTTATTGATCATATATCAAGTAAGACCATTTCTGCATTAGCCTTTGAGGCGATGGTTGATATTAATCCTGATATAAATTACTAGAAATTGATTTAAAAGCTCAAGCTGAATCGTCATGTGGAGAATTTCTGGCGGATGATTTTCCATAACAGCATCCCTACTTCTAGATTCATGGTTCATAGGAAATTGAAAGAGGATAATTCTTTTCCTAGAGGATGTCTTAAAATATAGCATTATGAAAATTTGGTAGTTAGTTTTCAGAAACTTTTCTATATTTTTCATATTTTGAACAAATGGTAATTTGCCTTACCTATTTTTTCTTCATTCCATGATTGTTGTGTTTGGATGGATCGTAATTACTCCAATTAGTTTTTTTGAAAAGATTATACTGTAATATTGTCTTCTTATCATGTAAATCAAGATTTAAAGGAGTTTTTAATGGGAATGAAGGTAGATGTAACTTCATTGCATATAACACTATGAGTATTACTTATACTGTTAGTTAGGCCAGTGGTGATAATTTTAGATCGAGCATCTGTGACGTTAGTCAGACTCCTTGGGTGTTGAAAAAAGCTTGGCATCCTTCACCTCTCGATTAGATTAAAGTGAATGTTGATATGTGTTTACTTTCCTCATACAAGGCCAGCATTGGAGGTGATTTTAGAGATTATAAAGGAAGATTTATATTTGCATTTGGTATGAGTTAACTACATTGGGATATTGGTCAATTGGAGATGATTATTGTTCAATCTGTGAGCTATTACTTACAAGCTTGGATGTCAAAATATAAAGGAATCATAGTTGAAGGTGATAATGCTAACATCATCAAGCTTTTTGATAGGAGTTCGAAGGATTCTAAGGGGAGGATAATATGTGGGAGAATAATTTCTGTCTTAAAGATTTTCATTTTGTTAGTTTTAATTTTGTTGATAGGGATTGTAATAGGTTAGTTGATCTTTGTGCTAACATAGCTATTCCTAATGATTTTCTTTGGGATGATTTTTGTTTGAGTTGTATTCCTCCTTCATTTTATAATTTGTTGGATGAGAAATGTGAATTTATTAGTAATATATAATAGTTTCTTTTTAATGTTATTTCTTAGGCATCTTTCAACAAAAAAAAAATAATAGTATCTCGTACCTAACTAATGCAAAGCAAATTTTGGACTTGTCAAGATAGGAATGGGAAGCTAACTAACCACCTAAGCATATACAACTCATGAGTTGGATCTTTTTATGAATGTGTTGGTTGAATGCTAGAATGCATGCTGATGGAAAATAGATTAATGTGATTGATTGAGGTTTAACTAGATGATAGATGATTGAAGGATGTATGTTTGATTGAAACTCTAACTGTTGAGTGGATTGATTGATTGAAGGTTCAATTTAAAGATAAATGTGACTAAAATTATCTAGTCAGCCATGAACCAAGGGTTGAGTTTGAGTTCAAAAAGTTCAAAATGATATTTTGGACTCAAAGGAAGTGGTTTTGTGTAATATTTAAGTCATTTTGATTTAAATGATCGTTTAAGTCCGTAAAGGAAATTTTGGCAAATTGGGTTGACTTGGTCAACCATACTTGGCCATGGTCTAGAATTAAGTCCAGTGCACTCCTAAAGGTGTGTAAGATGCATTAGAGGAGGTTTTGGGTTTGATTTGTATGGGACATATTAAAGTTTGGAGGAAACTTCAAATTTTCCCTAGAGTGGTATTTTGGTCATTTTGAATGTATTGAACTGGAGGAAAATTAAGCCCACCCAATTATAGTTTAATCCTCAGTATGTCATGATCAAGGGTATTAGGGAAGCTCCCAATGTTTAAAACCATTAGGTGGTAAGAATAGTGGCATAAGATGTAAATATTTGAAGGTTTTTGTAGCCTTTGAAAGTCAATTTAGTTTTTTGGGCTAGAGATTAAGCTCAAATTTGAAAGTTTGACCCTAGGGACATGCCTAATCAATATACAACTGATAAATCATGAGTAAAAGGTCATTTGAATGGGTTTTAAAGTGATTAAAAATCACTCAAAAAAAGTTTTAAGACTTAAGCCTTTCCCTTGATTTTGATCTGGGATTATGGATTTGAATGCAGTCTTAGATTTGATTGATTTAATTTAAATTCTACATATAAATCATAATAAAATGGATTATTAAGATTAATTAGACAAGATTGATGCTTTGTTTAAAATTGAGATATATATGTTGGAAATTAGATTGAAGTTTAATTAAGGTTTGATTGAATATTGATTGAAGTCTGGATTAATTTAAACCTAGTTTAATTGAAGCTTGAATTTATTAAATTGGATTGATTAAGGACGAGTTTGATTTTAGCCTAGATTGAAATAAATCATATTTGAAGTCTTGATTTAAATCTATATTGAAGTGTGGATTAAAGTATAGATTGATGTCTCGATTGAAGACTAATTTAAGATCTAGATTGAAGATTGAATAGAAGTCAAGATTTGAGATATGAATTAAAATATAGATTGGGATTTGGATTGAGCTCTAGATTATGTACAACTGGATGATTGTCGATCATCAAATCAACAGGTAGCAATCTTGATAGGCTTTGATGAACTTTTACAAAAAAATGAGATTAATAGACATGCAGCAAAAATAAACACCTACAATACCAATTGTAATGGTCCTAGTATGTATATGGTATGTCATTTTCTAGTAAATGTATAAAGGATAGTAATAAATATGAGTATATATGAGTCACTATAAAAGGCTCTACATTCATATAACAATATATATATAGGCAAATGTAGGAGCCCGTGATAGCAAATTTCTATGAGTGATGGCAAGAGACAAGTAATGCACAATAGTCTACCTATATAAAGCAACGGGTAACCCATAGTATGATGCCATACCACTAGATCCATAACACTCATACAAGCGGACATAAGGAGTATGTAAGCTCTCAAGTGGAATGTTGTACGTAATTAAATGATTGTTTCCTGTGTAATTGAAATATTCCTAAAATGTTCCCACAAAGGTGCTACAATATATATACACAGAATGATAAAGAAATGCATATGCGATCGTACGCCTGCATGGGCCTCGATGAGCATCTTATGGATACGCATGTGATGTCTAAGGATGCTTTTCGTGTCAATAAATGAACTTAAATCTGAGCTCAGCCCTTTAATGTGAATGGATGGGAGTTGATACTGATCAAATTGTTAAACAAATATATGGTTGCAACATCGACCAAAATATGTTGTTTTATAGTTCATATTAGGCCTTTAAGGATTATTAATGAAAATTAATTAATAAAGGCATATATCCTATGAAGAACCCAATCTTTTATATAAAGTGGATAGAGTAATCCATGAATTAAATGTCGTATAAAATCTCGTCGATGATGGTTGTTGAATGTAGATCTTGAGCAGTGTGCTTAATTCCAAAGACTCAAATTTCTTCTCAAATACCAATAAAACCAAAAATCTAAAAAAAATAATTATCAAAACTTGAAATATTTAAAATTATAATTAAATTATGATATGCCCTCTCCAATAGTTTGTTGAGGTGGACAAATTTAAATATCACTTCATCTTGTGAAGAGATAAATTTTGGTCTGTAATATCACTAGGATTCATTCTTAAACAAACTTTTACATGAAAGAATGTGACACGTACCCTCTAACCATTGGTTGTTTTGCCAAATGGCACTGCAGGTAAATAATTATAACTAAGACCCTTTGAACTAGGTGGTTTACTTCCAAATTGAATCACTAAATCACAGGTATAACCAGAACATGTATGTTTCCCAATGGCACTAAGTCCATGAGATATGAATAAATAGTATATAATTTATAGAGCATAAATCCCTTTATCAGCTAAGGTGGATTCAAATTTTTCCCATTTAATAAACATACACCCAAGGTCTATAAGGTGCCTTTGGATGATGCAACACACGGTTCTCGATAAGGATCCTTCTATATGGTTGGGTAACGACCTCCTTTAAGTAAGTAGATCAAGTCCATGATGTCCTAGGATGATAAAACCATGAAATCCTTATTGGGTCAAACATTATTCCCCCCCCCCTGCCAAATCATTCACTTTAAGTTCTTAGGGGTAAATTTCAAAATATATGTATCATTTATAAAAAACCTAAAACCATGCTGACAATATATTCTAGATATGTTTCTCTAAGTATCTCATTATTGATTAGCCTTAATTAAAATTTCTCTTCTTCTATCAAGAGGGGTATTTAACTATAGCGGCTGGTTCCTCTAGCAAGCCAAAACTCAGATACTAAATTCCTCACAAAGTAGTGGTGAAATATATGAGTGTTTCTTATTCATAATCCAATCTACCTTTTAAAAATTTACCCCATTACTTGTTTTGTTAAAACTCTCCAAAAGAAGAGGGGAGGTCGATGGAATTTTTGGTGTCCACAGATTTCTAGCGACTTCGTCGTGGTTTGGTTTTCCTTCCCCTCTTGGCTATTTATGTAAATGTTATAGAAGTAGCTAAATTATTGTGGGTTAAAATTAAAATTTTCCAAATTGGTGATTTGGCAAACTAAGAATTTAAATATTCTAAAATGATCACTCAATAAATTCACTAAAATACTTTATTAAGTATAGATTAAAATTTTTCTTAATTGCTTTCTTATGTTATTATGTTATATAATATCATTGCATTTTTAAAGAGTATGGTGATGCATCAAATATTAATTAATAACCCTTGCCTTTTATTTTCTTAGATAATCTACATAATGAATAAGTTAGTATTCAACTAGAATATTGAGCTAGAGTTTATCTAGGAAATATTGTAATCAATACTGGAAGCTCTGGTGACACTATCAAGTTTGGTGGGCTCTACTTTCTCGCAGCAATTGTATTAGTTTTTATCTTTCCTATGAATGGCATAAACTTTGAAGGGATTGTGAGGAGGGCCCTATCTATTAAAACCGATGAATTCCATGTGCATCTTCCTACATCACGAGTTGTTGTTGCCATTGAAAATTTTTGTAGGAGGATTTTTGTATTTGAAAGGCTTTCACAATCCTATAACAAGGCTAAAAAGAAGGTCGTAAATAGAGGAAGAATTTTAATGGTACCTATTAGTACCACTACTAAGTCAACCAGGTTACCTTCACCTAAGAAGTATGATGTTGAAGTCTCCTCATTTGTTTGAAAGCTTACATGGATACAAAGAAGAAAGAAAAATATTGAGCTTGGAGTTAGTAATAGCTACCAATCCACCCATCAAACCCGCATGCTCAAGAACCTAAAGTCAATGTTTCCACTCAAACCAAGTTTACTGATTTAGGATGGGTGAAGGGAAATAGCTACTCAAGTAAGATAACTAATTTTTTCTGGAAGAAATGGTGCAAACCAGCATTCCCTCAGAAGAAAAATGAATATGAGACCATTTTTGCCTTGGTGTACATAGTCCTGAAGATTGTAAAGGAGAAGGGGCTGAAGAAGAAGAAGAAATAACAGCTTCCTTTGATGATTGATGCAAGAGAACCCCACCACAAAAGTTTCCCCAAGTGGAAAACTAGACGAA
The DNA here is from genome assembly GCA_016618105.1 of Dendrobium huoshanense. Taxonomy (NCBI): domain Eukaryota; kingdom Viridiplantae; phylum Streptophyta; class Magnoliopsida; order Asparagales; family Orchidaceae; genus Dendrobium; species Dendrobium huoshanense. The sequence goes on along the minus strand of CM028345.1, from coordinate 13,233,656 downwards.
ATTCAAGCCAGTCCCATAAGATGAACATCATGGCATTAAAGCAAAATTGCAAGATCAAGGATCCACCACTAAAAAGTATCAGTGAATGTGGAAAGAATTATTGAGGTTGAAGCCTCGTAGAGAAAAAGAAAGGGAAAGAATAATAAACTTGGGTATAAGATCCGGTGCATCTTACCAAAGATCTGCCCCCACTAACAAGCATCGGTAGAAATGAGTTCCAAAGAAGATCGATGTTGACAATTGCCTTAATAGTCAACACCCTGGGGTATTCTCAAGGGTAACCCCTTGCTCACCAACCCCTATAAAGTATAATTTAAACATCGATCACATCCCGTAAGTCAAAGAAATCTTCCTACCAAATTATAAATCAAAGATCTAGTGGTGGCTTTACTCGGAGATCTGAGTACAAGCGTAAGAGGAAGTAGTATATATGGTAAGGCATGAGCATGATAATGAGGGTAGTGATGAGAATTAAAAGATGACTAAGATGAGGTGGCAAACGAAGGCAAAGGATAGAGAAATATCTCAATTGAATGAGAAGTGACAAATAACAGCTACCCCTAATCTTGACTCCACATTAGAAGCCATCACCACTGCTTCTCCGACTTAACCCCACAATAGTAGATGCTTCCATCCACCTCATTCCATCAATCATCCACCCACACTCCCTTCCTGATTTGACCTAGAATGACCCGAACCCATCCATCTTTTGTTAATAGCCAATTGATCCCACTCTACTCACTGTAACAGAACTCTCCCTATCCTCTCAAGCAACAAGCTGAACAAGTTCTACCTCTCCGTTTCCCTATAGCTAATCATCCTCACTATAATTCATCTCACTCCAACCTTCGACATACATGCATAACCTCTATAGCTGTACATTTCATTTTATCATATTTTTTATTAGGTTTAATTAATAGTAATAATAATAATAATTACTATTATTAGTATATATATGTGTGTGTGTGTGTGTGTGTGTGTTTATGTGAAAAATGAAAAAAGAATAAAATAAAAAATGATAATAGAAAAATATTAAAAAAAATACAAAAAAGTGAAAGAAAATAAAGAAATTACAAAAAATGAGAGGAGGGGAAAGCATATGCTCATTGTCATTATGTTCATCTCATCGCATGGGTATGTTATTATGAACTTTAAAAAAATTCATCCCTTGACGTTTGTGGCGAACTAGAGTTTACAATCTCTCATAGTGCATATAGTGTGGTAGGAGGGAACCCGATGGAATGCTTATTACGAGGAAAGTAGGCACTGTACATGCACATGTAGTGTGGCAAGGACAATTTTAAGTACCATTAAGTTCTCTCATACTGTGGCGGGGGAAAGAAATTTGCATGTTTTCTACCATGTACCCCATAATCCATTAAGCGCTATTGTAGCATTGTCTTGATAAAACAAATGTTGTCACTGTGTCGCTTGAGTCCTACCATAAGTACTCTCATAGCGTGGAGGGGAAGGCTATGACTCTCAAATTTTCCCTAAATGAGGGAGACATGGGGAGGCTGCTGAAGTTCATAAAAAATGCATGAGACCTAAATATAAGCAATTAATAGTGAACATGAATTGATTAATTTGAATAAGCAATTGAATTTAACATTACAGGGGAATTGAACTTAAATGAATAGCTATGAACTCAAACTTAATACGAGCTTGAAATCAAATGAACCATAGTGTTATTGAACTTTAATGAACCACAAGAAACTAAATTTAAACTAAAGTGGAAGGAACCAAACTCAAATGCAAAATAGAGGATCAGAGTTTTAATTTACAAACACACATGCCACATTAAAAGATAAATGTTAATTAATGGCCTAAATTATGCAACTAATAAAATAAATGGATGAATGATGCATTTGTTTTAAAATCACAATTGTGTGAAAATATTAGCACAAATGTATGGAAAATATCAACAAAGGAGACTTGTAATATGCAGAAGGGCCTTCTTAAAGGGATGAATATGAACTCGTAGGTTATAAAACATCTCGCTTACAAGTAACTACAGAAAACCTATGATTTTCTATGAAAAACACTAAATGAACATGAAATGAATATATCAACCAACTTGTAGTTGATGATGTTCCTATAAACATGTACAAAAATATGTGACACATGCTAGGATATCCATATAGTTCATAATAATACTGTGAGATGTATACATGTTTATCCCTTACAATTAGATAGGTTAGACATATAACATACATGACCACTCAATGTATACAATGAAGCTTGAAGTGTATATAAGAAGTCCACCCCAAATGCAACAACATACTAAAAAGTCATGAACATCAACAAACCATGAATAATGCAATACTCTAAATGTCGCATGAATCAACATATGAGTAACAATAATAGTCTCATATGAACACAAGATTGAGATGCACTTAATATAACAACACTCTATGTAGTCAAGCAAGAATATATAGCTGCATTTGTATTAAGAATCTATAGACATGTTGCAAAAGTAATGAATCATTTGCATACAAAGTGAAACCCATAATAGGGCACTTACTAGTGCAGAAGCACACTATAGGTGAAGGAAATTGACATGCAGCTAATGCAATTATCTAGAGGTGATAAATCGATGAATTAAATTATGCATAGTAATCAACTTAAGCGAAATGAGGAATAACATACAGCAAGCACAATTACTTTTTAGTAAATTCATTTTCATGAAGTCCAAAACAAAATGCAATCTAACAACAATCAATATCACCTTATTGCAAATAAGCATAGTAATATGCCTGATGTTAGGTGTTGAATTTGGAAACATGTTTGGATAAGTTAATTTTCATTTGAAAAATTTATTTTAGAATTTCAGTCTCAAAGTTGAACACATCTTTATGAACAATATATTGCCCCGAGTTGCGAAGATACCATCCCCTAACGGGTTTAGAGAATGAAACAAAAAAATTTCATCCCTGTTGAAATAGTCAAATTCAAGAAAGAAATACATATGACTGCGAAGGGTCAAAATGACATTCTTTATGTATTACACTATTTTAATCTAGATGAAACTTCTCTATTTATACTCAAAATCACTACATTAAATAATAAATCTTCCCTAGTGGGGAAAATAACAACTATTGTTGATGATTTGAGTATAGCAATAACGATTATCATTGACCTTAAATTTCCCAAAGAAGGTTAATTAAGTTCTGAAAATTAATTTTTGAAAAATAGATGAGGGTTCTAAATTTCCTAATATTGCAAGCCCTCATTGTAAATTACATTGTAGGGAGGATGAATTCCCTATGAATAGTCTTGATTAGAATGATGGAAAAAAGTTTTATTTTTAATAATTTTCTCATAGTGTTATGAAAGAAGGTGAATTTAGAATCTGAACTAGGATTGGATTGAGTTTGAGCACTTATTTTGGAGATAAGGGTAGGAAGGATAGGAGGTGTTTTGGGATTTTAAAACACTTCAAAAATGCCTTTTCTTATCCTATATTTTGGGCTATAGGTCTTGTTTTGAATAAAATTTTATTTTCAGTTGATTATTTTATTAGAAATTTGAGATAGTATTCCATAGCTTGGGGTCCATATGAATTTGGGTTTTCATTAAATCCTAAGTCTAAATTGGGCATTAAAAAATAGTAGCCCAAACTAAACTAATTTAATGTAAAACTTGGACATATCCCAACCTAGATTGGGATGGATCTAACCATCTGGGCGATTTAAAATCCATGTGTTCAATCTTTTTTATGGACGATTGGCAAGGATTTTTTTTTGGTTAAAACCCACGGAAGGGCTTACGTATTAAATAATAAAAATGATTACATGGTCCTTAAGGGAGACCATCAGCTCTCTAATGTTTTAATGAGCTATAAAACAAATCAAAAGAAAACCTATGAGAGCCAATATTCTCCACGACGCTAAAATACAAGACAAGCTAGTAACATGCTAATGTAGTTATAGACAAGCTTCCAAAATAGAAAGGTACATATTAATTAAGTTTTTTGAGAATTAGGGTTGAAATCTATAGCATATCCTAATTGGCCCATTGACTATATAGGGTGAAAATGCATGAAATCGTAATCTTTAGTTGATTTCTAATTCAATGCATACTAACTAATTAATTTAATTCATAAAATTAATATGAAGCAAATTTCTTAAAAGGTAAAAAAAAAAATAGTAGATACTACAGAACATCCCCTTGATAGAACTACAACCTAATAGGCCTGGTGCTCTACTAGAACCCGCAGGCTGAGAGGTGCCTAATAAGGCGGAGAAAGTAACGATAGGCTTAAGCATACTTTTAGCTGTCCTTAGCTTACTTCATAGAATGTTATAGTTTTTTTTTAGGCTAAAATTTTAATTTTAAGTAGAAAATACTTTATTCGTATTATCATAAGCCCCTAATCGTATCAAGGCTAAAACAAAATATGACAAGCAAGATAAGAAATAAAGAAAAAGAAAGCAAATTCTTCTACTTAATCAAAGTAAATCAATCAATTAATAAAATTAATTAAATAAATTAAAATGTCTATAGGCAATTGCCTTTAAATTATAACCCATAATTGATAGAAATGAATAGCTGTTGTTTTTTTTAGAAACTACAATTAGCATTAAAGAAAAAAAAAAGTTTATTACAATCTATTAAGTGATAGAATGCCTATCACAATCCACCTTTTACAAAGAAAAAAAGGAGGAGCATTATTACATCGAAGCTCATCCCAAAAAAAATCACCATCTAAAGCAAAGTTAGCACAATAATCAGTTAACTTATTACTTATATTTGAAAAATGAAATAAAAGATTATCAACATCTTTAAGAAAAGAAAAGTCTTCCACCTCACCAATATGAACATTTGAAGTCACCTTACCAACTGAGCCTTACTAATGCTTCATGATATTGATATTATCCAATTCAGTAATGATGCCTCCTTCTTCAAACATCAACATTTGGATTACTCTCTTTACAGATCATAAAGCAACTAGTTCCAAATATCCAATGTCCCAATGAATAAATTTAAACCTAAAAGCAAGGAGAAACCTCCCTTTATGGTCTCTAAAATCTCCTCCCAAAATAGCCTTATTTGAATGCAATACTACAGCATCAATATTGACTTTAATCCAATCAGGTGGAGGAGAGTTCCAAGAATGTAAAAATTGCTTATAAAGCTCATTAACACCCTAGTGATCGGAATAAAGATTAAACTTCAAAGAAGTAGATGCATAACTAATTGCATATGAGAAAATGGAAGCCAAAACTATTTCTCTTCCTCTGTGAATACCATTGTTCATACTTTTCCAGGAAAATAAAACAAGAGAATAATAAATATTTGCGATAAAATGATTACCATTTGATATCACCTTCAATTTATTTTTACAATCCAAAAATAAAGAGAACATAGGATCCGGAAAACCCATTTATTAACCAATGTTATATCTTGAATAAGTTTGTTGAGCAATTGACTGCAACATGTTAGGATTCTCTATTATATTGCAGCCTCTTGGATAGAAACTGTAATCCAAAAGCCTTTTGAAATATAAGAGATATGATGTTGGTAGTGCATTGTTCCATAACCACTACTAGAAGATTTTAAAATGAGGTGGCAATTTCAACTTCTTCATCCATCTCAAAAACTCAACCTCAAGAAACACTTCTACAACAATACCCCTTGTCATTGTTGTAATAGTTTTACCAAAAATATTTCTTACTAGCTCCAGCTGATCATTCAATATCTCTAGATATAATTGGATTTGCATAATACTATCAACTAAAGGCTTCCCAATGAATTTAAGAAGCTCAACAATATTCCAATTAGCATCCATAATAAATTTATCAACAATAGAAAATTCTTTATCCAAGACAACAATGAAAATTGGCCATTTATCAAAAGATATGTTAAACACCCACATACCTCTTAAGGTATTGATAGAATTTCTTGAAGCAATATTCCACCTAACCAAAGGCCAAAGAGATTTTGATCCACTCTTTTAAAATTTCCATGTGATAGAGCAGTTTCTTTTGGAATTATGTTTCCAAAAATCAAGTCCATGTTTAGCTAATAAAGACTTACTGAGGATAAAACGAGGTTTATTAAGCAAACGCCAAATGAATTTTTCTCTGAATGGTACAGCTAATGAAACAACCAAGTGAACTCCTTTGCCTCTAGCTCTTAACAGTTTGCAAAGCTTGCTCCATGCAACATAATGCAAGCCAAGATCACCACCATACTTATTCTAAAGAAACTTCCTTCACATCCTATTAATACCTTTTATGATGCTCAAAGGAACTAAGTATGCAATACATAAAAATAGGCATAGACATAATAACTATTTTAATCAATAACAATTCTTTCTCCTAACTATATGAATCTGTTACCCCATGTATTCATTTTACATGCAGCTTTTTCTAACAAAATACTGAAATTAGAAGAAGAAAGCCTCCTCAAAGAATATTTAATACCTAAATACCATAGCTCTTTCACCTCTTTATAACACAAAAAATTATAAATAGCCCTTCTATTACTACGGTTCATAGATTTACCAAAAATTATAAAAGACTTTTAGATATTGACAATCTGACCAATCCAACTACAATAATCAGAGATAATACCTTTAATTTTCTTTAAATGCTTGATATTGTCTTTCAATAACATAATAATATCATCATCAAATAGTAGATGAAAAATTCTCAAAGCAGTGGGTGCAGCTTTGATCCCAGATTCCTCCCTTTTTGAAAAAAACTATTAGACAAGAGTTAAGAGCACAATATGAATAAATATGAAGAAAGCGGTCAACATTGTCTAAAACCACTTTTAGCTTCAATCCATTTTGAATTCTTTCTATTAATTATAATAAAAAACAATGGATCTTCCACACACTCCATCAGAAGGCGAGAACTTAGTACAAAATCCAAAATACTCCAAAACTTGATTAAGAGTAGCCCAAGGCATATTATTATAGGCTTATTCCATATAAAATTTAATTAACACTAATCACTTATTAGACTTGGAATATCTAAATTTAAAAAAGAGATCTTGAGCAAGAATAATATGATATGATAAACTCCTACCGTTAATGAGAGCTGCTTGTTCATCAGAAAAAAAATTATCTATAATCTTCATGAATCTTTTTAATAAAATCTTGGCAACTATTTAATAAATCGACAAGTAAAGAATGATAGGCCAGAAATTAGAAGGAATTAGGGGAATCTAGAAGGAATTAGGGGATTATTAACTTTAGGAATGAGAACAACCAAAGTCTCCTTCTATTTCAAACACATCTTTCCTGAAGATAAAAATTGAAGAATAGCATGCCAAACATCTTTACCAATAACATTCCAATATGCTTTTAATAAAAGAATATGTAATACCATCCGCTCCTGGAGAAATATTCTTACCAAGGTTCTTAACAACATGTTCTATTGAATTTTGAATATGTTGTTAAACCTAAGCTTATGTCCCAAGGCTAACTAAGAGGGGGGTGAATTAGTAATTTTAAAAATTCTCTTGAATTTGAAAAATTGAAACCAACATGATTTCTAATAAGTTAATTAAAGTTTTGAAAGTAAACTTTTCAACCACAAATTTAAAAAACTTGTAGTAAGTAAGCAGCAAAAAAATTAAATGACATAAAGATTTATAGTGGTTCGGTCAAACACGACCTACATCCTCTCCTTGAAGACTCCCTCTTCATGCATTGCACTATTAACAAAAGTGACTCTCCTTTTTCCCCCATAGTAAGGTATAGAAGCCTTTACAAAACTCTCTTCCACCAATCCCTAGTGCGACAGAGAACCGTTATCATTTAACACCCTTCAAGTGTAGGCAGAGAACCTTCATCCTTTCACACTCTCCAAGTGTAGGTAGAGTACCTTTGGCTATTCAAACTCTCTAAGTGTCGGCAAAGAACCGTCATCCTTTCACACTCTCCAAGTGTAGGAAGAGTACCGAATCTTATCCTAAGATCTTCTCATGAGAAATCTAGAAAGACAAAATGAAGAGAGATAACCATAATTATAAAGAGATCCTTACCTTTGAGTAACCTTGTGAACCCTTCACACTCCACCTGCAAGAAATCTCTCTCAAATACTCTCACAATCTCTCCTTTAATTGCCCATAAAAAGTCATGTAGACAAAGTTTTTGAAGTCAGATTTTAATGGACCTTTTATACAAAAGACACGAAAAACCATCCAGAAAACTAAATATTTCAATTTTGAGCGTACATGATCACATAATTCAATTATATGTTTAGACGTACAAACAACACAAATACTATTACGTATAAACTATTTATGAATCGATATGAAATCATTTCATATGCGATCATCATCCGGTACAAAATAAGTTCATCCAGGACGAACAGTTAGAAAATTTAATTTTCATCTATATGAAATGTTAGAACAAAATGAGCTTGAATAGACCCGAGACATTCATCTTGGTATAAAACAAGGATTATCCCGTACGATCCATACTTTAGAAAAAAAATTTCTTGCGAGAAAAAAATAGAGACGTTCTCCCCAATACAAAAATTGAGATCATCCCGTACGATCTTAATGCGAGAACAAAACAAAGGCATTCATCCCTATACAAATATTTTGATCATCCCGTGCGATCTTCGTGTTAGAACAAAATAGAGGTGTGTATCCCTGTATGAAAATTTTGATCATCCTGTATGATCTTCGTGCGAGAACAAAATAGAGGCATTCATCCCTGTACGAAGCTTTTGATCATCCCTTATGATATTATGCAAGAATAAAACATAGGCGTTCATCCTTGTATTAAAATTTTGATCGTCCTGCACTATTCATACATAGAAGAAATATTTTTATTTATGTTCATTCAACAGCTCATCGGTAAAAATAACTGACTAGATCGTCCTGTATAAAGTGATATCGTACAGTATGATCAGTTTAAAAAAAAATGAATTTTAAACTCTCCCCGGGTGTCTGTGTGCTCAATTACTCAATTACAATCACACTATCTCAGACTCAATAAAATGGAAAATATAGACTTAAATGATAATAAACTCTAATCTGATCTTGACATAAAGTCACCAACAATTCGGAGTATGATTATCCTGAAATATTAGTACACACAAGAGCAAAATAATTTTTCCAAAATATATTAGGAGAAATATTAATAAAAGCAATAATATTTAGAATCATAAAAAACATACAAGTTGCAAGAATATCAAACATACAAAACTATGTAGCAACTATCTCAATAATCTCCTCCTTTTTGATGATGGCTAAATAATTATTATTTGAAAAAAAATTATAAAACCTAAATTTCTCCTTAACTCCCCTTAAATGAATAAGCATGTGAATATAAGGGAATTTCTATTAAGTACAAATCTTTTTTTTTTTTTTTTTCATACAACCACAAAACACTCCAAACAGTCACAAAACACTTGTTCAAACAAAAAAATTGAAAATTAAAAACAACTCTAAAAAACACTAAAAAAAAATGCAACCAAACACAAATAAACAAATGAAAACAAACAAAAAAAGAATATTTCCCCCCTTTTTACAACAACAAAAAGAAGAAAGAAAAAAAAAAACAAAAGAAATGTAAGAAGTCATATGAAAAATCTTTGATAATTTATCTTAAAAGAGATTGAATTATAATTTGCAATTAGAAGATTAATGTTTATTAGAGAAACATAAAGATTCATAATATTTAAATTAAAATATAAAATAAATAAGATAAATATATCAAGGTCATGAAACAATCTAGATAATTAGATTAGGAGAGTTATTGCAAAACTGATGAAATGAAAATTATTTTAAGTCAAATTTCAAGACAAAATATAACTGAACATTAAATTAATTTTAAATTGAAGATTAAAAGATAGAGGAAAAAATATTTTTATTACATTTTGTTTGGCGACATTGTATATTTTTTCAAATATTTGTGGCACACTTTCTACATCTCTTTGTATTTGGGCTAATTTTGTGCCTCTTTCAATTTGCAAACCATTGCGCATTCTTTTAATTTATATATATTTATACAATTCTCAATTTTTTTAATTAATCTCTCAAAAATTAATTATCTAAAACCTCAAATTTCTCTAATTACAAAGATATTTATATTAAAAAAAGAAATAAAAAATAATAAGACATCAAAATTATAATAATAATGTCAAAATTACGTATGACTAAAAAGAACATGAGATTTATAGCCTTAACTTGGTCGAGTTATAAATTAACTTATATTTTTAAAAAATTAGATTTCATAAAAATATTGATTTTGTATTGTTGTTCATATTATAACATTTTTTAATCAATTAAGTCAGGATTATTATATAGGCTAACTAACATTTCAAACAAAGAATAAAATCAACTAAACAAAACAAGACAATTTTTATTGATATCAAATAAAAGAAGTGATACAATGAAACACATTTGATATCAAATAAACACATTTGACCATAAAAGAAATAACAACTATAAATAACAAACACAAGTATAGAAAAGATTGAAATCATCAAATCACATCACTAAGAACTGGCAAAGATAACTCTTAAAAAGTACATCTACAGATCTGAGGGCCCCTGGTATGGAGGAGGTGGCTAGTTGAAGATAAAAAAATAGCTATTCATTACAGCCACATTAGTGTTCACCGAGTCAAACTGACCTTTAATCCAACCCATGTCCTACTGGTATTATGCTTCCTATTGCTGTAGGTGAGTCTAAATACGATCAAAGCGCTAATCAAAATGACTCTCTAGCTAGTCAAAGTGCTGGACCATCTCTTGAAAGTCAGGTTCATGAGCAGGCACAGGTGCAAGTGTAGGTGCTCCCCCTTCTCCCTAAGAATCCTCACTTGTATCATCTCTTCCAAATAGTTCTCAAAATGAAGCATCAGTGAAGTAGATACGCATTTCAAGTACAGGATTAAGATAAACATCACTGTACTTCTTCTCAAGGATAAAGGTTACTAGGTTTCCTAAAGAAATATTCTTCTTCCTCTTATGTGAGATATGTCAAATTTTAGAAAGCCTGTGAATATAATCAATAATGAGTTGGGCTTCATCAATTGGTTGTATAGTCATGATAAGATAAGTGACAGTGGACAGAAGAGGAGTAATATTAATACGATCACCAGCTTTAGAAATTATGGTGGTTCTAAGGACATGCTGGATGATCCTTATATTTGGTTCAAAGTAGAGACCCTAGGCAAATGACAAACTTGTTCAATTCCACTAATAACTTAATTTATTTTAGTCTAGTTAAAATCAAAAGTAGAAATCAAAGTGTGGGCTCTAACTCCTTGATTCCTTAACTGCAAAATGTTTCCCAAATCTTCCTTTATTATTAATACCCTCTTTTTGAGTACATAAGATCTAATCCTGCTTTCGTTAGTTCTAAAGGACATGTTGGCTAAAAAGTAGTGAAGTTTCTTTGTTATAGGCATGAATCATGGTCAAAATAAATGCAAATTGGGTGGTAGCAAAAAGGGGCATCACTTGAAAATGGAAATTATCTTAAAGTAAGATTCTTGAAGGAGTAATTTTTGAAGAGAAAAACTTAATGAAATAATCCTTGTTAGTCTTGGATAGAAAGTTGTCATCTCCTCCCCTGGAAGACGAACCCTTAATGAGTCTAGCCTTCTTTCTAGAACTGGTCATTGCTAAGATTTAAAGGATTGGAAAAGGATATTTAAGTGAATGAATATGAATTCCAAAGCCCTTCTATTTAAAAAAATAACCTTTCATATGTAAGAAAAGGAGTTCATATAGTACGATTCATGGATTCATACATACAAAAATAAATTTTGTATGTATGAACGAATACATTCAAAATGAAATAATTTTCGTAATCACACAAGTTATGAGGCATCCTTTCATACATGCCTTTTGACTATACGATCATATAGACAAATAGGTGTTTATCCGGGATGATAGGTTATTTAAGATCATTTTAATAATCGTTAGATTCATCCCCCATATTAAATGACACATAGTTTGTGCATACAAACTAGGGGTTCATACATAGATCAATTATAATGACTAACTCTTCCCGGATAATCATCTAGGAGCATACATCGTCTGGGATGATATAGAGATCATACAGTATGATATGTATTGGACTAACAAAACTATGCAAAATCAATTCTAAATAATGATCGAAATCCTACAGAATTCATACAGGAGGAAAATAATTTCATACTGTACGAATAGAACGCTTAGAAAAATTTGTACGATCGATCGAAAAGAAGAAATCCAATGTGAAAATATGTTAAAATCACACAAAACATAAAAAACAAAAACATAAAATCACAAACACAAAGAAGCACATAAAATACAAAAAATAGAAAACACACAAAAACACTTATTAATTTTGCAAAAAATTTTATTGAAGCATTAAGATCAATCACACCTAGCCATGTTCTTAAAGTGCTAAAGGTATCAACAACTAGTGGTTTTATAAAGTATCTGAAGGATAATTTTTAGTTGAAACATTATTCAGTTTAATTTCTCCTTTAGATACACGATTCCTTATAAAATGATGCCTTATGCCTATATGTTTTATTCTAGAATATTGAATGAGATTATTTGAAATAAAAATGGCATTAGTGTTATCACAATAAATTGGAAATATTCCTACTATAAATCCAAAGTCAATCCACTATTGTTTTGACCAAAGAAATTATGCTACGCATCTTCCTAACGCAATGTATTCAGCTTTAGTAGTGAATAGGGCTACAAAATTCTATTTTCTACTGGACTAAGAAACTAAATAATTTCTTATAAATTGACAAGTTCTAAAAAGTACTATTTCTATTAACCTTATAACCTACAAAGTCTGAATCTGAATATCCAATTATTTTAGATGAAGAGACAAGCTTAGGATACCAAATCCTTAAGTTCTGAGTTCCCAAGAGATATATCAAAATCCTTTTTACTATTGTCAAATGTGATTCTTTTTTATTTGATTGAAATTTAGCACATAAATAAACACTAAGCATAATATCGAGTCTGTTAGTAGTCAAGTAAACAAAGGTCCAATAATTTTCCTAAATATATTTTAATTAATAGATTTTCTTTTTAGGTCCTTATCCAACTGAACCGAGGAACTCATAGGTGTACTAACAGGTTTAGCATTATCTATTTCATACTTTTTGAGGATATCCTTAACATACTTCGACTGACTAAGAAATGTTCTCTCCTCAATTTGCTTAATACTTAAACCTAAGAAGTAACTCAAATCTCCCATTAAACTCATCTCAAATTTACTACTCATTATTTTATGAAAAACATCACAAAGAATTTTATTTATATATCAAAGATGAAATCATAATATAAATTTATACAATGAGTATTTCATCTTCTAATTTCTTTAAAAAGAGAGTGGTGTCCACACTTCCTTTTTCAAAAGATCTCTATAATAGGAAAGTGATTAACCTATCACACCAAGCCCTAGGTGCTTGTTATAATATATATAATGCCTTTTTCAATTTAAAATATGATTTGGATATTTTGAATTTTCAAAACCTAGAGGTTGTTCAACATAAACATTCTCTTGAATCACCCCATTTAAAATGGCATTTTTAACATCCATTTGAAATAATTTAAATCCTCTAAAATAAGAAATACTAATAAAACCATAATTGATTCAAGTCTAGCTGTAGGGGCAAAAGTCTCTCACCAATCTAGCCTTGTTTCTAACGACAACTCCTGAATCATTCATTTTATTCTTAAATACCCATTTTGTTCCAAATACACTTTGATCCTTTGGCCTTGCAAGTAATTCCTAAACTTCATTTCTTACAAATAAATTTAATACTTCTTACATTTCCAAAATATAAAATTCATCCAAAAGTATTTGATCTATATTTATGAATTCTATCAATAAAATAAAGGTAGAATGATTGACTTCTTTGCTTAGTCCTTGCCTAGTCCTAACACCCTCACTGGGTTCACCTAAAATCAAATCTCTAGGCAATCGGTTTTTAGAAAATCTCAAATCTCTAGGCAATGGGTTTTTTAACTCCAATTTTTTTTCCAAATCAACTTCATCTATCCTTTAGGAGTTATTTTCTATTTCAACCTCTTCCAAGATTGGCTCTTCCAAAATTATAGATACATCAAATACAACATGTGTGATCTCCTCAATTACCAAAGTTTTTTTGTTAAATACTCTATAAGATTTTCCAAGACTAGAGTATCCAAGAAAAATTGTTTCAGTTGATTTTGGATCAAATTTTCTCAAGGCACATTTTCCATTATGATATATGAAAACCTTACATCTAAAAACTGTTGAAACTTGTTTAATATGAATTAGGTTATTAGACCTAAGCTTATATCCCAGCGGCTAACCAAGAGGGGGGTGTATTGGTAATTAAAAATTATACCTCTTTTGAAATTTAGATCGATAATAACTTTAGTGAATTTTTGTAGAAAAAGTTTTTCAACCAAAAATTAAACAACACATTAAAGTAGAAAGCAAAAGCAGCAGAAAATAAAAAGACACAAGATTTATAGTGGTTCGGTCAAACACGACCTACTTCCACTCCCATGAGGCACCCTCTGAGTATTGCTTTAATACCACTAGAAACTCTCCTTTTGAACCCACAGCAAGGCGGAGAAGCCTTTACAAAAACTCTCTTCCACCACTACCCGGTGACGTAGAGAACCATCATCCTTTTACACTCCAAGTGTTGGCAGAGAACCGTCCATCCTTTCACACTCTCCAAGTGTGGGCAAAGAACCCTTCGGCTATTCACACTTTCCAAGTGTAAGCAGAGAACCCTTCATCCTTTCACACTCTATGAGTGTCGGCAGAGAATCGGATCTCCTTAATAGAACTTCTCATGAGAAATCTAGAAGGATGAGATAAAAGAGTGAAGTAATCATAAATCACAATTGGAGATTCTTACCTTTGAGTACCAAATGAATTCTTCACACTCCAGTAGTAAGAATCCTCCTTCAAACACTCTCTCACTCTCTCTCCTTCACTCTCCCTTCAATTTACACGAAGATTAGTAGGAAAAAAGATTACAAGATAGTTTTAAGTGGACCTTATATAGGAAAGTCACGAAAAACCATCTAAATACTGCTGACTTTCAAGAATGTACACAATCGATCATCCCGATTGCGTATGAACCCAATGTATATTGGTACGAACCAATTTCATACCCGATTATCATCCTATATAAACTAAGTTTGTCCTGGGATAAATAGTTATATCAAGGGTTCGTTTGGACGAAACTGCTGGACGGTCCCAAATTTTCAAGGAACATAGGACATCATCATGGGACGAAGATGAGTGTTCGTTTGGATGAATAGTTCATGTCATGTGTCCTTAAAACTTCATCCTGATATGAACAGGATGAATTATCTGGACTATCAGCACAAAGTGAGAATCTAGAGCCAATCATCGTGGGACAAATTATACACTTCATTCGGACAATCAATACAAAGTGAGAAATCCAGAGCCCATCATCCAGGAATGAATGGTTCACTTCGTCTGGGCAAACAGTTCAAAGGGAGAATCTAGAGCACATCGTCCTGGGATTAATAAAGAAATTTATCTGGATGATTAGGACTTAAAAAATTTTCTCACTTCCTATTCATTCTATTGCTCTTCCGAGGTGATAATTGACCTGATCGTCCCATACAAACTTGGTTTGTTCCATACGATAAATATGATTTTTTAAAGATCTCCCTGAGTGTGTGTGTGTGTGTTAAGTTACTCAATTACAATCACAATCTCTCAAACTCAATAGAATGAAAAATATAGACTTCAACTTCCAAACTATGATGTGCTGAATTTGATTTGAAGTCCTCAATAGTCTGGAGTATTATTATCCTAAAATGTTAGTCCACACAAGAGAAAAAATAATTCTTCCAAAAAGTATTAGGATAATATAATACTTAAAACAATAATATTAGGAATCATCAAAACTATACAAGTTGCAAGAATGTAAAACAGGCAAATAGAAACTCTCTTAACAATCTCCCCCTTTTTTATGATGGCAAAACAATTATTTTTTGTATAATTTTCAAATTCTAAGAATCTCCTAAACTCCCCCTAAATTGATAAACATGTGAGAATAAGGAGGTATTTGTGTATAAATTTTTTTTAAGTTTTTGTTTGAACACAAACACACAGAGACACTCATACAAAGAATCAATCAGAACATACAATCACTAGAACATAAAGTACAATGATAAAATAATGATTCAAATAAAATAAAATAAATTAAATTAAAAATAAATTAAAAAATGCAACGATAGTTACAAAATCAAATAATATTTCTTCCCCTTTTTGACAACATCAAAAGTGAAAAAAAAAAAACAAAAAAAGAAATGTAAGCAGTCATATTATAATCCTTTTATAATTGATCCTTGAAAGTGATTGAAAATTTTTTGCAAATTAAATCAAATCATTAGGCAAATAAAATGATTCATAGAATTTAAGAAGAGATATAACATCGATAGTAAAGAGGATTTATCAAAAATATGAGTCAGTTTAGACATTGAGAAAAAGAATATCATTGCATAAAGGATGAATATAAAATTTATATATTTCAAATTTCAATACAAAATAAAATCGTGAAGAAGATTAATTTGAATTAGAAGATTGAAAGATTAAGGAAAGAATCTGAAAAAAATACAACTTGTGGTGCTTTGTGCATCTTTTTAATATTTATGGGACTTTTTGTGCATCTTTTTACAGGTGGGCAAAATTTGTGCTTTTTTTTTAATTTACGAACTTTTGCGCATTCTTTTGATTTTTATACATTTGTACATTTTCAAGTTATTCTCAATCTTTCCAAAATCAATAATCTAAAATTTCAAATTTCTCTAAGTACAATAATATTTATATTGGTAATATATATACAAAATAAGAAAACATCATAATTGCAATAATAATATGAAAATTTAAATTAGTCTAACAAGAGACATGAGAATGACATTCTTAATTACATCAAGTTATAAGCACAACTTAAATTTAAAAAAATTGATTTTCTAATGAATTCAATTTTGTGTTTTAGTTCAAGGTATAGCACTTGTAAGATCAAAAAATTTAAGTATTTTTATATAGGCTAAAAAATATTTCAAAATAAGATTAAAAGCAAGACAAGATAACTTATATTTATATCATGATGAAGTATATTACAATCAGTAGAAATGATATCAATACGCTTATAATCTAAACTTTAAAATATAAAACTTAAATGTTAACACATAAAATGATACTAACTCATAACATATACAAAACACATTAATCACATCACAATCACATCACATCAGCTAGAAAAGATCATAAGAAAGTACATAAATCACTTTGAGGGACCCTGATCTGGAGGAGGTGGAGCATTTAAGAAATTAAAATAACTGCTCATCATAAGAATATTGAAACTTATACTATCTATCTGCTCATGCATCCATCCCATGTCCTGATTGTACTGAGCATCCTGTTGTTGTAAGTGTATTTTAATTTGATCAAATCTTTGATCAAAATGAGTCTCTAAATGATCAAATCTGTGAACCAAATCTTGATAATTTGGTTCTCCAGTAGGCATAGGTACAAGTTCTTCCTCTGAGTCACTAATTACATATTGTTCATGTGTTTCATCTTTATTGAAGATAGCTCGAATAGATCCATTGTTAAAGTAGAGAGGTTCTTCGAAATCTTGAACCGAATGAACAAGATCATATTTCTTCTCCAAAATGTAAGTCACAAGATGTCCTAAGGCATTATTTTTCTTTCTCTTATGGGAGATATGGTCAATCTTAGAAAGTCCATAAAAGTAGTCAATGAGTAGTTGGGCTTCATCTATATGTTGGCTAGTCATGATTAGATAAGTCATAGTAGAAATAAGTGGAGTAATTTTTACTCGATCACTAGCTTTATGTATATAGAGGTGTGAAGAACATACTGAATGATTCGGGCTTTTTGACTAAGAGTTCACACTTTAGGTATATGACTTATCCCACCATAACCTCTAAAAACATCATTTATAGAAGACCAGTTAAAATCAGAGGAAGAAGTCAAAGTATAGGCTCTAATCCCTTGAGTCCTTAAGTTTAAAAAGATTCTCATATGCTCTTTAGTAATTTCTACTTTCTTCTTAAACACATAGGATCTAATCACAAAATGATCAGAGTTAAAGGACATGTTAGCAAGAAAGTAGTGAAAGGTCTTCTTATTTTAGAAGGGGACAAGAGTGAGAATGAGGCCAAATTGAGTGGAAGCAAACAGGTTCATTACCTTAAAAATGATTTGCTCTTGTACAATGACTCTAGATGGAGTGATTTTTGTAGAAGAAAATCAAGGGAATGACTCTTCATAAGTATTGGATAGAAAGTTTTCACTAAAGTTTTTGGGTGGTCCCTTAGTTAGTAACTTTTATCTTTTGCTAGAGCTAGCCATGAAGAAGATCTAGTAAAATAGGGGTTTGAAAGGGATGTTTGACGTGATGACATTTGAGTTCAAAAGCCTTCAATTTAATGAAAAAATGAGTTTTCGTATAGATGAAATTTATTTCATCCCGTAGGAATTTGTGTTCGTATGTACGAACGAAATCTTGTATTGATAAACAAATGAGTCCAAAAATGAAACAACTTTTTATAATCACATAAGTTACGATGCAGCCTTTCATACAGACTCTTGACCATATGATCCTTCAGATGAACATGTGTTCATCCTGAATGATCAAACATTTAAGTTCATTTTTATGGTAGTTTCAACCGTCCCCCACATCGAATCGCCAAGCTTTCGTAGGTACGCACCATAAGTTCATACGTACGATCATGCATAATGAAAATGACCTTATATGTTTAACTCTCTACATTCATACATATTATTTAACAGATCGTCTAGACGATTGTGAAAATCGTCCGGACAAATAATAAAATGAAAACTGAAAAACTATATGCAACCGTTCAAATTTGACAGTTAATACACAAAACAATTCATCCCATATGAAATGCCTTTCGTCCCGGACGATTTTCACTTAATTCTGAAGCATGCATTAAAAAATTTAGATTTGAGAGAACACAAAACAACATGTACAAGAATTCTCAAAACCAAACACACACAAGCATAATAAAAAAAATGATAGAAAACACAGAAAATCACAAAATCAAAAATACACACTAAGTAGAAAAACACACATCAATGTTGCAGAATCATTTTAATTAAGCAATCAAATCGTTCACACCAAGCCTTGTTCTTAATATACTGAAAGTATCAAAAGCTAGTGGTTTTGTAAAATATCTGCAAGTTGATTTTCTATAGAAACATGAATTAGTTCAATTTTTTCCTTTGGATACATGATCCCTTATGAAATGATGTCTGATGTCTATATGATTAGTACTTGAGTGTTGAATAGGATTTTTAGAAATGCAAATAGTATTAGTGTTATCATAATAAATGGGAATAGTGCCTACAGTTAATCGTAAATCAATCAACTATTTTTCAACCAAAGTACTTGTGCAACATAACTTTCTAATGCAATATATTCAGGTTCAGTAGTAAATAAGGCTACTGAATTTTATTTTCTACTTGACCAAGAGACTAAAGAATTTCCAATAAACTGACATATTCCAGAAGTGCTCTTTCTATCAACCCTACAACCAACAAATTCAGAATCTGAATAACCAATTATTTCAAATGAAGAGCTAAACTTAGAATACCAAATTCCTAAGTTCTCAGTTCCTAACATATATCTTAAAATCATTTTTACTGCTATCAAATGTGATTCTTTAGGATCTGATTGAAATCTAGCACATAAAAAAATATTAAATATGATATCAGGTCTGCTAGCTATCAAGTAAAGTAAAGATCCAGTAATCCCTCTAAATTTCTTTTGATCAATAAATTTTCCCTTAGGGTCCTTATCCAACCAAATTGAGGAACACATAGGTGTACTAACTGGTTTAGTATTGTCTATTTCACACTTTTTGAGGATATCCTTAACATATTTTGACTGACTAAGAATTATACCCTTCTTAATTTTCTTAATGCTAAAGCCTAGAAAGTAACTTAAATCTCCCATTAGACTCATCTCAAATTTACTACCCATTATTTTAGAAAATTTATCACAAAGATTTTTATTTGAAGATCCAAAGATGATGTTATCAATATAAATTTGTACAATGAGTATATCCTCTCCAATTTTCTTCAAAAAGATGGTTTTACCCACACTCCCTTTTTCAAAAGATCTCACAAGTAGGAATGTTCTCAACCTCTCATACCAAGCCCTAGGTGACTGTTTCAATCCATATAATACCTTTTTCAGTTTAAAAACATGATTTGGGTGTTTAGAATTTTTAAAGCCTGGAGGTTATTCTACAAAAACATCCACTTGTATTACCCCATTTAAAAATGCACTTTTAACATCCATTTGGTACAACTTAAATCCTCTAAAATAGGCAAAGGCTAACAAAACTCTAATTGCATCAAGTCTAGCTACAGGGGCAAAAGTCTCCTCAAAATTAATCCCTTCAATCTGATTATACCCTCTAGCCACCAATCTAGCCTTATTTCTAATGAATACTCATAAGTCATTCATTTTGTTCTTGAAAACCCACTTAGTTCTAACTATATTTTAATCCTTTGGCCTTGTAGTTAATTCCCAAACTTAATTTCTTACAAATTGATTTAACTCTTCTTGCATTGCCAAAATCTAAAATTCATCCGAAAGTACTTGATTAATATTTATGAATTTTGTGGTTGAAATAAAGGCTGAATGATTGGCTTCTTTGTTTAGTCCATGCCTAGTCCTTACACCCTCACTAGTTTCACCTATAATCAATTCCTTTGGGTGGTTCTTAGAAAATCTCAAATCTCTAGGCAAAGGGTTTTCTATCTCCAAATTTTTTTTCAAATTTTGTTCTAAATTTATTTTATCTATTTTTTGGGAGTTAAACTCTATCTCATCTTCTTCAACATTTGGCTCTTCCAAATTTTCAGATTCATCAAATACAACATATATAGTTTCCTAAATTACCAAAGTTCTTTTATTGAATACTCTAAAAGATTTTCCTACACTTGAGTATTCTATAAAAATACCTTCATCTGATTTTGGATCAAATTTTCATAAGATAGATTTTCCATTATTATGAATAAACACCTTACATGCAAAAACATGCAAATATGAAAAACTAGGTGTTCTTCCTTTTAGCAACTTATAAGATATTTTATTTAATTTTGATCTCAAATTCACCCTATTCAGAACATAACATGCAATTATAACCACCTCAGCCCAAAAATATTTAGGAAGTGAGTATTCTGCCAATATGGCTCGGGCGGCTTCAATTAATGTTCTATTTTTCCTTTCGACTACCCATTATGTTGAGGGGTTCTAGGTGCAAAAAAATTGTTATCAATTCCTTTCTCCTCATATCAAAGCTTGGTGATTGTGCAACAAGTCTTCAATTTTAACTTTTGCCTTCTATATCCAATATAGTATGCTTCTGTTCAAAATTGTGGATTCTCTTTGGGACTACTAATTGTGATCATGGCATTTGAATCTTCCATCAATTGTGACAAAATACTCCAAAAGTAGAACATCAATAACATTGAATGTAAGGATTGCATTAATAATACATAATCGATTAATACTTATGGGTAATAGTTGATGGCGAAGAGACTATCATGTTGATAGATTGTCCCAATAATATGGAAACAAGGAGGAAATTGAAAATCAAAACTAATAACATAAGGCTTATGTGCTAAAGTCACTATTGATGAGGAGCACCACATGCAAATTCAAGAAATCAAGAAACCGAAGAAGGTGTGGGATCTCTTCTTAGCTTTGCATTCAAGAGAAAATGATGCATAGAACCAATTTTCAGAGAATGAGATTGCATCATTGAAGAAAAAAATATAATTCACTCTCTTATTTTTATTAAAACTAGGATAATATTTAATGAGATTAGATTTCTTGCTCTAATTTTTCAATATGATGAAAATGAACATCTCAAAGGTTTGGCTGATGCTTTGAATCAAGAATATTACGCTCAAATGTCTACTTTTCTAGTTTGGTTGGCTTGGCTACACCAAGATGTTTGAGTTTGTTGAAGAAATTACTTAATAATTAAGAAGCCTTAAACTCTTAAATAACTATTTAAGTTTCATGGCTGATGCCAATTTTAGAAAAATGCCCTTTAATTGTACAAACCTTATTTTCTTAACTAGTTGATAATGTGGAGAAAGCACTCGTTGTTCGAGTCAATGAAAATTTTCACATGCCTTACGATTAAATCTCAAATCTCTAGGCAAAGAGTTTTCTATCTCCAAATTTTTTTCCAAATTTTGTTCCAAATTTATTTTATCTATCTTTTGGGAGTTAAAATCTATCTCATCTTCTTCAACATTTGGCTCTTCCAAAAATATTTAAGAAGTGAGTATTCTGCCAATATGGCTCGGGCGGCTTCAATTAATGTTCTATTTTTCCTTTCGACTACCCCATTCTGTTGAGGGGTTCTAGGTGCAGAAAAACTATGATCAATTCCCCATTCTGCCAACATGCCAAAGCCATGACTCATAAAAAATAGTTTTTAGACAAAAAGCAGTAGGAGTTTTAATGTAATTCAAGTTTAGCATATACATGTTGTTTACCCTTATACCATTTAAAACATCATTTCTATTTAGGTTTAATTTGCATCTAGTAGGAAGTTTTTTTACACAGTATCCTTTATCACATAGCTGACTAATACTTAACAAATTATGCTTTAAGCCTTCTACTAATAACATATTTTCAATGAAAAAGTTTTTAAGATTTCCAATCATACCTGACCCAATCACCTTTCTTGTGGTATTACCTCCAAGTGTAACCTTGCCTCCACTTCTGGCTTCCAGCAATATGGATTGTGTAGTGTCTCCAGTCATATGTTTTGGGCAACTGCTGTCCAGGTACCATATGCTCTTATGAGGTCTTGTGAGAGAGACCCTCTTTTTGATCTGACTAATCAAGACTATCAGCCATTAAGCACAGATTAGTGACTTCCTCTTTCTTTTCTGTCTCTGATGAGTTTGAAGCTGAGTTCACCTAGAAAGCTCTTTGGAATTTTCTCTTGCTCTTTTTTACAATTGGTTTCTCCTCTACCTTCTCCTTGCTAGGAGTAGCTTTGTGTTTTTTGCAGTTTGACTTAATATGTCCAGGTTTTCTACACTCATAACAAATAACATCATTTGAAACATTTACATTTTTATTAAATTTACCTTGAATCCATTACTAGCATCTCTTTTGCTTCCTCTTCAAAAAGCTTATGAATTGTCTAGTCATTAGTGCAATATCATCTTCATCCTCAGGTTGTGAGTGTTCACTCTCTGACTCCACCACTTTCAGTGCTATGTTCTTCTCCCTTCGTAGTTCACATGCATCAAGCTTTCTTTGGCTAGCTCCTTATTCGTATGCAGTTAGCGATCCAAGAAGATTATCAATAGAGTAAATGTTTAGATCTTTAGACTCTGTAATTGTACTAATTTTAGCATCATAAGTAATAGGCAAACAACCAAGTATCTTATTAACCATTTCAGCATTCATTAGTTCTCTACTCAATGCATGTAAAGAGGTGATTATTTGTGTGAATCTTGTGTACATATAAGAAATGGATTTATTTGGTTTCATGCAAAACAATTCATAATCATGCAATAAGATATTAAGTCTAAATTACTTAACTTCATTAGTCCCCTTATAAGTTATACAAAGCATATCCCATATGTCTTTTCCACTCTTGCAAGTAGAAACCCACATGTAATCTTCTGATTTAAGAGCACAAAAGAAACTATTCAACCATTTGGCATTTAGTGTGCTAAGTCACGTTCTTCTACTATCCAGTCCATAAAAGGTGTCTCAACTCTAACTCCGTCAACTAGTCTAGTTAGTTTTATATACCCTTCCTGAACTAAGATCCACGTACAATAATCAAGTGATTGTAAAAATATAGACATGCGTGTTTTCCAAAAATAAAAAAGAATATTATCAAACAATTGAGGTCTAGTTATAGAGTAACCCTCAGGTGTATTTCAATTTCTAAATTTAGCTATCTACGTTAATCAAGAAGTAGTCTAAACTTATGATTTTGAAATAAAGTACTAATACCACTTGTTGAAACTTATTCAATATGAATTAGGTTGTTAGACCTAAGCTTATATCGTAGTGGCTAACCAAGAGGGGGGGTGAATTGGTAATTAAAAATTATCCCTCTATTGAAATTAAGACCGATAATAACTTTAGTAAATTTTTGTATTTTCAACCACAAATTAAATAATACAGTAAAGTAAAAAGCAAAAGCAGTGGAAAATAAAAATACACAAGATTTATAATGGTTCGATCAAACACGACATACATCTAATCCCCGAAGGCACCCTCCGAGTATTGCACTAATACCACTAGTGACTCTCCTTTTGCACCCATAGCAAAGCGGAGAAGCCTTTACAAAATCTCTCCTCCACAACTACCCGGTGCTGCAGAGAACCGTCATTCTTTTACACTCTCCAAGTGTTGGTAGAGAACCGTATGTCCTTTTACAGTATCTAAGTGTTGGAAGAGAACTGTCTGTCCTTTCACACACTCCAAGTGTGGGCAGGGAACCCCTTCGACTGTTCACACTTTCCAAGTGTAGGTAGAGAACCCTTCTTCATTTCACACTTCATAAGTGTAGGCAGAGAATCAGATCTCCTTGATAGATATTCTCACGAGAAATCTAGAAGGATGAGAGAAAAGAGTGAACTAATCAAAAATAACAATAGGAGATTCTTACCTTTGAGTATCAAATGAATCCTTCACTCTCCAGTAGTAAAAATCCTCCTTCAAACACTCTCTCACAGTCTCTCCTTCGCTCTCCCTTATGTTTACATGAAGATCAATAGGCAAAAATATTACAAGACAATTTTAAGTGAACTTTATATAGAAAAGACACAAATAACCATCCAAATACTACTGACTTTCAAGTGTGTACGCAGTTGATCGTCTTGGATGATCGTCAAATCGTCATGTATGAATAATATTAAAATAGTTGCATACGAACCTAATGTATATTGGTATGAACTAACTTTGTACCCAATTTTTGTCCCGTATGAATTAAGTTTTTTCTGGGATGAACAGTTATATGATGGGTTCATTTGGAAGAAACTGCATGACGGTCCCAAATTTTCAAGAAACAGAGGACATCATCCTGAGACGAAGATGAGTGTTCGTCTAGATGAATAGTTTATTTCATGTGTCCATAGAACTTCATTCGGATACAAACAAGATGAATCGTTTGGACTATCAGCACAAAGTGAGAATCCAGAGCCAATTATCTTGGGATGAACTATGCACTTCATCTGGACGATCAATACAAAGTGCAAAATCCAAAGCCCATCATCTAGAAATGAATGGTACACTTCGTCTGGATGAACAGTTTAAAGTGAGAATCCAGAGCACTTCGTCCCGTGATGAATAGGGAAATTCGTCTAAATGATCAGGACTTAGAAAAATTTTCTCACTTCATGTTCGTCCCATTGCACTTTCGAGGGGATAACTAACCTGATCGTGCCGTATGAACTTGGTTCGTCCCATATGATCAGTATGATTTTTAAAGATGTCCCCAAGTGTGTGTGTGTGCTAAGCTACTCAATTATAATCACAATTTCTCAAACTCAATAGAATGAAAAATACATACTTCAATTTTCAAACTATGATGTGCTGAATTTGATTTGAAGTCCTCAGTAATCTAGATATTATCCTAAAATGTTAGTCCACACAGGAGAATATAATACTCAAAACAATAATATTTGGAATCATCAAAACTATACAAATTACAAGAATATAAAATATGCAAATAGCAACTCTCTTAACAAAAATATGCTAATATGATAAATTAGGTGGTCTTCCCTTTAGTAGATCATAAGTTGTTTTATTTAAATTCTACCTAAATTTCACCCTATTCAGAACATAACATATACAGTGCTAACCGCTTCAGCCCAAAAATATTTAGGAAGTGAATATTCTGCCAATATGGCTCGAGTGGCTTCTGTTAATGTTCTGTTATTTATTTCAACTACCCCATTCTGTTGAGGGGTTCTAGGTGCAGAAAAATTGTGATCAATTCCTTTCTCTTTAACACAATCCTCAAATTTTTCATTTTCAAATTCACTGCCGTAATCACTTTGGATTGTTAAAATCTCACATCCTAAATTTTCTCTAAATCCAAGTCAAAAGATATCTAAACTCCTCAAATGATTCACTCTTATGATATAAGAATTAAATTCAAGTGAATCTTGCAAAATTATATATAATAACAAATCTTAATACCTTCCTTCCTAGACTTATAGTTCCAACTGGTCCAAAAAGATCCAAATATAAAATCTCAAAAGGTTTACTAGTTCTAAGATCCTTATTGGCTGGAAAAGAGGACTTTACCTTTTTTTTAATTGACATGCATTGCAAAGGTGATCCTTAGTAAAGTTTAGTTTAGTAAGCCTCTAACCAAATCCTTTTGGGTAATTTTCCTAAGATTTTTCATGCTAGAGTAACAAAGTCTCCTAAGCCATAACCATGACTCATTAGAAATAGTTTTCAAACAAGAAGCATTAGTAGATTTTATATAATTTAAATCTAGCAAATAAATATTTTTACCCTTAATCCAATAAAAATATCATTTCCGTTTAGGCTTCTTATGCAGCTAGTAGAAAAAAATTAGTATTGTATCCTTTATTACATAGCTAGCTAATACTCAATAGATTATGCTTTAAGCCTTCAATAAGTAGAACATTTTCAATAAAAAAATTTTGCAAGTTTCCAATCCGACCACTTTTCTAGTGGTGTTATCTCCAAGTGTAACATTGCCTCCACTTTTAGCTTCTAGTGATATAAATAGGTTAGTGTCTCAAGTCATATGCTTTGAGTAATCACCGATCATGTTCCAAATGCTCTCACGAGGCCTTCTATGAGAGCATTCTTTCAAAACTATCAAATGTTAGACCTGATAACCCAAAAAAATTTTGGTTCTCCCTTGGCAAATTAAAAACATTTATATATATGATATGTCTAGGTTTATGTATCTTAGGTTTCCACACTAAATGAGTTTTCCTATCTAAAGTACAAGTATATGCAATATATCCAATAATGTCACAAGAGTAACATTTAACTCTAGGAAATTAGTTTCTTAATCTTCTATAATTATTCTGTCCCTTCTTGAGTTTTAAAAATTTTGGATACAAAATAGGATTAGTATAAGCTTCAAGTGTTGGTGGTTTCTTATTTCTTCTAGAGCTTTCATTTTCAATTTCAAAAATGTGTTCATATCTTTTAGAATATTCTTATCAAAATATAAATAGTGCTCTCTGCTCTCTGATTCATCCTGAAAATTTTTAAAGCCTTTTTCCATTTGAGAATAGGATAATTTTAAAGTTTCATTCTTCTTATTCAAGTCATCAATTTCATCAAGTAAACTCATGTAGTTGTTATCTATTAATGCATAATCTTTCCTAAGGATTTTTTATTCTCTTTGCAATTCTTGTAATTCTAAATTCAGACTAACATACATTCTCTTTAACTTCCTATATGCGTCATGAATCCTTTTAAAAACCTCTAACAGTTTAACACAGGTTAAGTCATATACCTCTTCTTGATTTATGTGATCAAGATTATTAGCCATTAAGCACAAGTTTGTGACTTCCTCCTCCTTTTCTATTTCTGACGAATCCGAAGCTTAGTCCACCAAAAAAGCACTTTGGAATCTCTTCTCGACCTTCTTCACATTTGGTTTCTCCTTTATCTTCTCCTTGCTAGGAGTGGCTTTTAGGTTTGGACAATCCGATTTTATATGTCTAGATTTCCAGCATTCATAAAAAATCACGTCATTAGAAACCTTAACATCATTACTAAGTATACCTCTATTCCACTATTGGCATCTCCTCTGCTTCCTTTTCAGAAAGCTCCTGAATTGCCTAGTCATCAAGGGAATGCATCCTCATCCTAAGGTTATGATAGATCACTCTTCGACTCCTCCACGTTTAGTGCAATGTTCTATTCCTTTCGTTGTTCTCCTGCATCAATCTTTCTTTAACTCACTCCTTACTCAAAAGTAATTAGTGATCCAAGAAGATCATTAATAAAGTAAAAATTTAAATCCTTTGACTATATAATAGTAGTTATTTTAGCATCATATATAATAGACAAATAACAAAGAATTTCATTAACCATTTCAGCGTTCATTAGTTCCCTACCCAATGCATACAAAGAAGTGACTATCTGAGAGAATCTTGTGTACATGTCAGAAATATATTCATTGGGTTTCATACAAAACAATTCATAGTCATGTAATAAGATGTTTAATCTAGATTTTTTCACTTTATTAGTCCCTTCATAAGTAATACAAAATCTATCCCATATGTCCTTTCCACTTTTATAAGTGCAAACCCACATGCAGTCTTTTGACTTAAGTGCTAAAAACAATTTGTTTAAAACATTTTCCATTTAACTTTGCTAAGTCATGTTGTTCTAAAGTCCATTCAGCAAAGGGTGTTTCAACTCTAATACCATCAAATAATCTATTTGGTATGGTAAACTCTTGTTGAACTAAGGTCCACATATGATAATTTAGTGACTATAAAAATATAGACATGCATGTTTTCCAAAAATTTAAAGGGATGTTATCAAATAAAGGATTGAAAGTGATCTGATATCACTTGAAAATTCATTAGAGATATAAGGCCCAATGAACCGACCCAAGGTGAATTAAAAGATATAGGTGAATCGGTATTTAAAATAGAACACAAACTTAAAACCAAAACCAAGATTCATCACAATGAGAACCAAAGTGTGGAAATTAAATGTGGAAGTAATATAGGAAAGAACACACCAGATTTATAGTGGTTCAGTCAAACCTTGACTTACGTCCACTCCCTAGAGTTTCCCTCCGGGTGTTGCACTAAACTAAGTGTCTCTTCTTTAAGCCCCACAACTAGGCAGAGAAGCCCTTAAAAAATCACTTCCACCTTTCCAGGCGCAGCGGAGTCATCGGGTCCTTTGACACCAAAGATATCTTCTTTTTTGGTGAACTTCCCTCAAGATAAGCCTTAAATTTGATGGTATTATGGTGCAAGCCTGCCGGAGAAACCATGTGGAATTTCCCTCCACACTCCCTTGAATCGCCCCTCACAGGATCTTCTCCCTCCAGACTTCACCCGTTCCTCACTCCCTTTCAAGCTCTCTCTTCAAGTTCCCCTCAAAAGAATGAAGCTATATTGGCTGCCAAAGACACTTATAAAGTGCCTTGTCAAAGCTTAAATAGAAGATCTCAAAATGAGCTCAATAATGCAATTTGTTGACTTTATTGTCCAGGCCGATATAAATATCAGCCCGGTCGATCAGCGTAAATTACCCTCAATCAGCCTGGTCAGTTAGGGATGAACAGATAATTTTTGGTCATATCATGCTGGATGATTAGTTCAAATATGAGGAAAATTATCCTGAACATCTCCCTGAAAAGAAGTTGGCCGATGTCAAATCTTCCCGAATGATTCTACGATCATCCCGGACAATGTGATCATGGATATCACCATTAATTGCTTTGCTTGATTGCCAGGTTTATTTCAGAAAAATTGTGATGGATCGGCTAGGTCTATCCTGATAGGCTAGGCCGATCCACCAGTATGATATCCAAAAATAAGTAATTCTTAAATAGATACGACGGTAGATTCTTTCTAAATTTGAGCCTATCATCCTGGCCGATATAAAATCATCAAGGACGATGTTTTTAATGATGGCTGCCTTAACAAGGATAATGTCCTAATCAGGGTTTTTATTTTTGAACAGTAAACTTTAGGGAATAGTCAAAAATTCTTCCAATGTGTATGTGTGCAAAATTATAGTATCAGCAGTCTCACCAAATATAATAGGCTTAATAAAGGAAAAAGTTGTACAAACTGACTCAGACCTAGTCTACCCAATCTTGAGTTGGTTCCAAATTGCAGTATAATCTTGTTGACCTAAAATGTAAGAAGATAAGGCAGTCATAGAGAAATAAGAGTGTTTTCTATCATCAAAATCATAATCCATGAAAATAGACCCGCAACAATCTCTCCCTTTTTATGATGACAAACATTACAGGTTGAGAAAGAAATCATGTTGTCCTAATCCCCCCCTCACTAGAATAAAACTTTTAAAAATAGGGGAGATAAAATTTTTTTGTTATTGTTAATTTTTGAAAGATGAAAAATGTTCAAATACAATAATACGTTCTCCCCCTTTGACATTATAAAAAAGAGAAGGGGCATAAATAATAAAAATTAAACGATTAAAAGATTAAAATGATCCATAATCTACTGAACAAACCAAATATTCTTAAAATGAGAAAGTTACCTCATGGTTTAAATAAAAAATTTAGTAGAATTGTATTGACAATGCATAGCCCAGAAAAGGTTAGAAATTCACAATTTGATAATCCACAATCTAGTTCTTTTAAAGGGGTCAAAAACTTTTTAATTTAATATCTATATCAAGGAATAAATTAGAGAAAGAAACAACCATTTCTCAAAACTCCTTCTATAAAATATATCTAATAGAAGATTAATGCTAGAATTGTTGAATTAGGAATCATGATTTTCAAACTCAAGTATCAAAAATATCAAGAGTTTTCTTAAGCTTTGAATAAAACAGAAAAGGCAAGCATACTCCTTGTGGGCTCATTTTATGCCTCTTGTTAGTTTTTTGGCGCACTTTGGCCATCTTTTTCTTTTGATATACTTTGTGTATCTTTTTCAATTTGGCGTCATTGCGCATCTTTTGATTTGGCGTCATTGGCCAATTTTTTTTTATTCACAAATAGGAGCAACTTTAGCATCAAACTTAACAAGTAAACAACGAAGAATTTTATTAACTTTTTCAATATTTGAAAACTCGTTTCCTAAAGCATGTAATGATGTCACAATTTGAATTAATCTAGTATACATGTCTAAGATCGTTTCATAAAATTTCTTGGAAAATATTTCATAATCATGCATTAACATATTCAACTTGGATTGCTTGATTTCATTAGTGCCTTTATATATGGTGTGTAATTTTTCTCAAATTTCCTTACCAGTAGTGCACGTGAAAACTAACATAAAATCTTCAGAAAGTACAGAAAAAATAGTTTAAAGATTTTGCATTCAATTGATCATTGATTTTCTCTTCTATACTCCATTTATTAAAAGGAATATCAATTTTAATTCCATCTAAAATACAAGACGGTACAGAATAACCAGTTAAAATTATATGCCACATATGAAAATCAATTGATTGCAAAAATATAGACATACAAATTTTCAAAAAATCAAATGTAATTTTTTCAAACAAAGGTAGTATGATGATTGAATAACCTTTTTCAATATTATGATTAGAAATATTAGCCATGGATCAAAATTCAAAAAGTTTTCAAACTTAAATTTTATGAACTCCGCTTTGATACCACTTGAAAGTGCTCTAATACCACTTGAATGTTCGTTAGAGATGTTAGGCCCTACGAACTGGCCCAAGGCTAACTAAAAGAGAGAGGTGAATCGATATTTAAAATAAAACTCAAACTTAAAACTAAAACCAAGATTCACCACAATGAAAACCAAAGTGCGGAAATTAAATGCGGAAGTAATAAAGGAAAGAACACACCAGAATTATAGTGGTTCGGTCAAAACTTGACCTTCATCCACTCCCCGGAGGCGCCCTTCAGGTATTGCACAGAATTAGGTGTTTCTCCTTTAGCCCCCACAGCTAAGCGGAGAAGCCCTTACAAAATCACTTCCACCTTCCCCGGTGTGGCGGAGTCACCAGGTCCTTTGACACCAAAGAAATCTTCTTCTTTGGTGAACTTCCCTTAAGATAAGCCTTAAATTTGACAGTATTAAGGTGCAAGCCTGCCAAAGCAACCGTGTGCAATCTCCCTCCACACTTCCTTGAGTCCCCCCTCACAGGATCTTCTCCCTCTCAGACTTCACCCGTTCCTCACTCCCTTTCAAGCTCTCTCTTCAAGTTCCCTCCAAAAGAATGAAGCTACAATGGATGCCAAAGACACTTACAATATGCCTTATCAAAGCTTAAATAGAAGATCTCAAATCGAGCTCATTAATGCAATTTGCGTACTATATCATCCAGGATGATATAAATATCAGCCTAGCTGATCAGCATAAATTAAGCTCAATCAGCCCGGTCGGTTAGGGACGATTAGGCAATTTTTTGTCATATCATCCAGACCGATAGGATATCATCCTAGATGATTAGTTCAAATATAAGGAAAAAAGTCCTGAACATTGCTCTGAGAAGAAGCCAGACAATGTCAAATCATCCCGGACGATCCTGCGATCGACCCGGACGATGTGATCGTGCAAATCACCATTAATTCCTTTCCTTGATTGCTAGATTTATTTAATAAAAATTATGCTGGATCGGCCAGGCTGATTTACTAGGACAATATCCAAAAATAAGTAATTCCTAAATAGATCTGGCGGCAAATTTTTTCTAAATTTGAGCCTATCATCCTAGCCGATATAAAATCGTCCAGGATGATGTGTTTAACGACGGCTGACTTAACAAGGATGATGCCCTAATCAGGGTTTTTATTTTTGAACTGATCGTCTAGGCCGATATAAATATCATCCCGGACGATGTTACAAAAAATAATAAACTCTAGGGAACATTTAGAAATTCTTCTAATGTGTATGTTTGCAAAGTTATATAGCATCAGTAGTCACACCAAATATAATAGACTCTAGAAAGGAAAAAGTTGTATAATTTGACTCAGACCTAGTCTACCCAATCTTGAGCTGGATCCAAATTATAGTCTGATCTTGTGGACCTGAAATGTCAATAGATAAGGAAGTTGTAGAGAAATAAGAGTGTTTGCTATCATCAAAATCATAATCCATGAAAACATATCCGCAACAAGGAGGTCTAGTGATCGAATACCCTTTAAGTGTGTTCTGATTTCCGAAAGTAGCCATACTCATTTATCAAAAAGTTGTCTAAACTTATGATTTTAAAATAAAGATTTGATATCCCATGTTGAATCTTTAATACATTATTAAACCTCAGATTATGTCCTAAGGCTAACCAAGAGTGGGGTGAATTGGTAATTTTAAAAATTCTCTTGTATTTTAAAAATTGAAACCAGTCGATGATTTATAGCAAGTTAAATTAAAGTTTTGAAAGTAAAATTTTCAACCATGAAATTTAAAAACTTATAGTAAGTAAACAGCAAAAAATTAAATGACACAAAGATTTTTAATGGTCTACATCCACTCCCTGAGGACTCCATCTTTAGATATTACACTATTACTAAAAGAGACTCTCCTTTTGCCCCCACAACAGGGCGAAAAAGCCTTTACAAAACTCTCTTCCACCAATCCCTAGTGTGGCAAAGAACCATCATCCTTTCACACCCTCCAAGTGTAGGTAGAGAACCTTCTTCCTTTCACACTCTCCAAGTGTAGGCAAAGTACATTCGACTGTTCACACTCTCCAAGTGGCAGCAGAGAACTGTCATACTTTTACACTCTCTAAGTGTTGGCAGAGTACCAGATCTTATCCAAAGATCTTCTCACAAGAAATCTAGAAAGACAATATGAAGAGATATAATAATAATTATAAAGAGATCCTTACCTTTGAGTATCCTTGTGAACTCTTCATGCTCCACTTGCAAGAAATCTCTCTCAAACACTCTCTCACACTCTCTCCTTTAATTGTCCTTGAAAAATCATGTAGATAAAGATTTTGATGTCAGTCTTTAATGGACCTTTTATACAAAAGAGACAAAAAACCATCCAAAAAACTAAAATCTTCAATTTTGAACGTACACGATCATACAGTACAATTATATGTTCATACATATGAACAGTACAAATACTGTTGCGTATGAACCAATTGTGAATTAGTAAAAAATCATTTTGTACGTGATCATCATCCTGTATGAACTAAGTTCATCTCGAACGAACAATTAGAAAAGTTAATTTTCATCCATACGAAACATCATAATGAAAGAGCGGGAACAGACTCGAAACGTCTATCATGGTACAAAACGGGGATCGTCCCGTATAATCCATACTTTAGAAAAAAAATTTGTGCGAGAAGAAAATAGATGTGTTTGTCCCTGTATGAAAATAGAGGTCATCCTGTAAGATTTTCCTGGAAGAAGAAAACATAGGTGTTCAACCCTGTACAAAAAATTTGATCATCCCGTATGATCTTTTTGCGAGAACAAAATAAAGGAATTCATCCCTGCATAAAAATTTTGATCGTCCCGTACAATCTTCGGGCGAGAACAAAATAGAGGTATTCATCCCTGTACGAAGATTTTGATCATCCCGTACAATCTTCATGCAAGAACAAAACAGAGGTGTTCATCCCTGTATGAAAATTTTGATCGTGCCATATGATCTTCGTGCAAGAACAAAATATAGTCGTTCATCCCTGTATTAAAATGTTGATCATCCCGTATGATCTTCTTGCGTGAACAAAATAGAGGCGTTCATCTCTATATGAAAATTTTGATCATCCCGTATGATCTTTATGCGAGAACAAAATAGAGGCGTTCGTCCCTGTATGAAAATTTTGATCATCCCGTATAATCTTTGTGTGAGAACAAAATAGAGGCATTCATCCCTGTACGAGCATTTTGATCATCTTGTATGATCTTCATGCAAGAATAAAATAGAGGTGTTCAACCTTGTATAAAAATTTTGATCATCCCGTATTATTCATACTTAGAAAAAATATTTTCATTTCTATTCATTCAATAACTCGTTAGAAAAAAAACTGACCAGATCATCCCATACGAAGTGATATCGTATAGTACAATCAGTTTAAAAAAATTAATTTTAAACTCTCCACCATTGTGTGTGTGCTCAGTTACTCAATTACAGTCACACTATCTCAGACTCAATAAAATGGAAAATGTAGACTTTAATTATAATAAACTCTAAAATGATCTTGATTTGAAGTCTTTAACAATCAGGAGTCTGAAATGTTACTACACCTAAGAGCAAAATAATTTTTTCAAAATATGTTAGGAGAAATAATAATCAAAGCAATAATATTTGGAATCATTAAAAACATACAAGTTGCAAGAATATCAATCATACAAAACTAAGTAGCAACTATCTCAACATGTTCCACTTCTTCGAAATAAAAATTAGCTTATAAAAGAATAATTTCTTAAATACTTAAAGAAGACAAAGAAGAAGGCCCCCCTTTCAAATTGTAGCACCTAAACCTCATTTTGTTGTTAAAGAAATTAAAGAAGATATCTTCAATAGCATATTGATCCCCGTCAAAAATATCATCAGCATTCTTCACTTGGTAAATAAAAACACCATTTCTCTTACCCTTAGCAAAAGTGTAGACGAATTTCAAAGTTAAATCACCTTCTTAAACCCACTTCACCTTATCTCTTTGTCTCCACTAAGTATTCAATTGGGCTAGGGTGGCCTTTAATTTATTGATCTTTGATTTAAGCATCAAAATACTGTTATTAGACAGATTGCCATTAGCTTCTTCCACTTGTAGCTCAACAATTTCTCTTTTTAAGTTTCCTTCAATTCTATAAAGTTCTTATGATTGGCTTTACTCTAGAAGTATAAAGACCTTAAAACTCTGTGAAACTTTCTGTTAAGGACGTTAATATCATCACCTCGCACTACTTTGTTCCATGATTTAAACACCAATGCACCTAAAGTAGGATACGAAATCCAAACATCCTCAAAATGCAGAAATTTATTTTTGCAATCCTTCATGTTAAAGATCTTCAAAATAATAGAACAATGATATAAAGAAATCCTAGCCAAATAACAAAGAAAAGCCTTATGAACCACCTCGAAAGCTTTAGAATTCAATAGAAATCTATCAAGCCACTTTAAAATGCGAGCACTACCACTTTTATTGTTACACCATGTATACTTCGATCCAACAAATCCCACATCATGAAAATCATTGGTATTCATAAATGATTTCATCTCCTGAGGGCCTGATAAAAAAGAAAATTTCTTCCCACCACTCTTCTCCTCTTGATATAGGATGTAATTGAAATCTCCCCCCACCTCAGAAGGAAAATCCACACTAGAATGCCTTTAAAAAAAATCCCATAACTTTCTTCTATAATATAAGTCTTTACTACCATAAATAGTATAAACTACTAAAATACCATTATTAACCACTTTCAATTTCCCAATAACACATTGAGAAGAAGATTATACCAAAGAAAAGGATGCCAAATCAGACCTCGATAACACCAAAATACCCCATGACAACCCATTAGAAGAAAACAAAAAGAAATCCTGATCGTTACCCATAAATTTTCTAACCTCACATCTATCAAAAGAATAAATTTTTGTTTCAATAATACCAACAAAGAACA
This sequence comes from Dendrobium huoshanense, assembly GCA_016618105.1. NCBI lineage: Eukaryota > Viridiplantae > Streptophyta > Magnoliopsida > Asparagales > Orchidaceae > Dendrobium > Dendrobium huoshanense. The sequence goes on along the minus strand of CM028345.1, from coordinate 13,197,357 downwards.
CATCCCAATATCTAACAAAGTACTTCAAATAAAAAGAGGCTTCCCTTTTATTGGCCCCTATACAATTCCAAAAGGCCATAGAACTCATTTTCACTTTAAGAGGGAAGGACGCCTCCTCCATTTCCTATTTAAACTCTCATTTTTTTTAGGCCTTGTAGATGAATTTAAAGACCAAGGAACCTAAGTTCCTTCTGAAGTTTGTGCTTAATAACTCTTGATCCACCATACCCTACACCGCCAACAACCTTTGCATTTGTATCAACATCATTCTCCCTTTTTTTAAAATAAAATAAAACCACTCGGGGCTTACGCATTTATATTAAAAACAAGTACAAAGTCCTTAAAGAAGTCGATCTGCTCACTACTACTCAAAAGAAAACCTACGAACCAATTAACTCTCTTAGCCAAAAATACAATAAAACCTAGTAACAAGCTACTAATGCTATAGACTAGCCTCCAAAAAAGAAAGATAATAATAACACAATAATACCTAATATTTCTACAAAAATCCTTTGACTGATCCAATAGAAGCTTCACTTGCAAAAGGAAATAGTTGCAAAGAGAAAACCTACAACACCAAAAAAAATAGTTTAAATAATCACACAAGTATAAAGAGGAAATATGAAGGTAGGAAGTGCAATAAAAATTGAGCCAAGTGAAGCCAAACTTGGAATTAAGACTTAAAGAGCTCAGAAAGAATAAATTATGAAAAGCCTCATATGGAACATCGACAAGCCACTCAATCCTACCTTCATGTAACCCAAAATCAATCTTAAATAAGCCCAACTAACCAACTGAAGGAAAAAACCAATGTTTACTAGAACAATTCAAAATACTACCCACAAAGAAGTGCAGAGGAATCAGATTTCACAAAATCTCTAAGAATTACAAACACCAACTAACCATCAGTACAAACTAGCCATCCCAACAAGGGTGCTCCCAGCCAATAGTAAATAGAGACAGAGGACACAGAGAACCAACCAAACCATGCCACCCAAAATAGGAAGACTACAGATTAAACTGAGGAGATCTGCAGGCCAAAGTCCACTAAAAAAATTCCAACAACAACAACATATAGCCCAGCCACATTCCCATGGTTACCCCTAGCACTCCAAAAAATTAAGGAAGAAGAGCAATAATATGTACTTCCACATTTAATTTAGCTAGAACAGTGGACACAAGAAAATGGTTACAGCACAAAATATGGAACCAACCATAGAAACAACATGATATCTACAAAGATACACATAATAATTCCAAAGACTAGATGAAGTATCAGCCAACGTAAACCCAGACAACTCATTAACTTTCCAGATACAAGCAAAACACCCATAAAAATAAAAAAGCCAAGGAAACCAAACCCAATGAGAATGAATCAAGCAAAGCAACCACCAATAAACAAGGAAATTAAGCATAATCATGAGGGACCCCACTCTCCTCAAGCTTAAGCGAAACCCGAAGAGGACCAGGGCTATCAGACCAAATAAAATCAGAGAAACCATTTAGATCATAACCCCAGCTAGCTAACCAAGAAGCACATGCATTACCTACATTTTTAATATGATGAAAAGAATAATTCAAAGCCAAAAGCTATTGTTTAATTTCTCTAATGAGATAAAAACTATTCGGAGTACAACATATGTCCACATTAGTTACAAGAGGAGTAAAGTTAAAACCAGAGTTAACTTCAATATATAGGTTAATAACGTTAATGGTAATGCACACTTGAATACTATAAAGAATAGCCATATGAATAGTAGAAGTATAATCACAGTTGTTCAATGGTCCCGCAAAGCCAGCAATAAGATAACCATTGCTATCCCTAATAACTCCACCAAAACCAACAGCTACACCAGAAACAACCGCATCAATATTTAATTTAAAGAAATTAATAGAAGGCTTCATCCAATGAATAGTATACAGAGCAGAAGTAGTAGTCTCCAGGTTATAACCTAAGGCTGTATACACAGAGTAACAATTTTTAAAATTTTTAATAGAGATCAAATTAACAGCCATGAGAGAAACAACCTTATCTTTAACTTTCTGAATGACATTATGATGGCACATCCTAACACCATTGAAAAGGGAGTTGTTCCTTTCCAACCAAAGAAACCACATAATGAGGGAAGGAATAACATTAGGAATGTGACCTTTAGAGTTAATAAACTAACATTTAAGTAAAGACTTAAGGGAGAGATGAGAATTAAAGCAATTTAATTTAAATAAATCATCAAAATAAACCCAAGTCCTTATAGCCACAGGGCCAAATAATAAAACATTGTGCATATTCTCCATATGAAAACAACATTGGCAACTTGGAAGCTAAAGCATAGCCTTTTTTAATGAGATTATCCTCCGTAGGAAGATATCTATATAAAACTCTCCAAAAAAAAAAATAGAGACAATAGAAGGAATGTTCTTATGCCAAATATGAGTGAAAATATTATCTATATTACCATTGGTTCTAAAAGAAAGAAAAGCATTTTTAAATAAAATTGACCCTATTTAGATAAGTCACACAAAATAATATATTTAAAACTAATATTAATAGTCAATTTTAAAATACGTTGAAGGATGCAATCAGGAATCAAATTAGATAGCTTATCAAGATCCCAAAAATTATTATTAAAGAAAAAGTTAACTTTAACTAAAACTTTAGAAGAAGAATTCAAAATGGAATCAATAGATTCATTACCAAGCCATTTATCATGCCAAAAGAAGATTTTACCTTCACCAAGCCCCAAGAAATAAAAGGTTCCACCTCCCATTTGACCTTGCACATTCTTCTTCAAACATTAGAAATACAAAGCTTAGGATAAATATTAGAATGGTGTTTACTAGCATAATACTTAGCTATCATAAAATTAGCCCAGAGGCTTTCTTTAGTGTGTAAATTAAACCAAAATTTAAAGGAGAAAGCCTTAGCAAGATCCTTTAAGTTTTTGCAACCAAGACCACCTTCCTCCATAACACCACAACACTTCTCCCAAGTGGGCCATTTAATTTTAGAGCTAGAAGAAGTGCCTTTCCAAAAAAGATTGTTAATAAGCTTATGAACCCTATTACAAACAGCTTGGGTCGGAAAAATTGTTTGAAAATAATAAACTGGTAAAGCACACAGGACACTTTTGATCAGAGTAAGTCTACAATAAAAGCTATGTAAATTAGAATCCAAATATTGAAACCTATTCTGAACAAAAGCAATAAGATCATCAAACAAAAAAGTTGTCTTCCTCCCCTTAAAAAGAGGGACTCCAAGATACTTGATAAGCAAGTGAGAATGAGTAAAACCCGTGGTATCTTTAATAGCTAAGATACTATCATTAGAGATAATCTTAGATGCAATAAAACAACTTTTATTTTTGCTAAAAGAAAGACCACTAATCATCTCAAATTGATAAAAAAATTCCATAATTTTTTGAACATTATTGATAGTAGCACTAGTGAACACAATAAAATCGTCCGCAAAGCATAAATGAGAAATATTAAATCATCATAAAGTTAAAAAAAAAAAAAGAGCAAGAAACTTCTCAAATAAATTAGAAAGGCCCCTAGAAAGCAATTCAATAGCAATAATAAAAAGAGCAGGAGAAATAGGATCACCTTGCCCCATGCCATGAGAAGACTTAAAGAAACTGTGATTAGAACCATTAACAATGATAGAGAAGTAGACATTTTCTATACAATTCTTAATAAGTTTGATAAACACAAAATTAAAACCAAAAAGCTAAAGTGTAAGATAAATAAAGTTCCAATCACTATTATCATAAGCTTTGGAAATATCCTGTATCAAAATCAAATTGCCCCCTCTCACACGAACATCCAAATCTTGGACAAACTCTTGAGCCAACAAAATATTATCCATGATGGCTCTTCCTTTCACAAAGCCCATCTGGGAAGGGGAGATAATTTTAGGTAAAAAAATAGAAAGTCGATTCATAATAATCTTAGAAAGCAATTTGTTAAAGAAAGTATAAAGACTAATAGGATGAAAATCATTTCAAGTGTTGGTAGAGTTATTCTTGGGAATATTCACTAAAGATGCAGAAGTAAAAAATTTAGGGATAGGGTTACCTGCAAAAAGAGTCCATAACCACATCATAGATATCTTAAAAAATAATTTGACAAGTTTTCTAAAAGAAGAGGGTAGTAAACCCATCAGGGCAAGCCATAGAATCATAATTCATACCCATAAGAGTCTCTTTAATCTCTTCCAAAGTCGGTGGCCTAGAAAGAAAAACATTATCCTCAAGGGATATAAGACTAGGAATAAAGGAGTGATTCAACACATGATTAGGGATGAAACCTTTATTGAAATGAGTTTGAAAAAGATAGACAACCGAAGTAGCAATCTCTATATTGTTCTCTGAAAAAGTACCATCATCCCTTTGACTTTTATTGATACTATTTTTGACCCTTTCTCTCTTAACAAGCGCATGAAAATACATTGTATTATTATCACCTTCAGCCAAATGTTTAGCAGTAGCTTTTTCTTCCAAAAAACCTCTTCCTGAGATTGAAATTTAAAATTGAGAGAATTTCTAGAGAGAGAAGCTATGAGAGAGAAGCTGTGAGAATTTCTAGAGAGAGAAAGTTCATAATTTTCAAATAGTTTGCTCCTGTGGATTGTTGTAGATTTATCGTTCATGCTGGTGGCTTCATCGACGGTCTCTTCTGACTATTGAAAGTCATCTTGTCGTCTCCACCAGATAATCACAATAATCAACTGAGATCTTCATCTCAAATTCTGATCAAGAAAGTCGGGTTGCCCCGTCCTTTAGCGATCAAAGAATCAGATGAAAATTTTATGAAGGAATTAGCTCCTGTAGCTTGTAGAGGAAAGGAAATTCTTAATGATGTTCAATTTTAAACTCCAAAGTTGATTCATAATGTTAATGTGACAAACATATCTAATGACCTTGAAGCCTCTTCATCTTCAAAGATGAATCTTTTTGTTAAACGTTTTGGAAACATCAATAACAGAGAATGTTATATTCTGGAGAATGTGAATAATGGAATACATGCTGATTGTAGAAATTCTCAAGAAGAAACATTGAATGTATTTAGCGAAAAGGAAGCAAATCCACAAGAAAAACATCCAAAAATCAAAGTTAATTTTATTAGAGATGATTCTATCCTATCAGAAGATGGGCAGGCTGTTAAGCTTTTTGATCCATCAGTTAAAGTGAATTCTGAGAATCTTTATAATTTAATTATGGTAAAAGTGTTTGGAAGAAGCTACCCAATGTATGTTATTGCTGATGAGCTTCACTGGCAATGGTCTCATTTTGGAAAATATCACTTAACCAGTCTCGGTCTAGGCTGGGTATTATGTTCTTTTTCCTCTTTGGAAGCCATGGACAGTGTATTATCAGGTGGTCCTTGGTATGTTTGTGGACATATTCTTTGTCTTGATAAGTGGACTGTTGATTTCTCACCTACTTCATTGAAGGGTTTGTCATCACTAATATGGGTATGAATGCCCCACTTACCTCTTTATTGTTGGGATTACATTAACATAACTCATATTACTTCTATGGTTGGTACTCCCTTATTTTTGGATGGTAATATGTTCCAATGGAGCAAAAGAGAATTTGCTAGAGTTTGTATTTGTGTAGCCCTTCACAAGCAACTCCCATTGGGAATTTTGGTAGAAGGAACGGAGGGACATTTCTTCCAAAAACTAGAATATGAAAAAATTTCTAGTTTATGTTTTAAACGTGGATAGATTTGACACTTATTTGAAGATTGAGTTCAGGAAAAAAAAGTGGTTAATCCAATTAGTTCTGATTGTGAGAAGCAAAGCAAAGGTAATAATGACAATTCGGATAGGCTGATTGAAGAAAAAGAGGTGTCTTACGGCCCATGGATTCATGTCAAATATGGTAAGAAGATGGTTGTACCAGCTCCTTATAATGGTGGTCAAGGACTTCGTCCTAAATCTATTGCAGTCTACGTAGTTAAAAATCAGCAAGCCAAGAATAATATAACCAAGACATTTGTAGAATCTGTTCTAGATTTAACTTTTGCAAGAAAAACTACAGATAAGGTGGCAACTGCAGAAATTGACAGCTCGGTTTTGACAGATGTTATTTATTTGGAGCATAACAATGAAGTTTTACTGGTGCGAAATGTAGATAAAGAGATCAGTTCAAGGGACATGAATTGTGATAAACCAATAGCAAGGTTGGTAAATTCCACTTTAGAACCAACCATTGTCCATGTTAATTAGTTCAGTGCTTTAGATGTTGAATGTGGTGATGTTAATCAATTACCAATTGAAGAGATTGAAGACAAAGTTGAAATAGAAGAAGGTGAAATTTCAGAAGGGAATTAAGAAGATCCAATGGCTTCAACTTTCAAAGATCCAAATGATGCTTAGAAGTTTACAAAAGAAACTACTAATTTTGGATCAGTTCAATATAAGCTTCAAAAGGAACTTCATTCACTTGGTAAGAATAATCTTCAATAGAGAAGTAGAAGAACGGATATTCAAAAGAAAAATGATAATGGGAGCAATCCCATTAACATCCATAAATGACGTCTGTAATTTTTTGGAACTGTAGAAGGGCGAGGAAAGTGGAAGCATCTCAATATTTAAAGAAAATTGTGAAAGATCATGATGCTCTGTTTGTTGGTTTGGTAGAAACAAGAATTTTAAACATGGATTCTTATGAATTTAAATTGTTTATAGGAGATAAATGGGATTACTTTATGTTTCCAGCTAAGGGACTATCAGGTGGTCTTATGGCTTGTTGGAGATGTGATGTTGCTTCCTTCATTGTCAAAGAAGCTAACTCACAAGTGGTGATTGGTGACGTCAATCTAGCTAACAGAGGCATATGGAATATAGCTATAGTTTATGGTAACAAAAATTGTTTCATTAGAAGGAATTTGTGGAGTTGCTTGGAGATAATAGCAAATATGAAAGATCCAACCATTATAGGTGGAGACTTAAATTTCTTGCTATCACAAGAAGATAAAAAGGGAGGCAAAAAATTTATATTTTCTACTGGTACACAAGATATTTACTCTTTTATGAGTAATTGTGACTTCAATGAAGTAAACATAGTAGGCCCAAAATACACTTGGTGCAACAACAAGGAAGGAAAAGTTTGTATCTTGGAGAGACTAGATGCATTATCAATTCTATAGCTTTGAAGACCATTAAGGTGGCGGTTGCTAAGCATTTAGCTAGACTAGCCTCCGACCATTGCCCCATTATGCTGAAGATTTTCTCCTAAGGTTTTGAAAGAAATTGAGCTATCATGTTTGAAGAAGTGTGGGCTACCTTCCTTGCATCGTATGTTATTATCTCAAGCTCTTGGAAGAAGCCAATGAGAGGTAACAATGTGGAAATTATAAATGCTAAAGTCAAGATATCTTTAAAAGCTTTATTTTTTGGAGTAGAAAAAATCACAAGAGCTTAGATGAATTGAAGAAAAGGCTTATGGATGAAATATTTGAATTGAAAATTGAAGAATCTATTGATGGTGGGCTTTCGGACAATAAGCTATTGATTTTAAAATCTAAAGTCTGTCAGCTCAATTCATTAATGGGTAGGCTTTGTACTTGGGGTAAGCAAAGAGCAAAGTTTCAATGGATGAAAGAAGGTGATTCAAAGTCTAAATTCTTCCATACTTATGCCTCAGTTAGGAAGAATTATAATTGGATCAAGCAAAGTAATAATGATAATGGTGAGACCTTGGAATATTAGATGCAAATTGAGAATAATCTGTGTTGCTAGGAGACATCACTACAGGTTGAGCAGGTGGCAAAACCCATCTAATTCCCTGGATGACTTGGATAAGAAATTGCTTGAAAAGGAGTTTTCTTTTGAAGAGCTAGATGAGGTTATCAAGAAGTTGGAGTTTAGCAAATCTCCAGGTAATGATGGTATCTCTCACTCTTTCATAAAATACTATAGGAATTTTATTAAATATGATGTTTGGATGCCTTTAAACTCCTTCTTTACCACTGGGGTTCTTTGTCCTGAATGGAAAGAAACCAATGTGATCTTCATTCCTAAGGTGAATAACCCTTTGATTGCTTCTAACTATCATCCTATCAGCCTTTGTAAATCTGTTTACAAAATTGTGGCTAAAATGTTTTTAAATAAGATGACTATGTTATTCCCTAGAATTATTTCTTAGTATTAGTATGCTTATGTAAGTGGGAGATCAATGTCAGGTCAGTTTTTTCTTACTCATGAGCTTTACAACAAATTTAAATATTCCAAATCTAAGAAGGGAATGATGGCTATTAAAATTGATATGGAGCAAGCTTATGATAGCATGAGCTGGTCCACCTTAGCACATGTTCTTGATGGCTTTGGGTTTCCAAATTTTTTTTCTAAATTGATTTTGGAATGTGTAAGAGAACTAAAATTTGCTATCATGTTTAATGGTAAGCAATCAAATTGGATTGAAGAAAGAAGCGGATTTAGGCAGGGGTGTCCTTTATCTTCCTATTTGTTTATAATGTGTTCTTAATTATTAATAGATGCCTTTGCTCAAAAGGGTAGAAATATTTGAATAAAGGTTGCACATAATGCTCCTTTAATCTCACATCTAATGTAGGTATATGACATAATCTATTTTTTTGAAGCAAATACAAAGAGCATAAAGAAAATTAAAAAAATCATTGATGGCTATTGCAATTGGATAGGCCAGAGGATCAATTGTATTAAAAGTTTATTTTTTGTTTTTGGAAAATCTGTGAAAATAAGAAATAGAAGATCCCTTGCAAATACTTTTGGAGTCAAAGTTGTGGAAGAAATGGAGTATTTGGGCATCAAAATTGCATTTAGAAGATTGGTTTTTTGAAATTTTCAACATATGTTAATTAAAGAAGCAAAAAGATTAAGCTCTTGAGGAAATAAACTTCTGTAATTAGCTGGGAAAGTGGATCTTATTAATTTAGCATGCCTTTCACTTCAAATTTTCTTGTTATCTCACTCACCAGTTCCAATGGGTGTCTTACATGAATTCGAGAAGATGTGCAAAAATTTCATATGGAATAAAAATGATACCAATAAGGGACTTCATTATGTTTCTTGGGAGGTCCTTTGTAAATCTAAAAAAGTTGGATGTTGGGGTATTAAATCTATAGTGAAAAAATCTGGTCCTTTAAGAGCAAAATTTGCTTGGAATCTCATTGATAGACCAAACTCACTGTTGAACAAGGAGATGATAGCAAGATACGAACAGAACATCTGGAGTTTGGTTCACCATAGCAATTCTTCGTCTGCATGGTTAATTATTCTGAACGGAGCAAAATATTGACTTTCAATTATAAGATAGAGAGTATCAAATGGTAAGGAAATTAATACTTTCAATGATACTTGAATTTTAAATAGGTGCATCAGCAAATGGTTGGAATTTGTAAGAGATATGGATGAAGACACTGAAATGGTTGCAGGATTCATGATGAATAGAAAGTGGAATGAAATGAAGTTAAAATAATTTTTTGGAACTGAGCTAGTAAATGTCCTTTTGTCTGTGCCAATTCATTCAAATTTACCAACTGACAAATGTGGAGCTTATGTATAAGTATTCAGGCAACACTATTTTGTCTTTAACTGCCGTTGTTTCGGAATTTGATGAAGATAAAGATGAAGACTAGTGTTGGATGAAGAAAGCTAAATTGAGGCCAGGAATTGCTCTATTTTGGTAGAGGCTTAAGAGAAATGTGATTCCTAGTAATCGCTTTTTAAATTATAGAAAACTAATTGAAGTTGATAGTTTCCTGAGAGGATGTCATTGAGCTGAAAACCAAGAGAATATTGCTATTTTCTACAGTAAGCTGCATCAAATATTCATGTTTCTGAATTAATGGGGTTTTAATACTCCATCATTTGTTTCCATGGAGGAATGTTATCAAGGATTAAAACATCTTGCAAATTCAAATTCATTCCAATGTAATCTGTTATGTACCATGATATTTTCATGTTGGAAGAGCAGGAATAAATTAATTCATCATGGGAAAGAAGGCAACTCTTCCTTTATAGCCGCAAACTCTATTTATAATTCCATTGTATCTTTAAAGAAGGATCACATTTGGGAGAACTGGGATGTCAATCGGCTCTATGGGCTGTCCTTACCATCTTGGCATCCTCCACCACCAAAATGGATAAAAATTAATATAGATGCGGCATTAAGTCATACTAACAATGCTGGAATTGGAGGAGTTGTTAGAGATTGCAAAGGAAGATTCTTATGTGCATTTGGATCAAATTGCATTCATTGGGATAGTTCTGAACTTGAGATGCTAGCTATTCTTTCTGTTAAAATATTTGTTCTAGATTGGATGTTTGAAGTAGAAGGTATAATAATTGAAGGAGAAAACATAAATGTTATTAAATTCTTCAAGGATATTCTTAATAAGGTTGTTATAAATAATGTCGACATGGATCCAGGTGACTTAGATTTTCATTTTCATTTTAAGCAAATAGTGTTTCTTCATTCTCTAATTGTAACAAGTTAGAAGATATATGTTCTAACTTAGCTTTGATTACATATTTTTTTTGGGATGACTTTACTTCTATTAAGATTCCTCCATTCTCTAATTTTTTTTTTTTGACGAATTGCAATTTGCAATAAGTAACAAAGAAACTAATTAAAATTATTAAAAGGATGACACTCCTTGATTAAATTTAACAACAAGGAAGAAATGTTATCAAAGGAAAAGCTATCAAAGAAAAAACTACTTTCCAATGCCAAAGTAGCACACAAATTAGCTACTTTATTACAACTTCTATAGGCATGTTGAAAGACTACTTTATTAAAGTCATTTAAGAAAAAGAAATTCGTTGCCGGCCTGCTATCCACAAGACACTTATTTCTCTTTAAAGAATCTTGAAGGCAAGTAATAATATTGATGTTGTCACTCTCAATGATCACCCCTTTGCAATCAAGCATCCAGCTCCTTATATAATCCCTCACCGAGAGTACAGCCTCCAGCTCAAGCTGAGCAATATCCCAATGAACTTTGTTCTTCCCAAATGCAATGATGAGTCTACCTTTGTGATTCCTGAAAACACCACCGATTCTAGCAAGGCTAGAACTAAGTAATGAAGCATCAACACTAATCTTCATCCAATCTTTCGGTGGAGGGCACCAAGTGTTTTGAGACTCCCTAAGGAGGTTAGTAACCCAGTTAGCAAGATATGGACTGGATTTGGTGATAGCTAAGGATAGAGCATTTGTTGCTGCCAAAGAACAAGGTAGCGCAACTTTGCCATGTTTAATATCATTCCAGTTTTTCTAAGAGAAGTAGGCAATGGTGAAGTAGATTTTCACCATACCAGGATTCCTGGCTGTTAGTCTCCTTAATTCCTTTAAAAATATTCCAAAGACTATAACATAGGGATGTGGATACCCCTATCATGCATCTGCATTATGACTTCAACCAAATACTTACAATGAACCATAATATGTTCATATCTCTCAACTGCTTGGCAGCTTCTAGCACATGTATCAGTCACCGAAATCTTGCGGTTCCTGAGAAAGAGATTTTTAGGAATTGCAGATTTACCAAGTTTCCACCTGAACATATCAACCTTCTTATTAAGCTTGTGTTTATTAAGCCAATTACAGTATCCATCATCACATATATTGAATTTGTACTTCAGCAAATGTTCAAAAGACAGGGCAGAGATTGTCTTACCCGAACACAAACTTTACAGCTCCACCTGATCCTCCATACTAAAATCAACCTGAATTTGATTGATCAGAATAATGAGATCTGGATGAAAGAAATCCTGAAGCAAGGAAAGGTTCTAATGACCATGACTCAATATCAGCTGCTGTACATATACCCCTTCCAAAGAATCATAATCAACAAATGTGGGCCACCGATTAATGCACTTATCTAATATCCATACATCATTCAAAACATTAATCTCATCACCAATGCCTACATTCCATCTGGTAATACTTTTCAGGTGTGTTCCACCATCTAGCAGGATTTGACAAGCCTTAGAAGTAACTTTCTTATATGTACCATTCATAACATCATTCCCATACTTAGCTTTGATTGTTCTGTGGAACAAGGTCTCCGACTTCTGTATAAAGTTCCATCCCAATTTCGATCTTAACGAGCCAATTTTCATTATAGGAGATTGCAAACCCAGCCCTCCCATACTTCTCGGTTTACACATATCTCCCCAAGAAACATAATGTATACTACGGGTACAATCAAGTTTATGCCAAATGAAACTTCGACATAATTTTTCCAATGTATACAACACTCTTTTGAGAATCAAAGAATGTGTAATTAAAAAATTTGGCATATATAACAAAGAGCTTGTAATGAGAGTAATCTTACCACACATTGACAAAGACTTCTTACCCCAAGCATTGAGTCTATCCATGACATTGCTCAATAATTCTTGAAAGTCAGCCATCTTCAACCTGTCAAGAGAAATCTTATCCTAAGGTAACTCATCTCTTTAACCACTTTGAAGCAAAAAAATTTAGCAATCTTCTTCTTCATGGGGTATCTAACAACCTGGCCAAAAATAATTTGTGACTTGTTGACATTAATCCTTTGCCCCGTCCATTTGCAAAAGTCTTCAATAATAACCTTCAAAGCTTTAGCTAATGCCATGGAAACATGTTAGAAAATTAGGACATCATCTGCATAAAGAAGATGTGTGATTTTTGGACCTCTAGGAGAGAGTTGAATGCTAAGACTTTGTCCCCAATTCTCTAAAGAGTTAGATACCAGTTGAAAGCACATGATGTAAAGGTAAGGGGATAGTGGACAACCTTGACGGAATCCACTATGAGCATTGATCCATTTGGAATTCTTTCCATTAATAATAATAGAAAATATCACATCTACAACAGACTCCATAAGAAGGTTAGAAAACATATAAAGAAATCCATACCACTTAAGAATTTGACCAAGAGTTGGCCATCCCATGCTGTCATATGCTTGCTACAAGTCCAGCTTCAAAGCCATCAACCCCATTTTGCTTTTGAAAATTTTGAACTTATGGAAGATCTCCTGAGCCAGAAGACAATGTTCTGAAATTGATCTTCCGGAATGAAGGCCATTTGCTCTTCAGTAATCATTTTGGGAATACAATTCTTCAATCTGTTAACTAGCATTGTTGCTGCAATCTTGTAGTTAGTCTGGCATAGGCTAATAAACCTATAATTAAATGGAATCAAAGGGTTTTTCACCTTAGCAATCAAAACTATAAGAGTATCTTTCCAATCCATTCTCATATGACCAAAAACTAGAAAGCACTTAATAGCATTCCATAAATCTTCCCAAACAATATTCCAATAACTTTTGTGAAAAGAGCAAGTGATTCAATCCATAGTTGGTGATCTATTACTCCCCTGTTGAAAAACTGACTATTGCAGTTCATTCACTAAGAACTCAGTATTGATAGATGCAACCTCTTCTGAATTTAGTTTCTGGTGTTCATAAACCAATGGCCAGCCCGATAGTTCACAATCTCTAGACTCCCATTTTGCTTCAAAGTACTGAATGAAAACCTTCTCAATTTGGTCATCTTCTACTTTCACCATATTATGCATATCTTTAATTTGATTCACCCTATTGCCATTCCTTCTTGCAGTAGCAAAACTATGAATGAGTTTTGAGATTGTGTCTCCTTCCTCATGCCATCTTGCTTTTTCCCTTTGATTCCACCAAGTGGATAATCCTTTCAAGGTCACATTAAGCTCATGGATTTTACTCCTGAGTGAAAAAAGATCATCAACTGACCAATCTACTCCCACGACTTCCATGTTTTGAAGATCTAAAATTTCCCTTTTCAGTTTTTCCTTCAACGTATTCAAGTCTTTGCACTTATTTTTACCCCAAAAAATAGTGCTTTTAAAGTTTTACTTGAAAGTTCAGTAGGGATGTTAGGCCCTTAGGAACTAGTCCAAGGCTAACCAAGAGAGGGGGGGGGGGGTATTGGTATTTAAAAGTTCTTTAAACAAAAGAACAAATATTACAAACCAAAGTCACCACGGAAAAATAAGTGCAAAAAATTAAAGTGTGGAAGTAGTAAAAAAAACACAAGGGTTATAGTAGTTTGGTCAATCTTGACCTACATCCATTCCCCGAAGGCGCCCTCTGAGTATTACACTACCAACGTGACTCTCCTTTAGCCCCCACAGCTAGCCGGAGAAGCCCTTACAAAAACCACCTTTTTTTCCCCCGACAAGGCAGAGAACCCCACTCCTTTTGCTTCCTCCTGAAGCAGGCAGAGAACCTCGATCAATCGCTGAAGCTTACCTCTCCCAACCCTTCCAGGGATAAGAGACTCTAGTAGAAGAAGAAGTGGAACAATGCTTGGAGCAACACTTGTGAACTCCCTCACAAGATCCTCTCTCCCTCTCTCTCCCTCTCTCTCTCTATCTCCTTTAGGTTTTCTCAGGTAAAGACAGTAGCCAAGGATGTTCAAAATGTTAAATAAGAGCTCTTATAAAGAATAGCTCAAAATAGCTCAATAATTACAAGTTGCCGACCTTATCATCCAGGACGATAATAATATCATCCTGTACGATCAGTTTAAATCACAGATAATCGGCCAGAATACCACTCTAAAAATGAATTGGACGATTGAAAATTGGCTTGATCATCATAGCCGATCTCAAGATCATCCCGGACGATCAGTTCAAATGAGAGGAAATCTTTCAGAGCATCGCCCGGAATTCGAGCTGTCCGATCCTGATCTGCCAGAATATCGCTCTGAATTTATGCTGGCTGATATTTATTGTCTAAGAGCAACTAAGGGCTTTTGAATATATCATCCCGGACAATCTTGTGATAGTCCAAGACGATGTGATCGTATCAATTCATCCTTAATTTTTTCCTTAATTGTCGGATCATTTTAGGCATAACTGTGTCATATCATCTAAGCCAATCAAAGATCGTCCTAGCTGATTTCCAAAAATACAGAATACCTAAATTGATCAAGGAAACTATTTCTTTCTTCTTTGTGCCTATCGTCCGGGAAGATCGGCTAATGACGGCTGCCTTAATTAAGAAATCCTGATTAGAGTTTCTATTTTGAACTCGATCGTACAGGCCGATATAAATATCGACCAGGATGATAAGAGTAAAAATAGAAATTTTAAATCTCTCAAGTGTGTGTGTAGGGTTACTTAACATCAGTCACTTCAAACATTTACAATTGACTCAAGAAAGGGAAAAAAGAAAATTACAGACTAACTCAACCCTAATCTACCCATTCTTGAGTTGGTTCCGATTTCCGTCTGATCTTTGAATCCTAAAAATGTTAGTAGTAAAAAGGAAGTAAAAAATAGCAAGAGTGTTTGCTAATCATCAAAACATAATCCATGAAACTGAATTTGCAACTACTAATCCAAGTATCCTCAAATTTGATGGTTTTCAATTTGAGATGCACCCTTTCATCCAATTTGAAGACAATGGGACTATGATCCGATGCCACTCTTGCTAGATGTCTAATAACGGCTATAAGAAGTTTTTGAAGGGCAGCCGAGTTCAATATACATCTATCCAGCCTTTCCCAAATCCGAGAGGCTCCTTCCTTGTTATTGCACCAAGTAAACCTTGGTCTAATGTACCCCACATCATGGAAATCAAAATTCATCATGAAACACTTCATATCTCTAGGTCATTTAGAAAAAAAAAAAACCTCTTACACCCTCTCTTTTCCTCTTTGTTCAAAATACAATTGAAATCCCCACCAATGATAGAAGGAATAGAATCCTCCATACACATTCCAAGCTGGCTCCAATGACTCTCCCTCTCCGTACATCATCTATTTCCATAAACAGTGACAACCTTCCAAATCCCCAAGTTAAGGACAGAAAGATCCCAACTATCATTTGGGAAGAAGTATTTTTAACCAGAGAAGACACAACCTTCTTATTCCAAAGCACCAAGATACCCCCTGAAAGACCAACAACAGGAAAATGGAAATACTCCCAATAATTCCCAATAAGGCCATCCACATCCTTCCTATCAATGCTTGTCATCTTCGTCTCCATTAGCCAAGTAAAGAAAACGTCTTGATCTCTAACAACCACCTTCAAATACAGAGCAACCTCTTTCTTCCTAGCCCCCCTACAATTCCAAAATAGTTAAGAAGACATTATATTAGTGCAGGGGATGTTGCAACCCATGACCCCGAGTTTGAGATTTTTATGATGCCAAATAATGAGTGTTTTGGAACAACTTTTCATTGAATATTATTTTATTTGCTATTGTCCTTGAGTACTAACATTTTAGGAAGATCACAAGTGACTCAAGACAAAAGGAAGACTCAAGAACGGGTAGATTAGGAGTATGAGTCAGACATTGTATTTTTCTATTTATTTTATTTTTATTTTATTGAGTCTGACCACAAAATGCATAAGAGTAAGAGAAACCATGCACACACACAAGGGGAGAGTTTGTTTTTAAATGCAAAATGTAATAGAATTTCCTCTCTGGAGATTATACTATACGATTTTAATTCGTACTGAACGATCCAAGTTATGTGGATGATTCTGTGAATAGATCGTACTGTACGAATATATTCGTACTGTACGATATGTTCAGATCCAAAACCCTAGCCATAGTTAGTTTAAGTAAGTGATTTTGCGCCGTTCATACTGTACGAATATAATCGTAATGTATGATCTATTTTAAATACTTACTTAAATTAACCCGTGATTAGTGCATATAATCCAGGCCTAATTATATTTTGAACATCGTACTGTACGAACCGGATCGTACCATATGATGAACAGAGATGAAGTTTGATCATCCCAGATATCGTCCAGGATGATCTTTTTGTTGTTGTCTCATCATACTGTATGATAGTGATCGTACCTTACGATGAACAGAGACGACATCTGGTCTTCCAGACCATCGTCCTGTACGACTAGAATTTTGTGGATCATACCATATGATATAATAGCGTACAGTACAAATTGTTTTTGAACTGTTCGTACACCTTCGTACTAGGATGAAGTCTGTTTATAAATATCGTACTGTACGATGTGGAATCTTACTGTACGAACAGTAACGACTACTTTTGAAATCATAGGGTTTTTGGAGCCATTTTTAGATGTTAATCTCGTCCTTTTTCAGTAAGATTTTACAGAGAGGGAGAATGTGGTTAGAGATGGATTCCAAGGGAGAGAGCTCTAGAGAAGTTTATTAGGGTTGAGAGAGGAAGGAGAAGGTGAGCGTTGTGAGGGAGAAGAGGTGTGAGAGAGATCACACGGTTGCTCTGAACTTGCTGCATCTTGCTCCTCCTGTGGCCCTAGAAGAATTTGAGGGAGGATATCCAAGGAAAAGGCTCGTTTACATCCGTGACCTCGAGGTTCTCTGCCTTCTCCAAGAGGGAGAAAAATGAGAAGGTTCTCTGTCGTCTCCAGGAGGGCAAAAATAGAGTTTGGCACTCCGCTACGCCGGGTTGGTTAAAGGGAGGTTTGTAAAGGCTTCTCCGCCTTGCTGAGGGGGGCAAAAGGATAACTATTTTTGGTAGTGAAAATCCCATAGCGGAGGACTCCAGGGAGTGGACGTAGGTCATATTTTGACTGAACCACTATAAAAATCCTTGGTGTGTTTTTTCCTTGTCGTCATTTACTTTTACTTGCACTTAAATTTTCATAATTATTGCGTGGTGAAATTTGTGGAAGAAAATTTATTTAAGTTTTTTGTTATAAAATTTCAAAATTAACAAAAAGATTAGAACTTTTGTTTAGGGTTACTTTATATTGAGAAAACGTTTTTCACAATTCACCCCCCCCCCCCTCTTGTCATTTAGTAATTTCAATTGGTATCAGAGCTTTCTTTAACTAAGTTAGCATGCTCAATTTGTAAAGAACTAAATTCAATATTAAGCTTAGCATGCATCTTTTTAGTTTACTATACGAGTCATGAATATTCTCAGAAATAAGCAATAATTCTTCATATGAAAGTTGACATACCTCATCCTGATCCAATTGATCAAGGTTATCATTAGCCATAACTTGCTGGAGAAGTTCAAGGTTATCATTAGTAATTTCAGTAAGATTTTACAGAGAGGGAGAACGTGGTTAGAGAGGGATTCCAAGGGAGAGAGCTCTAGAGAAGTTATTTAGGGTTGAGAGAGGAAGGAGAAGGTGAGCGCTGTGAGGGAGAAGAGGTGTAAGGGAGATCACACGGTTGCTCCGAACTTGCTGCATCTTGCTCCTCTTGTGGCCCTAGAAGAATTTGAGGGAGTATCTCCAAGGGAAAGGCTCGTCTACATCCGTGACCTCGAGGTTCTCTGCCTTCTCCAGGAGGGAGAAAAACAAGAAGGTTCTCTACCGTTGCCAGGAGGGCAAAAAATAGAGTTTTGCACTCCGCCACGTCGGGTTGGTGAAAGGGAGGTTTGAAAAGGCTTCTCTGCCTAGCTGAGGGGGGCAAAAGGAGAACTATTATAGTAAAGAAGACATTATATTAGTGCAAGGGATTCCTCCCCAAACATGGAATTCAGCCTTCCATCCCTCTTCTTCTTCTTATAATCTGGATCAAATGGCCCCAAAGATTTCAATTCTTTGGCAAGTTTAATTTTAGTAGCACAACTATGGCAAGCCGTGCCATTATTCATAGCACTTGAGTCAACTACTTCCAAATTTGTGTCCTTCAATTTATAAGTCTCCTAATGATTTCCCAATGAGTCTACTTCACTGTCTTCAAGCAAAACAACATATTTATTACTTAAAGAAATACCTGGCAGCCTGTCTTCAACAACTTTCTCTTTATCTGACCAATTTTTTGGAGCCGAAACAGAATTATCCACAGCAGCAGCAGGGTCCTTTTCATTTAGTATTTGCTTCTGCATAATAAACTTCTTGTTAATGTTTCACCTGTTATCAGACCTGAACCCATTATCACCATTCCTTCCTTTACCAGCAACTATTCCTTTAGTAAATTATCTGTTCTTAAGTTGGACATGTATCCAAGGGCCATACTCGGACTTAATCAAAAAAGGCTTGGCTTCAGCCTCAACTCTCTTTCCTTCCCCTGGTCCAGCTTCTGGTTTTCGCATCATTTGATCTTTAATACCTAGAACTACACCCTCAAGACATTCATTCTCATCATGTCCCGCTCGACCATATTGGTAACATAACAGACTAATCTTCTCATATTCCACCTGTTGGAAGAATCTCTCAGCTAATCCATCTATCCACACTCCATTAGGTAGTTTCTTCTCCAGGTCAATCTTGACACAGACACGGGCAAATTCTTGTTTCCCCCATCTGAATGTATTTCCATCTAAATACATTGGTGAGCCAAAATGAGATGTAATTCTTGCTAAATTATCCTCATCCCAGCAGTATAATGGCAACCATGGGAATCTGATCCAAATAGGACTAAAAATCCCTTTGAAAGAATACGGATCAAAAGCAGGGGACCATCTGTCCATTTCGACAATGTAACCATTAACATACCACGGCCCACCATTCAAAATCTCTTCACCGCCTCATCCGACTTAAAAGAACAAAGAATCCAATTCATGACAATTGATGTCAAGTGGAATCCACCGAACTTACTCCATTGCCTTTTCAGTTTAATACTGCAAACTAAGAAATGCACATTGCTTCCAAATACTTTAATCACTAGTGAATGCTTCAACACTTCAGAATTCTTTGCTTCCAATTCTGTATTAAGCCTGACTGCAATCTCGTCTTCTGAAAACTCAATTAGCTCTCTGTTAAAAGCAATCTTGATGTGCTTCGTCTTTGACCATGCTCCAATAACCTCACCAGTACCATCCTGTCTAATGTTACCATCTAAATTGGTCATCAAAATTTCATCATTTACCTGATCCTTCCCAGAAACCTTACCAACTTCAGTATTCTCATTAGTCTTCTTAATTTCCACAATTTTCAAATCATTAGCCATATGGTGACCTTTATTCACCCCAAAAATCCATTCACCTTAAAAATTAAATCATCCGTCAAGGAAGAATCAAGATTAACTGAAATCACCGTACCTGTATTCTTTTTTAAATCTGCATTGTTCTTAGCTACAACACATTCCACCATCGCCTTCTTCCCCTTGCCTTCCACAAGAACAAGACGACTCGGAGGTCTCGCCCCTTCTTTGATAGCCACACTATTTATTCCTCTACCAACAGTACGTTGAGAACTAGGAGAAGAAACGTCAATGATCATCCGACGATTGCTCCACTGGTAGTAAAAAAATGCTGGAAACCAAAACTCGAACAAGAAGATGGTGCTTTTTCTCTCTAAAAAACTAGACATTCTCTCTTTTAATATCTCTAAATATATCTCTCTAAATATCTCTATCTCCCCCATTTCTCTAATTTATTGAAGGAGGAATTTTATTGTTTATAGTTCTCTTTGAATAAAAATTGCTATTAGCATTTTCTCAAAAAAAAAAAAAAAAAAAAAAAAAAAGAGATTGAAATTTAAAAAACTCAACTTTATGCTTCTTTAAAAGATCAAAATTAAAACTAGAATTGTCGTTTTGATACAATATATAAGTTGAATTGACAAGTTGCTCAGCTTGAATAATGTTAGAAAAAATGTTTCTAAAAACATGATGATTCCACCAATTAAGAACTTGTTCTAACTTTTTAAACTTAAACCAAAATCTCCTCATACCAGAAAAATCATTATCAGGATGAAGATGAGCATGACAATTATTTTGAACAAACTCAAAAAAGGAGTTATTAAACAACAACATGTTTTGGAATCTGAATTGAGTAGGATCATTAAACTTCCTAAAGTTAAAAGTAATAAGTAATGGGGATTGATCAGATAAGGTTCTACTAAGCTGTTGCACATTAGCAGAGTTAATGGAGTTAATCCAAGAATCATTCAAAACGACACGATCAAGCCTTTGCCATAAGTGACCCCTATTCCAGGTAAAGTTATCACCCACAAAGCCAATATCAATCAAATTGCAAGCCAAAATCATATTATTAAAGTCTTCCATAGAATGATAAGAGGGATTAGAACCACCAATCCTTTCAGAAGGACTAGTAATAGCATTAAAATCACCACCAACAAACCAAGAAAAGTTACAAAGACTATGAAAATTAAGGAGAGATTCCCATAAGGCTCTTCTAATGTAAAGAGAATAAGCAGCATAAATAAAAGAAGCATAGCAGTGGAAAATGAAAGCCTCTATTTTGCAATGTAAAACTTGAGAAAAGTCACCAATAACAACTAGAATAACCAAGTTATTTAAAAGAACCCAAATTTTGTTGGACAAATTCGAAAATAGTATGGTTATGAGCCAAATAATGAGACGTGTTTAAAAACCTAGAGGAAGCAATAAGAGGCTCAAGAAAAATAAGAATAGAAATATTGTGCACACGACATAAATTTTTAACACAATATGGGAAGATGGGCAACCAATTCCCCTAACATTCTAGACAATAGTACTAAATATAAAGAAAATCTTAATGAGAAGTATTTGAGCGAGTGTTTCTAGGAGGTTGTAAGGAAATATGCTTTGGCTTCCTCCCAATTTTACTATGACTTTAATAAAGCTAGTATCATTATCATCCCTAGCAAAACATTTAGCATTTAAATGCATATCCTCAGAATCAGTGAAAGCATAACTATTATAATTAGAAGTAGTAGGAGTTTTACCACCATTATGTTGATTCGTTAGAGTATAAGGACATTCATCCTCAATAAACATACCATCCTCCCCCAAATTATCATTATTCCTCCTCAAATGATCCATAGCACATTTAGATAAAGGAGCAGCATGGTCCATAAAAACAATCTCACCTTCATCTAATGGCATGTCCGTTGATTTCAACCTCTTATTCCTTTAAAGAATACAAAACCTCATAAGAAGAAACATTTTGAATAGCAGAAACATTTCGAATATTAATGCAAGAAATAACAGAACCATCATTAGCATCCTTTTGATTTTTAATAATAAGAGAATTATCAATCACAATATGAACACAATCACTATTAGGAATAATTAAAGTGCTATTATAAACTTCTTGTATATGGTTCAAAATATCAAAATTGATAGCATCAGTATGAACTTGAGGATTAGGATCCGCCTCCATTTGTTGTGACCGATTGGCCACAAAAATTGGAATGGACACATCTTGATCGACACTATCATTAAATTTTTTTTATAGAATTCTTAGCAGTATGAAGGTTAGGGTGCTTCCGAAAGCAATCATTCACACCATGCCCATGCATTTTACAAAAAGAGCATAAAATTAGTAAATTCTTAAAGTCCACCTTTTGGAAATATCCCTTAACCTCATATCTGATCCAGATTTTGCTAGGGTATTTCTTTCAGACATCTAACTCAACCAAAACCATAGCAACAGTCGGTCTTGACACTGCAGCGATTTCTTAATCAATTTGTAAAGGGCGCCCAAAGATGGAAGCCATACCAAAGAGTATTTGATGATTAAAAAAATACAAGCAGAAGTTGGGAAAGAAAATCCAAACCAGGGCAATAGGGGATTCCTCCTTAACGTCAAAATCTAGCGTCTATTTAAAAAGACACGTTTAACAAGCTTGAATGTAATAAGATCTACAAAAAAGATACGGATATAATCTAGGTCATTTGAGAGCTGGACAACAACATGGCATTGATCGAGTAAACCAATATGAAAAGATCCAAACAATTTTAGGTTAAGAAAAAACTTTCTTATGACATCAAGAGGCCTCAACACAAATTTACCAACCAAAGTTAACGCATAAGGTGCAGCTAGCTGTTCAATGATCGAATCTTCAAAAATGATAGTTGGATAACCTATAAATGAGGATTGAACAAAGTTAACTTTCAGATAAGAGGAAGAATAAGAACCAACAACATCTTTAAAAGATCTAGACTTCTCCTCTAGAAGAGTAGAAGAGACCAGGCTAGATGACAACGGAGTCGTCATCCTCCCTCGTGAAAAATAAATAAAAACTAAAATCAAGATGCAATGAAGAACACAATCGTGAAAAGCGAATGAAAAGAAATAAAAATTGAAGAAAAACCAAGCCAGGAGGTTGAGATCCACCGCAGACGGGAGAAGCCATAGAGTCTCCCTGGAATCGCAGAAAGCGTAGAGAGATGTTGAGCGTTGTGTTATGTTCCATCATTCTCTTTATTAATTAGTTCATTAGACTCTTTTAGAGTATTATTAAAAACTTATGAATTCTCTAATTCACCCTCTTCTACCTCATCTCTTTCCTCCTCCATCACCCCTGATAACCCAAAATTCTCCTCAACCCCATAAAAAGATTCTAACACTTTGAACCTATTATCATCAAATGAAATAATCGAAGCAGGAACAAAAATATCGTTACTATCAATATAAGATAAATCACTACTTCTTTTCTTAAAAATTATACTAACAAAAGATGATTTCTTCAAAATAGATCCATATTCCATGACAGTTTGATCTAGTTGATGATATTCAATGACCACATAAAGCTTAGCACCTTTACCACTCTAAATAGTATCAAGTTTGGAGGACTTCGAATCTACCATCTGTTCTTGAACACCAGAAACTAACTAGAGTAACTAAGTCTTCTTCTGATTTGAAGAAACACCCTTCCTGGTTCTATGATCCATAAAGCCATATCACTCATCATTTCTACTGGTTCTATGGCCACCAGTTGCTGGATGATTTATCATCATGCATCACAAAAGAAAAAATTGCCAAGCATAACAATAGAAATGATGAGCAAAAAAACTGCCAAGCATAACAAAAAAAAAATTAAAATTTGCTCTCACTAGAAATGGGAGAGTGTCTCACTTGAAATAGGAACCAAAAAAATTTATGAGTGTATAATTAGGACTGACACAACAACCTATATTCTAATCATAGGAGTAATACAACTGACTTTTAGTAGGATACTCTCTATCTTCACTTCTTTATCTTTTCTCCACCCCTGAGCAGCTTGGATTCTTCATGTCCAAATATAAAAATAAAAAGAAATTCTCACTTGAAGGAATATTATCTTTTATCTTTGGATATTAAAATCATCCTAACTTGGATTTTTAAATGGAAGAGAACTCTCTCCTAGGGTATGTTCTCTTTACTATGGATTCCAAGTTAGATGTAATATCCTAACTCAAAATCTCACTTTCAAACTCAATTAAAACTATATCAAATTACATCATGTTTAAGATAAAAATCTAGACACTATATCATATATATATATATATATATATATATATATATATATATATATATATATATATATATATATATATATATATATATATATATATGTAA
Source organism: Dendrobium huoshanense (assembly GCA_016618105.1). Lineage (NCBI taxonomy): Eukaryota > Viridiplantae > Streptophyta > Magnoliopsida > Asparagales > Orchidaceae > Dendrobium > Dendrobium huoshanense. Next base: position 13,173,140 of record CM028345.1, on the reverse strand, counting down.
GTTTGATAATGGGTAGTTTGTTCAAGTTGTCTAGTATTTTGATTAATTAAAAGGCTTATTAGATTTTAAGTTTTGTTTAACTATTAATGACTTAATGTCATTTCAAAGGGTTATTTTAAAAGTTAATTGATTACTATCTATATTTACATCAAGGCTGTGAAGTTTACTTCACCTTTTATGGGGCTAAATTAATAGCCTTGTAGGCCTTAATTACCCAATAGTAATTGATACTAATTGAGGTAGTTTAATTAGTATAAGATTAAGGGTTGTTAAATATTAAGACATCTAATTAATTACTAATTTAAATTATTAAATTATGTTTTTTTTAGAATTTCAGATTAATTACTGAATTTTTAGATTCTTTAATTGCATTATATGAAGAGTCAAAATTTTGCCTTTTTAAATTAAAGTGAATTTTAAAGTTTTAATATTTTTAATAAATATTAAATATTAAGATGAGTAATTAGACTATAATTTTGCTATATTTAGAATTTTTGAATATTTTAACATAAATTTGACCATGTTTGACTAAATAGTCACCCGATCTCAAACTAGTCATTAGATTTATTTTTTATGTTTAACTCTATTATTTGGAATGTTAGGGGCATTGGGTTCCCTTCCTCTTATTTGAGGGTTAAGAACTTAAGCCATATTTATGATGTTTCTATGCTTTTTTTACTTGAATCTCTGATTAATGTTTCTAAATTACTTAGTACTGTTAAATATTTAAGCTTTAAGCATATCGTTTCGAACTCTTCAAATAAAACTTGGTTGTTTTGGAATGATCCTGTTCAGATTGATTTTATTAGTGATTTTACTCAAGTTATTTGTACTAATATTAAAGTTTTGAATATGAATTATTATGCCTCTTTTATCTATGTTGTTTCTTCTCGTATTACTAGAAAAGTGTTTTGGGAGCAACCCGCTAATTTTCAGAGTATCTATAATTTTCCATAGCTTGTGGGTGGTGATATTAACACTATTTCTAATCCTTATGAGCTTATTTTTGGTTCCAATCCTATATATCATTATATGAATGATTTTAATAATATGATTATGGATTGCAATTTAATTTTTATTGGCTTCTCTGTCAACAAATTTATTGGAATCGGGGTCACTTATGGCAATGGTTGGATCATGTTTTATTTAATGATAGCTAGCTTAACTCTTTTAGTTTTATTTCTATTAAGCATCTTTGTAGAATGCTTTCTAATCATTCTTCTTTGTTAATTTGGCTTAAGACTAGACATGTGAATTCCTTTCACTAGTTTAGATTTCAAAATATTTGGTTAGTTCATGATTCTTTTTTGAATATGGTTTAGGATAAATGGTTTTCCCTTTTGCATCTTGATAATTCTTCCCTTGGTATGAAAATACTTTAATTTAAATTGAAAAGACTGAAGCAAATATTCAATTGATGGAATTGTAATTATTTTAAAAATATCTTTACTAATATCTTAAGTGCAGAAGATAGAGTTAACAATGCTGAAGTTAATTTTCAAATATCTCCTTTTGATGCTAATTTAGTTTTATATAGAGAGGCTAAGGAGTGCCTCTTTAAATTACAAACTCAGGAGGAAGCTTTTTGGAAATAAAAAGTGGCTATGAAACAACTCGTGGAAGGTGATAACAACACTAAGTATTTTCATGCTTTGGTTAAGAGGAAGCATGCTAAGAACTCCATTAATAAAGTCAAATGTTAGGATAGGTCTGTTACTGAGAATGTTGAGGAGATTGCTATGCTGGTGGTGTAGCACTTTCAAAAATGGCTTAATGAGGATTTTTCCCCTGGGCTTATTGAGAATCCTTCAATCATTCCAAATCTTATCTCACGTTAGTCTTTGCACTTTTTTTAATAAATTGATTTTTAAAATTATTATGAATAGTTTAAATGTTAATCTTCCTAAAATTATCTCCCCCTTTTAAATGGGATTTGTTAAAGGTTATGCTATTGCTGATAATATCTAGTTGGCTCAGGAATTTTGCCAAGATTTGGATGTCAGGGTGAGAGGTAGAAATATGATCTTGAAATGATAATATTAATTGGAAGTTTCTCGATAATATTATGTAATTATTTGGTTTTAATTCAATTTTTATCAACCTTTTCAAAGATTATGTTAAAGGATCTTACTTTTCTATTATTGTTAGTGGCAATAACTCTAGTTTTTTTAGATCCTCTCATGTTTTGAGAAAAGGGGATCCTTTATCTCTGGCCCTTTTTATTATTATTACTGATTATCTTTCTATAGGCCTTGCCATTCTCCTTAAGAACTTCCCTATCCTCTAATTTAGGACCTTAGGAGGTTTTCCTATCTCTTATTTATGTTTTTTTTGATAATTTTATCATTTTTACGAATGCTTCTCTTAATAGGATTAATAGACTTTTAGACTTCTTTCATAACTTTGAAAATGTTAGTAGGCTTTCTTTGAAAAATCAAAAATGTTCTTTCATTGCTTCCAATAAGGTGCCTAATGCTCGTATTATGGCTATCAAATTCCTCACTGCATTTTGCAAGGCCACTTACCTATTAAGTATCTTGGGATCCCTCTTTTAAAAGGTTGAAAGAAATCTATTCTATTTGATGATTTAATTACTTCGATGTAGAATAAGCTTTTGTCTTGGGATTCTAATTTTTTGAGTTTTGGTGGTAGGCTTACTCTCATTAGAAGTGTTATTTGTTCTCTCTTTGCTTACTCTTTTCAAACTCTTTTGCCCACAAAGATGGTGTGTAATAGAATTGATAAAATTTTGGATAATTTTTTTTGTAAAGGGGCTAATAGCAACACTAAAATTACTTTGTCCTCTTGAGATAAGTGTTTTAGTGTGTTGAATTAGGGTGGCTTTGGGTGTAAGTGTATGCTTTATTTGGCCTATACTTTTTCCTTCAAGTTTTGGTATAAATTTAGTGCTAAAGTGAGCCTTTGGGCTAAGTTCATATATTTCAAGTATTGTGTGGGGAAGCAACATACTATTTGTTTTTTTAATATAGGTGATTGAAAAGTTTGGAAAATGCTTTGAAAGATTAAATTTGTTGTTGAGCCGCACCTATCTTAGGGTCTTGCTGGTGGCATCATCTTCTTTTGGCAAGATCATTGGTTGGGTAATCATTCCATTGATTCCATCACCAATACCTCCTTTAGTGCTACAGTTAAGGTAAATTTTTTCATTAATGATAACTATTGGGATTATAATAAACTTGTTAATGTGATTCATGATTCTATTATTTAACAAACCCTGAACCTTCCTTTGAACTTGGATTCGGAGGATCTTTTATTAAGTAATATGTTAAAAAATGAGTTTTTTAGATTAAAGGATACCTGGCATGTGTTTAGAACCAAGAAGGCGATTACTAATATGTTTTCCATTATTTGGCATAAAAATAATCTGTCTACTATTGCTATCTTTATTTGGAGAATTTTACATGGATTCATTCATATTGATGACAACTTGATTAAAAAAGGTTTTATTTTACCATCCAAATGACAATATTTTTATCATGTTAAAAATATGCATCACGATTTTATTTCAGATCCTTTAGTTATTAAAACCTAGACTTACTTTGATGATATATTCAAATTAAATAGTCTTAATGCTAATTTTTCTATTAATGTTCTGCTTAATTCTTGGTTTGTTAATTCTAATGTTCATATTAGAAATGTTATTCCTTCTCTTATTATGTGGTTCTTATGAATGGAGAAGAATAACTCCCTTTTTAATGGCATTAGAATGAACTATGATAGAATTATCAATAATGTTAATGACATTGTTATAATTCTTTTTTTGTTAATTTTCTTTCTATCAAGACCTTCAAGAAGTACTACTTGTTGTTGCTGATTTAGGGATCAGGTTGGTTGAGGTTCATCCTATATCTTAATCTCGGTATGTGTATTGGGTTAAACCTTCTTTAGACTATTATAAATTGAATATTAGTGGTTTTGATAATGGTACCATCCTGGGATGTGTTGGGATCATCAGAGACTGTCAAGGGAATATTACTATGGTTTTACGGGCCCTTTATATAATGGTAATTTGCATTTTTCTATGATTAAAGCTATCATTTATTGGCTAAGAATTTTAATGTCTCTTTATATTCCTAACATTGGGATTGAGTTTGATTCTATTCATAGTATTCATTGCATTAATAATATTGAGGATTTGGTTTGCAATCTAGTGTCTTTCTATCTTGTTAGGGATATTAAAAAATTGATGATCTTTGTTAATGTTTCTTTTTCTCAAGTTTTTAGGGAGGGTAATGCCTGTGCTAATTAGCATGACAATTTTGGGAGCAAGCTTAATTTTTCATTCATTTATAGCTGCTAATTTACCTATCCATTTAAAAGGACTCTTAAGATTGATAAAATTAGTATACCTTATGTCAGGTGGTAATTTGGTGTCTTTCTAGTTTTTATGGGTTTCCCTTCTTGCTGTGGTGCTTTTCTATGGTTCTTGCTTGTCGTGTTGCTTGGTTGGCTCCTTTCTGGTTGTTCTGGATTTTTTTGGGCCTTGGTGCAGGTTTATTTTTGGAGCCTTTCTTTGGTGGTTTGCTAATTTCCTTCTTATTTTAATGGTTCTATTTTATTTCTATGACTTTATTTTTCTGGTGAATGTGAATCATTGGTGGTATTTTGATGTGGTTTTTGACTTTTTAGCAGAGTATTTTTGTGTTTCAGGCTTCAGGTATAATTGCATTGGTTTTGTTATTGATAGTATTCCTAATTGTTGCTCTCGTACCTCCTGCTGCTATTATGGGACCTATTTTTGGCTGGATTTTATGGAGGTGGGTATTAATGGGTGTAATGGTGGGGACAGGTGCTATATTGTTGTTGTTATGGATTTGTTTTGCTATGGGGTTGCTGTCTAGTTTTTGGTGGTCTACTGGGATGCCTAAGGTGTCTCCTCATCTAAGTATATCTAGTTTTTGGTTGTTGGCTTTGGGTTAGTTTCTTGTTAAGATGTTGGTGTTGTCCTACGGGCCTTGTGTGGTTGGTTGTTGAGGCCCTCAGCTATTCTTTTGTGTGTCTAGCTTTATTGTCCAGGATTGTCTCTATTTGTATGTGGGTGGTTGCCTTCTCTGGGAGCTTATCTTGTTGCATTTCAATTTTGTCTGTCAGGAGGTGGATCCTTTAGGTGGGTGGCAGGATGGAGCAACATTGGTGTTACCCATGTGATGTATGTTGGTTTCATACTATCCTAAGCTTATTCAGCACATACCCTCTTTACGTTTTAATGGTGGTTTTGGTTGATTTTTGTCTTTCTCATTTTTTTTATTGTTTTTGTATTTTTTGCATTGTTGTTATACCTTGGATATTGCTATGGTGTTGTTTTACATGCTTGTTTACCTTCTGCTAATTTGTGGGAGGTTTTTTCTGTTGAGTCTAGTAATTAGGTTGTTAAGCCTAAGTAAATGTCCCACGGCTACCAAGAGGGGGGTGAATTGGTAGTTTTAAAAAATTTTAAACCCTCTTAAAATTAAAGTTGAACCGAAATAAAATTTTCTTTTAAAGTTTGTAGAAAAATGTTTTTCAACCACAGAGTTGTTAAAACTGAAATTTAAAATGCGGAAACGTAAAAGCAATAAAGTAAATGACACCAGATTTATATTGGTTCGGTCTATAACCAGACCTACATCCACTCCTCAGAGGCACCCTCTGAGTATTGCACTAATACCACAAAGTGACTCTCCTTTAGCACCCACAGCAAGGCGGAGAAGCCTGTACAAAACACTCTTTTCACCACTCCCTGGTGCGGCAGAGAACCGTCGTCCTTTTACACAATCCACAGTGCTGGCAGAGAACCGTCGTCCTTTCACACTCTCCTAGTGTGGGCAGAGAACCCTACGGCTGTTCACACTTTCCAAGTGTAGGCAGAGAACCTCCTTCCTTTTACACTCTCCTAGTGTAAGCAGAGAACCCACGTCTGTTCACACTCTCCAAGTGTCGGCAGTGAACCGGACCTTCTTGAATGATCTTCTCACAAGAATCTAGAAGGAAGAAAGAAAAGAGTGAAGAAATCCAATTTCACAAGTAGAGATTCTTACCTTAGCAATCCAAGTGAAGCCTTCTTGCTCCAATGGTAGGAATCCTCCTTTGAATGCTCTCTTCCACTCTCCCCTTGGCTATTCTCTCAATAGGCACGAAGATCAAATGACAAAAAGATTGGGTGGCAGTCTAATTTGGAGTATTTATACAAAAGACATGAAAAACCGCCCAAAAACTGCAAGTTTTCAATTCTGTACGCAGTGGATCGTTTCGTACGATCATGGATCGTCCTGGACGATTTTACTTAAACGATCTGAAACGACCCAATTTGTATATGTGTACGAAATGACTTCGTACAGCTGATCGTCCTGTACGAACTAGGTTCGTCCAGTACGAATTGTTATTACAAGGTCGGTTCTAGAAACTGCTGAAAACTGTCCTAAGTCGGTTTATCGTTTGGACGAAAATATGTTCGTCTGGACGAAAATTTTCCAGAGAGCCGATCGTCCTGGACGATTATTTATTTCGTCTGGACGAAAATTTTCCAGAGCGCCCATCGCCGGGGACGATAATTTGGTTTCGTCTGGACAAAAATTTTCCAGAGAGCTGTTCGTCCGGTACGATATTTATTTTCGTCTGGACGAAAATTTTCCAGAGGACTGGTCGCCCAGTACGATGGTAAAATTCGTCTGGACGAAATGTTTACAGAGAACCCATCGTCCGGGACGATATTAAAATTCGTCCTGGACGAATAGGACTTAGAAAAATTTTCCAAAGCAAGTTCCTATTCGTTCCAAGTGCTCTATAGGAGATAACTGACAGATCGTCCAGTACGATAAATATCGTCCTGTACGATCAGTATAGAATTTCATGATCTCCTAATTTGTGTGTGTGAGATTTTATTCACTCAATTACAATCACTCCCTTTATAATTAATTAAAGAAAAGACAAACTTCAAATAAACAAAATATCATATGTTGAATTTGATTTGAAGTTTTCGTAGTCTGGAGTCTGATTTTCCTGAAATGTTAGTACACACAAGAGCAAGTGCAAATCTTCTAAATTTGTTAGGAGATAACTATACATCTGAACAATAATGTTTGGAATCATCAAAACTACATAAGTTGCACAAATATAAATCATTCAAATAGCAACTATTCAAACATTTTCTTGGGAGCTTCATATGGGTAATATTCTTTCTTTGTTATTCTGCTCTTCAATTAATTAATTTCCATTCATATTACTTGGTTTCCTTGTACTTTAGTTTTTTTTTTGTAGCCCTTTAGATTCTTAGGAGCTTAATAGTTGACTTTTTTACTTTAACTAAATTTTGAAAGTTTGAATTTTTTTTTGAAAATACTAGATCTTATGTGAAGGTGAACAACTTTGAATTTGTACAAGTCAAAATTTTCTTGTATTACTTATGAATTTTAAAAGTTGGGTTAATTAAATGACTTTTAAAAATTGCTTAATTAGAAAGGTTTTGGAGTCTTTGATTCAAATTGATCTCAAGCTCATTGAAATAACCCCCAAAGTTCTGAAATTACCTAAGGGGATAATTCCAAGTGTTCAAAATAATTTTGGAATTTTTAAGTATTTTAAATTAAATAAATTAATTAAAAGGTGATTTTATTAAAAATAAATTAAATTCAAAATTAATGTCACCTTATAAGGCTTTTAATTTTCTAGATGTAGAGGGTTAAATTATGGTTAATTTGATATATTTTTAAAAATATTTAGATTTTTCATAAACTAATTATTATTTAGTTAAGGCTCTAAGTAATTTCTACGGACATATTTTTGGCTTCCTATATAGTGGACCAAATGGCTCCAATTTCAGTGAAACTTGGGGCATGCTTTTACTTGCTCTCATGGCCCTAGCCCATTAGATTCGAGCCCAGTTTGGATCCTCTAAAATGGTTAACCAAACCATTGTTGCAACCCATGACCCCAAGTTTGAGATTTTGATGATGACAAATAATGTCGTTTGAATTATCTATTCATTGAATATTATTTTATTTGCTATTATCTGTGAGTACTAACATTTCAGGAAGATCACAAGCTACTCAGGACGATAGGAAGACTCAAGAATGGGTAGATTAGGAGTATGAGTCTGACAATGTATTTTGGTATTTATTTTATTTTTACTTTCTTGAGTCTGGCCATAAAATGCATAAATATCTGAGCAACCACGCACACACACAAGGGGAGAGTGTTTTTAAATGAAAATTTTAGAGTTTTTATTTCTCTGTAGATCGTACTGTATGATATTATTTCGTACCGTATGATCAGAGCTTTGAAGGATGATTCTGTGAATAGATCGTACCGTACGAATATAAATCATACTGTACGATATGTTCAAATCCAAAACCCTAGCAGTAGTTTTAACTTAAGTAAGTTATTTTACGTCGTTCGTACTGTACGAACACGTTCGTACTATATGAGTTATTTTAAATACTTACTTAATTTAACCTGTGATTAGTGCAAGAAATCAAGGCATAATTATAATTTGAACATCGTTCTGTATGAACCAATTCGTACAATACGATGAATAGAGATGAATTATAATAATCCTAGAGGATCTCTTGGTTTTTGTCTCATCGTACTGTACAATGTTAATCGTACCATACGATGAACAGAGATGACATTTGATCATCCCTGCCATCGTCCTGTACGAACAACATTATTGTGGAGCGTACCGTACAATTTAAACTCATACTGTATGAATGTTTTTGAACTGTTTGTACCACTTCGTACCAGGATGAAGACTATTTATACATATCGTACTGTACGATTAGAAACCGTACTGTACGATATTAATGGCTACTTTGAGATTTCAGGGATTTTGGAGCCCCTTTTTAGGTATCAAAATAGTAATGTTTTGAAGGTGTGAATTAGAGAGAGGAGAACGTGGTTAGAGAGGGATTTCGAGGGAGAGAGCTCTTGAGAAGTTCTTTAGGGTTTGAGAGAGGGAGGAGAAGGTAAGCGTTGTGCGGGAGAAGAGGTGTGAGGGAGATCACACGGTTGCTCCGAACTTGCTGCATCTTGTTCCTCATGTGACCCTTGAAGAATTTATGGGAGGATCTCCAAGTGAAAGGCTCTTCTACATCCGTGACCTCGAGGTACTCTGCCTTCTCCAGGAAGGTAGAAAAATGAGAAGGTTCTCTGCAGTCCTCAGGAGGGTGGAAATAGAGTTTGGCACTCTGCCACACCGGGTTGTTGAAAGGAAGTATTATAAGGGCTTTTTCGCCTTGCCAAGGGGGGAAAAAGGAGAGTTATTGCTTGTAGTAAAATACCAGGAGCGGAGGACTCCGGGGAGTGGACGTAGGTCATGGTTTGACCGAACCACTATAAAAATTTTGGTGTGCTTTTTTCCTTATCATCTTTTTATTTTTGCGTGCATTTTATTTCATAATATTTGCTTGGGAAAATTTGTGAAAGAAAAGTTGCTTAAATTTTTCATGTTAAAATTATAAAAGCATAAAACAAATTAGAACTACTGCTTAGGTTTTAATTATTGTCAAAAAGTTTCCACAATTCACCCCCCTCTTATACATCTAGTGATTTCAATTGGTATCAAAGCATATTTTCAAAAATAGTGTTTTAGAAAACCTTAAAAAATGATCATGTCACATTTTGGTAATCGTAACACCGCGGAGAGTTATTCAATAACCCGTCCACCACTTTTTGATAACATTCTATTTGATTTCTGGAAAATTAGAATGTCTACTTTTTTACAATCTATTGATTACCGCATGCGGATGTTAGTGAATGATGGATATGTTACACTGTTTAAAGCTGCTAATGGATTGAAAACTCCTGTACCTTTTAATGAATGGAGCAATGAGGATAGGGATTTAGCCCAACTGAATGCTAAGTGTTTAAATTACTTTTTCTGTGCATTGAAGTCTGAGGATTATATGAGAGTGTCTACCAGTGCCACCGGTAAGGAGATTTGGGATAAGACTGTGCATTACATACAAAGGAACAAGTGAAGTAAAATAGTCTAGGATTAACATTTTGCTGCATTATTATGATCTCTTCCGCATGAATCCTAGAGAAACAATATCTGACATGTACACTAGGTTCACCCAAATCGTAAAGTAGTCTAGGATTAACATTTTACCGCATGCATTAGGTAGAGAGATTTCATATTCTGAAAAAGTAAATAAAATTCTTAGATGCTTACCTTGTTCGTATGATGCAAAGATAACTGCTATCACTAAATCTAAAGACCTAATGTTTACTTTATTGATAATCTCCTTGGGTCACTCATTGCATACGAGCAAGGAGTGAGTCAGAGACAAAGTGATGCAGGTAAAAAGAAGAATGAGCGAACGGTGGCATTAAAAGCTAACAACTTAGAAAGTGAAAGCTCTATAGGGGAGGAAGAGGATGAGATAGCACTGATGACCCGACAGTTCAAAAATTTCCTGAAGAGAAAATGAAGCGTCATCATAATAGCTGGAATGAAAGTAAGAGCTCGAGGTCCAATAAGGTTTCTTCTGATACAATCTATTTTGAGTGTAGGAAACCAGGTCACCTTTGAGTCAATTTCCGCCAATCTAAAGAGCCAACCAGCTAAGGAGAAAGGTGATGACAAAGCCAAATACCAGAAAGAAAAGATGAAGACACAAAAAGTTTTTTGGTCTGACTCTGCCTCAGAATCATCAGAATAAGAAGCAGAGGAGGAGGTAACAAATATGTGTCTTATAGCTAATGATAATCTTGATCAATCGGATCAAGATGAGGTATATCAACTTTCATATGAAGAATTATAACTAATTTCTAAAAAATATCCATATCTCGTATAGGAAGTTGAAAAAGATGCATGTTAAGCTTAATGTTGAATTTAGTTCTTTACAGTCTGAGCATGCTAACTTTTTTAAGGAAAATTCTGATTTAGATAGAGAACATATGCTACTTCTTGATGAGTATGATGCATTAAATAAGAAGCATATTGAACTAACTGAAGTGCATGAAACCTTGAAAACCACTCATGTTGAACTAGATTAAACTTTTGATAGATTAGAGAAACTTGCATTAGAAGTAGATCATAGTGAACACTTGCTTTTAGTGGAAGTTGATGGATTGACAGCTCAAAATAAAACTTTTCATGAAAGAATCAAAGAATTAAAAAAATAAAATTGTATCACTTACATTAGGCCAACCTAGAAAACCACCAACACAGCATGCATCACACAACCTTAGGAAGAGGCATCACAACCCAAATAGGTTAGTGCACCCATTTCCTGGTGTTAGGTGCTTCTCTTCTGGCATGCTAAGTCACATAGCCTGCACATGCACAATTCATCGTAGGACACACTTAGTTTGGAGACCTATGCTGCATCCATCACAGCATAACATGCACACATCTCATTCATGCAAGCATAAGGAGGAACCCAAACTCACTTGGGTTCCCAAATCTAATCCTTGAACAAAATTATAGGGATGCTCTCACAAAAGACCTAGTGAGATCATGTGTTACCTGGATAGTGGATGCTCGTGACACATGACTGGAGATATGAAGAAGTTCATCCTACTGAAGACCAAAACTGGAGGCAAAGTAATATTGGGAGACAACACTACCAGGAAAGTGATAGGCTCAGGTATTGTAGGTAAAGCTATGAACTTTTTAATTGAAAATGTTTTATTAGTTAATGGCTTGAAGCATAACTTACTTAGCATTAGTCAATTGTGTGACAAAGGTTTTGATATTAAATTTCTATCAGATAAATGCCTGATTAGTTTAAATGACAAACTAGTTTTAGAAGGAAAACATGTTAGACCTTGATTGCATTGATAGTTCAAATTCATTGTGTTTAAAAATAATAGTTGATGACTCGTGGCTATGGCATAGTAAACCATGCCATGCTAGTATGAAAACTCTTAGAAACATCACTTAGAAAAACCTAATTAGAGGCGTACCAAAGTTAGATATCACAAAGAATCATTTATGTGATTCTTGCCAACTAGGAAAATAAGTCAAATCATCTTTTTATTCAATTAGAGATGTGATCACCGCTAGGCCACTAGAAATCTTACACATGGACTTATTTGGACCCGTTAGTACAGCCAGCCTAGGTGGGAAAAATTATGGATTTATGATTGTAGATGACTTCACTAGATTCACTTGGGTAAGATTCTTAGCAAAAAAAAATGAGTCTTTTGAAGTATTTAAGGTTTTCTCCACATGAATTCAATGGAAATTAGGTTATGAAATCTCAACAATTCAAAGCGATCATGATGGAGAACTTCAAAATGATAGATTTGAATCATTCTATCAAGAGCTAGGAATAGAACAAAACTTCTCAGCCCTAGAACTCCACAGCAAAATGGTATAGCAGAAAGGAAGAATACAACCTTGGTAGAAGCCGCTAGGGCAATGTTAGCGGAGTACACCTTCCTAGATACTTTTAGGAAGAAGAAATCAACATAGCATGCTATATTTTAAATAGGGTAAACATTAGATCTAAGCTGAACAAAACTCCTTATGAACTCCGTAAGGGTAGGAAACCAAACCTTTCACACTTACATGTCTTTGGGTGCAAGTGCTTCATCCTGAATAATGGTAAACATCCCTTAGAAAAATTTGATCCCAAGTTTGATGAGGGTGTCTTCTTAGGTTAATCATCTGTAGGTAAGGCCTATATAACTTTTAATAAGAGAACCCTTGTAGTAGAAGAGTCCACCCATGTAGTATTTGATGAATCAGATAAACCCTCAAAATTTAAAATTTAAGATGATGAAATAGAGGTAATTCAAGGAGTAGAGACTATGACCTTAGGAGAAAGGATAGAACCTCAGGAAGATTTTTCTAGATAATGGAGATATTCTTCTAGTCGTCCTAAAGAGTTAATTTTAGGAGACCCTTTAGAAGGTGTAAAAACTAGGCATGGACTTAGAAAGGAGGTTAGTCATTCAGTATTCATCTCTATGATAGAACCTACAAGTATAGATTAAGCCTCAGGAGATGAATTTTGAATTCTAGAAATGTAAGAAGAGCTGAACCAATTAATCAGGAATAATGTTTGGGAGTTAGTCAAGAGACCTAAAGAACAAAGTGTTGTTGGAATAAAATGGGTCTTAGAATAAGGTGAATGATTCAAGAATAATAATAAGGAATAAAGCTAGACTAGTAGCTAAAGGGTACAACCAAATTGAGGGAATAGATTTTAAAGAAACCTTTGCCTCTGTTGCTAGACTAGAAGCCATAAGACTGCTCTTAGATTTTGCTTTCTTCAAGAACTTTAAGTATATCAAATGGATGTAAAGAGTGTGTTTCTGAATGGGGTAATTAAGGAAGATGTCTATGTTGAGCAACCCCCCGGATTTGGAAGTTCACAATTTCCAAACCATGTATTTAAATTAAAGAATGCACTTTATGGATTAAAGCAAGCACCTAGAGCATGGTACGAAAGACTTAGCTCATTCCTATTGGATAGAGGATATGAAAAGGGTAGTGTAGATACTACACTCTTTTTGTAAAAGGTTAAAAAAGAAATTCTCATTGTTCAGATTTACGTGGATGACATTCTATTTGGATCTTCAAATAAAATGTTATGTGATGAATTTTCAAAAATAATGAGTACTGAGTTTGAAATGAGCATGATGGTAGAACTTAATTACTTTCTTTGCTTTAGTGTAAAAAAAATGCATTACAAAACTTTTCTTAGTCAAACAAAGTACATTAAGGATATCTTGAAAAAATATGAAATAGATAGTGCTAAACCCAAGAACACTCCAATGAGCTCAATAATTCAAATAGACAAAGATCCTAGAGGAAAATCAATAGATCAAAAAAAATATAGAGGAAGTATTGGGTCCCTTCTTTACCTAACTGCTAGTAGACCGGACATAATGTTTAGTGTGTGTGCCTCTGTGCCCATTTTCAAGCTGATCCTAAAGAGTCTCACTTAACAGCTATTAAGAGAATTCTTAGATATCTACTAGGCACTCCGAACTTAGGAATTTGGTATCCTAAGCATAGCACTTCCTTTAAAATCTTAGGGTACGCAGATTCTGACTTTGCAGGATGTAGGATAGATAACAAAAGCACCTCTGGTACCTGCCAATTCATAGGAAAATCATTAGTTTATTGGTCCAGTAGGAAACAAAACTCAGTAGCACTTTCCACAGCCGAGGTAGAATATATTGCAGTAGGAAGTTGTGTTGCACAAGTACTATGGCTGAAACAACAAATTCTTAATCTTGGCCTACCTGTAGGAACAATTTCAATTATGTGTGACAACACAAGCACTATTTGCATCTCTAAGAACCCAATCCAGCACTCGAACAAAACACATAGATATTAGACATCATTTTAATAGAGATCACGTTGCTAAGAGAGGTTTAGAATTGCATCATATTGCTATAGGAGATCAATTGGCTGACATATTCACAAAACCTCTAGCATTCGACACCTTTAGCACCTTGAGGACTAAATTAGGTGTCATAGACATAACTGCAAAAAAAAAAAAAAAAAAAAAAAAAACTTCTAAGGTTGCTCCTGATCATCACACACTCACTACACAAAAATCACTAAATTTGACCTTGTATCATCGTACTGTGCGATACTCCTATCGTACTGTATGATTTGCTTAATCTGCACAGAATAAACTAATAGCTAAATTTTGTTTCTGTTGATCGTACAGTACGACCTATATCGTACGGTACAATACATTATTGCTCATCGTACGGTATGATACCTTCTATTCGTACTATATGATCCACGTCATCAATGGATTGAGACAAATTTATACTCGCTGGTACGTTATTATTGGTGTTTATACTGTATGATAGATCCACTTTCGTACCAGATGATCCACCTCAGCAAACAGATAAGAACGATATAAAATAGTTTGGTACGACATTAATGTCATTCGTACTGTATGATACACCTATTCGTATAATAGGATACATTTGGTCAAAAGTCGTACTGACGCCCTTAGGACGATCGATATTCCTCTGATTGTACTATACGATACAAATCGTATTGTACGCTTTGACCACCGTTTCCTGATACGATTCGTCAGAATAGTTAACGCGGTATCGTACTATACGATATCCTATCATACTATATAATTATGAAAAACTCTATAAATTGGTTGGCAAGGTAGAACTCACTTCACTCACCTCCACTTGTTCCTTATCACCTTTCACTCAGCCTCTACACGATGTCTAGTTCAAGCAAGAGAGGTCGTATGGTAGTGGGAAGTTTGTATTCCTCTCGCCGCTATAGAGCTCGGTTCTTGAATGTAGAAAATGAGGATGCATACCAAAAGTTCAAAGCCAGCAAAATCACACCATCCAGACGGCTAAATAAGGAGGCTTTGAACATTGAGGTATTGAACCTCTTTGCTTCCACCACCCTCCAATTTCTTCTCACCCTAGCCTTCCCATACAACTCTGAACTGCTTTTAGAATTCCTTGCAAACCTAACCTACACCATCAACAACCTCACTTTCACTCCTTTGTTTGTCATCAAAATGTCGAAATTATGAAAGTCGACATCGCCCAATACATTAGGCTATCTACTGAAGGGCCTATGGTTCGTTCATTTATCAGGAATGACTTTGACTGGAGTGAGGTTAATCAAGTCCTTAGGAACACCACATTTTATCAACACCAACCTCTTGTACAGTCACTCTCTCGAAACTCTAGAATCATTCAGCACATCCATAAAACCTCTATTATACCCAAAGCTGGCGACCGTGTTAACATGACCCCGACTCTATCTATTGATACATATCCTATTATGACCAATACCAAATTCAATGAGGCTGATTTAATTATTGACTACATTCTCCATATGACCTTCGTTCGTCTCCCTACTACTCACTGAAAACAAAATATAGCTCTTGGTCACCTTGTAGGATATATCCTCCAAAATAAATATCAAATAACTTATCCTGGTGATCCCGATAATCTTCATATCTTTTATACGGATACATCTTTCCGTATTCTTTTCCATCGGGGACACGAGCCTAAAGAATCAATTTTTGACGAAGAAGAAGGAGAAGATGCCCTGGCTGCAGCTCAAGCACGCCCACGACGACATGCACCACCCCGAGCACCTGCACCAGCTTACCCTCATGATGATCTGGTTGAACGTTTCAACCAACTTCATACTCGACTCGACACTCACATTCAAGAGCAACATTAGCAACATGAGACTGGCATGCAATGATTTGGGGAACGCTTTACTTCTATTGATCACCACTTTGACACTCTCCTTCAGTACTTCCAACCAAACCCACCTCCACCACCAACTGATCAGGATCCTCCATTTTAGATTATCTTTGTATTGTAGCTTTTTTATCTTAGTGTTTGCTCCTCTTTTTGGTGCTGTCAAAAGGGGGAGAAGGTTGTTGTAATTTGTTCTATGGTTAAATGCATTTCTTTTTATTTCGTACTGCATTTTCTTTTTTTGTACTTTTCTTGTTCTCATGTTTAAATAAAAAAAAATGCCATTAACACTTACATACAACAAATATTATTTGACATAATCAAAAAGGGTGAGATTGTTGCAACCCATGATCCCGAGTTTGAGATTTTGATGATGACAAATAATGTCGTTTAAATTATCTATTCATTAAATATTATTTTATTTGCTATTGTCCATGAGTACTAACATTTCAGGAAGATCAATAGCTACTCAGGACGACAGGAAGAATCAATAATGGGTAGATTAGGAGTATGAGTCTAACAATGTATTTTGGTATTTATTTTATTTTTACTTTCTTGAGTCTGGCCATAAAATGCATAAAAAACTGAGCAACCATGCACTCACACAAGGGGAGAGTGTTTTTAAATGAAAAATTTAGAGTTTTTATTTCTCTGTCGATCGTATTGTATGATATTATTTCATACCGTACGATCAGAGCTTTGTAGGATGATTTTGTGAATAGATCATATCATACGAATGTAAATCGTACTGTACGATATGTTCAAATCCAAAACCCTAGCCGTCGTTTTAACTTAAGTATGTTATTTTATGTCGTTCGTACTGTACGAACATGTTCGTACTATATAATTTATTTTAAAAACTTACTTAATTTAACCCTTGATTAGTGCGAGAAATTCAAGCTTAATTATAATTTGAACATCAAACTATTCGAACTAGTTCAAAAAATACGATGAATAGAGACGATTTATAATCATCCCAGGGTTCGTCCTGGACGATCTCTTGGTTTTTGTCTCATCGTACTGTACGATGTTAATCGTTCCATATGATGAACAGAGACAACATTTGATCGTCTCGACCATCGTCCTATACGAACAACATTGTTGTGGAGCATACCGTACGATTTAAAATCGTACTGTACGAATGTTTTTAAACTATTCGTACCACTTCGTACCAGAATGAAGTCTATTTATACATATTGTACTCTATGATTAGAAACCATACTGTACGATAGTAATGACTACTTTGAGATTTCAGGGATTTTGGAGCCCATTTTTAGCTATCAAAATAGTAATGTTTTGAAGATGTGAATTAGAGAGAGGAGAACGTGGTTAGAGAGGTATTCCGAGGGAGAGAGCTCTAGAGAAGTTCTTTAGGGTTTGAGAGAGGGAGGTGAAGGTGAGCGTTGTGAGGGAGAAGTGGTGCGAGGGAGATCACTCGGTAGCTCCGAACTTGCTGCATATTATTCCTCCTAAGGCCCAAGAAGAATTTATGGGAGGATCTCCAAGGGAAAGGCTCTTCTACTCTGCCTTCTCCAAAAGGGAGAAAAATGAGAAGGTTCTCTGCCATTGCCAGGAGGGTGAAAATAGAGTTTGGCACTCTGTCACGCCGGGTTGGTGAAAGAGAGTATTGTAAGGGCTTCTCCGCCTTATCATGGGGGGCAAAATGAGAGCTATTACTTGTAGTGAAATACCCAAATCGGAGGACTCAGGGGAGTGGACGTAGGTCATGGTATGACCGAACCACTATAAAAATTTTGGTGTGCTTTTCATTATCGTCTTTTTATTATTGCGTGTATTTTATTTCATAATATTTTCTTGGGAAAATTTGTGAAAGAAAAGTTGTTTAAATTTTTCATGCTAAAATTTTAAAATCATTAAAAAAATTAGAACTCCTGCTTAGGTTTTAATTATTGTCAAAAAGTTTTCACAATTCACCCCCCCCCCACCCCCTCTTATCCATCTAGTGATTTCAACCATCTATAGTAACCAGTATGTTACCTTTAAATATTCAAATAAGGCTACCTAAAATTTAGATTGGGGTGCAATTTAGAGCCATATAACCCTTTATACTAAGCAAAATTAGCATGCCAAATTACATAACCTAAACCTCATTAGAAAATATGGATATATTAATTATAATTTAAGGGTCAATCCATGTCCCTTAAACCTAAATTAACTTAAACTAGCCTTTAATAAAATCAAATAGAGGAGAAAAGTTTTGGGTATATTAAAGAAAGTCCTGATATTAATCCTTTAAAGTCTTAATCCCTGAAGAGTTTTCGTAATGCCAAAATTATAAAAATACCCATAGAGTTCTAATTATTCTAACTTAAGTTTTATGCATGCTTAGGGATTGTGATTAAAGGCCTTCTATAGTGCTAGGATTTAATAAACCTAAGAAGATATGAATTTTAGAATATTCCAATTTTTTTGGGATTTAATAAACCTGATTGTGCCCAGTTAGCCCGCATTTCCATGCCAGTTCCGTCTGGTTAGTCAACCAATCATCAAGGTTAGTGTATAAACATAAAATTGGCATAGCCATCAAATTATTCCACCTAATGAATGTGCTCAAATTGGCTCAGGGACCATGTAATTTAATTAAAACTTTTGATTTAAATTAATGGCTAGGATTGTATATTAAACCTCCCCCCCCCCCCCCACATCCAAAGCTGTAAACCTTCTCAAGCTTGATCTTGAGAGATCTTGTCGTTGAAACTTAACCAAACGTCGCAAGAAGGATCATCGAAATATAAACCATCAATCCAACAGTCATATTCCAGTGAGTTGATGGTTTGTTTCACAACTAACCTATAGTAGCTAACATTTTGCTTGGGATTAGGATTTAACCATGTAGAATGCCCTAAAAGATGAGATTTTTTAGCTAAAAGCTTGAAGGGAAGAAGATGAACACTTTTCCTTTAGATCTCAGGGCTAAAGGATCACTAGAGGTACAACGTTAAGTTGAAGGTAGCAGGAGTTCATCAGAGATTTACTCGAATAGAGCTCTGTGTTGCGACTCGGGCTTTCGAGTTTATGATTTTGATGATAACAAATAATATTTATTAATATCTTATTTCTCATAGTATTTGTAGTGCATATTTCTTTCTATGTTGACTAATATTTCAGGTACATCATGCAGCGTTCATTGAAGATTCAAGGCTCAAGATTGCATAGAATTGGTTGTATTAAATGAGTCTGTAATTTTCATTTATTGAATCAAGTCTTGTAATGATGTATGCTAATTTGTTGATCATGCACACATACAGAGAGAGCAAAAATGATTATAAATATTTTAACTTTTCTGTTCATCGTACTGTACGAATTAATTTCGTACTGTACGATCTAGTGTAACAGAAATAATTAAAATATTTTAATTTTTCTAAAAAAATATTTTTGAATATAACTAATCGTACTGTACGATCACAATATTGTATTGTACGATCTGTTATAATGAGAAAGCCCGTCATCCATTAAATTAGGCAAAGATTTGAATTTGAAAAGTTGTTATAATCGTACTGTACGATCATAATCGTACTGTACGATGTTTAAAACGTTGCCTGATTTAATCTTGTGATTATTCAATCAAAACGTCTTAATTTTGATGTGTTGATCGTACTGTACGAACGGTATCGTACTATACGATCAACAGAGACAATTTTGGAAAACTGCCCGTTTATTGAACTGTTCGTACAGCACTTTCGTACAGGATATCGTACAGTACAAACTTCAACTGAACTGTTCATACAGTACTAACTGGACATCGTACAGTACTAACAGGTCAATTTCTGCACATCGTATTGGACGATCTTGCGATCATACGGTACGATATTTGACGACTGAATTGAGTATTTTTAGGGTTTTTTGAGCCCTCTATTTAAGAACTCTCATAAGACTTTGTAAGAGTCTTTGGCATCCATTGTGTCTTCATTCTTTTGGAGAAAACTTGAAGAGAGGACTTGAAAGGGAGAGAGGAAAGGGTGAAGTTTAAGAGAGGGAGAAGATCCTTAGAGGGGGTTTCAAGGGAGTGTGAAGGAGAGTTCACACGATTGCTCCGGCGAGCTTGCACCTCAGTACCATCGGATTCAAGGTTCGTCTTGAAGGAAGTTTTGGGAAGAAGAAGGTCTCGTTGGTGTCAAAGGACCCGACTCCTCCGCCGCACCGAGGAAGGTGGAAGTGATTGTGTAAGGGCTTCTCTGCCTAGCTGTGGGGGCTAAAGGAGAATCACTAAAGGTTTAGTGTAATACTCGGAGGGTGCCTCCGGGGAGTGGACGTAGGTCATGGTTTGACCGAACCACTATAAATTGGTGTGATCTTTCCTTTTTTTTCTGCACTTTATTTCCGCATTTATTTTTATTGTGATTAATTGCGTGGATGAAATTGATTACATATCTTTTTATTATGAATGAAATTTGCTTCCGCATAAAGTCATAAAAAGATATTTCTTTTCATTAAAGAAGTTTTTAATCATCCAATTCACCCCCCTCTTGGCGCATATAGTGATTTCAATTGGTATCAGAGCAATTTCAATTGGTATCAGAGCAATTTCACTCTGGAGGGTCTGGAAAGCTAGGGGAAGTTATGGGATTACTCTTAGAGATCTACGAATGGATTTTGAAAAGATAAAATCAAATGAGGGGCAATGGTTTTGGTTTCCCTATTCATGTGACCCCCACAGCCATGGACGATTGGGATGGCCTAGAAAGCGTTGGATGGCTTCTAGGTGGAAGGGGATGTTGAGTCTAGTAATTAGGTTGTTAAGCCTAAGTAAATGTCCCACGGCTACCAAGAGGGGGGTGAATTGGTAGTTTTAAAATTTTAAACCCTCTTAATGATAAAGTTGAACCGAAATAAAATTTTCTTTTAAAGTTTGTAGAAAAATGTTTTTCAACCACAGAGTTGTTAAAACTGAAATTTAAAATGCGGAAACGTAAAAGCAATAAAGTAAATGACACCAGATTTATAGTGGTTCGGTCTATAACCAGACCTACATCCACTCCTCAGAGGCACCCTCTGAGTATTGCACTAATACCACAAAGTGACTCTCCTTTAGCACCCACAGCAAGGCGGAGAAGCCTGTACAAAAACACTCTTTTCACCACTCCCCGGTGCGGCAGAAAACCGTCGTCCTTTTACACAATCCACAGTGCTGGCAGAGAACCGTCGTCCTTTTACACAATCCACAGTGCTGGCAGAGAATCGTCGTCCTTTCACACTCTCCTAGTGTGGGCAGAGAACCCTACGGCTGTTCACACTTTCCAAGTGTAGGCAGAGAACCTCCTTCCTTTTACACTCTCCTAGTGTAGGCAGAGAACCCACGTCTGTTCACACTCTCCAAGTGTCGGCAGTGAACCGGACCTTCTTGAATGATCTTCTCACAAGAATCTAGAAGGAAGAAAGAAAAGAGTGAAGAAATCCAATTTCACAAGTAGAGATTCTTACCTTAGCAATCCAAGTGAAGCCTTCTTGCTCCAATGGTAGGAATCCTCCTTTGAATGCTCTCTTCCACTCTCCCCTTGGCTATTCTCTCAATAGGCACGAAGATCAAATGACAAAAAGATTGGGTGGCAGTCTAATTTGGACTATTTATACAAAAGACAAGAAAAATCGCCCAAAAACTGCAAGTGTTCAATTCTGTACGCAGTGGATCGTCCCGTACGATCCTGGATCGTCCTGGACGATTTTACTTAAACGATCTGAAATGAACCAATTTGTATATGTGTACGAAATGACTTCGTACAGCTGATCGTCCTGTACGAACTAGGTTCGTCCAGTACGAACGGTTATTACAAGGTCGGTTCTAGAAACTGCTAAAAACTGTCCTAAGTCGGTTTATCGTTTGGACGAAAATATGTTCGTCTGGACGAAAATTTTCCAGAGAACCGATCATCCTGGACGATTATTTATTTCGTCTGGACGAAAATTTTCCAGAGGACCAATCGCCGGGGACGATAATTTGGTTTCGTCTGGACGAAAATTTTCCAGAGAGCTGTTCGTCCGGTACGATATTTATTTTCGTCTGGATGAAATTTTTCCAGAGGACTGGTCGCCCAGTACGATGGTAAAATTCGTCTTGACAAAATTTTACAGAGAACCCATCGTCCGGGACGATATTAAAATTCGTCCTGGACGAATAGGACTTAGAAAAATTTTCCAAAGCAAGTTCCTATTCGTTCCAAATGCTCTATAGGAGATAACTGACAGATCGTCCAGTACGATAAATATCGTCCTGTACGATCAGTATAGAATTTCAAGATCTCCTTATTTGTGTGTGTAAGATTTTATTCACTCAATTACAATCACTCCCTTTCAAAATTAATTCAGAGAAAAGACAAACTTCAAATAAACAAAATATCATATGTTGAATTTGATTTGAAGTTTTCGTAGTCTGGAGTCTGATTTTCCTGAAATGTTAGTACACACAAGAGCAAGTGCAAATCTTCTAAAATTGTTAGGAGATAACTATACATCTGAACAATAATGTTTGGAATCATCAAAACTACATAAGTTGCACAAATATAAATCATTCAAATAGCAACTATTCAAACAATCTCCCCCTTTTTGATGATGGCAAAACAATTATTATTAGTATGGTTTCAAGTTAAAACAAATCTCTTATCTCCTAAACTCCCCCTGAATTTATGAGTACATTAAAATAAGGAGGCATTAAAGAACAATTTTTTTTGTTTTTCAAAAAAAATTTTAACAGAAAACACAAATCACAAATCACAAAAAAAAAAACACAAACACAAACATAAAACATAAAAATTTCTCCCCCTTTTTGACAGCAACAAAAAGTGAAGAAGAAAAAGACAAGAAATGTAAATAATAATATGAAATTCATTGTTAAAATTTAATCTAAATTGTGATTTGACATAGGGTATGCAATTTTAAACTAAAGATATTAGGTCAATCATAGAAATTCATAAAATTTATGAAATGATATAACATTGTAAGTAAGAAGAATTTATCAAAGACATGATTCAATTTAGACATTTTGATTATTGAAAATCATTACAAGTGAGATGTAAAAAAAATTCTATATTTCAAAGTTCAATAGAATATAAATGAACAGTAGATCAACTTGAATTAAGAGATTAAACGAATTTGGAAAGAAGAGAATTACCTCATGTGGTGCTTTGCACATCTTTTCAAAGTTTTGGAGCACATTTTTGTGCATTTTTCTTTGGTTGGGCTTATTTTGTGCCTCTTTTTCACTTTGCAAATTTTTGCGAATCCCTTTTGATTTTTGTACATTTGTACAATGTTCAAGAGTAATTTGACCAATTCTTTCCAAAATCTATAATCTAAGATTTCAAATATTTCTAGGTGCATAAATATCATTTGAGTATAGAAATACAAAATAAGAAAACATCAAAATTGTAATAACAATATTAACTTTTATGTAGTCTAAATGAATAGACATGAATTTAAAAATTCTAAATACAACAAGTTATAAACAAATTATAAATTTAGAAAGTCTAGATTTTCTAATATAGATAATCTCATATTACAATCGAATTTAAGCACAATGTAGATTAAAAACAATATTAATGAAATTCATAAAGATTAGCCACATTTCAAAACAAATCTAAAACAAACAAACTTTCATTGATTAAAAAAAAAATTACATAAAAACATTGAACTTAAACAAAAACATAACAACACAAAAAAAATACAACAGACACACATAAAAAAAAACTTCTACTGTTCTGGAGGAGGAGGAGGAGGAATGCCGCCAAAGAGGTTGAAGTAGGAGGCCATCAACATTACATTGGTATTTATTTCATGAACTTCATCTCTAATATTACCAATGTCATGTTGCTGCTGCGTAAGATGAGCATCAAATTGATCAAACCTTTGATCAATGTGAGTCTCTAGTCTATCAAATCTCTCAATCAGATTCTGGTAATCTGATTGAGAAGCAGAAGCTTGCACTCCTTCTTCTTCTTCTGAAGCACTGCCATGTGCTTTTTCTTTTTCTTTTTCCTCCTTGAAGAGCAGTCTGAATGATGCATCGTTGTAGTAAACTGGCTCTTCATATTCCTCATCAGGATGCACTATATTGTACTTTTTCTCCAAAATATAAGTAATCAAGTGCCCTAAAGAAATATTCTTCTTCCTCTTCTGATCAGGATGTCCTATTTCTGAAAGCCCATAGATATGATCTAGGATGAGTTGGGCTTCATCAATAGGTTGTCTTTTCATGATTAAAAAAGTTAGACAAGAGAGGAGAGGAGTAATGTTAATCCTATCACCAGCTTTAGGAATAATTGAGGATCTAAGGATATGCTGGATGATTCGGGCATCTTGGGTCATACCGGCCACTCTAGCAACATGATTGTCAATTGCATTTTCTCTAATTACCCTATTGATTTCAAACCATTTGAAGGTGTTTTCTGATGCTAGGGTGTGGGCTCTATATCCTTCAGTTCTTAGGTTTAAAAATGCACCAAGGTCGTGCTTGGTGATCTCAACTTTTTTCTTAAAAACAAAAGAACTAATGATAGAGTGGTCAGAATTGAAACTCATGTTGGCTAGGAAGTAATGGTAGGTTTGCTTATTGTAGAGGTGGACAAGAGAAAGAATGAAATGAAATTGGGTTGAGGCGAAGAGGTGTAATACCCGAAATTTCAACTCCGTTTGGATAAGAATGCGAGACGGAGTGATTTTTGCAGATGCAAAACGAGGAAAAGATTCCTCATTTGCTTTGGAAAGGAAGTTGTCTGGGGCATTCCTGTTAGGTTTCTTCACCAAAACTTTTTGTCTTTTGCTAGAGGAAGCCATAGTTGAGTTGATGTAGAAAGGGATTGAAAAAGATGTTTGAAAGTGTGATTGTCAAGTTTGAAAGCCTTCATATTTAAAGAAAAACGATACGTTCATCCTGGACGAAAATATTCGTCCTGGACGAAAAATTATCGTTCGTCTGGACGAAGTAATTTCGTACAGACGATCCAATTCGTCCAAAATGTAACGGCTTTTCGTATTCAACACAACTTACGATGCGTCCCTTCGTACAGGCTTTTTGACTTGACCGATCGTACATACGAAAAAATTTCGTACAGACGATCGAAAAGCGTTTCGTTTTAATGACTCTTGAAAACCGTCCCCTACAATGAATCGACACATGTTCGTACAGACGAAAAAAAATTCGTCCAGACGAAGTTCGTATTAAAAACTGTCTTATCCACTCAACCGCTGCATTCAATCGTCCCGACGTTTGAGAAAAAAACATTCGTACTGGACGATCACAGATCGTACAGACGATCCAATAAAAAAAAAACTGCTCTCAAAACGGTTTAAATTCGCGCAAACTGTTTCTTAACACATCGTCCCGTACGAAAAAATTTCGTCCTGGACGATTTCCTCCAAAAAAAAATTTTTGATTTTAAATTTTTTTAATTTAACAAAATCAACAAAAACAATCAACAACACAGAAAACATAAGACAAAAATCATAAATCCAAAAACAATTCATACAAAAACACACAAAATTCACAAAATCACAAAAACAAAACACAACAAGTATCAATGTTGCAAAGACATTTTGGTTAAGCATTCAAATCAATAACACCAAGCCTTGTTCTTAAAGTACTGAAGGTATCAAAGGCTAAAGGTTTTGTAAAAATGTCTGCAAGTTGATTTTCAGTTGAAACATGTATGAGTTCAATTTCTCCTTTGGATACATGATCCCTTATGAAATGATGCCTTATATCAATGTGTTTGGTTCTAGAATGTTGAATAGGATTTTTGGAAATGCAAATTGCACTAGTATTGTCACAATAAATTGGAATAGTGCCTATAGTTAATCCTAAGTCAATCAACTGTTGTTTTAACCAAAGTACTTGTGCCACACAACTTCCTAATGCAATGTATTCTGCTTCTGCAGTAGATAGTGCCACTGAATTTTGTTTTCTACTAGACCATGAAACTAATGAATTTCCAATGAATTGACATGTTCCAGAAGTGCTTTTCCTATCCACTCTACAGCCTGCAAAGTCAGAATCTGAGTAACCAATAATTTCAAATGAAGAGCTAAACTTAGGATACCAAATTCCTAAGTTTTGAGTTCCTAGTAGATATCTTAAAATCCTTTTCACTGCTGTCAAATGTGATTCTTTTGGATCTGATTGAAATCTAGCACATAGGCAAACACTAAACATTATATCTGGTCGGCTAGCAGTCAAGTAAAGTAAAGATCCAATTATCCCTCTAAATTTCTTTTGATCAACAGATTTTCCCTTAAGGTCTTTATCCAACTGAACTGAAGAACTCATTGGTGTACTAACAGGTTTAGCATTGTCCATTTCATATTTTTTGAGGATGTCCTTAATATATTTAGTTTGACTAAGAAAAGTACCTTCCTCAAGTTGCTTAATGCTAAATCCTAGAAAGTAATTTAAATCTCCCATTAGACTCATTTCAAATTCACTACTCATTGTTTTAGAAAAATCATCACAAAGATGTTTATTTGAAGATCCAAAGATGATGTCATCCACATAAATTTGAACAATAAGTATATCCTTTCCAATTTTCCTTAAAAAGAGAGTTGTATCCACACTTCCTTTTTCAAAAGATCTTTCAAGTAGGAAGGTGCTTAACCTCTCATACCAAGCCCTAGGTGCCTGTTTCAATCCATATAATGCCTTTTTTAATTTGAAAACATGATTTGGAAATTTAGAATTTTCAAAACCTGGAGGTTGTTCTACAAAAACATCTTCTTCAATTACTCCATTTAAAAAGGCACTTTTGACATCCATTTGAAACAATTTAAAACCTTTAAAACAGGCAAAGGCTAGTAAAACCCTAATTGCTTCAAGTCTAGCTACAGGGGCGAAAGTTTCCTCAAAATCAATTCCTTCAATTTGATTATACCCCTTAGCTACTAATCTAGCCTTATTTCTAATGACTACTCCTGAGTCATTCATTTTATTTTTGAACACCCACTTGGTTCCAACAACACTTTGATCTTTTGGCCTTGTAGTTAGTTCCCAAACTTTATTTCTTACAAATTGATTCAACTCTTCTTGCATGGCCAATATCCAAAATTCATCTGAAAGTGCTTGATCAATGTTAGTGGGTTCAACAGTTGAAATAAAGGCTGAATGATTGACTTCCTTGTTTAATCCACGCCTAGTTCTAACACCCTCACTTGGTTCACCTATGATTAATTCCTTTGGGTGGTTTTTAGAAAATCTCAAATCTCTAGGCAAAGGGTCTTCTCTTTCTAAATTTTCTTCCACATTTTCTTCCAAATTTAATCTATCAATCTTTTGGGAGTTTTCTTCAATTTCTTCTTCAACAACTTTTGGCTCTTCCATATTTCCATTTTCATCAAAAACAACATGTGTGGTTTCTTCAATGACTAAAGTTCTTTTGTTGAATACTCTATAAGATTTTCCAACACTTGAATATCCAACAAAAATTCCTTCATCTGATTTTGGATCAAATTTTCCTAAGGCAGATTTTCCATTATTATGTATGAACACCTTGCAACCAAATACATGCAAATGAGACAAATTTGGTGTTCTTCCTTTTAGCAACTCATAGGGTGTTTTATTCAAATTTGATCTCACATTCACCCTATTCAGAACATAGCATGCAGTGCTAACCGCCTCAGCCCAAAAATATTAGGAAGAGAGTATTCTGCTAACATTGCTCGGGCGGCTTCTATTAATGTTCTGTTCTTTCTTTCAACTACTCCATTTTGTTGAGGAGTTCTAGGTGCAGAAAAATTGTGATCAATCCCCTTTTCTTTACAGAAATCTTCAAATCTTTTATTTTCAAATTCTCCTCCATGATCACTTTGTATAGAAATTATTTCACATCCTAGTTTTCTTTGTATCCAAGTTGAAAAAATTCTGAATTCCTCAAATGATTCACTCTTATGAAAGAGAAATTTAACCCAGGTGAATCTTGAAAAATCATCTACTATAACAAATCCATATACCTTTCCTCCTAGACTAACAGTGCTTACTGGTCCAAAAAGATCCATGTGTAGAATTTCTAAAGGTTTACTGGTCCTAAGATCTTTAATGGACTTAAAAGAGGACTTCACTTGTTTTTCTAATTGACATGCATCACACAGATGGTCCTTAGTAAAGTCTAGTTTAGGTATTCCTCTCACCAAATTCTTTAGGGTAATTTTTCTAAGATTTTTCATACTAGAATGACAAAGTCTCCTATGCCAAAGCCATGATTCATCAGAAACAGTTTTCAAACAAAAAGAAGTAGGAGATTGAATACAATTTAAATCTAGCATGTAGACATTATTCACCCTTTTTCCATTTAAAACAATTTTCCCATTTAGGCTAATTATGCAGCTAGTAGGTAAAAATTTTACATTATAGCCCTTATCACATAGCTGACTTATGCTAAGCAAATTATGTTTTAAGCCTTCAACTAATAAAACATTATCTATGAAAAAGTTTTTCAAATTTCCAATCATACCTGATCCAACCACTTTCTTTGTGGTATTATCTCCAAGTGTAACCTTGCCTCCACTCCTGGCTTCCAGCGTTATGAATTGAGCAGTATCTCCAGTCATGTGCTTAGAACATCCGCTGTCCAGGTACCATATACTCTCACGAGGTCTTGTGTGAGAGTATACCTGCAAAATTCTCAAATGTTAGACCTGGGAACCCAAACTAGTTTGGGTTCACCTTTATGAAATTTATAATCAGATGCATGTTTGATATGTCTAGGTTTATGCATCTTAGTTCTCCACACCAAATTAGGTTTCATCTTTAAAGTGCAGGTGTGAGATATATGTCCCAAAAATCCACAATTGTTACATTTAACATTAGGAAAAATATTCCTATGTTTTCTCTCATATGATTGTCTTCTAAGGGATTTCATAAATTTAGGATAATATTTAGGATTTGTAAAATCTTCAAGTTTAGGGGGGTTCCTATTATCCTCGAGAGCTCTTATAGTAAGTTTGTAAAATGAATTCATTTCCTCCAAGATTCGATTTGTATAATTGACTCTATATGTCTTGTGCTCAGATTCATCCTTAAATTTCTCAAATTCTTTTTCAAGTTCAGCATAGGATGATTTTAAATTCTCAAAATTTTTATTCAAGTCATCATATTCATCAAGTAGTTTCATGTGGTTGCTATCAATTAAAGCATGATCTTTCCTAAGGATTTCGTGTTCCTTATTAAGCTCTTCCAATTCTAAAACTAAACTAGCATGCATCTTTTTCGTTTTCCTATATGCATCATGCATGTGTTCAGAAACTTCAAACAATTCATTATAAGTTAAATCACATACCTCTTCTTGATCTGATTGTTCAGCTTTATCTGCCATCAAGCAAAGGTTGGTGACTTCTTCTTCTTTTTCAGTCTCAGATGAGTCTGAAGCTGAGTCCGCCCAAAAAGCCTTTTGAAACTTCTTCTTGCCCTTCTTTACCATTGGTTTCTCCTCTACCTTCTCCTTGCTAGGAGCGGCTTTGAGTTTTGGACAATCAGTCTTTATATGACCTGGTTTCCTGCATTCATAACAAATCACTTCATTAGAAACCTTGCCATTTCTGTTATACTTACCTCTATTCCATTGCTGGCGTCTCTTCTGCTTCCTCTTTAAAAAGCTTTTGAATTGTCTAGTCATCAGTGCTATATCATCTTCATCCTCAGGTTGTGAGTGTTCACTTTCTGACTCTTCCACATTTAGTGCAATATTCTTGTCCTTTCTTGGTTCACCTGCATCAATCTTTCTTTGACTTACTCCTTGCTCGTAAGCAATGAGTGAACCAAGAAGATTGTCAATAGAATAAATGTTCAGATCTTTTGACTCTGTAATTGCAGTAATTTTAGCATCGTATGCAGTAGGTAAACAACGAAGAATCTTATTAACCATTTCAGCATTAGTTAATTCCCTACCAAGTGCATGCAAAGAGGTGACAATTTGAGTGAATCTTGTGTACATGTCAGATATAGATTCATTAGGTTTCATGCGAAATAATTCGTAGTCATGTAACAAGATATTGAGTCTTGATTGCTTAACCTCATTTGTTCCTTCATAAGTAATACAAAGTCTATCCCATATGTCTTTTCCGCTTTTACAAGTAGAAACTCGCATGTAGTCTTCAGATTTTAAAGCACAAAAGAAACTATTTAAACATTTCGCATTTAATTGTGCTAAGTCACGTTCTTCTATA
Source organism: Dendrobium huoshanense (assembly GCA_016618105.1). NCBI lineage: Eukaryota > Viridiplantae > Streptophyta > Magnoliopsida > Asparagales > Orchidaceae > Dendrobium > Dendrobium huoshanense. The sequence goes on along the minus strand of CM028345.1, from coordinate 13,142,813 downwards.
GTCCAATCTGCATAGGGTGTATCTACCCTAATTCCATCAACTAATCTAGTTGGTTTTGTGTAACCTTCCTGGACTAACATCCACATGCGATAATCAAGTGACTGTAAGAAAGTAGACATGCGTGTTTTCCAAAAATCAAAAGGAATATTGTCAAACAGTGGAGGTCTAGTGATAGAGTAACCCTCAGGTGTGTTTCGGTTTCCAAATGTAGCCATCTACGTTAATCAAAAAGTAGTTCAAACTTATGATTTTGAAACAAAGCTCTGATACCACTTGTTGAGTCTAGTAATTAGGTTGTTAAGCCTAAGTAAATGTCCCACGGCTACCAAGAGGGGGGTGAATTGGTAGTTTTAAAATTTTAAACCCTCTTAATGATAAAGTTGAACCGAAATAAAATTTTCTTTTAAAGTTTGTAGAAAAATGTTTTTCAACCACAGAGTTGTTAAAACTGAAATTTAAAATGCGGAAACGTAAAAGCAATAAAGTAAATGACACCAGATTTATAGTGGTTCGGTCTATAACCAGACCTACATCCACTCCTCAGAGGCACCCTCTGAGTATTGCACTAATACCACAAAGTGACTCTCCTTTAGCACCCACAGCAAGGCGGAGAAGCCTGTACAAAAACACTCTTTTCACCACTCCCCGGTGCGGCAGAAAACCGTCGTCCTTTTACACAATCCACAGTGCTGGCAGAGAACCGTCGTCCTTTTACACAATCCACAGTGCTGGCAGAGAACCGTCGTCCTTTCACACTCTCCTAGTGTGGGCAGAGAACCCTACGGCTGTTCACACTTCTCCAAGTGTAGGCAGAGAACCTCCTTCCTTTTACACTCTCCTAGTGTAGGCAGAGAACCCACGTCTGTTCACACTCTCCAAGTGTCGGCAGTGAACCGGACCTTCTTGAATGATCTTCTCACAAGAATCTAGAAGGAAGAAAGAAAAGAGTGAAGAAATCCAATTTCACAAGTAGAGATTCTTACCTTAGCAATCCAAGTGAAGCCTTCTTGCTCCAATGGTAGGAATCCTCCTTTGAATGCTCTCTTCCACTCTCCCCTTGGCTATTCTCTCAATAGGCACGAAGATCAAATGACAAAAAGATTGGGTGGCAGTCTAATTTGGACTATTTATACAAAAGACAAGAAAAACCGCCCAAAAACTGCAACTGTTCAATTCTGTACGCAGTGGATCGTCCGTACGATCCTGGATCGTCCTGGACGATTTTACTTAAACGATCTGAAACGACCCAATTTGTATATGTGTACGAAATGACTTCGTACAGCTGATCGTCCTGTACGAACTAGGTTCGTCCAGTACGAACGGTTATTACAAGGTCGGTTCTAGAAACTGCTGAAAACTGTCCTAAGTCGGTTTATCGTTTGGACGAAAATATGTTCGTCTGGACGAAAATTTTCCAGAGAACCGATCGTCCTGGACGATTATTTATTTCGTCTGGACGAAAATTTTCCAGAGGACCAATCGCCGGGGACGATAATTTGGTTTCGTCTGGACGAAAATTTTCCAGAGAGCTGTTCGTCCGGTACGATATTTTTTTTCGTCTGGACGAAATTTTTCCAGAGGACTGGTCGCCCAGTACGATGGTAAAATTCGTCTTGACGAAATTTTACAGAGAACCCATCGTCCGGGACGATATTAAAATTCGTCCTGGACGAATAGGACTTAGAAAAATTTTCCAAAGCAAGTTCCTATTCGTTCCAAATGCTCTATAGGAGATAACTGACAGATCGTCCAGTACGATAAATATCGTCATGTACGATCAGTATAGAATTTCAAGATCTCCTTATTTGTGTGTGTAAGATTTTATTCACTCAATTACAATCACTCCCTTTCAAAATTAATTCAGAGAAAAGACAAACTTCAAATAAAAAAATATCATATGTTGAATTTGATTTGAAGTTTTCGTAGTCTGGAGTCTGATTTTCCTGAAATGTTAGTACACACAAGAGCAAGTGCAAATCTTCTAAAATTGTTAGGAGATAACTATACATCTGAACAATAATGTTTGGAATCATCAAAACTACATAAGTTGCACAAATATAAATCATTCAAATAGCAACTATTCAAACAGGGGACAAGCTGGGGAGTCTTTTCAAGATTAGAGGATATGAATTCAAGACTTAGGGAAGCTTCAACCATAGCACATGAAAGGGGGGGGGACTAGAGTTGGTTTGTCATTCATTCTAACAAACAATAGACACTAGCTGGGTCAAGGGGAGTTGAAAGGATATTTAATGTTAGGTGAACTCAATAAGGAGCTAAATTTGGTAGGATGTAGCCTAATTCAACAGCATGGCTCGATTCGATCCAAACATAAATGGTTTGGGTTAGTTTTGGTGCAATCTGGGTCCAACCATGTACTAGGTTTTGTTGAGAAGATGTATTAAGTCAAGTAGCATCCATTGTAGGTGATAGTTAGATTTAAATTTATCTTTGGTGGGAAATAGCTCAATTCAAAGTTGTTTTTGTTGCAATCCATGACCCCTAGTCTGCGATTTTGATGATGACAAATAATATCATCTAATTTAATATTCATTAAATATCTTTCATTTCTATTATTGTTTGTGAGTACTAACATTTCAGGGAGATCACAAGTTACTCAGGACAACAAGAAGACTCGTTTGAGTAGAATAGGAGTGTGAGCCTGTAACATTATAATTTCTTCATTTATTTTATTTTCTCTTTTCTTGGGTTTGGCCACAAATTGCATGTAAATTTGAGCAACCATGCACACAAACAGGGGGAGAGGATTTCTAAATTGTAGATTTTTTCTTCTTCTTTATTGATCATACTGTACGAGTTTATATTGTATTATACGATCTAATATTGCTGAAACATATTTTTGTGAATAATTCATATTGTACGATTATGATCATACTGTACGATGTGTTACCAATCCAAAACCCTAGCCATTAGATTAGTTTAAGTAAGTTTATTAGTTGTTCGTACCGTACAAATATATTCATACTGTATGATTTATTTTGAATACTTACTTAAATTAACCCGTGTTTAGTGGAATAAATCAAGGATTAATTTCTTATTTTTCATAGTACTGTACGAACCCGTTCAGATTATATAATGAACCGAGGCTATTTTTGATCATCATGGAGTTTGTCCTATATGATCCTTTGATTTTGCCTAATTGTACTATACGAAGTAGATCGTACCCTATGATGTAAAGAGATGAGTTTTTGATCATCCCAAACTTTGTCCTGGATGATACCTTGATTTTGACTAATCATATTGTACGAAGTAGGTCGTACCCTACGATGTATAGAGATAAATTTTGATCATCCCGACTATCATCCTGTACGAACATAAGAGTTTTCCCTATCATACTGTATGAACGTATTCAAAAGTTTTGTCCTGTTCATAAAACTTTGTACTAGGATGTAGCTCATTTGTACTAATCAAAATGTATGATATAGAATTGTACTGTACGATAGTAACAGCTATATTGAAAAAATTTTAGGGTTTTTGGAGCCCATTTTAAGTATCAAAAAGTTATGTTTTTCATGTGTGATTGAGAGAGGGGAATGTGAGTAGACAGGGTTTCCTTGGTTGAGAGCCCTTGAGGAGATTTTAGGATTTATTAGAGGAAGGAGAAGGTGGGCTTGGTGATGGAGAACGAGTCTAAGGGAGATCACACGGTTGCTCCTAGCTTGCTGCACTTTGCTCCTCCTATAGCCCGAGAAGATCTTATGGGAGGCTTTCTTAGCGGGAGACTCTTCTACATCTGTGTCCTCTAAGGTACTCTTCCTTCTCCAGGAGGAAGAAAAAGGAGAAGTTACGCTACGGTCACCAGGAAGGTGAGAAAAGCGCTTGACACTCTGCCATGCTGGGATAGTGAAAGTGAGTCTTGTAAGGGCTTCTCTGCCTTGCCAAGGGGGCAAAAGGAGAACAAAAGTTTTCTAGTGAAATTCCTCAAAGTGGAGGACTTCGGAGAGTGGACGTAGGTCAAGTGACCGAACCATTATAGAAACTTTGGTCTTCTTTTTCCTTTACCGCTTTTATTTTTGCTTGCACTTTATTTTCATTATAACTACTTGGTGAAAAATGTTGTGGAATTAGTTGTTTCAAATTATGCTAAAGTACTTGCTCTAGCACTAGTTAAATTTTTCTGTTAAAAAAATTTAAAAAAAATATTATAACTCCTGTTTAGGATTTTTATTGCAACATATTTTTCGCAATTCACCCCCCCCCCCCCCCCCCCCCCCCAAGACTTGGAACATCTATCAATTTTAATTGGTATCAGAGCTATTATATTTTTTACCATATTAGCTAGCTTAAGTCTTGACACAAGTCAGCCCTAGGGTTGGGTTGAATAAGGTAGGTGTGTTGGAGCTATGGCCACATAATAAAGGATGTCGTTTAGCTTGGTGAAGCTTAGGTTGAGAAATGGTAGAACCCGTATTTTTTTTTTTTTTTTTTTTTTTTGACAACTTTGGTTTAGCCTAGTTCTCAACCTAAGCTAACATAAGGTTTGGGTTAACTAGGGAGGGGCATTGGGTTATGGGAGATCTATTGAAACTATTAATTTTATTTAATTTGGGTAGGGAGAGATTTTGCTAAAAGGATACCACTATTTGGGCACTTGGGTCACGTCAATTGGCTAACCAAAGTGAGCCCAAGGATCGAACCTCTAAGAGAAATCTCATAGAGACCTAAGGAGCCATCCCATTGAATGGGTTTGAAAAAGTCTTGGTTAAGAGGTTTGAAAGGGATAGAGGTGTATGTGTGGTTAGTCAAACTTAGTTTACATTGTCAACCAAGTTAGCATAGGGTCAAGGGTTGGGTCCATTAAATTTAGATTAACTATTTAAGTCTATTGAGAATGTTCCCAAGTGATAAGGTGGTCAATTGGGTTGAAAAGCAAGTTTAAGGGATTAAACAATTTTTTGGTCAACTATAGTTAACTTGGTTAACTAGGTCAAACTTAAAAAGTTCGTATAAGTTGTTAGACCAACATAATTATCCCGTGGCTAACCAAGAGAGGGGGGGGGGGGGGGCGGCGTGAATTGGTTATTTTAAAGAATCTCCCATAAATAAAACCCTATTTAATAATTTTCACAATTTATTTTTACTTTTAAAAAAAGTTTTTCAACCACAACAACAAAATGCTGAAAGTAAAATGTGGAATTATAAAAAGAACACTATAACTTATAGTGGTTCAGTCCAAAAATAACTACGTCCACTCCCTAAAGACTCACTCTTCAGATATTGCACTATTACCAAAGAGACTCTTCTTTTCCCCCATAGGAAAATGGAGAAGTCATTATAATTTTCCTCTCTTCCACCAATCCCTGATGCGATAGAGTACCATCATCCTTTCACACCCTCCAACTATCGGTAAAGTACCATCATCCTTTCACACTCTCCAAGTGTCGGTAGAGTATCATCATCCTTTCATATCCTCCAAGTGTCGGTAGAGTATCATCATCCTTTCACACCCTCCAAGTGTTGGTAGAATACCAGATATTCTATAAAGCAACTAGAAAGAAAAAGGAAGAGAAGTGACAAAAAAATAAAAGAGATTCTCAACATTGAGTAATCTTGTGAATCTTTCACACTCCACATGCAAGAACTCTCTCTCTCTCTCTCTCTCTCTCTCTCTCTCAAACACTCTCCTAAATTACACTTCCACTTGCTCTCTAAAAAATCATGAAGACCAGATTCATCCAAGTCAATTTATATGGACCTTTTGTATGAAAGTCATGAAAAACCATTTAGAAAATAAAAAATTTCAACTTTGAGCATCCACTATCATATCGTATGATCGACATTTATCTGGAAGAATAGTTCAAAATTAGCTCGTACGATTGTGTACGAAGTATTTTTTGTATAAGCATATTATAAAGTATGATATGTATATCATATGGTATGAATAGTTATAAAAAATTTATTATTCGACTGTATGAAAATGTTCCGCACAATTTCATACTCTGGACGTTGTTTATACAAACTCCAGATCGTCCTAGATGAATAGTTCAAAAATTTTTCATGTAGGTATGGATGAAAATGTTCCCCACTTTTTTGTACTCTCAACATCTTCTATATGAACTCCAGATATTCCCGGATGAACAGTCCAAAAAATGTTCTGTTTGTATGGACGAAAATGTTCCCCACATTTTTGTATTAAGGATGTCGTCTATATGAAGCCAACTTCATATAGTACGAACAATACTTAGAAAAAAATTTTGGTCCATGCTTTGATTAACTGCTTGCTGGAGGAAATAACTAAATAGATTATCCTGTATGAATTTAAATCATACAGTATGATTAGTTTTAACACTCCCCTAGTGAGTATATCTACAGTTATATAATTATAATCATACTCTCTCAGACTCAAAAAATGTAGAAATATAGACTCCAATTACAGTAAACCTTAAATAAATCTAACATGAAGTCTTCAACAATCTAGAGTATGATTTCCCTGAAATATTAGTACACATAAATAACAAAAGCAATATATCCAATATACGTTAAGAGAAACAGTAATCAAAATAATAATATTTAGAATATAAAAAATACACATGATATGAAAATATAGTTATGAAAACTAAGTTGCAACAATCAACCCTTTTTTGATGATGGCAAAATAATTATTATTTGAGTTAAATTTTAAAACAAAAATTTCTCCTTAGCTCCAGCTAAATGAATGACCAATTAAAATAAACCGATTCCCATAAAGAACAAAATCTTAAACCCAAAAAAAAGGACACAAAATCAAAACAAATTTGAAAAAAAATACAAACACATAAAAAATCACACAACACACACAAATCATACCAACACAAATAAAATGTACCACAAATCACACATAACATATATTAAGAGAGTTGCTATTTGGATATGTTACATTCATGCAACTTGTATAATTTTGATGATTTCAATTATTATTGTTTTATGTACAGTTATCTCCTAACATTTTTTTTTGTTGAAATATTTTTGCTCTTGTGTGTACTAACATTTCAGGAAAATAAAACTCCAAACTATTTGCAAATTGGAGCTCTAAATTGTTCTTTGAATTGAGAGGGAGTGATTGTAATTGAGTGAATAAAAACACACACACACACACTTTAGGAGATCTTATAAAATTTGTACTGATCATACAGGACGAACCTAGTTCTTACAGGACGATCAGGTCAGTTTTCTCCCCGTAAGAGCAATAGAACAAACAAGAGTTGGAGGAAATTTTTCTAAGTCCTGATCATCCAGGATGAATTTATTTTCATCCCAGGACGATTTCTTCTCTATAAAAATTTCATCCTGACAAAATTCAAATCATCCCAGGACGAATTCCGCTCTGTAATAATTTAGTCCAAACGAAATCCAAATCGTCTGAGGATGAATTCTTCTCTATTAAAATTTCGTTCAGAAGAAGTTCATTATCGTGCAAGTATAAGTTTCTCTATCTAAAACTTTCGTCCGGATAAAGTCCTGTTCATCCCAGGATGATGTGAACCGACTTACAAAAATTGGTTACGTCCATGTAGTTATTTTGGAACCGACCTATGGTATAACGGATCATACCGGACGAACTTAGTTTGTACGGGACGATGATCGTGTTCAAACGTCCCGTATGAACATAGTTCGTACCAATATACATAAGGATCATTTCTGACACTTTAAGTAAAATCATCTCGGACGATCCACGATCGTACGGGATGATTCATTTCGTGTTGACTTGAAAAATTTGCAGTTTTGGATGGTTTTTCTTGTCTCTCCTATATATAGTCCAATTTAGACTGCCACCCAATCTTTTTTCCATTTGATCATCGTTCCTATTGAAATAAGAGTCAAGGAGAGAGTATGAGAGAGCATTCAAAGGAGGATTCCTACTTTTAGAGCATGAAGGCTTCGCTTTATGTTTAAAGGTAAGAATCTCTACTTTTGATTTGGCATTACTTCACTCTTTTCTTTCTTCCTTCTAGAATTCTTTTGAGAAGATGTGTCAAGGAGATCCGGTTATCTGCCGACACTTGGAGAGTGTGAACATCTGTGGGTTCTCTGCCCACACTTGGAGAGTGTGAAAGGACAAATGATTCTCTGCCCACACTAGGAGAGTGTGAAAGGACGAAGGGTTCTCTGCCCACACTAGGAGAGTGTGAAAGGATGAAGGGTTCTCTGCCCACACTAGGAGAGTGTGAAATGAAAGACGATTCTCTGCCAACACTGGGGATAAGTGTAAAAGGATGACGGTTCTCTACCGCACCAGGTAGTGGTGAAAAGAGTGTTTATAAAGGCTTCTCCGCCTTACTGTGGGTGCAAAACAAGAGACATTATTAGTATTAGTGCAATACTCGGAGGGTGCCTCCGTAGAGTGGATGTAGGTCTGGTTTAGACTGAACCACTATAAATCTTGTGTCATTTATTTTTACTGCTTTTTATTTTCCGTGTTTTATTTTTATTCCAAAAATCGTGGTTGTAAAACTGAATCTAAAAATTCATTAATGTTTATTTTAAGTTAAACATACTCAAGAGGGATAATTTTTTTAAAAAATAAAAAATATGAATTCACCCCCCTCTTGGATATCCTAGGGACATAAGCTTAGGTTTAACAACCTAATTCATAGTAAACGAATCTCAACAAGTGGTATCAGAGCCTTGTTTCAAAATCATAAGTTTAAACTACTTTTTGATTAACGTAAATGGGTATATTTGGGAACCAAAACACACCTGAGGGTTACTCTATTACTAGACCTCCACTGTTTGATAATATACCTTTTGATTTTTGGAAAACATGTATGTCTACTTTCATACAGTCACTTGATTATCGTTTGTGGATCTTAGTCCAAGAAGGATATACAAAACCAACTAGATTAGTTGATGGAGTTAGAGTTGAAACATCTTTTACAGACTGGACAGTAGAAGAACGTGACTTAGCATAACTAAATGCCAAATGCTTGAATAGTTTCTTTTGTGCTTTAAAATCGAAAGACTACAAGCGAGTTTCCACTTATAAAAGTGGAAAGGACATATGAGATAGACTTTGTATAACATATAAGGGGACTAATGAGGTTAAATAATCTAGACATAATATATTGTTGCATGATTATGAATTTTTTGCATGAAACCTAATGAATCCATTTCTAACATGTACACAAGATTCACACAAATAGTCACCTCATTGCATGGTCTCGGTAGGGAACTAATGAATGCTGAAATGGTTAATAAGATTCTTCGTTGTTTACCTACTGCTTATGATGCTAAAATTACTGTAATTATAGAGTTTAAAGATTTAAACATTTATTCTATTGACAATCTTCTTGGTTCATTTTTTGCTTACGAGCAAGGAGTTAGCTAAAGAAAGATTGATGCAAGTGAACCATGAAGGAAGAAGAACATAGCTCTGAATGTGGAAGAGTTTGAGAGTGAACACTCACAACCTAAGGATGAAGAAGACATCGCATTGATGACTAGACAATTCAGAAGCTTTATGAAGAGGAAGCAGAAGAAACACCAGTAATGGAAAAGAGGTAAATTCAATAGAAAAAACAAGGTTTCAAATGATGTTATTTGATATGAGTGTAGGAAACCTGGACATATAAGGATAGATTGCCCTAAACTCAAAGCCAATCCTAGCAAGGAGAAGGTAGAGGAGAAACCTACTATAAAGAAGGGCAGAAAGAAGTTTCAAAAAGCTTTCTGGGTGGACTCAACTTCAGATTCATCAGAGATTAAAAAAGAAGAGGAAGTCACTAATTTGTACTTAATGGCTGACAGTCTTGATAACTCAGATCAAGAAGAGGTATGTGACTTAACTTATGATGAATTATTTGAAGTTTCTGAACACATGCATGATGCACATAAAAAAATGAAGAAAATGCATGCTAGTCTAAGTCTAGAATTTGAAGAACTTAAAAAGGAACATGAAATACTTAGGATAGATCATGCTTTGATTGATAACAACTATATGAAATTACTTAATGAGTTTGATATCTTGAATAAAAATCATGAGAATTTAAAATCATCCTATGCATAACTCGAGAAAGATTTTAAGAATTCTAAGGATGAATTTGAAAGCAAACTTTATAGAACCAATTATTCAAAATGAATTTTGGAAGATATGAATTCATTTTACAAATTAACAATAAAGCTCTCGAGGATTTTACTAATCCTATTATGTATCTTAAATTTATGCTATCCCTGAAAAGACAGATGAATGTTAGAAGACTTAGGAATCCATTTCCTAAAGTAAAATGTAATAATTATAGATTGTTTGGACATATAGCTCACACCTGTACTTTGAAGATAAAAACTAATTTGGTGTGAAAACCTAAGATGCATAAACCTAGAAATGCATGCATCTGATTATAAATTGCTAAAAGGCGAACCCAAACTTGTTTGGGTTCCTAGGTCTAACATTTCATAATTTTATAGGGACGCTCTCACACAAGACCTCATGAGAGCATATTGTACCTGGACAGTGGATGTTCAAAGCACATGACTAGAGATACTGCTCAAGTCATAATGCTGGAATCCAGGAGATGAGGCAAGGTTACACTTGGAGATAACACCACAAGGAAAGTGGTTGGGAGAGGTATGATTGGAAATTTAAATAATTGTTTCATAGACAATGTATTATTGGTTGAACGTTTAAAACATAATTTGTTAAGTATAAGTCAGCTATGCGATAAAGGTTACTGTGTAATTTTTTTTCCTACTAGCTGCATATTAAGCCTACATGGTAAAGATGTTTTTAATGGAAAAAGGTAAATAATGTTTATATACTAGATTTAAATTTCATTCAAACTCCTACTATTTTTTGTTTAAAATATGTATCTGATGAGTCATGGCTTTGGCATAGGAGACTTTGTCATTCTAGCATAAAAAACCTTATGAGGATTACCCAAAAGAACTTAGTGAGAGGTATACCAAAACTAGACTTTACTAAGGACCACCTTTGTGATGTATGTCAATTAGGAAAACAGATGAAGTCCTCTTTTCAATTCAATAAGGATCTTAGAACAAATAAACTATTAGAGATTTTGCATATGGATCTTTTTGGACCAGTTGGAACTGTGAGTCTAGGAGGGAAGGAATATGATTTTGTAATTGTGGATGATTTTTCAAGATTTACATGGGTTAGATTTCTTTTTCGTAAGAGTGAATCATTTGAGGAATTTAGAAATTTTTCGACTTGGATTCAAAGAAAACTAGGTTGTGAAATTATATCAACTCAAAGTGATCATGGAGTAGAATTTGAAAATGAAAAGTTTGAGGATTTTTGTAAGGAGAAAGGAATTGATCATAATTTTTTAGCACCTAGAACCCCTCAGTAGAATGGGTAGTCAAAAGGAAAAACAGAACATTAGTAGAAGCCGCCCGAGCCATGTTGGCAGAATACTCACTTCATAAATATTTTTGGGCTGAGGCGGTTAGCACTGCATGCTATGTTCTGAATAGGGTGAATGTAATATCTTGTTTAAATAAAACACCCTATGAGTTGCTAAAAGGAAGAACACCTAATTTGTCTCATTTGCATGTTTTTGGTTGCAAGGTGTTTATTCATAATAACGGAAAATCTGCCTTAAAAAAATTGGATCCAAAATCAGATGAGGGAATTTTTGTTGGGTACTCAAGTGTTGGAAAATCTTTTAGAGTATTCAATAAAAAAACTTTGAGAATAGAGGAGACCACACATGTTGTATTTGATGAATCAGGAAATTTAGAAGAGCTAAATATTGTAGATGATGAGATTGAGGATAACTCCTAAAAAATTGTAATAATAAATTTGGAAGAATATGTAGAAAAAAATTTGGAGATAGAAAACACTTTGCCTAGAGATTTGAGATTTTTTAAAAACCACCCAAGGGAATTAATCATAGGTGAATCAAGTGAGGGTGTAAGGACTAAGCGTGGATTAAATAAGGAAGTCAATCATTCAGCCTTCATTTCAACTATAGAACCCACTAATATTGATCAAGTACTTTCTGATGAATTTTGGATATTGGCCATGCAAGAAGAGTTGAATCAATTTGTAAGAAATAAAGTTTGGGAATTAACTACAAGGCCAAAAGATCAATGTGTAGTTGGAACTAAGTGGGTATTCAAAAACAAAATGAATGACTCTGGAGTAGTCATTAGAAATAAGGCTAGATTAGTTGTAAAGGATATAATCAAATTGAAGGGATTGATTTTGAGGAAACTTTTGCCCTTGTAGCTAGACTTGAGGCAATTTGGGTTTTGCTAGCCTTTGACTGTTTTAGAGGATTTAAATTGTATCAAATGGATGTCAAAAGTGCCTTTTTAAATGGGATAATTCAAGAGGATGTGTTTTTAGAACAACCTCCAGTCTTTGAAAATTCAAAATACCCAAATCATGTTTTCAAGTTGAAAAAGGTATTATATGGATTGAAACAGGCACCTAGGGCTTGGTATGAGAGGTTGAGCACCTTCTTACTTGAAAGATCATTTGAAAAAGGAAGTGTGGATATAACTCTTTTTTTGAAGAAATATGGAAAAGATATACTCATTGTTTAAATTTATGTGCATGATTTTATTTTTGGATCTTCAAATAAAATTCTATGTGATAATTTTTCTAAAAAAATGAGTAGTGAATTTGAGATGAGTCTAATGGGAGATTTAAGTTACTTTCTAGGTTTTAGCATTAAACAAATTGAGGAAGTAAAATTTCTAAGTCAATTAAAGTATGTTAAGAACATCCTCAAAAAGTATGAAATGAACAATGTTAAACCTATAAGTACACCAATGAGTTCCTCAGTTCAGTTGGATAAGGACCCTAAGAAAAAATCTATTGAGCAAAAGAAATTTAGAGGAATAATTGGATCTTTACTTTACTGAACTGCTAGCCAACCTGATATCATATTTAATCTTTGATTATGTGCTAGATTTCAATCATATCCAAAAGAATCACATTTGACAGCAGTGAAAAGGATTTTAAGATATATGTTAGGAACTCAGAACGTAGGAAGTTGGTATCCTAAGTTTAGCTCTTCATTTAAAATAATTAGTTATTCAGATTCTGACTTTACAGGATGTAGGGTGGATAGGAAAAGCACTTCTGGAACATGTCAATTCATTAGAAATTCTTTAGTCCTTGGTCCAGTATAAAACAAAATTTAGTAGCCCTATCTACTGTAGAAGCTGAATGCATTGTATTAGGATGTTGTGTGGCACAAGTACTTTGGTTGAAATAACATTTGATTGATTTAGGATTATCTGTAGGCACTATTCCAATTTATTGTGATAACACTAGTGCTATTTGCATTTCTAAAAATCCTATTCAACATTCAAGAACTAAACACAGACATAAGGCATCATTTCATAAGGGATCATGTATCCAAGGGACAAATTGAACTCATTCATGTTACAACTGAAAATCAACTTACAAACATTTTTATAAAACCTTTAGCCTTTGATATTTTCAGTACATTAAGAACAATGCTTGGTGTGATTGATCTAAATGCTTAAATAAAAATGTTCTTGCAACATTGATGTTTGTTTATTAATTAAATGTTTTTTATGTGTTTTGTAATTTTGTTTGTGTGATTTTTTCCTTTTAGAGTCTGTGATTCTTTATTGTTTTTGGCATATATTTTGTTTTGTTTTTGAATTGTAGTTTTTGTTTGAGTGTAAAAAATTTTTTTAAGTCATCATCGTTCGTGACGAAATCATTTCGTATGGGATGATTTATGTAGTATGAAAAACTGTGGGATTTTGAACCGTTTTAAGTGCAATTTTAATGTACTTTGGCTGTACGATCATCACGATCGTCCTGGATGAAATATTTTTCAAATTATGAGATGAATGATTGGAGCAGTTGAATGGATAAGACAGTTTTTTATATGAACTTTGTCTGTACGAACATTTGGTTCGTCTAGACGAACACATGTCAGTTCGATGTAGGGGACGGTTTCAACTGTCATTAAAACGATATAAGTTATGATCGTCCTGGGAAGAACACGTGTTCGTCTGTATGATCAGACTGTTCAAAATTTTGTATGAAAGGATGCAACGTAAGTTGTGTTGCTTATGAAAAAGTATTTCATTTTGACGCATTGAATTGTCTGTACAAAAATATTTCGTACGAGATGAATTTTTTATTCGTCCAGGATAAACTTTTTTTTCGTCCAGTACGAACATGCAATTTTTCAATAAATTGGCAGGCTTTTGAACTTAACTATCACACTCTAAACATCACTTTTAATCTCTTTCTTTCTTTAGATCAGTGCTTTTCAGATGGCTAGTTCCAGTTCAAGTAAGAGGCAGAAGGTCATAACAAAGAAATCACATAGAAATCCTTCAGAAAACTTTCTGTCTAAGGAAAATGAGGAATCTTTTCCTCGATTTGCCTCTGCCAAAATCACACCCTCTAGGATCCTACTTCAAGAAAATCTTACTTTCCAGGTAATGAACCTGTTCGCCTCGACCCAATTTGGTTTCATTCTTACTCTGGTCCACCCTTACAACAAAGAGACTTTTCACTATTTCCTGGCCAATATGTCCTTTGGCCCTCATCAGTATGTAGTCCACTCCTTTATCTTTAAAAAAAGAGTAGAATTTACTAACCATGACTTAGGAGCATTTCTAAACTTAAGACTGAAGGGGAAAGAGCAAATTATCTGATCACTATCGATGACTATTCGTGGTCTGAAATCAATCAAGTGATTAGAGGGAATAATGTGAATGAACATATGGCTAGAGTATCTGGTCTTGTGAAAACTGCATGAATCATACAGCATGTCTTTATAACTTCTATTATCCCTAAGGCTGGTGATAGAGTCAACATAACTCCACTTCTTTCTATGGTTACTTTTATGATCATGACTAAAAAAATCTATAGATGAAGCCCAGTTAATTCTCGACTATCTTTTTGGTCTTTCTGAAATAGGTCATGATGATCAGAAAAGAAAAAGGAATATTGCTTTAGGACATCTAGTTGCCTATATTCTAGAGAAGAAGTATGGTTTGACTCATCCTGATCAAGAGTTTAAAGATTTGCTCTATTACAATGATGCATCATTTAGAGCAATCTTCAAAAATGATGGCACAATTAAGGCACATGTCATCAGTGACACCGAGGAGGAACCTGAAGCCGAACCAGCACCGACCAATGATATAAATTATCAAAATTTGGTTCAAAGATTTGATCAGCTAGCGACTCTTTTTGATCAACATTTTGATCAATTTGAAAATTGCTACAATCAGGATATGGGCTTCATAAGAGAGAAAATGAATGATTTGAACAGTAACATGCTTATGGTAAGCAGTTACTTTACCTTCTTCAATGCTCAACCTCCTCCTCCTCCAGATCAGGGTCCCTTAGAGTGCATGTTGCAGTTGTTGTTTTGTTGTATCTCTTTGGATGGATTTTATATTATTTTGATGTATTTTCTATTTTTTTCTCTAGATGGTGTGTCTTGATATAGATTGCAGTGACTGTAATATCTTTTTGATATTAATATAAGTAAACATGTCTTGTCTTTATCTTGTTTCTGAAATGTGTGTTTAACTTTGAAAATCTTTGGATTTTATTTTCTTATTAGTACTATAATTCTTAAAATGCAAATTAAAAATCAGACTCATTAGAAAATCTAATTTTTTCTAAATTTAAGTTTAGCTTATAATTTGATAATAATTAAGATTGTCAAATTTCATGTCTCTTGTTTAGACTACATTAATTTATTATTGTAATTGTGATGTTTTTCTTATTTTGTATTTCACTCTTCAATTAATATTTATGCACTTATATTAATTTGAAAACTTTGATTAATGACTTTGGAAAGAAT
Source organism: Dendrobium huoshanense (assembly GCA_016618105.1). Taxonomy (NCBI): domain Eukaryota; kingdom Viridiplantae; phylum Streptophyta; class Magnoliopsida; order Asparagales; family Orchidaceae; genus Dendrobium; species Dendrobium huoshanense. The sequence goes on along the minus strand of CM028345.1, from coordinate 13,127,040 downwards.
ACAATTACTCTTGACAAATGTACAAATGTACGAAAATCAAAAGGAATGCGCAATGATTCGCAATGTGAAAAAGAGGCAGAAAATAAGCTCAATAAATGCAAATATGCATGAAGGTGTGTCACAAATTTGAAAAAGATCTGCAAAGCACCACTTGTGGTAGTTATTTCTTTCCAGACTCTTTTAATCTTCTCATTCAAATTGATCTTGTGATCATTTATGTATATTGAATTTTAAAATATACAATTTTTCTTTTCATCCTCTTTGCAATGATGTCTCTATCTAAATGTCTAAATTGAATCATGTTGTTTGATAAATTTTTTTTATTATCTAAGTTATATCTCTTCTTGAATTCTATGAATTATTATGATTTCTCTAATGTACTAATTTTATTTGCATAACTTTATTACAATCACTTTTAAGAATGAGTTATCAAATGGTTTTCATATGTCTGCTTGCATTTCAAGGCTTCTCGTCCTTACTGTGGGTGCAAAAGAAGAGACACTATTGGTATTAGTGCAATACTCGGAGGGTGCCTCCGGGGAGTGGATGCAGGTCTGGTTTAGACCGAACCACTATAAATCTTGTGTCTTTTATTTTTTCTGCTTTTTATTTTCCGCATTTTATTTTTAATCCAAAAATTGTGGTTGAAAAAATGTTTCTAAAAATTCATTAAAGTTTATTTTTGGTTCAACATACTCTAGAGGTATAATTTTTTTAAAAAATAAAAAATACCAATTCACCCCCCCCCCCCCCCCCCCCCCCACTTGGATAGCCTTGGGTCAAAAAGCTCAGGTTTAGCAACCTAATTCATAGTGAACGGATCTCAACAACATAGCAGACATAAACACACATAAAAGGAAGTAGAACTTGAAATGATTAGTTTCAATAGGTAAACCAAAAGAATTGAAATAAAAAATGGTTTTAAATTAATTGCAAATATAGTATTAATTCCATAATATATAATAAAAATTTAAAATTTAAATCAAAGAGAAACTAAGAGAAGAAAAGTTAATCAAAGTCATGATTCATGTGAAACAAATTAAATAAAGATGATTATTGCAAAAATGATGAAATGAATATTAGTTAACTTCAAATTCAATTTAGAATATAATTGTTAATTAGATTGATTTGGATTAGAGATTTCATGATGCAGGAAAGAACATAATAACAAATTTAAATTTGGTGACATTACACAACTTTTGAAATATTTTGTACACTTTGTACATCTTTTCTTTTTTTGGGTTAATTTTTTGCCTCTTTTTACTTTGCGAACCATTACACATCTTTTCTATTTTTTCATACATTGTGCAAAAAAAAATTTGTAAGACTTTTCAAAATCACTAATCTAAAAACAAATTTCATTATTAACAAAAATAATTATATTGAAAATGAAATAAAAAATAAAAAGACATCAATAATTTTTTTAGGTGAAACCCACAAAGGGACCTATGCGTTAAATAGGAAAGGAAATTATAAGACCTTAAAGATGACTTTTAGCTCGCTACTGCTCAAAAGAGCTACAAAAAAATCCAAAATAAAACCTATGAGCTGATGGTTCCCTATTCTACAGAATACAAAATACCCTAATAACATTTTAGGCTTGCCAAAAATAGGGTCCAAAAGGAAGAAAAAGAAAGTACTCTCAGCACCGTCTTCCTGCAAAAAACCAACAAAGCTCTAAAATCTCAATCCCATCAATTTGCAAGAAGGTCTGGCTGCAAGACATATAGGATTATGGCAAGTAACATGCAGGGTTATGAATAATCAAATATAAACACATAAGGGTCCATATTTTTAAATGGCCAAATAATATACTTCCTTGAAACTGAAAAGAAAAACCATTAAAGATCATGCAATTAATATCCAAGATGTCACCAATCCACTTCAGCTACCTTGTGCACCCACCCAATAGATGGTTAAGATGAATAAACTAAAAGCCAATATAGAAAATTAGGTAATGATAATAACTGCAGGGACCCAAAATGATAGAGTAAAGAGCCTCCAGATTATAACCACACCGAATACCCGTCAAGCTACTCGTAAGGGTAGAATAAATAACACTAGTAATGAAGGATGTGCAAGCCAAAAAAAAGAACTCATTAGTAGTTCCGATTTTAATATAATATAACCTCACCTTCCAATCATAGATAATCCAAGAAATCAGCAGCCAACAACAGCTCAGGAAAATAGTATATGAGTAGCCAAGATTAATGATAAATATATAGACTTTAACACCCACAAGCCTACCAAAATTATTTACACTATATGAACAAACCCAGCTCACAACCCAATTGAATAAACTCAACAAAATAGAGAAAGAGCTTTCCATGCCTGGAAAAATAGAAAAAATCTCCACATAATTAAGATAGAAATAAAAAAAAACCCATAGTAAAATAAGAGCAATGACCCACATTAATAGAAAACATATACTAAAGATCCACAAGCATACAACAAGGGCTAAAATAGTTATTGATAATCAACAAACCTGAATTCATATCCTTAGCAAAAAGATATGGGTGAGCCAGATCACTAAGATCATTAATTGGAGTATAGCTCAGGTAATAGGTAACAATATCATCATTATGTAACCCCATATGCCACTCAAAGCTAATCCCTGGAACTACAAACCAAAGGCAGCCCAGGAAATCAGTAGTCGAGTAGATATGAAGATAGGTTAATGCTTGATACTTAACACCTGACCCACTTTGAAAAATGAAACAAATATCTCTATTGTCCCAGTTGAAAACCCCATAATGAGTGCTCATCAAAATCATAGAGTAACCTCCCAGCACAAGACTATTAGAGCAACCAAAATAAGCAATATAAATCATGTAAGAAGGAACACTAGTCACATCTCCCATAAGGTAACCAGCGATAAGATAGTAGCAATAACGGGTTAACTCAATATGATTATAATTCCAGTCATTGTTATTCCTCCACCAACTATAACAAAACAATAAAGCCAAATAATATGAGACCAAGATATGAGGCTAAGAGAAATGAGCAACTGACATCTTAAAATAATAGAACTGTGCCTAAAAAAACAACCAAGCATCCAACAAAGAGGCCCCAAGAATATGGAGAAAAAATAAAACACCAACAGAAGCCAAAAGCTAATTAGAATGAATGTAGGGAAGACACAACCGATCAAGTCTAGCTAAACCTTTAATCTTATTAGGGAGAGTATCCTCATAGAATTCAATAAAATATGGTAAATTACAAGACAATTTAGCCAAATAGTCGGCAACATCATTCCCCTCTCTTAAGATTTGAGAAATATTATAGGTAATGACAGAAAGCCAGTACTTAATATCTCTAAGAACATAGTAATTAGTAGGATTAGAAAATGTGTTGCCCTATAAATAATGGATCAAGAGCATAGCATCAACTTCAATCCATATACTAGTGATTCCAAGAGAAATCTAAAGTAGAATCCAGGAAAGGAGACTCTCAATTTCTGCTTTAATGGAACTAACAGCATTGGATAGACCTGCAAAAGCCATAATAACAAAAACATTAGAATCCCTGATGGTACCACTATAACCCGCATTTAAATTAATCCTAGCACCATCAGTGTTGAGTTTAAAATAGCACTATAAAGGCTTTCTCATGTAAATAATTTTTTTAATATCATTAACAGTATTATGAGTAAAAACCTGACCAAACACAGATGCCCCATGAAGAGAACCTTTAAAAGAACAAACCTTTAAAACCTTAATGACATAAAGTAAAAAAATTTATTATTGACTTTAGAGATGATAGTAGAAGCATCCATTTTAATATTTTCATGTTTCGAATCGTTCATACTCCTCCATAAAAACCAATAAAGAAGGACAGGGAGGATATTCCTAATATGACCTTTAGTAGTAACAAACCACTCTTTAAGAAGCTCACAAATAGTGTTAAAGTGAGTAGTAGTAAGCACATTAAACTTATTATCAAAATAAAGACAAACTTTTAATGCAATAGGACCCTGAAAAAACACATGATTCATATTCTCAATGTGAAAGCAGCATTTACATTTGGAAGTAATATAGAAACCTTTCTTTAAAAGAATAGAATCCATAGGAAAATAATTATGCAAGATCATCCATATAAGGCAGGAGTAAGAGGGATGTATACTAGCATGCTAGAAAGATAAATAAATAGTATTTTTGGGAAGACTATGTCTGATAGAATTCCAAACTAGTTTAGTATAAAATTTTCCATTATTGGAATGGTTGAACAAAATGCAATCCTCATCCTCCAAATTGATCTTAATCTTAAGAATTATTTTAATAATGCAATTAGGCACCTGATTGGCAAGAAGATTAATATTCCAACCCTCATTACAGATAGAATCTTTAACTTTGCAAGTAGAAGTAGATTGGGTTAATAAAAGGTTATTAATAGAAAAATTACCCAACCATTTATCTTGCCAAAAGAAAATGTTCCCAACTCGAAGACCCCATTAAATAAATTCTTCCCCTTCCCACTTAATTTTACTTTTATAGTTGAACGAATCACCATTCCTAAAATCACAAGTCAAGTGATGCTTCCCACCACAATACTTAAAGACCATAAACTTGGCCCACAAACACTTGTTAGCTCTAAAAGAGTACCAAAGTTTATGATTAAAGGTCTTGGTCATATCCATGAATGTTGTTAAACCTAATTTACCCTCATCCATAGCCCCCGAGTAATTCTTCCAAGAGCCCCAAATAATAGAGTGATTACCAACTTTAAAATCCCAAAGAAATTTATTAAATAAAATTTCCATCGAACTACAAACATTTAAAGTCAAACACAAAGTATGAAACAAATATATAGGAATATAACACATAACATGTTTAATAAGAACGAGCCTACAACCATAAGAGAGAAAATTAAAAGCCCAAGCTGATAGCTTCTTTTGAAAAGTAGAGAAAATATCATCGAATAAATGAGAACATTTCTTACCCTTGTTGAGAGGCCAACCCAAATATTTTAACGGCAGGAGTTTCTTAGTTAAACCAAATTTTCTTGCAATTCTATTAATATGGTTAGGGGAAATGGAATTAGCCAAAATAAAACAACCGTTAGAATAGTTATTAATTAAACCACTAGCATGTTGAAAGGACCTAAGAAATTTAAAGAGAATATTCAACAATTTAATGGAACCATTAGAGAAAATATTGAAGTCATTCGCAAAGCTCAAATTGGTGATGAGTAAACCCCCACCTGATTTAAAATGCGAAGTAGGGTGAAGTCTAAAAAGATTGTTAATACCATGAAATAAAAATTCCACATTAATATTAAAGAGAGAAGGAGATAATGGATATCATTGTCTTAAACCATGAAAGGAATTGAAAAAGTCATGGGACTTACCATTAACAAAAAATAACTTAATAGTGATTTTAATAAGATTAATGAATTTCAACTTGAAACTGAACAATCTTAAAATGGTGTAACGAAATTCTCAATTAAGGTAGCCAAAAGCTTTAGTAATGTCCACTTTGAAGATGATATTACCACAAGCAACCCTAGCGTGCAAATTATGCACTAACTCTTGAGCAAGTAAAACATTATCAAATATAGATCTACCTTTCACAAAACCTATTTGTTCCAAAGAAATAATGTTAGGAAGAATTAATGCGAGCCTCCCCATCAAAATTTTAGCAACAAGTTTTTTGAAAAATTTACATAAACTAATAGGGAAAAAATCATTCAAAAAATTGATGTTATTAGACTTAGGAATTAATATTATGGAAGTCATAGTAAAAAATTTAGGAATAGAAATACCCCAAAAAAAATCCACCACATCATTAAGAAGATATTCCTTAATGATGTCCCATGTCTTCTAAATGAACTTTTTGGTATAGCCATCAGGACCAACAACAGAATTACAGTTCATATCTTTTAAAATACAAAAAATTTCCTCTTCTAAAGGAATGTTATTCAGCATCAAAGTTTCTTCCTCAATAATAATTGAAGGCATGAAAGAAAATTCAGTATTAAGATCTGGAATGAAATTAGAATTGAAAGCTTTAGTAAAATAATCAATACATGAAACAAAAAATAAATCAGGATTTTCTATAATATTAGCATCAGAATAAGTGATTTTATGAAAATATCTACTAGCTTTATTATGATTAGCAATGTTATGATAATAAGTAGTATTATGGTCATCTTCCACAATCACCACGCATAATGTCTCTTTGGCTATAACATCTTAGACGATTCTGGGGCGATTCTAGGGTTCCTCTTCATGCGTTCGGTTGGTGGTTTATTTCTTGGCTTCCTGAAGATTTTTTCTCTCATTTCTACTGTTATATCACTCTGGCATTCCAGGAATTTTTTGGCGTGGTTGGTCTCCCTATGAGCTCTCAGTTTTTTGCAGTTTTTCTTTGGATTCTTTGTTTTCCTTCATCCCTTTCTTGTATTTTTTTGCATTTCCTTTATTGCTTTTGATCTTTCATTTTCTTTTCCTTTCCAGTCTTCATGTTTCTTGGGTTGACGACCCCGTCATCATCCAACCATGCATTACCTAATGTTCTGAATGGCAAATCTTGCTCTTTCAAGGATGTGCTTGCTAGTTCCTTTGCTTCTCCCAATCCCTTTCATTTTGCCTAGACATCATTTAGGGTTTGTCCATCTTTAATTTTTGATGATGCGATTGTGTCCCAATTAGCTATCCATTTTGCTCTTACTCGTGTTGGCAAATTTCCTCTATGGTCTCACAATCTCAATGTTATTCACAATGTTTTTGTGAATTTGAAGATTTCTGGATCATTCTATATTAGCTTTCTTGACCAACATCATGTGGTGATCCAACTGACTAATCACTTGGATTACAACCAAATTTTCTCAAGGAGATCTCATTACAGTTAGGCTTGTTAAATGCGACTCCTTAAATGGACTCCTAACTTAGATGTCCACAAGGAATCTCCTATTGCTCCTATTTGGGTCACTTTGCCTAATCTAAGGCATCAATTTTTTAATTCTCATGTGCTCTTTGGGCTTGCCTCCAATATTGGTTGGCCTTTTCAAATGAACTATGCTATGGCCTCTATCTCTCGCCCATCTGTGGCATGTGTTTTGGTTGAATTTGATATTTCTAAAAAGCATCCTACCAAAATTTGGTTAGGTTCTGCATTAAATGGCTATTTCCAAAAGGTTGAATTTGAAAATTATCCCATATTTTGTTCTCATTGTAGGATGCACGACCAAGGTTTGAGTGATTACTTAAAATTACATCTGCACCTTAATAAGGATATAGAAAATGCTATACTTTCTAAAGTTCAAGAGGGTACTTCCAATGATCATTCTAATGCTTTCTAGAATTAGATTGTGGTGGATGGTAAAGGTGAAATGTCCCAGGGTATTGAAGTGGTTCTTCCTTTGCCAGATTCCCTTTAGGTCGACCCTTCCTCTTCCCCTAGTGGTGATTGAATTAGTGCTCAAACCATGGAACCAATTATGGATATTATATCTGTTCTGACTGTTGGAGAGAAACATATTTTACCTACAAATCCTAATAGCATAACTGATCTTTCTATTCCTTCTAACTCTCAATAAGCTTTATCTCAATTAGTTGTTTCTGATATTAACACTAATTGCTCTAATCCTCTTCATTCGATGATTGCAAATGAGCATGTTAATGAACTAATCCCTGAAAGAGCTATTTCCTTTTTTCTAGAGGATGAATTGCCCATCAAGAAATACCCCCAATTGTTTAAATCATAAGTATGAAAGAATTTAGTGGAGGCGTTGAGAGGAATGTTTCTACCTTAATAGATGGTGTGTTTTACATGAAAGGTGAGCCTTCAGGTTATATTAAAAATAAGCTTCCTTTAGCTAATCATTACCATTATGATGCTTTTACTGATACGGAGGTAGATATGTTGACAAAATATTATACTAGAGAATATCATATTTTGAGCTTCTCCAAGAGTCATGGTAAAAGAGGTAGAAAACCCAAAAATGTTGACTTACAGTCTCTTAGAAGCACACATTTATATACATCTCATTAATTTGTTCTTTTTGTTTAACGCCATTATTTGGAATGTCAGGGCCATTGGTTGCCGTTTTTATAGGGTTATAGTTTAAAATTTATGCCATATTCATAATGTGTCTATTCTTATCTTGCTTGAGCCTTTTAATTATGTCGATAAATTAACTGGTACGACTAAATTTTTGGGTTTTAAAAATGCTAAAACAAATATTACAAACAAAATTATAGTTTTTTGGAATGATTTTGTTAGAATAGATATTATTGGGGATTTTACCAAAGTTTTGCATTGTAATATTGAGAGTGCTAATTTCAAATGTTGTGCTTCTTTCATTTATGCTACTTCTTCTCAATATACTAGAAGGATTTTATGGGATAAAATTTTGCAATTTCATAGTATTTAAAATCTTCCTTGGCTTGTTGGTGGTGATTTTAATATTATTTCTAACTCAACTGAGCATATTCGGGGTGATTTTAATACTATTTCTAACCCGACTGAGCGTATTGGGTGTTCAATCCCCATATATCAGTCCATGGAGGATTTTAATGATATGATTATAGATTGTAACCTTATCAATATTGGTTTTTTTGGCAATAATTTTATTTGGCATCGTGGCCATTTGTGGCAAAGGCTTGACAGAGTTTTATTTAATAATGCTTGGCTTAATTCTTTTGACTTTACTATGGTTGAGCATCTTAGCTGCACCCTCTCTGATCACTCTCCTCTTCTAGTTCATATTAAAGATAGAGCTAGAGGATTCCCGTCTCAATTTTGATTTCAAAACATGTGGTAGCTTCATGATTCTTTTCTTGATGTGGTTTAGAATAATTGGCATGCCCCTTTTTTTCTGGATGATTTTATTTTGATTATGAATAGACTTTGGCTTAAGCATAAAAGGTTGAAGTAGGTTTTTAACTGGTGGATTAATAATATTTTTATAAATATATTTTCTAATATTTTAAATATAGAAGATAGGGTGAACTCTACTAAGGATCTTTGTCAGTTGGATCCCTCTAGCCCCAACTTCTATCTTATGAAAGAGGCTAAAGCTGAGATTTTTATTCTTCAAGCTCAGGAAGAAACTTTTTGGAAGCCAAAAGTGGTTGTCAAGCTTCTGGCTTAAGGTGATAATAATACCAAATACTTCTATGCTTTGGTTAACAAGAAACGGGATATTATTTGTATTCATAAGATTTCTTATGAGAATGGTTCTGTTTCTGAGGATATTACTTAAATTGATAACTTGGCAGTTAATCATTTTCAAAACCATCTTAATAAAACCTTTACTCCGTCTATTATCACCAATCCTTGTATTATCCCTAATATTATTTCTCTTGAGGATAACAGTTGCTTATCTAAATCTCCTTCTCTTGAGGAGGTTAAAGATACTCTTTTTGATATAAATGCAGATTCGGTGGCTGGCCCGAATGGTTTTACTACTATGTTTTTTCAAAATGCGTGGCTTATTATTTATATGGATTTTTTCTCTGCTGTCACTAGTTTTTTTAATTGTAATCCTATTATGAAGTTTTTTTTCTTCTACTGCTATTGTGCTTATTCCCAAGAATAATTCTATGAATTCTTGGAATAATTTTAGACCTACTAGTTTGTGTACTATTCTTTATAAATTGCTTTCTAAAATTTTGATGAATACATTAAATTTTTTGTTGCCTAAGCTTAATTCTCCTTTTCAATTGGGTTTTGTTAAAGGTCATGCCATTGTCGACAGTATTCTTTTGGCGTAAGAATTTTGTTAAGACTTAGATGTTAAGGTTAGAGGTGGTAATATGATCATGAAACAAGATATTACTAAGGCTTCTGACAATGTTAATTGGAATCTTATTTACAACATCATGTGCTTATTTGATTTTGATTATAATTTCATCTCCCTCATTAAGACTTGTATTGAAAGCCCTTTTTATTAAATTATTGTGAATGGAAAGAGCCATGGCTTTTTTAAGGCTTCTCATGGGCTTAGGCAAGGGGATCCCATTTCCCCTGCGCTTTTTATTATTTATGTTTATTACCTTTCTAGGGGTCATATGGATCTTTATGATAAATGTCCTAGTCTCTATTTCAGAACTACTGATGTCATTAAAATCCCTCATTTATGTTTTGTCATTGATTTCATTGTGTTTTAGAACGCTTTAATGAATAGGATTAATAATATTGTGAGTTTCTTTGACCATTTTTAGTCGATTAGTGGTTTGGATTTTAATAAGCTTAAGTACAATTTTATCTTACCTAAAAATATTCCTTATGATCAAATTATGGCTATTAAGAATGTTAATGGCTTTAATCAAAGTTTTTTGTCTTTAAAATACTTGGGTATTCTCTTTATAAGGGGAGAAAGAGGTCTTTTCTCTTTGATGACTTAATTTCTTTGGTCCAGAACAAATAATATTCTTGGGATTCTAATTTCCTTAGTTTTTGTGGCCATCTTGCCCTTATTAAAAGTTTTTTTGCTCTATTTCAGTCTATAGTTTTTAAACTCTTCTCCCTACTAAGACTGTGTGTTATAGAATTGATAAATTCTTTTGTAAAGGTTATGGAACAAGGCTAAGATTCATTTGTCATCTTGGGGTAAATGTTGTGGGACTTTGTAAGAAGGGGCATTAGGGTGCAAAACTATGTTTGATTTGGCTTTCGCTTTTTCTTTCAAACTTTGGTATAATTTTAGGGCCAATGTGAGTATTTGGGCAAATTTTATGATGGACAAGTATTGTGGTGGTAAACATCCCACCTTGTGTACTTCTAGTATAGGCCACTCTAAAGTTCTGCAATGGCTTTGTTCTATTAAATGGAAGGTTGATCACGCTCTTGTGTGGGGCCTGGGTAATGGCAATATTTTTTTTGGTAAGATCATTAGTAGAATGGTGAGTCAATTGATTCTTTATTGAATTCCTTTTCCATTGATAATGTAAAGGTTAATTATTTCATTTTTAATAATGATTGGGACTTGGAAAAACTTTCTACTGTTATCCCTAACTTTATTATTCAGTTCATTTTAAAGATTCCTCTAAACATTACTTCCATGGATGTGTTACTTTGTACTTACGCTAAAGTTTATTTAGTGTTAAAGATTCTTGGCATTCCTTTAGAGCTAAAAATGTTTCTTCTAAGCTTTTTAAAATGATTTGGTATAAAAGGTTTCCCTCTACAGTTTCTGTGTTAATTTGGAGAATTTTACATAAATTTATCCTCATGGATGAGAACTTGAGGTATAAAGGCTTTATCTTACCCTCTAAGAGCCAATGCTATTACCACGTTAACAATATGCATGATGTTTTTATCTCTGTTCTTGTTGTAGTTAAATTTTTGTCTTATTTTGAGGATATCTTTTATCTCAATTTCTTTTTTTATAGGATTTCTATTTACAATATGCTTGATTATTAGTTTATCAGGTCTAAAGGTCATGTCTGAAATGTTATTCCTACCCTGATCCTCTTATTTTTTTGGCTGGAGAGAAATGACTCTCATTTTAATGGGGTTAATATGAATTATCAAATAATTATCCAAAAAGTTCAAGATAAGGTGCTTGCCCTTTTCTTTGCTAATTTACTTTCTGTTAAGAATTTTAAGAATATCTTTTTCACTTTTTCCAGCTTTGGCATTAACTTGGAGGTTAATTTTTGTCAAAGGGTTTCTAGGAGTATTATTTGGGTGAATCCTAACACTAATTCTTTTATGTCAAATGTGGCTTGTGCTAGTTTGGGCACTCCTGTTGGTTGTGGTGGTGTAATTAGAGATCATAAAGGCCTCTACTTGTTAGCTTTTGTTGGGCCTATTGCTAAGGGTGATGTTAATTATGCTATTTCCAATGCCATGCTTCACAGCTTAAACCTCTGTGCTAACCTCCATATCAGTAACGTGGTGTTAGAGGTGGGCTCTTACTTTGATTACAATTTTATTAATCTTAAGGAGGATAGTATTTTCTCTTCTGCTTTATTTTACATTGAGAGGGACATTAAGGATATCTTCAACACCCTGAACTGCTCTTTTTTCTGTCATTTTGGAGGATGGGAATGCGTGTGCTTAGTCTATTGCCACTTTAGATAGTGATTCAAATGGTATGACTAAGTTGGCTTTTTCTCAATTTCCTGTTCGTGTTAAAGGCCTCATTAGACTTGATCAAATTTGTTTATCATATGTTAAGAATTAGCTGCTCTGTGTTATGGTGGTTGTGTTTTTGGTGGCTCCCTTATTTTTTTCCCTTATTGTTGTTCTTTTTTATGTTATGTTGTTGTCCTTATTTTCTGGTTGGGTGCCATGGGCCTCTTGTGTTTCATTTCCTTCTCGACCCCTCATTGGCTTTTTTTATTTATTGGTTATTTTGGTGCTGAGGCTATTCTTTTCTATAGCTTTTAGTCCCGATCTCTGGGAGCATGATTTTGCATTCCTTGTTGTGGTAGGGGTTTTTTTATTCGTTGTGGGTTACTCACGGGCCGTTTGTTAGGGTGTTGGGTTTTTGTATTTTATAGTTGTTGTCTTGGCCATGGTTCCCTTAATTGCTGTGTCCCTTTCTTACATGTTTTTTATCCTTATTTTTTATTGTTGGGAGTGCTTGTGCTGGAGCTTTGTTGGGTGTTCTGGACTGAGTTGTGTTTGAATAGTTGCTATTTGAATGATTTATATTTATACAACTTATGTAGTTTTGATGATTCCAAACATTATTGTTCAAATGTATAGTTATCTCCTAACAATTTCAGAAAATTTGCACTTGCTCTTGTGTGTACTAACATTTCAGGAAAATCAGACTCCAGACTACGAAAACTTCAAATCAAATTCAACATGTGATATTTTGTTTATTTGAAGTTTGTCTTTTCTTTGAATTAATTTTGAAAGGGAGTGATTGTAATTGAGTGAATAAAATCTCACACACACAAATAAGGAGATCTTGAAATTCTATACCTATCGTACAGGACGATATTTATCGTACTGGACGATCTGTCAGTTATCTCCTGTAGAGCACTTGGAACGAATAGGAACTTGCTTGAAAAATTTTTTTCTAAGTCCTATTCGTCCAGGACGAATTTTATTTTCGTCCCGGACGATGGGTTCTCTGTAAAATTTTCGTCCAGACGAATTTTACCATCGTACGAGGCGACCAGTCCTCTGGAAAATTTTCGTCCAGACGAAAATAATTATCGTACCGGACGATCAGCTCTCTGGAAAATTTTCGTCCAGACGAAAGCAAATTATCGTCCGCGGTGATGGGTGCTCTGGAAAATTTTCATCCAGACGAAATAAATAATCGTCCAGGACGATCGGCTCTCTGGAAAATTTTCGTCCAGACGAACATATTTTCGTCCAAACGATGAACCGACTTAGAACAGTTTTCAGCAGTTTCCAGAACCCACCTTGCAATAACCGTTCGTACTGGATGAACCTAGTTCGTACAGGACGATCAGCTGTACGAAGTCATTTCGTACACATATACAAATGGGGTCGTTTCAGATCGTTTAAGTAAAATCGTCCAGGACGATCCCGGATCGTACAAGACGATCCACTGCGTACAGAATTGGAAATTTGCAGTTTTTGGGCGGTTTTTCTTGTCTTTTCTATAAAAGGTCCAAATTAGACTGCCACCCAATCTTTTTGTCATTTGATCTTCGTGCCTCTTGAGAGAATAGCCAAGGAGAGAGTGGAAGAGAGCATTCAAAGGAGGATTCCTACCACTGGAGCGAGAAGGCTTCACTTGGATTGCTAAGGTAAGAGTCTCTACTTGTGAAATTGGATTTCTTCACTCTTTTCTTTCTTCTTTCTAGATTCTTGTGAGAAGATCATTCAAGAAGGTCCGGTTCTCTGCCGACACTTAGAGAGTGTGAACAGAAGAGGGTTCTCTGCCCACACTAGGAGAGTGTAAAAGGGAGAAGGTTCTCTGCCTACACTTGGAGAGTGTGAACAGCCTTAGGGTTCTCTGCCCACACTAGGAGAGTGTGAAAGGACGACGGTTCTCTGCCAGCACTGTGGATTGTGTAAAAGGACGACGGTTCTCTGCCGCACCGGGTAGTGGTGAAAAGAGTGTTTTGTACAGGCTTCTCCGCCTTGCTATGGGTGCTAAAGGAGAGTCACTTTGTGGTATTAGTGCAATACTCAGAGGGTGCCTCTGAGGAGTGGATGTAGGTCTGGTTATAGACCGAACCACTATAAATCTGGTGTCATTTACTTTATTGCTTTTACGTTTCCGCACTTTGAATTTCAGTTTTAACAACTCTGTGGTTGAAAAACATTTTTCTACTAACTTTAAAAGAAAATTTTATTTCGGTTCAACTTTATTATTAAGAGGGTTTAAAATTTTTAAAACTACCAATTCACCCCCCTCTTGGTAGCCGTGGGACATTTACTTAGGCTTAACAACCTAATTACTGGACTCAACAAGTGGTATCAGAGCTTTGTTTCAAAATCATAAGTTTGAACTACTTTTTGATTAACGTAGATGGCTACATTTGGAAACCGAAACACACCTGAGGGTTACTCTATCACTAGACCTCCACTATTTGACAATATTCCTTTTGATTTTTGGAAAACACGCATGTCTACTTTTTTACAGTCACTTGATTATCGCATGTGGATGCTAGTCCAGGAAGGTTACACAAAACCAACTAGATTAGTTGATGGAATTAGGGTAGATACACCCTATGCAGATTGGACTATAGAAGAACGTGACTTAGCACAATTAAATGCGAAATGTTTAAATAGTTTCTTTTGTGCTTTAAAATCTGAAGACTACATGCGAGTTTCCACTTGTAAAAGCGGAAAAGACATATGGGATAGACTTTGTGTTACTTATGAAGGGACAAATGAGGTTAAGCAATCAAGACTCAATATCTTGTTACATGACTACGAACTATTTGGCATGAAACCTAATGAATCTATATCTGACATGTACACAAGATTCACTCAAATTGTCACCTCTTTGCATGCACTTGGTAGGGAATTAACTAATGCTGAAATGGTTAATAAGATTCTTCGTTGTTTACCTACTGCATACGATGCTAAAATTACTGCAATTACAGAGTCAGAAGATCTGAACATTTATTCTATTGACAATCTTCTTGGTTCACTCATTGCTTACGAGCAAGGAGTAAGTCAAAGAAAGATTGATGCAGGTGAACCAAGAAAGGACAAGAATATTGCACTAAATGTGGAAGAGTCAGAAAGTGAACACTCACAACCTGAGGATGAAGACAATATTGCACTGATGACTAGACAATTCAGAAGCTTTTTAAAGAGGAAGCAGAAGAGACGCCAGCAATGGAATAGAGGTAAGTATAACATAAATGGCAAGGTTTCTAATGAAGTGATTTGTTATGAATGCAGGAAACCAGGTCATATAAAGACTGATTGTCCAAAACTCAAAGCCACTCCTAGCAAGGAGAAGGTAGAGGAGAAACCAATGGTAAAGAAGGGCAAGAAGAAGTTTCAAAAGGCATTTTGGGCGGACTCAGCTTCAGACTCATCTGAGACTGAAAAAGAAGAAGAAGTCACCAACCTTTGCTTGATGGCAGATAAATCTGAACAATCAGATCAAGAAGAGGTATGTGATTTAACTTATAATGAATTGTTTGAAGTTTCTGAACACATGCATGATGCATATAGGAAAACGAAAAAGATGCATGCTAGTTTAGTTTTAGAATTGGAAGAGCTTAATAAGGAACACGAAATCCTTAGGAAAGATCATGCTTTAATTGATAGCAACCACATGAAACTACTTGATGAATATGATGACTTGAATAAAAATTTTGAAAACTTAAAATCATCCTATGCTGAACTTGAAAAAGAATTTAAGAAATTTAAGGATGAATCTGAGCACAAGACATATAAAATCAATTATACAAATCGAATCTTGGAGGATATGAATTCATTTTACAAACTTACTATAAGAGCTCTCGAGGATAATAGGAACCCCCCTAAACTTGAAGATTTTACAAATCCTAAATATTATCCTAAATTCATGAAATCCCTTAGAAGACAATCATATGAAAGAAAACATAGGAATATTTTTCCTAATGTTAAATGTAACAATTGTGGATTTTTGGGACATATATCTCACACCTGCACTTTAAAGATGAAACCTAATTTGGTGTGGAGAACTAAGATGCATAAACCTAGACATATCACACATGCATCTGATTATAAATTTCATAAAGGTGAACCCAAACTAGTTTGGGTTCCCAGGTCTAACATTTGAGAATTTTGCAGGTATACTCTCACACAAGACCTCGTGAGAGTATATGGTACCTGGACAGCGGATGTTCTAAGCACATGACTGGAGATACTGCACAATTCATAACGCTGGAAGCCAGGAGTGGAGGCAAGGTTACACTTGGAGATAATACCACAAAGAAAGTGGTTGGATCAGGTATGATTGGAAATTTGAAAAACTTTTTCATAGACAATGTTTCATTAGTTGAAGGCTTAAAACATAATTTGCTTAGCATAAGTCAGCTATGTGATAAGGGCTATAATGTAAAATTTTTACCTACTAGCTGCATAATTAGCCTAAATGGGAAAATTGTTTTAAATGGAAAAAGGGTGAACAATGTCTACATGCTAGATTTAAATTGTATTCAATCTCCTACTGCTTTTTGTTTGAAAACTGTTTCTGATGAATCATGGCTTTGGCATAGGAGACTTTGTCATTCTAGTATGAAAAATCTTAGAAAAATTACCCAAAAGAATTTGGTGAGAGGAATACCTAAACTAGACTTTACTAAGGACCATCTGTGTGATGCATGTCAACTAGGAAAACAAGTGAAGTCCTCTTTTAAGTCCAATAAAGATCTAAGGACCAGTAAACCATTAGAAATTCTTCACATGGATCTTTTTGGACCTGTGAGCACGGTAAGTCTAGGAAGAAAGGTATATGGATTTGTTATAGTAGATGATTTTTCAAGATTCACCTGGGTTAAATTTCTTTTTCATAAGAGTGAATCATTTGAGGAATTCAGAAATTTTTCAACTTGGATACAAAGAAAACTAGGATGTGAAATAATTTCTATACAAAGTGATCATGGAGGAGAATTTGAAAATGAAAGATTTGAAGATTTCTGTAAAGAAAAGGGTATTGATCACAATTTTTCTGCACCTAGAACTCCTCAACAAAATGGAGTAGTTGAAAGAAAGAACAGAACATTAATAGAAGCCTCCCGAGCAATGTTAGCAGAATACTCGCTTCCTAGATATTTTTGGGCTGAGGCGGTTAGCACTGCATGCTATGTTCTGAATAGGGTGAATGTGAGATCAAATTTGAATAAAACACCCTATGAGTTGCTAAAAGGTAGAACACCAAATTTGTCTCATTTACATGTATTTGGTTGCAAGGTGTTCATACATAATAATGGAAAATCTGCCTTAGGAAAATTTGATCCAAAATCAGATGAAGGAATTTTTGTTGGATATTCAAGTGTTGGAAAATCTTATAGAGTATTCAACAAAAGAACTTTAGTCATTGAAGAAACCACACATGTTGTTTTTGATGAAAATGAAAACATGGAAGAGTGAAAAGTTGTTGAAGAAGAAATTGAAGAAAACTCCCAAAAGATTGATAGATTAAATTTGGAAGAGAATGTGGAAGAAAATTTAGAAAGAGAAGACCCTTTGCCTAGAGATATGAGATTTTCTAAAAATCACCCAAAGGAATTAATTATAGGTGAACCAAGTGAGGGTGTTAGAACTAGGCGTGGATTAAACAAGGAAGTCAATCATTCAACCTTTATTTCAACTATTGAACCCACTAACATTGATCAAGCACTTTCAGATGAATTTTGGATATTGGCCATGCAAGAAGAGTTGAATCAATTTGTAAGAAATAACCTTTGCCTGTTTTAAAGGTTTTAAATTGTTTCAAATGGATGTTAAAAGTGCCTTTTTAAATGGAGTAATTGAAGAAGATGTTTTTGTAGAACAACCTCCAGGTTTTGAAAATTCTAAATTTCCAAATCATGTTTTCAAATTAAAAAAGGCATTATATGGATTGAAACAGGCACCTAGGGCTTGGTATGAGAGGTTAAGCACCTTCCTACTTGAAAGATCTTTTGAAAAAGGAAGTGTGGATACAAATCTCTTTTTAAGGAAAATTGGAAATGATATACTTATTGTTCAAATTTATGTGGATGACATCATCTTTGGATCTTCAAATAAACATCTTTGTGATGATTTTTCTAAAACAATGAGTAGTGAATTTGAAATGAGTCTAATGGGAGATTTAAATTACTTTCTAGGATTTAGCATTAAGCAACTTGAGGAAGGTACTTTTCTTAGTCAAACCAAATATATTAAGGACATCCTCAAAAAATATGAAATGGACAATGCTAAACCTGTTAGTACACCAATGAGTTCTTCAGTTCAGTTGGATAAAGACCTTAAGGGAAAATCTGTTGATCAAAAAAATTTAGAGGGATAATTGGATCTTTACTTTACTTGACTGCTAGCCGACCAGATATAATGTTTAGTGTTTGCTTATGTGCTAGATTTCAATCAGATCCAAAAGAATCACATTTGACAGCAGTGAAAAGGATTTTAAGATATCTACTAGGAACTCAAAACTTAGGAATTTGGTATCCTAAGTTTAGCTCTTCATTTGAAATTATTGGTTACTCAGATTCTGACTTTGCAGGCTGTAGAGTGGATAGGAAAAGCACTTCTGGAACATGTCAATTCATTGGAAATTCATTAGTTTCATGGTCTAGTAGAAAACAAAATTCAGTGGCACTATCTACTGCAGAAGCAGAATACATTGCATTAGGAAGTTGTGTGGCACAAGTACTTTGGTTAAAACAACAGTTGATTGACTTAGGATTAACTATAGGCACTATTCCAATTTATTGTGACAATACTAGTGCTATTTGCATTTCCAAAAATCCTATTCAACATTCTAGAACCAAACACATCGATATAAGGCATCATTTCATAAGGGATCATGTATCCAAAGGAGAAATTGAACTCATACATGTTTCAACTGAAAATCAACTTGCAGACATTTTTACAAAACCTTTAGCCTTTGATACCTTCAGTACTTTAAGAACAAGGCTTGGTGTTATTGATTTGAATGCTTAACTAAAATGTCTTTGCAACATTGATACTTGTTGTGTTTTGTTTTTGTAATTTTGTGAATTTTGTGTGTTTTTAATGAATTGTTTTTGGATTTATGATTTTGGTTTTATGTTTTCTGTGTTTTTGTTGATTTTGTTAATTTAAAAAATTCAAAATTAAAAATTTTTTTTGGAGGAAATCGTCCAGGACGAAATGTTTTCGTACGGGACGATATGTGAAGGAACAGTTTGCGCGAATTTAAACCGTTTTGAGAGCAGTTTTTTATTTGATCGTCTGTACGATATTTAATCGTCCAGGACGAATTTTTTTTTTCTCTCAAACGTCGGGACGATTGAATGTAGCGGTTGAGTGGATAAGACAGTTTTTAATACGAACTTCGTCTGTACGAAATTTTTTTCGTCTGTACGAACATGTGTCGGTTCATTGTAGGGGACGGTTTTCAAGAGTCATTAAAACGAAAAACTTTTCGATCGTCTGTACGAAATTTTTTCGTATGTACGATCGGTCAAGTCAAAAAGCCTGTACGAAGGGACGCATCGTAAGTTGTGTTGAATACGAAAAGCCGTTACATTTTGGACGAATTGGATCGTCTGTACGAAATTACTTCGTCCAGACGAACGATAATTTTTCGTCCAGGACGAATATTTTCGTCCAGGACGAACGTATCGTTTTTCTTTAAATATGAAGTCTTTCAAACTTGACAATCACACTTTCAAACATCTTTTTCAATCCCTTTCTACATCAAATCAACTATGGCCTCCTCTAGCAAAAGAGAAAAAGTTTTGGTGAAGAAACCTAACAGGAATGCCCCAGACAACTTTCTTTCCAAGGCAAATGAGGAATCTTTTCCTCGTTTTGCATCTGCAAAAATCACTCCGTCTCGCATTCTTATCCAAACAGAGTTGAAATTTCGGGTATTGCACCTCTTCGCCTCAACCCAATTTCAGTTCATTCTTTCTCTCGTCCATTTCTACAATAAGCAAACCTACCATTACTTTCTAGCCAACATGAGTTTCAATTCTGACCACTCTATCATTAGTTCTTTTGTTTTTAAGAAAAAAGTTGAGATCACCAAGTACGACCTTGGTGCATTTTTAAACTTAAGAACTGAAGGATATAGAGCCCACACCCTAACATCAGAAAACACCTTCAAATGGTTTGAAATCAATAGGGTGATTAGAGAGACATGCATAACCTATCATGTTGCTAGAGTATCCGGTATGACCCAAGATGCCAGAATCATTCAGCATATCCTTAGATCCTCAATTATTCCTAAAGCTGGTGATAGGATTAACATTACTCCTCTCCTTTCTGTTCTAACTTTTTTAATCATGAAAAGACATCCTATTGATGAAGCCCAACTCATCCTAGATCATATCTATGGGCTTTCAGAAATAGGACATCCTGATCAGAAGAGGAAGAAGAACATTTCTTTAGGGCACTTGATTACTTATATTTTGGAGAAGAAGTACAATATAGTGCATCCTGATGAAGAATATGAAGAGCCAGTTTACTATAACGATGCATCATTCAGATTGCTCTTCAAGGAGGAAAAAGAAAAAGAGAAAGCACATGCTAGTGCTTCAGAAGAAGAAGAAGAAGAAGGAGTGCAAGGTTCTGCTTCTCAATCAGATTACCAGAATCTGATTGAGAGATTTGATAGACTAGAGACTCACATTGATCAAAGGTTTGATCAATTTGATGCTCAACTTACTCAGCAGCAACATGACATTGGTAATATTAGAGATGAAGTTCATGAAATAAATACCAATGTAATGTTGATGGCCTCCTACTTCAACCTCTTTGGCGGCATTCCTCCTCCTCCTCCTCCAGAACAGTAAAAATTGTTTTTATGTCTGTGTCAGTTGTATTTTTTTTTTGTTTTTTGTTTTGTTTTTATCTTATATGTTTTATTGTAATGTGTTTGTTTTTATGTTTTTATGTTCAATGTATTTTCTTTAATATCAATAAAAGTTTATTTCTATTAGATTTGTTTTGAAATGTGGTTAATGTTTGTGAATTTCATTAGTATTATTTAATCTATATACTGCTTAAATTCGATTGTAATTTGAGATTATCTATATTAGAAAATCTAGACTTTCTTAATTTATAAGTTGTATATAACTTGTTGTAATTAGAAATTTTAAATTCATGTCTATTCATTTAGACTACATAAAAATAATATTACTATTGCATTTTAGATGTTTTCTTATTTTGTATTTCTATGCTCAAATGATATTTATGCACCTAGAAATATTTGAAATTTTAGATTATAGATTTTGGAAAGAATTGGTCAAATTACTCTTGAACATTGTACAAATGTACAAAAATCAAAAGCAATTCACAAAAATTTGCAAAGTGAAAAAGAGGCACAAAATAAGCCCAACCACAGAAAAATGCACAAAAATGTGCTCCAAAACTTTGAAAAGATGCGCAAAGCGCCACATGAGGTAATTCTTTTCTTTCCAAATTCATTCAATCTCTTAATTCAAATTGATCTTATGTTCATTTATATTCTATTGAACTTTGAAATATAGAATTTTTTTATACATCTCTCTTGTAATGATTTTCAATAGTCAAATGTCTAAATTGAATCATGTCTTTGATAAATTCTTCTTACTTACAATGTTATATCACTTCTTAAATTTTATGAATTTCTATGATTGACCTAATATCTTTAATTTAAAATGCATACCCTATGTCAAATCACAATTTAGATTAAATTTTAACAATGAATTTCATATAATTATTTACATTTCTTGTCTTTTTCTTCTTCACTTTTTGTTGCTGTCAAAAAGGGGGAGAAATTATTATGTTTGTGTTTTCTATTTTTTAATTGTTAATTGTTCTGTTTGCAAGTTTTTTATTTGTTAATTGTTAATTGTTCTGTTTGCAATTTTTTTATTTGTTTGTGTTAAAAATTTATTGAAAAACAAAAATATTGTTCTTTAATGCCTCCTTATTTTAATGTACTCATAAATTCAGGGGGAGTTTAGGAGATAAGAGATTTGTTTTAACTTGAAACCATACTAATAAAAATTGTTTTGCCATCATCAAAAAGGGGGAGATTGTTTGAATAGTTGCTATTTGAATGATTTATATTTATGCAACTTATGTAGTTTTGATGATTCCAAAACATTATTGTTCAAATGTATAGTTATCTCCTAACAATTTCAGAAAATTTGCACTTGCTCTTGTGTGTACTAACATTTCAGGAAAATCAGACTCCAGACTACGAAAACTTCAAATCAAATTCAACATGTGATATTTTGTTTATTTGAAGTTTGTCTTTTCTTTGAATTAATTTTGAAAGGGAGTGATTGTAATTGAGTGAATAAAATCTCACACACAAAAATAAGGAGATCTTGAAATTCTATACCTATCGTACAAGACGATATTTATCGTACTGGACGATCTGTCAGTTATCTCCTGTAGAGCACTTGGAACGAATAGGAACTTGCTTGAAAAATTTTTTTTCTAAGACCTATTCGTCCAGGAAGAATTTTATTTTCGTCCCGGACGATGGGTTCTCTGTAAAATTTTCGTCCAAACGAATTTTACCATCGTACGAGGCTACCAGTCCTCTGGAAAATTTTCGTCCAGACGAAAATAATTATCGTACCGGACGATCAGCTCTCTGGAAAGTTTTTGTCCAGACGAAAGCAAATTATCGTCCGCGGCGATGGGTGCTCTGGAAAATTTTCGTCCAGACGAAATAAATAATCGTCCAGGACGATCGGCTCTCTGGAAAATTTTTGTCCAGACGAACATATTTTCGTCCAAACGATGAACCGACTTAGAACAGTTTTCAGCAGTTTCCAGAACCGACCTGGCAATAACCGTTCGTACTGGACGAACCTAGTTCGTACAGGACGATCAGCTGTACGAAGTCATTTCGTACACATATACAAATGGGGTCATTTCAGATCGTTTAAGTAAAATCGTCCAGGATGATCCCGGATCGTACAGGACGATCCACTGCGTACAGAATTGGAAATTTGCAGTTTTTGGGCGGTTTTTCTTGTCTTTTCTATAAAAGGTCCAAATTAGACTGCCACCCAATCTTTTTGTCATTTGATCTTCGTGCCTCTTGAGAGAATAGCCAAGGAGAGAGTGGAAGAGAGCATTCAAAGGAGGATTCCTACCACTGGAGCGAGAAGGCTTCACTTGGATTGCTAAGGTAAGAGTCTCTACTTGTGAAATTGGATTTCTTCACTCTTTTCTTTCTTCTTTCTAGATTCTTGTGAGATGATCATTCAAGAAGGTCCGGTTCTCTGCCGACACTTGGAGAGTGTGAACAGAAGAGGGTTCTCTGCCCACACCAGGAGAGTGTAAAAGGGAGAAGGTTCTCTGCCTACACTTGGAGAGTGTGAATAGCCTTAGGGTTCTCTGCCCACACTAGGAGAGTGTGAAAGGACGACGGTTCTCTGCCAGCACTGTGGATTGTGTAAAAGGATGACGGTTCTCTGCCGCACCGGGTAGTGGTGAAAAGAGTGTTTTGTACAGGCTTCTCCGCCTTGCTGTGGGTGCTAAAGGAGAGTCACTTTGTGGTATTAGTGCAATACTCAGAGGGTGCCTCTGAGGAGTGGATGTAGGTCTGGTTATAGACCGAACCACTATAAATCTGGTGTCATTTACTTTATTGCTTTTACGTTTCCGCACTTTGAATTTCAGTTTTAACAACTCTGTGGTTGAAAAACATTTTTCTACTAACTTTAAAAGAAAATTTTATTTCGGTTCAACTTTATTATTAAGAGGGTTTAAAATTTTTAAAACTACCAATTCACCCCCCTCTTGGTAGCCGTGGGACATTTACTTAGGCTTAACAACCTAATTACTGGACTCAACAAGTTGAAGCTTAACCTTTTTGTTGTTCTCCTTCCTCAGAGCCGGATTTTGCTAGTTTCTATTTTTTGTGGGGCCTTTAGGTTGTTGGTTTTATAGATGGGGTTGTTGTTTGGCCCTTTGGTTGCTGGGTTTGTGCTGAGGTCTTCTGGTTGTGGACTTTTTTGGATGGTGGCATTCTAGATGAGGCGTTTGTCCCCTTTTAGGCTGGTTGCTGGCCATTTAGGCTTGTTGTACTGGATTGTCTCTACTGTTTGGGTTATTCTTCTAGATGAGTTGGATTTTGTGTAGGATTTTGTGTGTTTTTTCCATGGTAGGTTTTGGGTTGGCTTGGTTAGGTGCTTGGAGGGGAGGTGGTGCTAGCTGGGGCTCTTTGGTTGGATGAAGTGGCATAAAGTTCTACCTTGTGGTTCTTGTGATATTCTATTTAACCTGAGCTCTATTTGCCCATCCCCTCATTGTCGGAGCTACCTCTCCTCTGGCTTGTGGATTGATGGTTGGTCCTCCACCTCTTTTGTTACTTCTATTCTAGGTTTTTGGTCTTGTTTTATTGTTGTTGTTTTGCTAGTGTGTTGTTTCTTCCTGGATACTATCTATTGGGTTGTCTCTAGTTTGTTGGGTTATTCTATTTTCTGTTTTATTGTCTTTGTTTATTTCAATTTGGTTTACTATACTATAGCCAGTAGTTGTGGGTGGTCTTTAGGGGTTCCTATTTTTTGGCAGTCCTGTAGTTGGTATATGATATACAGGTGGTTCTCTTACCTCTTTTTGGGCTTATATTTTTTTGGATATATTTGCTGCTTTCCCTTCTTTTTTGCATTTTTCATTTTTGTGCAGGTCCGTGCATTTCTCATTTTTTTGGACTGGGAGCTCATGCTGATCATCATTTCTTCGTTTCACTCCTTTTTTTAGGTACCCTTGCCTGTGCACCATAGACTATTCTTAGCTTGTTTTGTACTCCTTAGTAGGGATCTCGAGCTCCTAGGTTTTTTAGTTTTTTACTTTATAGCTCTTGCGAGCAGTAGTGAGATCAAGGTCACTTTAAGGACCCTATAATTTTGTTTTTAATCAACGCGTAGACCCCTTTGTGGGTTTCCCCTAAAAAACTGGTCACCTTACATAAGGAATTTAGAGGAGGCCTTTTATCTCCAAAAAGTCTACTCTTTTTCCTTTAAATTAAACATAGACTTCTTGGCTTCATTCGTAATGAACAAATAATTAACAGACAAATTTTGTATATATGCCATATTAGCATTATCCACATCTTGTTCAGCTTGCAAGAAATAAGAAATATGTTCTTAAAGATGCATTTATTCCACCAACGAAGTTTTTTGCTTATGCCTTTTAAGTTTTTTGCTTATGCCTTTTACTTTGCATAGTTTGTAAGAAATTCTCATTAAGAAGTCACATATTTTGAAATTTAAAAAGGATAAAAAGTATTGCTACCCCTATTAATACTTAATAAAAGAGGGTAGTGATTGTTGTAAATTTAGTTTCATGGACTATATTTTGTTGATTGGCAAACACTCTTGCTTTTCATCAACTGCCTGTTACTACTGACATTTCAGGAATCAAAGATCGGATGGAAATCAGAACCAGCTCAAGATTGGGAAGATTAGGGTTGAATCAGTCTGTATTTTTCTTTTTTCTTTCTTGAGTCAATTGTAATTGTTTGAATTGACTGATGTTATGTAACCCTACACACACACACTTGAGAGATATAGAACTTGTGTTTTCACCCACATCATCCCGGATGATATTTATATCGTCCTAGATGATCAAGTTCAAAATAGAAGCTCTAATCAGGATTTCTTAGTTAAAGTAGCCATAATTAACTAATCGTCTTGGATGATACCTGTATCAGCCAGGACGATATGCTCAATATAGAAAGAATTTGCCACCATGATCAATTTAAGTATTATGTATTTTTGGAAATCGGCCAGGATGATTCATTGATCGTCCTGGACGATATTGTATAATTATGCCTAAATTGATCCAATAATCATGGGAGTAATTAAGGATGATTGATACGATCACATCATCCTGGATGATCAAAAATCGGCCTGGACGATCCATTAAAAAACCCTTGGTTTCTCCTGGACGATAAACATCGGCCAGTACAAATTCAGGGCGATGCATTAGCTAATTTGGATCGGACAACTCAAATTTAGAGCGATGCTCTGGACAATTTTCCTTTGATTTGTAATTCGCCAGGATGATCGTGAGATCGTCTAGGACAATCAAGCAAATTGACAATCGTCCAGTTTGCATTCAAAGCGATGCTCTTGTCGATCCTATGAGATTTGTACTAATCGGCAAGGACGATTTCCATATCGTCCTGGACAATAAAGTCTGCAACTTGCAATTAATGATCTCCTTTGCAGCTCTTCTATTTAAGAGCTCTTGTTTAACGTTTTTGAACATTCTTGGCTGCTGTTTTGACCTAAGAAAAATTAAAGGAGAGAGAGAGAGAGGGGGAGAAAGGGAGAGGATCTTGTGAGGGGGAGCTTGTGAGGGGATTCACAAGGGTTGCTCCAAGCATTGTTCCACTTCTTCTTCCCTAGAGTCTCTTGTCATTGGAAGGGTTGGGAGAGGTAAGTTATAGCAAGTGATCGTGGTTCTCTGTCTTCTTCAGGAGGAAGCAAAAGGATTTGGGTTCTCTTCCTTGCCAGGTTTGGCAAAAAGGAGGTGTTTTTGTGAGGACTTCTCCACCTAGCTGTGGGGGCTAAAGGAGAGTCACGTTTGTAGTGCAATATTTGGAGGACGCCTCTGGGGAATGGACGTAGGTCGAGTTGCCTGAACCACTATAAACCCTTGTGTTCTTATTTTTACTGCTTAAGCATTTATTTTCTTCCACACTTATTTTTGTGGTGATTTGGTTTTTGATAATCATTCTTTTTGCTTAAAGAAATTTTTAAATACCAATTCCCCCCCCCCCCTCTCTTCATTAGCCTCGGGCCAGTTCTATAGGGCTTAACATCCCTAACGAACTTTCAGTGATCAGATAAAGTACGGGTTAAATTTTGAATGTGAGTATGCATAAAAGAGGAAGTCCAGTAGTTGTTAAAGAGGATACGGTCTAATATTTTCCACATATTACCTTTGTTCCAAGTGAAACAATTTCCAAAAAAAACCAATATCATATAGATTACTGTTCATAATCATATTATTACAATCCTCCATAGTATGAACATTAGGATGTCTACCTCCAATTCTTTCATCTAAATTAGTAATACAGTTGAAATCCCCATCAATAAACCAAGGGGTATTAATAGACGATGAAAAATTAATAAGTTGCTCCCAAAGCACCTTTCTATCGGATCTAGCACACTCGGCATAAATAAAAGAAGCATTGGAAGGGACTTGATTCAAACCAATATTATCATGAATCACTTAAGAAAAATCCATAATAACATCTAAAGTAACAAAGCATTTCAAAAAAATCCAAATTTTCTTAGTACAATTTCAAAAGGCAAAATCAAAACCCAATTTAATGCAAATAGAATCCAACTTACTAGCAACATTCAAGGGTTCAATCAAAATAGGATGGTCAATATCATGAATCCTACAATGACTCTTCACTCTACCTTTAGAGTGAGAACCACCCAACCTCGTAATATTCCACACTAGACCTTTAACCATTAATGGATTGATTAGAAGCTCTAGTGAACCTAGGGGTGTTACTCAGATTGTATTTTTTGTTCTTACATTCTTTTTTATAGAGGAAGCATTACCTTCCTCATCAATATTAGCTTTCCCCTTGGGAGATGACATCGAGTTGATAATGGCCTCTTTGAGACCACTCTTAGGAGATAGGATTTCAAGAGAAACAACTTCCCCTTCCCCCAAGCCCTCTTTATTATCCTCCTCATTTAACATATGGTTTTTCTTATAGAGTTCACATTCACTTCCATATTTCTTCTCAATAACTTGGTTGTCAACACATTTAATGCCTTTATTTTTAATACCAAGGGATTTCTCAATGTTTTCTTCCATCCTTTGATTCACTGCCAATAAAGTAGTATGCAGCCTATCCTCACTTTTGTCCTGAACATCATTCTCATCAACATCCTCTATGTTTTGTTCCTCTTCCTTGTCGCTATTCATATTATCTTCACTTTCTTTGATGGTCTTGTCCAACAAATCCTCCTTCCTAAGAGAGGTATCTAGAAGACCAATCTCCATGTCATATTTATAATCTTTACTATCTTCCAAATATAAGGTATGATCCTTACCATTTTAAATATTAAGACCTGCATGCACAACCAATTCACCATTATTTAGTTCAACCACAATTTTGGAGATCTTATTATTCTTCTTGAGAGGATGAGCAGCAAAGCAATCATTAATCAAATGTCCATGGATTTTACATTAAACACAAAAATTCAGAACCCTTTCAAACTCAACATTTTGTAAATATCCCACCTTTTTTGAACCAAGCCAAACTTCTTTAGGATGCTTCTTGGTGATATCAAACTCAACTAGAATCTGAGCCACCGAGTGCCTCAAAATAGAGGTAGTGGCTTTATCCATTTTGACCGGCCTACCAAAAATAGAACCCAAAGCATGAAGAACATGAGAGTTAAAAAAATGCAAATGTAAATTAGGAAGTGAAATCCATATTGCAACAATAGAAGATTCTTCTTTAACGTCAAAAAATTGAGTGCACTTGAGTAATCTCATTTAACAGTTAAGAATGTAATAAGCTCTCCTAGCAAAAACCATACTATAATCATAATCGTTTGATAACAGGATAGAAACATGTCTAGCATCAAGCAAACTGATAGAGAAGTTACCATATAGTCTTAACTTTCTAAAGAAAATTTGTATTGCATCAAGGTTTGGTCAACAAATAGAAAACTTACTCACAAGAGTGATCTGATAAGGACTAACAAGTTTAAGAATGTCGTCATCAGACATCAAAATCATAGGAACACATCTTACCACCGATTTAGTGAAATAGAAGGTGGGATCCTTCAAGTATGAAGAACCATTCAATACATCAAAGAAATAATGTGACCTAGTCCCAGATTCATCAGCATTCAACAAACCTTTCAAATGATCAGTTAGTGTCGAAGGTGGAATACCCCAAGCCTTAGGTATCATGGAGGACATACCCACCCCGATCAGGAGTGGAGAATGACCTAAAGCCATACAACCTCAAAGATGGAGATGATTGAGGTCCCAAAATTGAAATCAAACTCAAGAACTGGAAGAAATAGAGGAAATCACAAAGAGAAAAAAAGTGGATTAAGATTACACATGAAATTGCTAGAGCAGACATAGCCATTGCGTGAACAAGGTATCCACTATGCATGAGTTTTTTAGTTGAGTTAATAAGATATCAATTTTGCAATAATATTTTTCTAGTTACGTTTGCCTAAAAGAATATGAAATTGATCTCTTTATCTAAATCCCATAATAATCTAATTTAAATTTTTAAAAAACTAGATTTTGTGATGAAATTAATTTGTGAAGCAAAATAATTAATAACATATTTTTGATCAATTTCAAAAGGTTTCAAATTAGGCATAATAACATTTTAAGAAGTAAGACAAAAACACAAGTCTTCAAAACATAACATTTTTTATTGATATCATAAAAATATAGTACATGCATTTCAATTGATATAAAAAAGAATATTTTATAACATCATCACATAATAGCATAATAACTTCCATCATCTCATCACATGTAAATAATCAACAAAAGCAAAAAGCATCACAACAGCAAGTATAAAAGCTCCATAGAAAAATAAAAATAAAGTACACCTAAAAATCAGAGGGGCTCTGGTCTAGAGGGTGAGGCTGATTGAAAATAGAAAAGTAGCTTTTCATCAAAGCTATAGACTTGTTGAGTTAAACTAACTTCAGATCCACCCCATATCTTCTTGATGTCTTGCACCCTGTTGATCTAAATGAGTCTGAAATTAATCAAATCATTGATCAAAGTTACTCTCCAAATGATCAAACCTCTGGACCATTTCTTGGAAGTAATTTTGGTTTGGTCTAGGTGTAGGTGTATATGATCCCCCTTCTCCCTCAATATCATCACTAGAACTCTCATTTCTCCCAAACAGAGATTGAAAAGAAGAATCGGTAAAGTAAATTTGGAGTTCATTAGGACGATCAAGATGAATTAGGTTGTACTTCTTTTCAAGGATATAAGCAACAAGATGTTCTAAGGACACATTTTTTTCCTCTTATGATATGGAAGATGAATCTCATAAAGGTTATACAAGTAATCTATAATGAGTTGGGCCTCATCAATAGGTCTTTTAGTCATAATAAGATATATAATAATGGATAGGAGTGGAGCCATATTCACTCGATCACTAGCTTTACGAATAACAGAAGTTCTTAAAACATGTTGGATAATCGAGGCATTTTTGTTCAAGGTATAGACTTGAGCTAAATGATTAACTTGAGAAACACCTGTAAGAACTTTGTTAATTTTAGACCAATCAAAGTCGGATCTAGAGGCCATAGTGTGTGCTCTAATCCCTTGGGTTCTCAAGTGAAGGTAGTTTCCTAAATCTTCTTTGGTAATCTTTACATTTATCTTCACTGACTCTCATATTAGGTTTGAAATAATAAATGGTTACTTTGTGATATGTATAGATAAGAGTGAGAATGAAGGATAGTTGAGTGGAGAAAATAGAGGTATTACAAAAAAATGAAGATCATCTTGGATAAGCAATCGAGATGAGGTGACCTTCGCAACAATGAACCTAAAATATGCCTCTTCATACTTCTTAGACAAGAAGTTAGAATTAGTAGTAAAAGAAGAAGGAGACCCTTTAGAACCTTCACGACGATTAGCTAGAATTGGCCATTTCCTAAAAAATGCATGTAGAGAGTTTTGAATTAAAATTGAAAGTGAATGAAAATGATTTAAAAACCCTTCTATATTATCATACTATACAAAAAATTTTTCATACGTATGATTGTGAAATCTTACGGGACAAAAATGTTTTTGTACACACGAACAAAAATTGCTAAAGATGGAATAGCTTTTTGTAAACTCTTATTTCTGAGGAGTCCTGTCATAAAAGCTTTTTGACTACTTGGTTGTATAGAAAAGCATGTTTTCGTCCGGGATGATAAGAAAATTTAAGATCATTTTAAAGATGGTTAGGTTCGTCTACTATAGAAACTAACACCAGGATCATATAGATGAAAATGATTTTGTACGTACAATCAACAATAAATAACTAAATCTTACTGGTAAAATCATCACCATTCATACAAATAAATCCTTACTTATCGTATCATATGATGATGTCATCATACAATATAAAACCAATAAAAATTTGAGGTTTCATGTGTTCAACTCCTAAAATAATCATGTATACACTACAAAATTCAGATCGAAAAAAATATTCATACAATATGAAAGGAACACAAAAGTAATACAAGAAAATCAGAAAACTTCTAAAACACAAGTGACATGCTTCCAATTTTTTTTATTTATTTAAAAAACACAAAATAAAAACAAAATAAGAAAAATAAATACACAAAAAATAACAAACCAAAATAACCAAAAAATAAACTAAAAGTAACACAAACATAAAACATATCAAATTTGCATAACATTTAAATTAAGCATTTAGATCAATCAAGCCCAACCTCATCCTTAAAGTGGTAAATGTGTCAAAGGCTAGTGGTTTTATAGAAATATATGCATGTTGATTTTTTGTTGAAACATGATTTAATTTATTTTTTTCTTGGGCTACATGATCTCTAATGAAGTGATGTCTTATGTCTATATATTTGGTTCTAGAATGTTGGATTTAATTCTTTGAAATACAAATGGAACTAGTATTATCACAAAAAGTAGTTATTGTGCCAGCTAAAATTCCAAAATAAATCAACTATTGTTTCAACGAAAGTACTTGTGCCACACAACTTTCTAAGGGAATATATTTAGCTTTAGCACTAAAAAGGGATACAAACTTTTATTTCCTACTGGACCATGAAACTAAGGAATTTCCTATGATTTGGCAAGTTATATATATACTCTTTTGATTAACCCTAGAACCTGCAAAGTTTGAATTACAATATCTGACAATTTCAAATGAGGAGTTGTAACTAGGATACCAAATTCTTAAGTTTTGAGTTCCCAAAAGATATCTAAAAATTCTTTTTACTGTTGTCAAATGTGATTATTTTTTATCAAACTGAAATTTTGCGCACAAACTAACACTAAATACTATATCTAGCCTACTAACAAACAAATAAATCAATGATCCAATTATACCTCTAAATTTCTTTTGATCAATAGATTTTTCCATTCGGTCCTTATCCAACTGAACTGAGAAACTCATTGGCGTAGTTACTAGTTTAGCATAGTTCATTTCAAATTTCTTGAGAATGCCCTTAATATACTTCAACTAACTAAAAAATGTTTTGTGTAAAGAGGGAAACTCCCATTTTGTGTAGAGAGAGAAATTTCTATTTTTCAGAGTTTTCTCAAATTTCTTCATTCCCGGTTTTTCGTACTTGGATTCAAGAGGGAGATAAAACGTGGAAGCTGATGGCCATCGGCCATCACTACCTTCATCTGGGAAATCATCAAATGTAATTGGAATAGCTATGCAAAATAAGTCTGAACAAGGACGTCAGAGTACTGGAAGAGATCCTGATGCTGAGAAGGTTAGAAGATAGAGGATGAAAGGTGAACTTGTTATTTCTAAAAATGGTGGTTTCAGGCTAAGAAGGATAAGCAGGTTGAAGGTAAGGGTAAAAATGTTCCTTTGAATGTTGATTGTAAGACTCCACGATTTTTTAAATCGGCTAGATTTTCTCCTTCTAAATCTTTTGATCCTGAGGCTTTGTCGTCTGGTATGAAAATTTTTGTGAATAGATTTGGGAATTCAAATGCAATCCCTATTTTTGATAGTGAGATAAATTCAAATTCTTCGAGTTTGGCTGAGAAAAATGTTCATAATAATGTTATGATGATGATGGCTTTGTTGGAGAATGTTGGTGGGTGTGGTGGATACAATGTTGTTTCGGTGACTGAGGGAATGTCTGAAAAAATGAAGCATCTATCAAGTTGGCCAATCCATGGAATAAGAAACCATATAACAATTTAAGTTTTAATAAGGAGAATGTTGTGCTATCTGAAGAAGGAAATGCTATTAAATTATTTGAATCCACTGAAGTTATGAATGCTAAAAGGCTTGAGTACTTATTGGTTGCTAAGGTTTTGATTAGAGAAATTCCTTCTCATATAATTGCTTGGGAGTTGAGACGACAACGAGCTCTTTTTGGGAAATTGTATTTTACAACCTTAGGAATGGGTTGGTAATTGTGTTCGTTCATGACATTGGATACAATGGAAGGAGTTCTATCGGGTGGCCCATGGTTTGTGAATAGTCACATTATGGGAATGGAAAGGTGGTCTATTGATTTTTCTCTTAGCTCAATGAAAGGACTAAGGTCACCTATATGGATTAGAATGCCACAATTGCCTCTACAATGTTGGGATTAAAACAATGTGACTATGATTGATTTTATTGTAGGTATTCCCTTGATGTAGGATGGGAACATGTTTCAATGGGGCAAGATAGAATTTGCTTGGGTTTGTGTTAGTGTGGAGCTAAACAAACCACTTCCCTTGGGTGTTTGGGTGGATGGGTTAGCTGGCAGGTTCTTTCAAAAGTTTGAATATGAAAGAATCTCATCTTTTTGTTATGATTGTGGTATGATTGGCCATGATAAGAACAATTGTATAAAATTAAGTGTGGTGGTGAAAAGAAATATGGAGGCTTCGTATAATCAAGCTCAAGCTAATCCTCGTAAGATAGCACAAGAGATGGAGAGTGAAGACATTTATGGACCTTGGGTCCATGTTAATTACAAAAGGATCAAAAGATTTAATAAAGAAATGACCAAGGTGATGCCATTATAAAAGAAAGATGATATGCAGTATCAAATGAAATCAAGTACTATTCGGGTTGAAGATAAGGTGTTGATCAGAGAAATGGAGGTTGCTAGAAATAATGGATTAGAGAAGAGCAATGTGATAACTGAAGACCGTAGTGAATTATTTATGCTGAAATAGAAAATTTTTAATGATAATAATGAGCAGATTGAAGAGGCTAAAATTATAGAGGGAATTGAGGAAGGTATGGAAGATAACCAACATGCTGGAACGGGAGAGTTAGATGTTCAGACCAATAAAGACATTCAAAAATCTGATGGTGATGTTGGTATGGTTCTTAAACCTGTTAATTCTATTTTACCTGTGGATGGAAATAAATTTCATATTTTAAACATAGAGAGTGATGACAATGAGGAGGATAGTGTGGTTGAAAATAGGGTGAAAAGAGATGTTGATGAAGGCATTATGGTTGAGGTGGAAGATGATGGATTGTGGAAAAATGATGATTGTGGAGGAAGATTGGTCAGTGAAAACCCTGATCTTAGTATGGTTAAGGGAGGTGGAAACATTATGGAAATGTCAAAAACTAAGCTTGCTAAAGAGATCAAATCTGTAGGGCCTATCAAGCTTGCTCCTCGTGGTAGAAATTTGGAGATTGCAAGTAAGAGAAGAGATGGGGGTTCATACCCTAGGTTGACCAAATGAATTCCATCGCTTTTTGGAATTGTATAGAGGCTTAAAAGATAGAAGTCTCTCTCAATCTTAGGAAATTTATTATATATTATAAAATTCTATTTGTGATATTGGTGGAGACAAAAATTAGTACTTTTTATAAAGCAACAATGGACAAGAATATGGGGCCGAATTGGGATTTCTTTCTCATCACATCAAATGGTTTATGAGGTGGTATATGGCCTTATGTAGGTCAAACATGGCTTCTTTTTCAATGTCCAAGACTTCAGATCAATGTGTGATTGGAGATCTAAACATCTTCAATAAAGGCTTGTGGATTATATCAACTGTTTATGGAAGTAAGGAGGTCCGTAAAAGGAGGTTATTATGGAATTGTATTCATGAGGTGGCCCATAGGAAAGTTGCTTCTATTGTAGGTGGGGATTTCAATTGTATTTTGTCACAAGAAGATAAAAAGGGTGGAAGAAAGTTTGTGTTTTCTCAAGGCCCAAGGAAATGCTCAATTTTATGAATGCAAATAACCTTCATGAAGTGGGAATTGTTGGAAGATTGGTGGGGGACAGATCCTTGAAAGGCTTGACAGGTGCTTGCTTAATTCTTTGGCTATCAATTCAATCTAGGTGGCTGTGGTGAGGCACATTTCTAGGGTGGCTTCAGATCACTGTCCTATCATCTTGTAGATTTTTTATACGGCCATGAAAATTAAGGGGGTCCTTAAGTTTGAAGATGTGTGGATTTCTTTCAAAGCATCGGCTCATATTATTGCTAAAGTTTGGAAAAAGAATTTCAAAGGGGATGATATGCAAATTCTTAATAAGAAGTGTAGTAGAGCATTGAAAGATTTATTCTATTGGAGTAAGGCTAAATTCCAAGATTCTCTAAAGAAAAGGAAAAGCTGAAAATGGAAATTTGTCAGCTACAAGAGGAGGAAGCAAGGGAAGGGTGGTTGAATGAAGAAAAGTTATGGTTGCTTAGAGTTAAAAATATAGAACTAAATGTTAATATTGGCCATTTGAACACTTGGTGGAAGCAAAGAGGTAAAGTGAAGTGGATTGAAGAAGAAGAATTTAACACCAAATTTTTCCATGCATTTGCTATTACTAGGAAAAATGGTAATTGGATCTCTCAAGTCAAGAATTCGGCTGGTCTTCTCATCGAGGAGCCTATGGAGGTAGAGGAAGTTTTTCTCAGCTTTTTTCAAAACAAATGTAAGAACAAGAGGTGTTGCTTCGATAATTGGCCTAATCCTTGGAAGGTGTTGGAAGATGAAGATAGGAGGATGTTGGATGCAGATCTCTTAGACCCGGAAATTGTTTAAGTGATTAAGATGTTAGGAAACAACAAAGCTTCTGGTAGTGACTGTATGACTCACTCTTTTTTCATTTTTTTTTTGAATATTATTGGGGAGGATGTGTGTAGAGTAGTGAAGAGTTTCTTTAGCTCGGTGAAGATGTGCAAGGAGTGGAAGGATACTTTTGTTTTTCTTATTCCCAAATCCACTAATCCAATGACTCCAGCGGGCTTCCATCCAATTAGCCTATGTAATTCCATTTATAAAATTTTGGTTAAGGTGTTATTGAAAAGATTGATCTTGGTAATTCATATAATTATCTCTGAAGAACATGTAGCATTTGTTAGAGGTAGATCTATATCGGATCATTAGTTACTTGCACAGGAGGTGTTCAGAAAAATATAGATTTCTAAAGCTAATAATGGATTGATGGCTATTAAATTAGATATGGAATAAGCCTATGATAGTATATGTTGCGATACTCATATGAAGATGATGGATGTGGTGGGTTTTTCGAAAAAATTTGTTAGATTGGTGTTGGAGTGTGTGGTGGAACAAAGGTTTGCTATCTTGATTAATGGTGGAATTTCTAGATGGATCATGGGGAAGAGTGGCTTCCGTCAAGGTTGTCCTATTTCTCATTTCTTATTTATAATTTGTTCACAATTTCTCTTTAATGCTTTTTTCCACAAAGGCTTGGATTTGGGTATCAAGATTTCCCAAAAGGGACAAAAGATTTCTCACTTGCTTTATGCAAATGATGTGGTGATATTTTCTAAAGTTAAACTCAATAGTATCAAGATGTTAAAGAGCATTGTAGATGATTATTGTAAGTGGATGGGTCAAATGATTAATCTTCATAAATCGGCTATGATTTGTGGAAAATTTGTAGTCATAAGGAGGAAGAAGAAAATTGGTAAGCTATTGGGGATTAAACTTGTTGAAGAGATGGAGTACTTGAGAACTAAGATAAATTTAAGGAGGTTAAGAAAATATGATTTCCATATTTTATTGGATAAGTCTTTGAAGAAGTTAAATGCTTGGGTCAACAAGTACATTTCTATTGCAGGAAGATTGGTATTGGTGAAATATGAATTTATTAACCTTCCCATGTTCCTTATGGCCCATTCTCTTATTCCTTTAAGTATTTTAAAGGAATTTGATAAATTATGTAGGAACTTTGTATGGAATAAGTATGATGGAAGTCATGGGATGCACTATGTGGCTTGGGATGTGCTATGTAAACCGAAGGCTTTGGGAGGATGGGGAGTTCATTCGGTTGATTCTAGGTTGGGACCTTTGAGGGCCAAATTTTCATGGAATTTGGTGGAAAATCCTTCTACTTTGTCGAGCAAGAATTTGTTGGTAAAATATGGGGAAAAATGGTATATAATGAGGACATAAAGGGCGACTCTTCAAGATGAAAAATTATTGCTAGTGGATGGAAGTCACTAAAGAGTTTTATAAGATGGAATGTTGTTAGGGGTGGAAGTATTAATGTTTTAAAAGATGTATGGATCTTGGACAAGATTTTGGTTAAATGGCCTATGTTTGTTGTAACTTTAGAAGATGATAATTTAACTCTTGAATTTTTTATTCAAGAAGGGAGGTGGAATCATGACAAGTTGGCATTATACTTTGGAGTAGAACTTGTTGAACTGATAAGCAGAATTCAAATTTTGCATAATTAGGAGGAAGACTTCATGGAACTAAAGAAGAAGTGGAGTGGAAAATCTATCTCAGCTTTGTTGGTTGAAGATTACTTGAAGGAGTGAGAAAATGTGGATCCATATTCATGGATTAGTAAA
Organism: Dendrobium huoshanense; assembly: GCA_016618105.1. NCBI lineage: Eukaryota > Viridiplantae > Streptophyta > Magnoliopsida > Asparagales > Orchidaceae > Dendrobium > Dendrobium huoshanense. The sequence goes on along the minus strand of CM028345.1, from coordinate 13,089,487 downwards.
TTGAAGTTGAAAGTTACAGTGGAGCTATTTATGTGGTGCTTATGTAAGAAGGCGTTCCCTATAGTAGATTTTCTAATGAAGAGAAGGTTATCCAATAGTAATTTATGTCCAAGGGGTTGTTTAAAGGTTGAAGACAATGATCATGTGTCATCTACTTGTTTCAAGCTGCTGAAGGTGATTGATGTGCTGAGAAAGTGGGGATTCAGGTTACCGAAATTCAACTCTTTCGAAGAATGTATGTTTGAGTTAGAGATGTTATCTTGGATGAATTTGATGGTTGATAGATTATTTGCAACAATTTTATGGTATTCTTGGAATGATACGAAAAATGAAAAGCATGGCAAATCAGGTGAGAGTACACTCTTGATCACTACAAATGTTCTCGATTATGTAAGCACAGCAAATGAGGATATCCTCTCAGATCACTGGGATGACAATCAGTCCATTGGACTATTTTCAAATTTTTGGCATCCTCCTCCTACTGAGTGGTGCAAAATAAATATTGATGCTTCACTTAAAAATAAATATGAGGCTGGAATTGGAGGGATTATTTGAGATAATAAAGGAAGATTTATTTTATCATTTGGTTTGTCCGGTGTTCATTGGGACATTACGCTGGTAGAGCTTCAAGCATTCAATTTTCTGAAGGATGTATGTAGAGGAAGATTACAAGATACAAAAGGTATCATCATTGAGGGAGACAATAAGAACAACGTGATCAAGTTTTTCAAAAGTTGTATAGTATAACGAAGGAACTTGGTGGAAACATTGAATATGAAGAGGTCTTGGCTCTAAATTCATGGAATAATGTAATTTTTCATTATGTTGGTAGAGAATGTAATAAGTTGGCTGATTATTATGCCAACTTAGCTTTTTCTTTCGATTTTCTTTGGGAAACATTTTGTGAGAGTAAACTTCCTCCTTCTCTTGTTAAATTAGTGAAGAAAGAAAGTGATAGAGTGGCTTACCCTCATTAGTTTGTATCTAGGCCTTTTAATTTTTTTCTTTTAATGTAATTTGCATTTCTTCAAACAAAAATAACTAAAAAAGGTTTTATCCTAATTTTTCTTAATGCTAAAACCAAGAAAATAACTTAAATCTCTCATTAGACTCATCTCAAATTCACTACTCATTATTTTTGAAAAATCATCACAAAGAATTTTTTTTGTATATCCAAAAATAATATCATCAACATATATCTAAATAATGAATATTTCATCTCCTAATTTCTTCAAAAAGAGAGTGTGTCCACACTTCCTTTCACAAATGATCTTTCAAATCAGAAAGTGCTTACCTCTCAAACCAAGCCCTAGGTGTACTTTTCAATCCATATAATTAATTTTTCAAATTAAAAAATGTGATTATGGAATTTTGAATTTTTAGAACTTTGAGGTTTCTCAACATAAATATTCTCTTATATCATCCAATTCAAAAATGCACTCTTAACATCTATCTGATATAATTTAAATCCTTTAAAATAGGTGAAGGCTAACAAAACCTTAATTGCTTCAAGTCTTTCTATAGGGGTAAAAGTCTATTCAAAATTAATCCTTTCTATTTGATTATATCCTATAGCCACCAATCTAACCTTGTTTCTAATCATAATTCCTTACTCACTCTTGTTTCTTAAACACCCCCTTAGTTCCAATAATACATTTATTTTCTATCAATTCCCAAATATCTTTTCTAACAAATTGATTCAACTCTTCTTGCATTGCCAAAATCAAAAATTCATTTGATAGTACTTAATTAATATTTATGGGTTAAATAATCTATATAAAGGTAGAATGGTTAACCTCTTTGCTTAGTCCATGCTTAGTCCTAACAGCCTCACTTGGTTCACCTTAAATCAATTTCTTAGGTTGATTTTTAGAAAATTTCTATTCTATAGGCAAAGGGTTTTCTCTTTCAATATTTTCTTCCAAATTTTTCTTTTTAATATCTTGGGAGTTATTTTATATATGATCCTCTTCCAAATTTGGCTCTTCCAAAATTCTAGATTCATCAAACACAATATGTGTGATCTCCTCAACTACCAAAGTTCTTTTATTAAACACTCTATATGATTTTCTAATACTAGAGTATCCAAGAAAAATTCCTTCATCAGATTTTGGATCAAACATTTCTAAAGGAGTTTTCCGTTATTATGAATGAACATCTTACATCCAAAAACATGCAAATGTTATAAATTTATGAAGTAAAAAGGTATTTTATTTAGTTTTGATTTATTGTTCACCTTATTCAGAACATAATAAGTTATACTAACAGCATCAACCCAAACATATTTAAAAAGTGAATATTCTGCCATCATGGATCTAATAGCTTCAATTAATGTTAAATTCTTTCTTTCAATTACCCCATTCTATTCAGGGGTCCTTTGTTCTAAAAAATTCTTATTAATTTATTTCTCTTTACAAATTTTTCAAATTTTTCATTTTCAAATTCTCCTCCATAATCACTTTGAATTGTTAAAAATTCACACCCTAGTTTTCTCTGAATCCAAGTTAAAATGTTTCTAAATTCCTCAAATGATTCACTCTTATGAAATAAGAATCTAATCCAAGTGAATCTCAAAACATCATCAACAATTACGAATTCATAAACCTTACCTCATATACTCACGATGCTAACTGGTCCAAAAAGATCCATGTGAATAATTTCCAATGGTTTGCTAGTTCTAAGATCCTTAATTTAATGAAAGGAGGACTTTACCTATTTTTTCTAATTGACATGCATCACACAGGTGATCTTTAGTAAAGTAAAGTTTAGGTATACCTCTAACAAGTTCTTTTTGTGTAATTTTTCTAAGGTTTTTCCTGCTAGCGTGGCAAAGCCTTCTATGCCATAACCATGATTCATCAGAAATAGTTTTTAAACAAAAAGCTTTAAGAGATTTAATATAATTCAAATGTAGCTTATACACATTATTTAATCTAGTTTTATGCAGTGCATCATTTCTATTTTGGCTTAATATGTAGCTAGTGGGAAAAAATTTAACACAATAACACTTATCACATAGCTGACTAATGCTCAAAAGATTATGCTTTAAGCCTTATACAAGTAAAACATTCTCATTGAAAAGGTTGTTTAAGTTTCTGATCATACATATGCTTACCACTTTTCTAGTGGTATTATCTCCTGGTGTAACCTTCCCTCCATTGCTCGCTTCTAGTGATATGAATTATGTAGTGTCTCAAGTCATATACTTCTAATATCTACTATACAGGTACCAAATCCTCTCACGAGATCTTGTATGAAAGTACTTCTATAAAATGATCAAATGTTAGTCTTATTGAGATAGTTGCTACTTAGTTCTTGACTATGTGATATTCTTGCAACTTGTATGTTTTTTATGATTTCAAATATTATTATTTTGATTATTATTTCTCCTAACATATTTTAGAAGAATTGTTTTGTTCTTGTGTGTACTAACATTTCAAGAAAATCATACTATAGATTGTTGAAGGATTTAAATGAAGATCACTCTAGAGTTTATTGTAATTGAAGTCTATATTTTTTATTTTCTTAAGTCTGAGAGAGTGTTATTATAATTAAATAACTGAGCACATATACACAAGGGGAATGTTTAAAATTCACAATTTTTTAAACTAATTGTACTGTATGATATACATTTGTACGGGACGATCTGATCATTTATTTTCTTCGATTAGCAGTGAAACAAATAGGGAGATAAATTTTTTTCTAAGTTTTAATCGTACTCTATGATCATAGTTCATACATAACTTCCAAAGTACAAAATGGATGAGTTTCTTCTCGCTCAAATTTTTTTTTTAAGTACTAAATGTATTGTACGATTACAGTTCATACATGCCTTCCATAGTACAAATTATATGAGTCTCTCCTCGCTCAAAAATATTTTTTCTGATTATGGATTGTACTGTACATCTAAGTTCGTATATGGCTTCCAAAGAATGAAATGGACGAGTTTCTTCTTGCTCAAAAAACATTTTTTCTAAGTACTAATCATACTATATGTTTGTACATGCCTTCCATAGTAAGAGATTGTGAGGTCCCTTTTTGTCCCGACATTTAATTCAAAAGAATTTAAATTTTTTTATAATTGTTTGTACCAGATGATGATGTCATCATACGAATGTCATACATAGTATGAAATTATAGGGTTCCTTTTCATCCCAATGAACTCAAAAAATTTTCTGTTTGTATCGGACAAACATGGTTTGTACTAGACAATGATTATGTATGAAATGATTTCATATCGATTCACAACATGTTCATATGAAACAGTATTTGAACTATTCGTACGTACAAAATTTCAACGTACTGTACGACCGTGGATGCTCAAAATTGATAAATTCAATTTTCTGGATGGTTTTTCTTGACGTTTATATAAAAGGTCCACTAAAACATGACTTGAAAAGTCTTGTCTTTGTGATTTTTCAAGGGTAATTGAAAGAAAGAGTGTGAGAGAGTATTTGAGAGAGATTTCTTGCAAGTGGAGTGTGAATGGCTCATAAGATTACTCAAAGGTTAGGATCTCTTTATATTTTTGGTTCACTCTTTCTCTTTTCTTTCTAGATTGCTCGTGAGAAGATCTTTAGAAAAAATCTTATTCTCTACCGACACTTGTATGGCATGAAAGGATGAAGGTTCTCTACCTACACTTGGAGGGTGTGAAAGGATGAATGTTCTCTACGTAAACTTGGAGGGTGTGAAAGGATAAAGGTTCTCTGCCATATTGAAGATTGGTGGAAGAGAGGTTTTTATAAAGGCTTCTTTGCTTTGCTGTGAGGGAAAAAGGAGCATCACTTTGGTAATAGTACAATACCTAAAGAGAGAGTCTTCAGGGAGTGGATGTAGGTCGTGTTTGACCGAACCACTATAAATCTTTATGTCATTTAAATTTCTGCATTTACTTTCTTTAAGTTTTTTTTGTGGTTGAAAAGTTTTTTTGAAACTTTAATTAACTTGCTTCGTGAATCAAATGACTTTCAATTAGTAATTCACCCCCTCTTGGTTAGCCTTGAGATATTAGTTTAGGTTTAACAACCTAATCAAGATTCAACAAGTGGTATCAAAGCTTTGTTTCAAAATTATAAGTTTAGGCTACTTTTTGAAAAATAAGGATGACTACTTTTAGAAACCCTAACACACCTGAAGGGTATTCAATCACTACACTTCTTTTATTTGACAATATTCTTTTCAATTTTTGGAAAACACGCATGTCTACTTTTTTTCAATCACTAGATTATTGCATGTGGATTTTAGTTCAAGAAGGGAATAGAAGATCAACTAGATTGGTTAATGCCATTAGAGTTGAAACACCCTTTACTGACTAGACTATAGAACAACATAAGTTAGCATAGCTAAATGCTAAATTCTTAAAAGGTTTCTTTTGTGCACTTAAGTCAGAAGATTACATGCGGGTTTTCACTTGCAAAAGTGGAAATGATATATAGGATAGACTTTGAATTACTTATGAAGGGACTAATGAAATAAAGCAATCTAGACTAAATATCTTGTTACATGACTATAAATTATTTTTCATGAAACCAAATGAATCCATTTCTTAAATGTATTCAAGATTACTCAGATAGTCGCTTCTTTGCATGCATTAGGTAGGGAATTAACGAATGCTGAATTAGTGAATAAAATACTTTATTATTTGCTTACTTCTTATGGTGCTAAGATAACTATTATAACAGAGTCTAAAGATTTAAATGTTTACTCTATTGATAATCTTCTTGGATCACTAATTGCTTACGAGCAAGAAGTGAATAAAATAAAGATTGATGTTGGAGAATAATGAAAGGACAAGAATATATAACTAAAAGTGGAGGAATTAGAGAGTGATCAGTCACAATTTAAGGATAAGGATGACATTATTTTGATGACTAGCAATTCAGAAGTTTTCTTAAAAGGAAGAAGAGGAGTTTCCAGTAGTGTAACATAAGTAAGTTTAATAAAAATGTTAAGATTTCTAATGAGTTAATTTATTATGAATGTAGGAAACCTAGACATATAAAATTAGATTGCCCCAATCTTAAAGCCACTCCTAGCAAGGAGAAGGTAGAGGAGAAAGAAAATGTGAAGAAGGGAAAGAAGTGATTTCAAAAAGCTTTTTGGGCAAACTCAGCTTCAGATTTGTCAGAAAAAGAAAAGGAGGAGGAAGTTACCAACTTGTGCTTAATGGCCAATAATCTTAATCAGTCAAATCAAGAAGAGGTATGTGACTTGACCTATAATGAACTATTGGAAGTTTCTGAAAGAATTCATGATGCATATAGAAAGGTTAACAAAATGCATGCAAGTTTAAATTTAGAAATGCTAGAACTATGAAAAGAACATGAAATCCTTAGAAAAGATCAAGCATTGATATATAACAACCACATGAGATTATTTGATAAATTTGATGACTTGAACAAAAAGAATGATCTTTTAAAATCATCTAATGGTCAATTGGAAAGTGAGATTAAAAATGTTAAGTATGAATCAAATAATAGAGGGCATAATTTAAAATATGATATTAATATTTTAGAAGATGTAAACACATTTCTTAAGTTGAAAGTGAAAGCTCTCAAGGAAAATAGGAAACCCCAACCGTTGAAGATTTTATAAATCCAATTTTGAGGTCAAAAAAATTTTAACCCAGAATAAGACATATTTATTATAGAAGATTAAGAAACCCATTTCTTGAAATTAAATGTTATTCTTGTAGCATAATTAGAAATATTGCACATACTTGTACTTTGTGTAGAATAACTCATTTAGTGTGAAAACTTAAGATGCATAAATCAAGCCATATCATACATGCATCTAGGTTTAAATTGCTAAAAGGAGAACCCAAACTTGTTTAGGTTTCCAAGTCTAATGTTTGATAGTTTTGTAGAAACACTCTCATATAAGGCCTTATGAGAGCATTTTGTACTTGGACAGTGGATGCTCAAAGCATATGACTGAAGACACTAAGCAATTTATATCGCTGGAAGCTAGAAGTGGAGGCAAGGTTACACTTGGAGATAACACCATTAGAAAATTGGTTGGATTAGGTAATATTGGAAACTTACAAAAAAATTTCATAGAAAATGTACTGCTTGTAAAGGCTTAAAGTATAATTTGTTAAATATAAGCCAACTATGTGATAAAGTGTATTATATAAAAATTTTTCCCACTAGCTGCATATTAAGCCTAAATGAAATAATGTTTTGCATGGAATTAGGGTAAATAATGTTTATATGCTAGATATGAATTATACTAAATCTCCTAATTCTTTTTATTTGAAAACTATTTCTGAAGATTCATGGTTATGGTATAAGAGACTATGTCACGCTAGCATGAAAAATCTTAGAACAATTACCCAAAAGGATTTGGTTAGAGGTATACCAAAACTAGACTTTACTATGGATCACCTTTGCAATGCATATCAATTAGGAAAATAGGTGAAGTCCACCTTTTAATCTAATAAGGATCTTAGAACTAGTAAACCTTTAGAGATTATTCAAATGGATCTTTTTGGACCGGTTAGCACTGTTAGTCTAGGAGGGAAGGTATACGGATTTATGATTGTAAATGATTTCTTAAGATTCATGTGAGTTAAATTTTTATTTCATAAAAGTGAGTCATTTGAGGAATTTAGAGATTTTTTTACTTGGATTTAGAGGAAATTAGGGTGTGAGATTTTAACAATTCAAAGTGATCATGACGGTGAATTTCAAAATAAAACTTTTGAGGATTTTTATAAAGAAAAAGGGATTGATCACAATTTTCTTGCACCTAGAACCACTCAGTAGAATGGGATAGTCGAAAGAAAGAATAGAACATTAATTGAAGCCGCTAGAGCCATATTGGTTGAATATTCACTTCCAAAATATTTTTGGACTGAAAATGGTTAGCACTGCATGTTTTGTTCTGAATAAGGTGAACATAAGGTATAAATTAAATAAAATATCCTATGAGATTCTTAATGGGAGAACACCTAACTTAACTTATTTGCATGTTTTTGGATCTAAGTACATAATAATGGAAAATCATTCTTAAAAAAATTTGATCCAAAATTAGATGAAGCAATTTTTCTTGGATACTCTAATGTTTGAAAATCTTATAGAGTATTTAAAAAAAATAAAAATTGATAGTTAAGGAGATAACAATATTTGATGAATTGGAATTTTAGGAGAGCCAATTTTGGAAGAAGATGATTTGGAAAATAACTCCCAAAGGATTGAGAAAATTAATTTTGAAGAAAATTTGGAGATTGAAAACCCTTTGCTTAGAAATTTGAGATTTTCTAAAAACCACTCTAAGGAATTGATTTTAGGTGAATCTAATGAAGGTGTTAGGGCTAGGCATGAAATAAGAAAAGAAGTCAATCATTCTACTTTTAATTCAACGATAAAACCCATAAATGTAAAACAAGCACTTTTGGATGAATTTTGGATATTGGCAATACAAGAATAATTAAATCAATTTGTGAGAAATAATATTTGGGAAATAATTATAAGGCCAATGGATCAAAGTGTAGTTGGAACTAAGTGGGTATTCAAAAATAAAATGAATGACTCATGAGTTATTATTAGAAATAAGGCTAGATTGGTGGCTAAGGGGTATAATCAGATTAAAGGGATTGATTTTGAGGAAACTTTTTCTCCTGTAGTAAGACTTGAAGAAATTAGGATTTTGTTAGCCTTTGCCTATTTTAGAGGATTTAAATTATTTCAAATGGATGTTTAAAGTGACTTTTTAAAATGGGGTAATTCAAGAGGATGTTTATGTTAAACAATCTCCAGGTTTTGAAAATTCAAAATACCCAAATCATTTTTTTAAATTGAAAAAAGGCATTGTATGGATTGAAACAGGAAAATAGGGCTTGGTATGAGATGTTAAGCACTTTCCTACTTGGGAGATCTTTTGAAAAAGTAAGTGAGGTCACTAGTCTCTTTTTAAAGAAATTAGGAGATGAAAAACTCATTGTTCAAATTTATGTTGATGACATTATTTTTGGTTCTTCAAATAAAAATCTTTGTGATGAATTTTCTAAAATAATGAGTAGTAAATTTGAGATGAGTTTAATGGGAGACCTTAGTTACTTTATAGGTTTTAACATTAAGCAAATTTAGAAGGAATCATTTCTTAGTCAGTCGAAGTATGTTAAGGACATCTTCATGAAGTATGAAATGGACAATATTATACCAGTTAGTACACCTATGAGTTCCTCAGTTCAGTTGGATAATGACCCAAAGGAAAAATCTATTGATAAAAAAAAAATTAGGTTAATTAGTGGATCTTTACTTTACTTGATTGCTAATGGACTTGATATTATATTTAGTATTTGTCTGTGAGCTAGATTTCAATCAGATCCAAAAGAACCACATTTGATAGCAGTAAAATAGATTTTCAGGTATCTCTTAGAAACTCAGAACTTAGAAATTTGGTATCCTAAGTTTAGCTCTTCATTTGAAATAATTGGATTTTCATATTCGAACTTTATAGGTTGTAGGGTAGATAAAAAGAGTACATCTAGAACTTATCAATTTATAAGAAATTCTTTAGTTTCTTGGTCCAGTGGAAAATAAAATTCTGTAGCCCTATCTACTGTAAAAGCTGAATGCATTACCTTAAGAAATTATATGCACAAGTTCTTTGGTTGAAACAACAAGTGATTGATTTAGGATTTTTAATAGGCACAATTCTAATTTATTGTGATAACACTAGTGCCATTTATATTTCAAAAATCCTATTCAATATTCCAGAACCAAACATATAGATATAAGGCATCATTTATTTAGGGATCATTTATCTAAAGGATAAATTGAATTGAACCATATTTCTACAGAAAATCAACTTGCATATATTTTTACAAAACCACTACTAGCCTTTGATACCTTTAGCACATTAAGAACAAGGCTTCGTGAGATTGATCTTAATACTTAACTAAAATTTTTTTACGAACTTGATATGTGTCTTAGTGTGTTTTCTTTTTTGTATTCAATGTGCTTATTTGTGTAAGTGATTTTCAATTTTTTTTTGTTTTATGTTTCCTGTGTTTCAAACATGTTTTCACACATTGAAATTCCTTTTTCTAAATGATCGTGTGAATTTTTCTAAGTGTTATATTCGCACTGTTTGAAATTATTTTTATCCCATATAAATTTTGTTGCATTTTGATCATTATTTCAGATTAAACACATAAAGTTTTCAATTTCTTTTACATATCATACTGTATGATATTTATATCATCCCGGAGATGAAAACTTTCTATCTAGAGCAAATGAGGATTCTTTCCTTAGATTTGCCTCTGCTAAAATTACTCCTTCTAGTCTCTTACTTCAAGAAGATATCCACTTTCAAGTAATGCCTCTTTTTGCCTCAACCCAATCTACCTTCTACCATGACTTTAATCCATGCCAATAATAAAGAAACATTTCCCTACTTCTTGGCAAACATGACCTTTATTGTGGATGAGAGTACGATAAGTTCATATGTTCTAAAGAAACAGATAGAAATCATAAAGGAATATATGTGAACATTTCTACATTTAAGGACATAAGGAATTAGAGCTAACACTTTGACCTCCAAATCTAACTTTGACTGGTCTGAAATAAATAAAGTTCTTCGTGTGGTTAAATAAGTAAGTCATTTTCCTAGGTTCTATACCTTAAACAAAAATGCAAGGATCATCCAGCATGTCCTTAGAACTTTAATTATTCTTAAGACTGGTGATCGCATAAACATTACTTCAGTTCTGTCCATAATAACTTATCGTATCATGACTAGATAACCAATAGATGAAGCCCAACTTATTCTTGATTATATTCATGGCCTTTCAAAAATTGGGCATGCATCTCATAAGAAGAAGAAGAATATTTCTTTAGGATATCTAGTGACCCATATCTTAGAGAAAAAGTACAATCTTATTCATCCTGAGCCTCTACTAGAATTGCCTATTTACTTCACTAATACTTCATTTCGAGCACATTTTGGAAAAGATGATAATTTAAGTGAAGATATTGAGGGAGAAGGGGGAGCACCAGCACCTTCTTAGGGTTCTGACTTTCAAGAGATGATCCAACACTTTGATCGTTAGAGAGTCATTTTAATCAACATTTTGATCAAATTCAGACTCATCTTAATTAGCAAGATGCATAGTACCCATAGGACATGGGTTGGATCCGAAGTCAGTTTGACTCAATGAATACCAATGTGGCTATGATGAATAGCTATTTTTCTGTGTTCAACCAGCCTCCTCCTCCACACTAGGGCCCCTCAGATTTTTAGATGTACTTCTTGTGTGTTGTCTGTCTGTCCTTTGTAATGTGTTGATCTTAATGATGTTTTAAATGCTTTGTGTACTACTCTTTTTTTAGTTTTTGTGTTGATGTTTTATTGTCTTTGTATTTTGATTTAATATAAATTACAATTCAATGTATTTCTTCCTAAAATTAATATCAATAACAAATGTAGTGTTTTGTTTAGTTGCTTTTGTTTGTTGTGTTAAATATAAGTTTTCTTATATGTTAATCATGTCTTAATTGATCTAAAAAGTGTTATAAAATAAACTAAAATACAAAAATTAATTTCGTTATAAAAACTATTTTTTTTTTCAAAATATTAAGTTAATTTAAAACTCGATTAAGTTAAGGCTATCAATCTTATATTCTTTTTAGGCATACATAGTTCAAATATTATTATTATAATTTTGATGTTTTATTATTTTTTTTCTCTTTTCAATATAATTATCTTTGTACTTAGAGAAATTTGAGTTTATAGATTATTTATTTTGGAAAGATCAATAAAAAAAAGTATCAAAAAAAATGTACAAGTGTAAGAAAATCAAAAGAATACGCAATAGTTTGCAAAATGAAAAGAGGTATAAAATTAGCCCAAAAATAAAAATGATATACAAAGTGTGCCACAAATAATTTAAAAAGTCGAGCAATATCACCAATTTAATGTGTTCTTTCTTCTATCATTTAATCTTCAAATTCAAATCAATCTAATATTCAATTATAGTTTGTATTGGAAATTGAATTGAACTAATCTTCATTTTATCACTTTTGCGATAACTTTCTTTATCTAATTGTCTAAAAAGGTTCATGACCTTGATCTATTTTTCTTGTCTTTGTTATATTTTAATTTAAATATTTTGAATCTTTATTTTTATCTAATAGATGATAATTTTATTATTTCTATTATAATTCAATCTCTTTCAAAACCAATTATTAAAGGTTTCACATATGACTTATTTCATTTCAACTTTTCCTTCTTACCATTTTGTTGTTGTCAAAAGGGGAAGTAGTATTATTTGTGTTTGATTGTTTAGTGTGTTATGTTTTTTGTGTTTGTTTTGTATTTTTGTGTGTTTTTCTGCGTTTTTATGTTTTTGTTATTTATGAAAAATAAATAATTTTTGTTCATAAAAGAATTCCCTTATACTATCCTGTTTATTCATTTAGACGGAGTTAAGAAGAAATTTAGGATATTCAATTTTAATCAAACAAAAATTATTTTGCCATCTTAAAAAAGGGAGAGATTGTTGAGATAGTTGCTACTTAGTTCTTGCATGTTTGATATTCTTGCAACTTATATGTTTTTAATGATTTCAAATATTATTATTTTGATTAATATTTCTCCAAACATATTTTGGAAGAATTTTTTTGTTCTTATGTGTACTAATATTTCAGGAAAATCATAAATCGGATTATTCGAGACTTCAATTCAAGATCACTTTAGAGTTTATTATAATTGAATTCTATATTTTTCATTTTCTTGAGTCTAAGAAAGTGTGATTGTAATTGAGTAACTAAGTACACACACATAGGGGGAGAGTTTAAAATTCATAATTCTCTAAATTGATTGTACTGTACGGTATACCTTCGTACGGAACAATCTGATCATTTATTTTTTTCCAACGAGTAGATAAACAAATAGGGAGTTGAAATTTTTTCTAAGTACTAAACATACTGTACAATCACATTTTGTATATGCCTTCCAAAGTACAAAATGGATGAGTTTCTTCTCGCTAAAAAAAAAATATTTTTTTCTTAAGTATTAATCATATTGTATGATAAGAATTCATATATGACTTCCAGAGTACGAAATGTATTAGTCTCTTCTCACTCAAAAATATATTTTTTAAGTATGGTTCATATTGTACGATCACACTTCATAATGCCTTCCAGACTATGAAATTGACGAGTTTCTTCTAGCTCAAAAAATACTTTTTCTAAGTATTAATCATATTGTACGATCATAGTTCGTACATGCCTTCCAGAGTACAAAATTGTGAGGTCCCTTAAAGTCCCGACATCTCATTCAAACGAATTTGAAATTTTTTATAACTATTCATATTGGACGATGATGTCATCATACATACGCCAAATAGATTATGAAATTATGGGGTTCTTTTCATCCCAACGAACTCGATAAATTTTCTAACTGTTTGTACTGGACGAACATGATTCATATTGGATGATGATTGTGTATGAAACAATTTTGTAGCAATTCATAATAGGTTCATATGCAAAAGTGTTTGAACTATTCGTACGTATGAAATTCAATCGTATTGTACGATCATGGATGCTCAAAATTGAAAAATTCAGTTTTCTGGATAGTTCTTCGTATCTTTTGTAAAAATGGTCCACTAAAACCTAACGTAAAAAAGTATTTTCTTTGTGATTTTTTAAGGGAAATTGAAAGAGAGAGTGTGAGAGTGTTTGAGAGAGATTTCATGAAATTGGAGTGTGAAGGGGTCACAAGGTTACACAAAGGTAAGGATCTCTTTGAATTTTTGGTTATCACACTTCCTCTTTTCTTTCTAGATTGCTCATGACAAGATCTTTGGAGAAGATATGGTTCTTTGTCGACACTTGGCGGGTGTGAAAGTATGAAGCTTCTCCGCCTATATTTGGAGGGTGTGAAAGGATGAAGCTTCTCTGCCTACATTTAGAGGGTGTGAAAGGTCAAAGGTTCTCTGACTATACTTTGAGGGTGTGAAAGGATGATGATTCTCTACCGCACCAAGATTGGTGGAAGATAGTTTTTTGTAAAGGCTTCTCCTCCTTACTATGGAGGCAAAAGGAGAGTCACTTTGGTAAAAGTACAATACCTAAATAGAGAGTCTTCAGGGAGTGGATGTAGGTTATGTTTGACGAAACCATTATAAATTTTTATGTCATTTAAATTTCTGCATTTGCTTACTACAAATTATTTATCTATGATTGAAAATTTATTTTAAAACTTTAATTAAATTGCTTCGTGAATAAACATATTTAAATTTTTAAATCCAAGAGAATTTTATTTTAAATTATAAATTCACCCCCCTCTTGATTAGCCTTGGGACATTAGTTAAGGTTTAATAACCTAATCAAGATTCAACAAGTCTTGGGAACCCAAAAAAATTTGGGTTCTCCTATTTGCAAAATTAAACTAGATGCAAGTATGATATGACTTATTACAAGCATCTTTGGTCTCTACATGTTGGTGGAATTTTGAAAATAGGTTTTGAAAAGTATTAGTTTTCTTTGGGAATTTTAAAATTTAGATTGAATTCTAATTCTAGAAGTCGAATCAACTCATTCGGAAGAGTATATCACCCCGAAGGATGAAAATAAAATTCCATAACGGTGTTCAGACTTAGAATTATGTAATTCATCTTGAATACCATGGCTAGATTCTAAAGAGAATTTCACACGGCCCCGAGGGGACAAGGTGAAGTTCAACTAAACATCTGGTTATGGTATTTAAGGAGTATGATTGTCGAATTCATATCCAAAACCTTATAAAAGAAGGATGTATCTCCCCAAAAGAGAGATAATACCTTTCAATGATAATTCTTCTAATATGAAAATGAAAATCATTCTTTAACATTTCCCAAATAAATCTAAGAAGATTTTAAAAAGATTAATTTTGAAATCAGGTGTATGTGGTTCCAAATCTCCTACGAGCGCAAGCCCCCATAGTTAATTACATCGTAGGGAGACAGGGTCCCTTACGAAAACTCTCGATTAAAATAAGAATGAAATTTTGTTAGATTTTCTAGGAGTGATATAAAAAAAAATCGAATAGAATCTTTTGGAAAATCAAAAGGGAATGGACCAAGATTGAACATTTATTAACAGAATCAAAGGAAGAGAGGCAGGGGACACTTTGAGATTCCAGAAACATCTGGAAGTGTCCCAACTTAGCCTAAGTGTTGGGCTTTACATTTTAGGATTGAACGAAGATTTAATTTGAGTTGAGCATTTTATTAGAAAGTTGGGATTATATTCCCAAAATTTGGGGTCTTATAATCAAAGATCTGCCCCGGATCCTAAATCTAATTTAGACACTGGACCACAGTCGTCCGAACCTAACTAATGCAGTGCAAAATCTGGACTTACCCTAGCTTGGATTAGGGAGCCAGCTAACCACATAGTCGATTTAAAAGAGATGAGTCCAGTCTTTTTATGAAAGAGTGGTAGGGACGTTGTACTTAAAGTTTTGGAGAATCGGGGCCGACATCTAGAAATTTTCCTATTTGGCCCCTTTGACTTATGTTGGGTGCTAAAATGCTAAAACTAATGCATTTAAAATTTTTGACTCTTTTAATTTGTATCTAATGAAATGCACGCTGGTTGACAACTTCCAAAGTAAATATGCTTGAAATTTTAAAAACAGGCTTATAAAATAATTTTTTTTAGAAGACTATAATTCCCCAGGTCCGGCATCTCATCCTCATAGGTCAGACTATCCGGACTCTACCCGCAGGTAGGGAAGGGTCTAAAACAAGGAAAGAAGAAATGCAGAAATATGCATGCGACCCCGGGGTCGGTCCCCGGCTAATTCCCTAAGTTCGTTATCTTTCTATGTTTTTTATTCTCACTAAAATTTTAGACTTTTAAAGTTATGAGTAGAAAACTTTCACACTCTCACAAGTCTCACGTATCCAGGCAAAAACAAAAGCGGCACACAATCACAAAAAAACTAGGAAAAACAGGCAATCCTAAAGGCAATCAATTCATCACATCAAATATTAACTAATTAATAAATGTCCATAGGCAAAGTTGCCTTGCTTATTACAAACCAGAGTTTTGTAGTAAGTAAAGTGGGCGGGCACCACTGACAACAACCCGAATTCTAAACCTAGTAATGATGCAAGTAATTTTGAGTGGGATACTCTCAATCTTCAAGTCTTCAATCTTGTTCTTCTTTGGACTCCTTTTCCTTAAACTCCTTGGATTCTTCGTGGTAATCTACCCAAATGGATAAGAGGGCACTTCCCTTTTAAGGGGAAGGCCACTCTTTCCTCTTTGGGTATAAGAGAAGTGTGATCCAAATTTGGATTTCCAAATGGAAAAAGGAATACTTCCCAAAAGGGTATCCTTTCCTCTTTGGAATCCAAGCTTTGGACCTATGTATTCCAACTCAAAATTAACTTTCACAACACTTAAACAATTACACAAATTACATTTATTTGTAAATAAAATCTAGACTCACCTGCAGGGTTATCCTAAGCAGTTAATAAATCAAAGAATATATATTCCCAAGCAGTTATAGATATGCAAAAAAGAAAGTAAAACATACTGGCCACGCTCTTCTTATTTGGGGGATTTAGCAGCTGAAGCACCTGTGCAAGAATTTATAACAATTAATATATTTTTATTGATTTATCCCCCTTTTTTTACTGCCCTGCATGAGCGTGGCCACCTACAGAAAATTATGTGAACATCCAGATCATACCTAACCTAAGGGTAAACTAGTCGCAAAATACATCAATCCATCCACAGAGTGTAGAAAAGTAAGCATGAAAGTTCATTAGGGATGTTAAGCCTTATGAACTTAGTCCCAAGCTAACCAAGACGGGGGGTGAATTTGTATTTTAAAAACTATTTTCACAAAGAGAGAAAATTGCATAAACCAAATCACACCACTAAAATAAATATGGAATTTAAAAGTACGGAAGCAAGAAAAGGAACACAGAAATTTATAGTGGTTCGGTCGACTCGACCTACGTCCACTCCTTGGAGGCACCCTCCAAGTATTGTACTACAAAACGTGACTCTCCTTTAGCCCCCACAACTAGGCGGAGAAGCCCTCACAAGAACCTCCTTTTTGCCACCCCGGCAACGCAGAGAACCTTCCTCCTTTTGCTTCCTCCTGAAGCTGGCAGAGAACCAAAACCAAAAGCAAACTCCTTACCTCTAACGACCCTTCCACGGATGAGAAACTCTAGACGAAGACGAAGCAGAGCGATCCTTGAAGCAACCCTTGTGAATCCCCTCACAAGCTCCCCCTCACAAGATCCTCTCTCTCTCCTCTCTCTCTTTCTCTCCTCAAGGTCTTCTCAGGTCGAGGCTGCAGCAAAAGGTCTTAAAAAACATTGAACAAGAGCTCTTAAAAAGAAGAGCTTCAAAAGAGCTCATTAATTGCAAGTTGCCGACAATATCGTCCAGACCGATATGGACATCGGCCTGGCCGATCAGTACAAATCAATGAAGATCGGCTAGAGCATAGCCCTGGATGCAAAGCTGGATGATTGAAAATTGGCTTGATAGTCTAGGCCGATCGCACGATCATCCTGCCCGATCAGTTCAAATCAGAGGAAAATCGTCCTGACAATAGCCCTGGATACGAGCTGGCCGATATTGATCGTCCTGAAGTAACTTAAGGTTTTTGACTAGATCGGCCTGGCCGATCCTGCGATCATCCAGGATGATATGATCGTATCAATCATCCTTAATTACTCCCTTGAATTCCTGAACAATTATGGCATAATTTATAAATATCATCTAGGCCGATCCACGGATCGTCCTGGCCGATAATATAAAAATACAGTATACTATAATTGACTTTGACGGCTACTTCTTTCTGTTTCGAGGCTTATCGTCCCGGCCGATACACGTATCATCTAGGACGATCTGTTAATGTCGGCTGCCTTAATTAAGAATCCTTAATTTGACTTTCTATTTTAAGCTGATCGTTCAGGCCGATCCAAAAATCGTCCTGGCCGATATGAGTAAAAATAGAAATTCTAAGTCTCTCAAGTGTGTGTGTGAAGGGTTACATAGCATCAGTCGCTTTGACCATTACAAGTAGACTCAAGAGGTGAAAATCAAACATACAGACTGACTCAACCCTAAACCTACGCATTCCTGAACTTGGCTCCTTCTTGATCGTCCGATCTTTGATTCCTAAAAGTTAGAAGCAACAAGCAGTGCAAGAGAAACAGTGTTTGTCAATCATCAAAACATAAGCCATGAAAAATAGATTTGCAACAATCTCCCCCTTTTTGATGATGGAAAACACAAGTAGGAAAAAATTAAACAAAAACACAGGTTCATTAGAAAATCAAAGTTACAACAGTTTTTTCCTACACACCCTGTCCTACTCCCCCTTTTGTCATCACAAAAAGAGGGTCCAAAAACACCAGAAAAACATCTCAAAAGATTAACAAGCAAACTAAAAAAAACAAGAAACACAAAATACAGACTAAAAGAACGAGGGATCTTGATCATCAGATGGAGGTTGTGGAGGTGGCCACTGAAAGTAACCAGCAAGAGTGGTAAACTGAGCATTGAACCAGGCGATGTCCTGGTCATGCTGCTGCTGTTGGTGAGTAAGGAAACTGTCAAAATGGGATAAATCCTCAGTGCGGTGATGCTCATAACGGGCAATGTCCTCAGAGTGTTGCTGCTCCTGTGCAGCAACATAGGAATCAAACCGGGTCTCCCAACGATCAAATCTCTCAATCAACTGATCAACCGGTGAGTGCTGGTGGAGAGGAGCAGGGTCAGGAAAGGGAGCTGGAGCGGGAGCCTCCTCTTCTCTAGCCCCCTGAGGTTTCTCAGGGTGGAGACGAGTACTGTGAAGGGTGCTGAAGGAATTGTTTGAGTAGAAGGGAGTTGGGAGGTTTGGTGGAATAGGATATTGAAGTTGGTATTTAGTTTCAAGAACATAGGCTATGATGTGTCCTAAGGCTAGATTTGTTTTTTTTTGTGGCTTGGATCGCGAATTGTGGTTAGGTGATCAATGTATCGAAAAATTAGGTCCGCAGTGTTGAATTCCCTATGAGCCAAGATGTAGAAGATAGTGAGGGAAAGTAGATGGGTGATGTGGACTCGGTCACCGGCTTTTGGAATGACGGAGGTGCGAAGGACATGTTGGATTGTCCTAGCATCTCTGACTAAAGAGCTAGTCTCTCCAACCTGGTAAGGTACATTGGTCTGGCGAAGAAAGTGATTCGCTGTGGACCAGTCAAGATCAGGGTCAGAGGCAATTATGTGCAGCTTATCCCCGGTGGTGGATAGTTGTAAAAGATCAACATAATCCTGATATGTGATTTTGACAGGGCATCGATTCACATAGGAGGTCAGGGCTGTGAAGGTAGAGTTGATGCGAAGGTTTGCGAAAAATTATCGAAGAAATTTGGAATTGAAAGGGAAGGCAAGAGACAAAATGAAGTAAAGGGATGTGTGAGCAAAAAGATCCATTACCGAGTAAGAGATGTGGACAGGATTGATGATTCTGGAGATAGTAATTCCACACTCATTGTAGCGATGATAGGCGGCTTCATCTTCTGCTTCCCAGAAATGAGGGTCAATCCTTTCCCTCCAGGAACTCCCCGAAGTCTATCGGACACGTTTCCCACCAGCCATTTAGTGCACTAAGCAAAGAACACAAGAGGAGAAAGGGTTGGAAGTGAAAAACCATGGCTGGAATGGCCTGAATTTAAAGAAACGTCCATATCGTCCTGGCCGATCGCAGAAACGTCCAGGCCGATTGGTCAAAAAGGCGATCCAATTGTCTTGGCCGATCAGAAATCGTCCAGACCGATTAGACAAAGGCTATCGGCCTGAGGAGTCAATCCGGATGACCATTGAAAAAGCAGATCGTCCGGGCCAATTAGGTGTATCGTCCAGGATGATGCACAATAATTGATCGTACCGGCCGAAGTTAAAATGTTTTAAATGCTTGCCACGTGTATCGTCCAGGACGAACAGTGGATCGGCCCGGCCGATTGTCCAATAATGGATCGTCGGGGCCGAATTTAAAGATCAAAACGTGCTGACACGTGGATCGTCCAGGACGATCCAGTGTATCGGCCAGGACGATGCACATAAAATGCATTGGCCAGACAAATATACTATCGGCCAGGACTATCACCATGAGTTCGATCAAATCATCCAGGACGATAAAGTATCGTCCAAGCACGATGAATTGCAGCAAGCATAGAAAAAGGTTAGTAGATGGATTTTGAACAGAATTTGTCATATCGGCCAGGACGATATAATTATCAGCCAGGCCGATGTGACTTGAATTTGAAATCAAGAAAAGAATGGTGATGATCAAGATCCTCAAAAATAAAAGAAAAAACAGTCAAAGACAGAAAAATAAAAACAACACAATGAAAACCAAACACCGAATATTTTTGGATTTTAATTTTTCTATTTTTTTTTTTTGTTTTATGGAGGCATCATATGAGAATTCTTTTCAAATATTAAACTTTTAAAGTTCCAAGAGATCAAGAAGTTTAACAAATCCCAATCAGAAGAAAGTAGAAAAACTGATTCCATTAACCCTAGATCGTTCATCCTTCAGGGTACAAAATTCTTTTGGAAAAATAGAGGCCTAACTCGGAATAACAAAATAGGATAAGAAGATCCATTCAAGACTTGTTTACAACTAAAATATCTCATAAATAATTAACCAAAATAATTTTTCTCAATCATGGAAATTGAAATCAAGTCTTTGAAAGTATCACATAATCAATACGTTTTCTAAGTTTTAAGAGTTTTACCAAAGAGAGGATAGCTTGCATTTAGTGGGCTCATTTTATGCCTCTTGTCACTTTGATTGGCTCTTTGAGCATCTTTTGATTTTTGATACACATTTGTGTATATAGCTTTCTTTTCAATTTGGCTTCATTGGCCTCTTTCCTTTTTAACTCTTGTAAGCTAAAAACTCTTTAATTTACCCTTAAAGAAAAAGACTTAGTTGTGAGTATATCCTCCAAATATTAAAAATAGGAGCTCTCTCTCTAACATATGGAAGAACAATCCATAACACAAAATCAAAATTACATGATAAATGCAATGGCAAGATTTCAAAAGCTTGAATGATATCTAAGGATTTTGGCTATTATGCATAAGATAATTTAATGTAGCAAGATAAGAAAAAGATCTTAGATGAAAAGCCATTGGTTAAACTGAGTTTAGACTTTTGTTTTAGAGAAGAAAATCATGCCACTAAATAAAGTCAGAAGAAGGGAAAACATCAACACTTTACTCCCTTTAACCAATTTAGAAAAGCTAAACCCTATCTCCAAAAATTGCAATATTTAAAAGCTTGAAAGTTTCATCATATGGAAGGCCAAAAAATAAAGAACAAAAGTGAAAAACAAAACACATAAAAAATAATAATGCAAACTAAAAACAACACAAAGTGAGCACAAAAACTAACACACAAAAAATAAAAGACACACAAAAGATAAAGATTTCAAGTAATTGATAAAGCAGCGGATTTAAACAATTTTGAGCTGCAAGCCTCTTTATGTCCAGTTATCTTATGCTCCCACGAGGTCTTTGGTGAGTGCACACCTGCAAAACTCAACAACAGTCAGATTTAGGATCCCAAACAGATTTGGGCTCCTTCTTAGTAAACGTAGAGTGCAATGCAGATGTGGTATGCTTTGAATCATGCATCTTAGGTCTCCACACCCAATGTGTACTTCGGTGAACTGTGCAAGTGTGTGAGATGTGTCCTAGCATGCCCCAAGAAAAACATTGAACTCCAGGAAAAGGTTTTCTTAAATGGTTTGGGTAAAAATGCCTCTTCCTAGGTTCTGGCTTTTGATTAGAAGTTGGTGTCATCCTAGCTTTCTTACATGTTTTCAAATCATTTTGAATCCTCAAGTTAGTTCTTTTTAATGCATCATTCTCAATCCTCAAATTTTTCTCAATCTCTTTAGATTTCTTAAGATCATCCTTAAGTGAGGTGTGTGAAGCTTTTAATGCATTACTTTCATCAACTAATTCCAAATGCTTCTTTTTTAATTCATCCAATTCATCAAGAAGAGCCATGTGATTTGAATCAATCATTGCATGATCTTTGAGAAAAACTTCATGCTCTTTTTGTAGATTTGAATGTTCTAATTTTAGGCTAGCATGAGTTTTCTTAAGTTTTTTGTATGATGTATGGATTTTTTCACAAATTTCAAACAATTCATCATAGGTTGGTTTACATACCTCTTCCTCATCTCTTTGATTTTCTCCCATGAAACACAAGTTCGTAGTCTCTTCCTCTGGTTCAGTCTTAGAGGAATCAGTACCAGATTTTGCCTAGAAACCTCTTTGGATTTTCTTCTTCTCCATCCTAGACTTAGCTTTCTCCTCACCTTTTTCCTTTTCTTTGCTTGAATGATCTTGAAGTGTAGGACAATCGGCTCTCACATGTTCAGGTTTCCTGCATTCAAAACAAACAACATCAGAAGATCCTTTAATATGTTTATGATCCTTACCTTTTCTCCAACTTTGATGATGCTTTTGTTTCTTCCTTAGAAAGCTTTTGAATTGCCTTGTGATGAAGGCAATTTCATCGCTTTTGGACCCGTAAGATTCAGAATCCGATTTGCATGCCTTCAGTGCAATTGTTTTCTTCTTTTTCTTTTCACCTACATCAACAATTCTTTGATTCACCCATCGGCTCTCACATGTTCAGATTTCCTGCATTCAAAACAAACAACATCAGAAGATCCTTTAATATGTTTATGATCCTTACCTTTTCTCCAACTTTGATGATGCTTTTGTTTCTTCCTTAGAAAGCTTTTGAATTGCCTTGTGATGAAGGCAATTTAATGGCTTTCGGACCCGGAAGATTCAGAATCCGATTTGCATGCCTTCAGTGCAATTATTTTCTTCTTTTTCTTTTCACCTACATCAACAATTCTTTGATTCACCCCTTGCTCGTAAGCAATGAGTGAGCCAAGTAAGTTTTCAATAGAATAGGTATTCAAATCCTTAGATTCAGTGATTGCAGTGATTTTTGCATCATAAGATGAAGACAAGCATCTCAAAATCTTGTTAACTTTTTCATAGTTCGAAAGTTCTTTTCCTAGTGCATGCAATGAAGTAGCAATCTGAGTAAACCTAGTGTACATGTCAGAAATCGATTCATGAGATTTCAAACAAAAAAGTTCATAGTCATGCAAGAGAATGTTTAACTGGGATTATTTAACTTCATTAGTACCATCATAAGTGATGCACAATTTATCCCAAATTTCTTTACCAGTTTTGCAAGTTGAAACACGCATGTAATCTTCAGATTTCAAAGCACAGAAAAAACAGTTCAAATATTTTGCATTTAATTGAGCTAAATCTCGTTCATCAAAAGTCCATTCAGTAAAAGGAACTTCAATTTTAAAACCATTAATTTCACGAGAAGGTGGAGAATAACCTTCTTGAATAAGCATCTACATGCGATAATCAGTAGATGACATGCACGTTTTCCAAAAATTAAAAGGTAGGTTATCGAACAGAGGAGGTCGGGTAATAGAATACCCTTCCGTAGTGTTACGATTCCCAAAGTTAGACATGGATCAAATTCAAAAAGTTTTCAAACTTTAATTTTCGAATCAAGCTCTGATACCACTTGAAAGTTTGTTAGGGATGTTAAGCTTTATGAACTTAGTCCCAAGCTAACCAAGAAGGGGGGTGAATTGGTATTTTAAAAACTATTTTCACAAAGAGAGAAAATTGCATAAACAAAATCACACCACAAAAATAAATGCGGAATTTAAAAGTGCGGAAGCAAGAAAAGGAACACATAAATTTATAGTGGTTCGGTCGACTCGACCTACGTCCACTCCTTGGAGGCACCCTCTAAGTAGTGCACTACAAAACGTGACTCTCCTTTAGCCCCCACAGCTAGGCGGAGAAGCCCTCACAATAACCTCCTTTTTGCCACCCCGGCAAGGCAGAGAACCTTCCTCCTTTTGTTGCGGATCTATGATTTTGATGATAGCAAACATTTCTTATTTCTCTATGATTGCCTTATGTGCTAACGTTTCAGGTCCACACGATCAGACTACAATCTGAAACCAGCTCAAGATTGGGTAGACTAGGTCTGTGTCAGTTTGTAATCTTTTTCCTTTCTTGAGTCTGTTGTATTTGGTGTGGTATCTGATGATTTGTAACTTGGAAGATTTTCTGTTGTGCCCTAAAAGATTTCTATTTTTGGTAACATCGTCCGGGACGATATTTATATCGTCCTGGACGATCTGACAAAAGTAGAAATCCTAATTAGGGCATTCTCATTAAAGCAGCCGTATTTTTGCAAAACACATCGTCCTGGACGATTTTTTATCGGCCAGGACGATCAGCTCAATTCAGCAAGAATCTGCCGCCATATCTACTTAGGAAAATCTTATTTTTGGATATCATCCTGGTTATCGGCCTGGACTATAAAATATCGGCCTGGCCGATCCAGGTCAATTTTTCCAAAATTTCTCAGGCAGTTTTGGAAAGCAATTAATGGGGATTTCGTCCAGCCGATCGCAAGATCGTCCGGGACGATTAGACTGTTGCAAATCTATTTTTCATGTCTTATGTTTTGATGATTGACAAACACTGCTTTTCTTGGACAGCTTGTTGCTTCTAACTTTTCAGGAATCGACGATCGGATAATCAAAAAGGAGCCAAGTTCAGAAATGCGTAGGTTTAGGGTTGAGTCAGTCTGTACTTTTGTTTTTTACCTTTTGAGTCCTCTTGTAATAGTCAAAAAGACTGATGCTTTGTAACCCTTCACACACAACTTGAGAGACTTAGAAATTCTGGTTTTACTCATATCGGCCAGGACGATTTCTTTGATCGGCCTGGACGATCAACTTAAAACAGAGTCTAATTAAGGATTCTTAATTAAGGCAGCCTACGTTAACAGATCGTCCTGGACGATACGTGTATCGGCCAGGACGATAAGCTCAAAACAGAAAGAAGTAGCCGCCATAGATAAGTATGGTATACCATATCTTTAAATTATCGGCCAGGACGATCATCGGATCGGCCTGGACGATATTCACAAATTATGCCATAATTGTTCAGGAAATCAAGGAAGTAATTAAGGATGATTGATACGATCATATCGTCCTGGACGATCGCAGGATCGGCCAGGACGATCTAGTCAAAAACCTTAAGTTACTTCAGGACGATCAATATCGGCCAGCTCGTATTCAGGGCTATTGTCAGGACGATTTTTCTCTAATTTGAACTGATCGGCCAGGACGATCGTGAGATCGGCCTGGACGATCAAGCTATTTTTCAATCGTCCTGTTTTCCATTCAGGGCTATACTCTGGCCGATCTTCATTGTTTTGTACTGATCGGCCAGGCCGATGTCCAGATCGGCCTGGACGATAAAGTCGGCAACTTGCAATTAATGAGCTCTTTTGAAGCTCTTCTATTTAAAGAGCTCTTGTTCAACGTTTTTAAAAGATCTTTGGCTGCTGCCTTGACCTAAGAAGGCCTTGAGGAGAGAAAGAGAGAGAGAAGAGAGAGAGAGGATCTTGTGAGGGGGAGCTTGCGAGGGGTTTCACAAGGGTTGCTTCAAGGATCTCTCTGCGTCGTCTTCGTCTAGAGTTTCTCGTCCGTGGAAGGGTCGGTAGAGGTAAGGAGTGTTGCTTTTGGTTCTGGTTCTCTGCCAGCTTCAGGAGGAAGCAAAAGGAGATTGGTTCTCTGCCTTGCCGGGGTGGCAAAAAGGAGGTTCTTGTGAGGGTTTCTCCACCTAGCCGTGGGGGCTAAAGGAGAGTCACTTTTTGTGTAGTGCAATACTTGGAGGGTGCCTCCAAGGAGTGGATGTAGGTCGAGTCGACCGAACCACTATAAATTTCTGTGTTCTTTTTCTTGCTTCCACACGTTTAAATTCCGCATTATTTTCGTGGTGTGATTTGGTTTATATGATTTTATTTCCTTGTTTTAAAAAGAAGTTTTTAAAATACCAATTCACCCCCCCTCTTGGTTAGTTTGGGACTAAGTTCATAGGGCTTAACATCCCCATCGAACTTTCAAGTGGTATCAGAGCCCGATTCGAAAATTAAAGTTTGAAAACTTTTTGAATTTGATCCATGTCTAACTTTGGGAATCACAACACTACGGAAGGGTATTCTATTACCCGACCTCCTCTGTTCGATAACCTACCTTTTGATTTTTGGAAAACTCGCATGTCAACTTTTCTACAATCTACTGATTATCGCATGTGGATGCTTATTCAAGAAGGTTATTCTCCACCTTCTCGTGAAATCAACGGTTTTAAAACTGAAGTTGCTTTTACCGAATGGACTTTTGATGAACGAGATTTAGCTCAACTAAATGCGAAATGTTTGAATTGTTTTTTCTGTGCTTTAAAATCTGAGGATTACATGCTTGTTTCAACTTGCAAGACTGGTAAAGAAATTTGGGATAAATTGTGCATTACTTATGAAGACACTAATGAAGTTAAACAATCCCGTTTAAACATTCTCTTGCATGACTACGAACTTTTTCGTATGAAACCTCATGAATCGATTTCTGACATGTACACTAGGTTTACTCAGATTGCTACTTCATTGCATGCACTAGGAAAAGAACTTTCGAACTATGAAAAAGTTAACAAGATTTTGAGATGCTTGCCTTCTTCTTATGATGCAAAAATTACTGCAATCACTGAATCTAAAGATTTAAACACCTATTCTATTGATAACTTGCTTGGCTCACTCATTGCTTACGAGCAAGGGGTGAATCAAAGAAATCTTAATGCAGGTGAGAAGAAAAAGGAGAAAACAATTGCATTGAAGGCACACAAATCGGATTCTGAATCTTTCGGGTCTGAAAGCGATGGAGTTACCTTCATCACAAGGCAATTCAAAAGCTTTCTAAGGAAGAAACAAAAGCATCATCAAAATTGGAGAAAAGGTAAGGATCATAAACATACTAAAGGATCTTCTGATGTTGTTTGCTTTGAATGCAGGAAACCTGGACATGTAAGATCCGATTGTCCTACACTTCAAGATCAATCAAGCAAAGGAAAAGGTGATGAGAAAGCAAAGTCTAGGAAGGACAAGAGGAAAAACCAAAGGAGCTTTTGGGCAGAATCTGGTACTGATTCTTCTGAGACTGAACCAGAGGAAGAAACTACAAACTTGTGTTTTATGGGAAAAGATCAAATTGATCAAGAAGAGGTATGTGAACTCTCATACGATCAACTTCTTGAAGTTTCAGAAAAAATCCATGCATCATATAGGAAATTAAAGAAAACTCATGCTAGCTTGAAATTAGAATTCTTAAATCTACAAAAAGAGCATGAAATTTTGATTAAAGACCATCAAACAATTGATTCAAATCACATGACATTACTTGATGAATATGATGAGTTAAATAAAAATCATGGTAAGTTAGTTGAAGAGCATGATGCATTGAAAATATCACACACATCTCTTGAATCTGATTTTAAGAAGTCAAAAGAAATAGAAAAAGATTTGAGGATTGAAAATGAAGTTTTAGAAAACACAAACTTGAAGATTCAAAATGATTTAGAAGCATGTAAAAAATCTAGGATGACTTCTACTTTTAATCAATTGCCAAAACCTAGAGAGAGGCATTATAACTCAAATCACTTAAGAAATCCCTTTCCTGGAGTTAGATGTTTTTCTTGTGGCATGCTAGGACATATCTCACACACTTGCACAATTCATCATAGTTCACATTGGGTATGGAGACCTAAGATGCATAATCCACAGCATACCATACATGCATTGCATTCTTCTCTTCATAAGAAGGAACCCAAACCTGCTTGGGTTCCTAAAACTAACATCTGATAATTTTGCAGGAAGTCTCTCACAAAAGACCTCGTGAGAGTATGTGGTACCTGGACAGTGGATGCTCTCGACATATGACTGGTGATGCTAGCCAGTTTGTTGTACTAGAATCCAGGACTGGAGGCAAGGTTACTCTTGGAGACAACACCACCAGGAAGGTGGTAGGAGCAGGTATAATCGGAAATTCCAAGAACCTTATGATTGAAAATGTTTTGCTTGTAGATGGATTGAAGCACAACTTGCTCAGCATCAGTCAATTCTGTGACAAAGGCTTCATCGTACAATTCTTCACGAATTCATGCATTGTAAGTTTAAGTAACAACACAATTTTGCAGGGAAAAAGGGTAAACAACGTCTATATGCTTGATTTAAATAGCATTGAATGTGCTGCTTCTTTTTGCTTAAAAACTGTCATTGATGATTCTTGGTTGTGGCACAGGAGGCTTTATCATGCAAGTATGAAAACCCTTAGGAAAGTGACCCAAAAGGACCTAGTTAGAGGTGTCCCCAAACTTAAGTTTACAAAAAACCACCTTTGTGATGCCTGTCAATTAGGAAAGCAAATTCACTCTTCGTTTCACCCCATAAAGGACATTAGCACCTCTAGACCTTTAGAAGTCCTTCACATGGATTTGTTTGGACCCATTAGCATAGCAAGTTTGGGAGGTAAAGTCTATGGTTTTGTGATTGTTGATGACTACTCGAGGTTCACTTGGACTAGATTTCTTTCTCATAAAAATGAGTCTTTTGAGGAGTTTAAAACTTTTTTTACTTTGATTCAGAAGAAGCTAGGATGTGAGATTTTGACCATCCATAGTGATCATGGGGGAGAGTTTGAAAATGAAAAATTTGGAGATTTTTGTGAGGAGAAGGGGATTAGCCACAATTTTTCAGCCCCTAGGACTCCTCAGCAGAATGGAGTAGCTGAAAGGAAGAACCGGACCTTGGTGGAAGCCGCTAGAGCCATGCTTGCTGAGTATTCACTTCCAAAATACTTTTGGGCTGAAGCGGTTAACACAGCATGTTATGTGTTGAATAGGGTGAATGTTAGAGTCAAATTAGAAAAGACACCCTATGAGATCCTTAAGGGTAGGACACCCAATCTTTCCCACCTTCATGTCTTTGGTTGTAAGGTTTTCATTCACAACAATGGAAAGTCTCACTTGGGAAAATTTGATCCTAAATCTGATGAAGGAGTATTCTTGGGATATTCTAGTGTTGGGAAATCTTTTAGAGTGTTTAACAAGAGAACCTTGATGGTGGAAGAGACAACCCATGTAGTTTTTGATGAGTCTGATCATAAGAAACATGGAGTAGATGATGATGATGTTGGAGAGATTACAAGTGGAGTAGAAAATTTGGGGAAGGGGAGTGAGCACCTAAACAATGGAGGAGTAGAAGGAGTCTCCCAAGAAATAGAAACTTTTAATGAAAGGGGAGAAACTTCACACACTTTGCCTAGAGATTGGAGATACTCTACTAGTCACCCCAAGGATTTGATCTTAGGAGACCTTTCTAGTGGAGTTAAGACTAGACATGGACTTAGGAAGGAGGTGAACCACTCTGCCTTTATCTCTATGACTGAACCCACCACCATTAACCAAGCCCTCTCTGATGAGTTTTGGATGTTAGCAATGCAAGAAGAGTTGAATCAATTTGTTAGGAATGATGTTTGGGAACTTGTGGAAAGACCTAAGGGACAAAGTGTAGTTGGGACAAAGTGGGTATTTAAGAACAAAGTGAATGATTCAGGAGTGGTGGTGAGGAATAAAGCAAGATTGGTGGCTAAGGGGTACAATCAAATAGAAGGGATAGACTTTGAAGAGACTTTTGCCCCTGTAGCTAGATTGGAAGCTATTAGAGTGCTACTAGCCTTTGCTTGTTATAAAGGATTTAAGCTTTTTCAAATGGACGTCAAGAGTGCCTTTTTAAATGGAGAGATAAAAGAAGATGTGTTTGTAGAACAACCTCCAGGTTTTGAGAGCTCTCAATTTCCAAATCATGTGTTTAAATTAAAAAAGGCTTTGTATGGTTTAAAACAAGCACCTAGAGCTTGGTATGAGAGGCTTAGCACATTCTTACTAGAGAGAGAGTTTGTCAAGGGGAGCGTAGACACCACCCTTTTTCTTAAAAAAGTTGGAGATGATTTACTCATTGTTCAGATCTATGTTGATGATATACTCTTTGGATCCTCTAATAAAAATTTGTGTGATGATTTTTCTAAAACAATGAGTAGAGAGTTTGAGATGAGTTTAATGGGAGAATTGTCTTACTTTTTGGGGTTTAGCATAAAACAATTGGAAGATGGCACTTTTCTAAATCAAACAAAATACATAAAAGACATTTTGAAGAAATATGAGATGGACAAAGCCAAGCCAATTAACACTCCCATGACTTCTAGTGCTCCGTTGGATAAGGACCCAAGTGGTAAGTCTGTTGATCAGAAGAAGTACAGAGGTATGATTGGATCTTTACTTTACTTAACTGCAAGCCGACCTGACATTATGTTTAGTGTTTGCCTTTGTGCTAGGTTTCAAGCTGACCCTAAGGAATCCAACATGACTGCTATTAAAAGGATTTTTAGATACCTTTTGGGGACACAAGGATTAGGGATTTGGTACCCTAGACATAGCACTTCTTTTGAAATTATTGGTTTTTCTGACTCTGATTTTGCAGGATGCAAGGTGGATAGAAAGAGCACCTCCGGAACTTGTCAATTCATTGGACAATCCTTGGTCTCTTGGTCTAGTAGAAAGCAAAATTCTGTTGCACTTTCCACTGCTGAAGCTGAATACATTGCTCTTGGAAGTTATGTGGCTCAAGTTCTTTGGTTGAAACAACATGTATTGGATCTAGGATTACATGTAAGCACCATCTCAATTTTTTGTGACAACACTAGTGCCATATGCATCTCTAAAAATCCTATCCAGCATTCAAGAACTAAACACATTGACATTAGGCATCACTTTATTAGAGATCATGTGACTACGGGAGACATTGAGTTACACCATGTGACAACTGAAAACCAACTGGCAGACATCTTTACTAAACCACTGGCCTTCGACACTTTCAGTTCTTTAAGGACCAGATTGGGTGTGATTGACATAAATGCATGAAACCTTTTTTAGCTAAATTTTTCTTTTTTTTTACCTTCTTTTTCCTTTTCGTATACCTTAGTTTTAGATCTTCACTGATATAATATCTCTTGTCTTGTCTTTAACATTTTGTAGTTAATATGTTTTCATCCACTTAAACACCTAGATAGTATGAATATCTTGTGATTGTGTCTCTTTCCCTAACGTAGTATTAGTGGCATAATTTTCTTTTCTAATCAAAAGTCTATCTCAAAATAAATGATTGTTTATGAAACTAAGATCCTTTCTAAAGCTTGCTTAAGCAAATCTATCTTGTATTTACAATGATTAAAAGTTTTTTTGTCACATCATGATCCCTTGTTACTCTTGTCTTCGATTATTAATCTTGCTTGTGGTAATTCTTCCCTATGTTAGAGAGAGAGCTCCTATTCTCTAATATCTGAGAAGATATATTCACAACTAAGTTTTTTAAAAGAGTCTAAAAGGGAATCTAGCTTGCAAAAATAAAAAAAAATTTGGCCAATGATGCCAACAAAAGAAGCGCAAAGACGCCAAAAAAATTGAAAAATCTATAAAAAGATGCGCAAAGCGCAACAACATTGACAAGAGGCATAAAATGAGCCCACTCAAAAGCAAGCTACTCTCCCTTTTTATATCTTTTAGAACCTAGAAGTTTTGATTCTCAAAGGCTTGATCTCGATTATCGTTCGATCGTGACAAATCTACCTCATTGTTTTATAGAGATACTTTCCTTATGCCAAGTGGTGGGTAGATTCTTTTTCTCATATCTAATTAATTATTTGAGTTAGGTCATTGATTTCAAAAGACGATTCTACCCTAAGACAACGATTTTGGCTAAGGGTAAACCATGAACGGATATTCTCCTATTCTATGGATTAAATGAGATTGGAAACACGTTAACTCACAAATTTTTAAATCAATCACATGAAATACTATATCATTGATGTGCCTTGCTCTTTAAAAAAAAAAAAAAAAAAAAAAAAAAAAAAAGGGAGAAGTTTATGAGGAGAGCCTCTTTTACTATGCTTTCATGTGCCCTCCTTTTTAATATGTCAAAAGGGGGAGAAGTTTATGAGGTTATTTTTTCGGTTGCTATTAAATCCTTTTTTAGTGTTTTGCCATCATCAAAAAGGGGGAGATTGTTGCAAATCTATTTTTCATGTCTTATGTTTTGATGATTGACAAACACTGCTTTTCTTGGACAGCTTGTTGCTTCTAACTTTTCAGGAATCGACGATCGGATAATCAAAAAGGAGCCAAGTTCAGAAATGCGTAGGTTTAGGGTTGAGTCAGTCTGTACTTTTGTTTTTTACCTTTTGAGTCCTCTTGTAATAGTCAAAAAGACTGATACTTTGTAACCCTTCACACACACACTTGAGAGACTTAGAAATTCTGGTTTTACTTATATCGGCCAGGACGATTTCTTTGATCGGCCTGGCCGATCAACTTAAAACAGAGTCTAATTAAGGATTCTTAATTAAGGCAGCCTACGTTAATAGATCGTCCTAGACGATACGTGTATCGGCTAGGACGATAAGCTCAAAACAGAAAGAAGTAGCCGCCATAGACAAGTATGGTATACCATATCTTTAAATTATCGGCCAGGACGATCCTCGGATCGGCCTGGACGATATTCACAAATTATGCCATAATTGTTCAGGAAATCAAGGAAGTAATTAAGGATGATTGATACGATCATATCGTCCTGGACGATCGCAGGATCGGCCAGGACGATCTAGTCAAAAACCTTAAGTTACTTCAGGACGATCAATATCGGCCAACTCGTATTCAGGGCTATTGTCAGGACGATTTTTCTCTAATTTGAACTGATCGGCCAGGACGATCGTGAGATCGGCCTGGACGATCAAACTATTTTTCAATCGTCCTATTTTCCATTCAGGGCTATACTCTGGCCGATCTTCATTGTTTTGTACTGATCGGCCAGGCCGATGTCCAGATCGGCCTGGACGATAAAGTCGGCAACTTGCAATTAATGAGCTCTTTTGAAGCTCTTCTATTTAAAGAGCTCTTGTTCAACGTTTTTAAAAGATCTTTGGCTGCTGCCTTGACCTAAGAAGGCCTTGAGGAGAGAAAGAGAGAGAGAAGAGAGAGAGAGGATCTTGTGAGGGGGAGCTTGTGAGGGGTTTCACAAGGGTTGCTTCAAGGATCTCTCTGCGTCGTCTTCGTCTAGAGTTTCTCGTCCGTGGAAGGGTCGGTAGAGGTAAGGAGTGTTGCTTTTGGTTCTGGTTCTCTGCCAGCTTCAGGAGGAAGCAAAAGGAGATTGGTTCTCTGCCTTGCCGGGGTGGCAAAAAGGAGGTTCTTGTGAGGGTTTCTCCACCTAGCCGTGGGGGCTAAAGGAGAGTCACTTTTTGTGTAGTGCAATACTTGGAGGGTGCCTCCAAGTAGTGGACGTAGGTCGAGTCGACCGAACCACTATAAATTTCTGTGTTCTTTTTCTTGCTTCCGTACGTTTAAATTCCGCATTATTTTCGTGGTGTGATTTGGTTTATATGATTTTATTTCCTTGTTTTAAAAAGAAGTTTTTAAAATACCAATTCACCCCCCTCTTGGTTAGTTTGGGACTAAGTTCATAGGGCTTAACATCCCCATCGAACTTTCATAGACATCGTCCAGCTTCATTTCAGGGCGATTTTCAGGACGATTTTCCTCATATTTGTGCTAATCGGCCAGGACGATTTGGCTATCGTCCTGGACGATAATGGCGGCAACTTGCATTAATGAGCTCGTTTTGAGAGCCTCTATTTAAGCTATGACAAGGCACTTTGTAAGTGTCTTTGGCAGCCATTGTAGCTTCGTTCTTGTGGGGGAAACTTGAAGAGAGAGCTTGAAAGGGAGAGAGGAAAGGGTGGAGTTTGAGAGAGGGAGAAGATCCTGTGAGGGGGGACTCAAGGGAGTGTGGAGGGGGTTCCACACGGTTGCTCCAGCGAACTCGCACCTTAGTACCATCGGATTCAAGGCTTGTCTCGAGGTAAGTTCACTAAAGAAGAAGTCTCTTTGGTGTCAAAGGACCCGGCAACTCCGCCGCACCGAGAGAGGTGGAAGTGATTTTGTAAGGGCTTCTCCGCCTAGCTGTGGGGACTAAAGGAGAGTCACTTTGTGTTAGTGCAATACTTGGAGGGTGCCTCCAAGGAGTGGACGTAGGTCAAGGTTTGACCGAACCACTATAAATCCGGTGTGTTCTTTTCTTATTATTGCTTCCGCATTTATTTTTCTTCCGCACTTTTTGTGGTGATTTTGGTTTAAGTTTTTTTCTTTGTTTAAAAGATTCTTCTTTTCCAAATCACCTCTCTTTTAATTAGCTTTGGGAATAAGTTCATAAGGGCTTAACATCCCCATCGAACTTTCAAGTGGTATCAGAGCGGTTTTCATAAAATAAGTTTTTAAAAGCTTTTGAATTTCGATCCATGGCTAATCGTACTTTTGCGGAAGGATATTCAATCACTAGACCACCATTGTTTGAAAATATTACATTTGATTTTTGGAAAATTCGCATGTCTACTTTTTTGCAATCGATTGATTTTCGTATGTGGCATATGATTTTAACTGGTTATTCATCACCATCACGTATTGTTAATGGAATTAAAACTGATATTCCTTTTAATCAATGGAATAGGGATGAACGAATGGATGCTCAATTAAATGCAAAGTCTTTAAACTGTTTTTTCTGTGCTTTAAGTTCTGATGATTTTATGTTAATATCCACGTGCACTACCGGTAAGGAAGTTTGGGATAAATTGCACACCATATACGAAGGCACTAGTGAAATCAAGCAATCCAAGTTGAATTTTTTAATGCATGATTTCGAAATGTTTTCTATGAAACCTTTTGAAACGATTTTGGACATGTATACAAGGTTTATTCAAATTATTACATCATTGCATGCCTTAGGAAAAGATTTTTCAAATTTTGAAAAAGTTAACAAAATTCTTTATTGTTTACTTGAAAAATTTGATGCTAAAGTTGTTGCTATTTGTGAATCAAAAGATTTGAATGATTATTCTATTGATAATTTGATTGGCTCACTCATTGCCTACGAGCAAGGGTTGGGTCAAAGACTCTTGGATGCAGGTGAAACGATCGTTCTAAAAGTTGAAGATACGGGAAGAGGAAGCTTAGTTGGTGACAATAGCAATGAATTGTCAAGCAAGTCACAAAGCTCACCAATGCATAAGCAAAAGCGGAAAAAAGGTAAAAGTGGTAAGGATGTCCATATTTTCTCTGACGTTATTTGTTTTAGATGCAGGAAAACTAGACATATGAAAAATGAGTGCCCTAATTTAAGAATTCTCCCTGCAAAAGAAAAGGGTAAGGCGAAGTTAAATTTAAACTGGGGAAATAATGAAAAGCAAAAAATCTCATGGGCAGATCTGGTTTCTGAAGCATCAGACCAAGAAAGAGATAATGGATAAAAGCCTTATTTGAGTTTTTCTTTTTTATTATTTTTTTTGTTTTTATTTTTTTTATTGTTTTTTAGATTTTTTAATTTTACTTATTTTGTTTCGTATTTTTTTTCTGATCAACACACACATCCACTTTTCTATAAATGAAAATTTTACTTCCTAATTTTTCTTGAAATCTTTAGTAAGTTGTGATTGACTTCTCTAAAAACAATCAAAGGAAGGAAACTCATGTTTTTGACTTTCAATCTCTGTTTCCTAAAAAAGGATTTTTCTACTTTTGATTTAAAATCTTTTTCATCTTTTAAATTGGTTTTTAAAACTAAATTTTTTATCTCCCTATATTTTATTTATCGCATTGGAATCTTTTGCAAGTTGTTGAATCTAATTCAAAATTTTCTTAATCAAGAAATTTGCTTTATCAATAGTATGAGTTTACTTTTGATATTTAAGATTTTAGAAAGGTAGCATAATAAAAAAATTGGCCAAAGATGCCAAAAATAAAAGAAGCGCAAAGCGCCAAAATTAAAAAATATAGAATACACAAAGTGTATCAAAAGATGCGCAGTGCGCCAACCAATTGTCAAGAGGCATAAAATGAGCCCACTAAATTTTAATGCTTACCATTCTTATACTTCTTAAAGCTTAAGAAAACCCTTGATTTTTCGATGCTTGAGTTTGAAAATCTTGATTCATGATTCAACAAATCGTGCATTAATCTTCTATTAGATATATTTTATGAAAGGAGTTTTGAAAAATTACTGTTTCTTTCTCTAATTTATTCCTTGATTTAGATATTGAATTAAAAAGTTTTTGAGCCTTTTTTAAATAACTTGAGTTTGGATTATCAATTCTTGATTTTCTAACCTTTACTGGGCTATGTGTTGTCAATCCAATTCTACTAAGTTTTTTTATTAAAACCCAGAGGTAACTTTCTCATTTTAAGAATATTTATTTTTTCACTTGATCAGGGAATGTTTTTTATTCGTTTTGTTTTTTGTTTGTGCCTCCTGTCTTTTTGATAATGTCAAAGGGGGAGAACGTTGTATCTTTTTTCTTTTCAAAAATTTTAAAACAACAAAAATATTTTCATCTCTCCTATTTTTTTTAAAAAGGATTTATTCTAGTGAGGGGGAGATTAGGAGGATTTACTTTTATGAAAATTTAAATTGAAATGTTTTGCCATCATCAAAAAGGGGGAGATTGTTGCGGATCTATGATTTTGATGATAGCAAACATTCCTTATTTCTCTATGATTGCCTTATGTGCTAACGTTTCAGGTCCACACGATCAGACTGCAATCTGAAACCAGCTCAAGATTGGGTAGACTAGGTCTGTGTCAGTTTGTAATCTTTTTCCTTTCTTGAGTCTGTTGTATTTGGTGTGGTATCTAATGATTTGTAACTTGGAAGATTTTCTGTTGTGCCCTAAAAGATTTCTATTTTTGGTAACATCGTCCGGGACGATATTTATATCGTCCTAGACGATCTGACAAAAGTAGAAATCCTAATTAGGGCATTCTCATTAAAGCAGCCGTATTTTTGCAAAACACAACGTCCTGGACGATTTTTTATCGGCCAGGACGATCAGCTCAATTCAGCAAGAATCTGCCGCCATATCTACTTAGGAAAATCTTATTTTTGGATATCGTCCTGGTTATCGGCCTGGACTATAAAATATCGGCCTGGCCGATCCAGGTCAATTTTTCCAAAATTTCTCAGGCAGTTTTGGAAAGCAATTAATGGGGATTTCGTCCAGGCCGATCGTAAGATCGTCCGGGACGATTAGACATCGTCCAGCTTCATTTCAGGGCGATTTTCAGGACAATTTTCCTCATATTTGTGCTAATCGGCCAGGACGATATGGTTATCGTCCTGGACGAAAATGGCGGCAACTTGCATTAATGAGCTCGTTTTGAGAGCCTCTATTTAAGCTATGACAAGGCATTTTGTAAGTGTCTTTGGCAGCCATTGTAGCTTCGTTCTTGTGGAGGAAACTTGAAGAGAGAGCTTGAAAGGGAGAGAGGAAAGGGTGGAGTTTGAGAGAGAGAGAAGATCCTGTGAGGGGGGACTCAAGGGAGTGTGGAGGGGGTTCCACACGGTTGCTCCGGCGAACTCGCACCTTAGTACCATCGGATTCAAGGCTTGTCTCGAGGTAAGTTCACCAAAGAAGAAGTCTCTTTGGTGTCAAAGGACCCGGCAACTCCGCCGCACCGGGAGAGGTGGAAGTGATTTTGTAAGGGCTTCTCCGCCTAGCTGTGGGGGCTAAAGGAGAGTCACTTTGTGTTAGTGCAATACTTGGAGGGTGCCTCCAAGGAGTGGACGTAGGTCAAGGTTTGACCGAACCACTATAAATCCGGTGTGTTCTTTTCTTATTATTGCTTCCGCATTTATTTTTCTTCCGCACTTTTTGTGGTGATTTTGGTTTAAGTTTTTTTCTTTGTTTAAAAGATTATTCTTTTCCAAATCACCTCTCTTTTAATTAGCTTTGGGAATAAGTTCATAAGGGCTTAACATCCCCATCGAACTTTCACCTTTTGCTTCCTCCTGAAGCTGGCAGAGAACCAAAACCAAAAGCAAACTCCTTACCTCTATCGACCCTTCCACGGACAAGAAACTCTAGATGAAGATGAAGCAGAGCGATCCTTGAAGTAACCCTTGTGAATCCCCTCACAAGCTCCCCCTCACAAGATCCTCTCTCTCTCCTCTCTCTCTTTCTCTCCTCAAGGTCTTCTCAGGTCAAGGCAGCAGCAAAAGGTCTTAAAAAATATTGAACAAGAGCTCTTAAATAGAAGAGCTTCAAAAGAGCTCATTAATTACAAGTTGCTAACAATATCGTCCAGGTTGATATGGACATCGGCCTGGCCGATCAGTACAAATCAATGAAGATCGGCCAGAGCATAGCCCTGGATGCAAAGCTGGATGATTTAAAATTGGCTTGATCGTCCAGGACGATCGCACGATCGTCCTGGCCGATTAGTTCAAATCAGAGGAAAATCGTCCTGACAATAGCCCTGGATACGGGCTGGCCGATATTGATCGTCCGGAAGTAACTTAAGGTTTTTGACTAGATCGGCCTGGCCGATCCTGCAATCGTCCAGGATGATATGATCGTATCAATCATCCTTAATTACTCCATTGATTTCCTGAACAATTATGGCATAATTTGTAAATATCGTCTAGGACGATCCGCGGATCATCCTGGCCGATAATTTAAAAATACAGTATACCATAATTGACTATGGCGGCTACTTCTTTCTGTTTTGAGCTTATCGACCCGGCCGATACACGTATCATCCAGGACGATCTGTTAATGTCGGCTACCTTAATTAAGAATCCTTAATTAGACTTTCTGTTTTAAGCTGATCGTCCAGGTCGATCCAAAAATCGTCCTGGCCGATATGAGTAAAAACAGAAATTCTAAGTCTCTCAAGTGTGTGTGTGAAGGGTTACATAGCATCAGTCGCTTTGACCATTACAAGTAGACTCAAGAGGTGAAAATCAAATGTACAGACTGACTCAACCCTAAACCTACGCATTCCTGAACTTGTCTCCTTCTTGATTGTCCCATCTTTGATTCATGAAAAGTTAGAAGCAACAAGCAGTCCAAGAGAAACAGTGTTTGTCAATCATCAAAACATAAGCCATGAAAAATAGATTTGCAACAAAGCAGACACAGCAAAGTAATTTCATTCACAACATGCAGTGAAAACTACGAAAAATCCGGCACACAGCAGTAAAGTAAACACCGGCCTAACCTAGATCTAGAGTTGGTTGTCCTAGCACATCATCTAAAGTGTGTGTAAAAGGTCGTGTGGTTGGGGAAAATCCTTAGTTGGGTGATTTGTCAAAGTTATCTAGAGTTTCTGGGTTTGTTAAGGCTTAAAAGGGGGATTTAAGTCAAGCTTTAAATATCAATAAATTAGGAACTTTAATTAAATAAATTTTAAAAGTTAATTTATTACTACCTTTATTTCACACCGAGGCCGTGAAATTTATTTCACCTTCCTTGGGGCTAAGCTAATAGCCTCGTAGGCCTGGGTTACCCAGTAGCAATCGGGGTTAATTAAGTTATTTTAAATTGGTAAAAATTAAAGGAGTGAGTTGATATTAAGAGGAGTTGATTACTGATTTTAATGGGTTGGTTGAGAACTTTAATAACCTATTAGGAAAATTTTAGGAGTTGGAGAAGTTGACAGATTTTAAAGAGTTATCCGGATACGTTAACTAAGGGGTCAAAATTCGACTTTCAAAACTAGAATCAATGTTAAGGGTTTCAGATTTTTAATAAATACTAGAACTAATTGTGAGTTGTTAGACATGTGGTACACTCAATTTGGAGTTTTCTATAAAAAGTTATGATTTTTTTTTTTTTTTAAAGTTCTGGTCCGTTTTGACCTAAGGTCACCTAAGATGATGAGTCCTTGACTTTGACCAAATTATGGAGGTTTAATATTTTTAGAGAAAGATAGATTCTAATTGGAATTATTAGCCATTAAGTTTTATTAGTCAAAATCTTTCTATAATTAACTGTGAATTTTAGAAGTTTTACATATTCGTAGGAATTACCAAGTTATTACAACTAAGGGGGCTGCTTAAAGATTGAACCCAAATGAGTCCAAAACTCCTTGGGATCAATTCCAAAGGTCATAAATGACCTAAGGACAGATCAACAAGTGTTTAAAGCCCTTTTGGGATTTTTAAGATTGATTAAAATTGGTTAAATCCTAATTTTAGCTAAGGACTAAATTAAGACAAATATAGAGATCAATTTAAGAGAGTTTCAATTCTTATTGATCAGGGGATTAATTAGGGACAATTAATGACATTTTAATGGATTTTACAAGTTAAGAATAGTTCATTATCAAGTGATTAGGGTTAACAGGCCATTTCTAAGAAGGATTTTTGAGGCTCGTACTTGGGGAATCAAATGATCTCCAAATTTGATGAAATTTGCACCATAGGATCACCTAACCCTAAGAATTAAACCCACTAAATTTGAGCTCAAATGGAATACCATAAGGTGGTTAACTAAACCACCCAAGGTGATCTCTAAGTCACCTTCAAATCACTAAAGGGGTCTATCCTAAGCTTGGATTAGGGCAAAATCAGTGGCTCTACCCTCCTTATTCTGCTCATCATCAGCACACCAAAAATAACATCCTAAATCCCATTGGATAGGACTATATCCCATTTTGAATTTAAAGGTCAAACCATGACCCTTAAACTTAAAAATTGGGGAAAATGCTCTTGAACAACTTAAAATGGGGAGATAAAATTTGGACATGTCAAAAACATGTTCAATTTCAATCTCCCAAAATTCCAGACCTGGTGGACCTGTATTTAAAAAGTTATTAAAGAAATTCATAAAATGCTCAAATTGAAATTAATCCTAACACTGACC
Organism: Dendrobium huoshanense; assembly: GCA_016618105.1. Lineage (NCBI taxonomy): Eukaryota > Viridiplantae > Streptophyta > Magnoliopsida > Asparagales > Orchidaceae > Dendrobium > Dendrobium huoshanense. The sequence goes on along the minus strand of CM028345.1, from coordinate 13,048,758 downwards.
TAACCAGGGTCTAGAACCATAGGGCTTCTATAGATCTCCTTGAGACCTTTCCAATGAGCCTAAGAACACCTAATTTTGACAAGTGTGGAGGGATTTATGAATTATTGAAGTTCCCTTGAATTTCTGGATTTATTAATTCGGCAATTACACAGTCAGCGGCTCTTTACACGTGCCGCGCGCTGATTGGCCAAGCAATCATTGGCGCTAACCGTTTACGGCCAGATTAACCATAGCCGTCGGATGGCGGATCGAACGGGTGGGATCAAAGGTGCTCCAATACTGCAGAATCTAATCCGAACCGTTGATCGAGATCAACGGCTGAGATTTCGTCTTCAACCTCCCGCTCGTATCCAAGACTGCAGAGCTTCTCCGTCTTAATCCGGGCGATCCCGCTGGCGAACTCCTATGAAATTTCACTGGGAGGATCAGGACGGTAGAAACCTTCAATCCAACTGTGGAGATCCGTTGGGGTGAAGGTTTCCTTCACACTTGACCGGACTACCTAGATAGGGAGCTCGGGATGGAGGGATTACCGCAGAGAAGGCCTCAACGAATAAGCTTCTCTATCAGGAAGCTTCAGGGGACAATGGAGAACTATTCTCCTTCAGGCATCAGGACTGGAGGATGGTCGGAGGTGCGGCTTTGAGCGGGATGCTGAAAGCTTTCACGGGCACTAGCTCGAACGGAAGGAGGGATCAATCTGGGAGCTAGAAGGGAGCGTCTGGGAGTTTGAAGAAGCTCTGGGAAGCGATTTCGAACGAATGTGGATGCTTCGGGTAATCTGGGGAGCTTGAGGCTATTCGGCCACCTTTCGGGAGCTTGGACGACCAGGATTAAGCTGGAGAGGGCTCGGATCACTGCCAGGTGGATGATGGCAACTTGCTAGAGAGATCGTGGGGATCAAACTGGTGGACAGCAGCCTTGAGCTAGGAGTTGTCTGGGAGGGACCACCGGTACTCATTTCCCTTTGGTTCCGACTGCCGCCGGCCATGGTCTGGGTCGGGTTGACTGGGGGAGGCCGATGGGGACATGCTGGAGCCAAAGGATGGAGTCAATTTTGCCTGAGAATGTCTGGATTGAACTGGTGGCTGGGTTGGACCCAAACCTGCTCGGTTCAAGTCGAATTGAGCTCGATCCAGGTCAGGTCAGACCCTGGGTTTGGTATGGGAGATAGGTATGGGTCTGGTGCACCCAATGCAAGTGGCAATTGGACCCAATTTGGTCTGGGTTAAAAGATGGCTTGGGTTGACCCAAATATGCTCAGTTCGAGTCGATTTGGGCTCATCCCAGGTAAGACCAGACCCTGGCTCGAGGTGGGAAGTGGGTCTGGGTCTGGTGGACCCAATGCAAGTGTCAATTGGGTCCAATTTAGTCTGGGTTAGAAGATGGCTCAGGTCCAAGTGTCTTTGGCTACTTTGGGTTAGCCTAAACCCTGACCCAGGTTAGCCCAAGGCATGGGCTGGCTGGAGGGGGTGTGTTGGACCTAGGGCCATCTATGGGAGGTGTTAATCAAGTTCAATTAGGCTTAGGTTGAGAGTTGGCTCAATCCCAAGTGATCTTGGGCACTTTGGGTTAGCCTAACTCTTGAGCCAAGTTAGCCCAAGGGTTGGGCTGGTCAAGGAAGGTGCATTGGGTCAATGGGAACCCAATGACACCTTGATTTGGATTCAATTTGATTAAGTTCAAGAGATGGCTCAAGGGAGGCCTCTCTCTGGTCACTTGGGCAAGCCATATGGCTAACCCAAGTGAGTCCAAGGCTTGGGTCTCCAAGAGAGGTCTCTTGGGTACCCAAGGGGTCATCCCTTACATTCAAAGGACTTGGAATGGACTTGATTCAAAGATTTGAAAGAGAAGGGGTTTATGGGTTAATGGGTCAAACTTGGTTGACTTGGTCAACCATGTTGACCCAAGGTCTGGGTTTGGGCTCAACAAGTTGGGTTCAATGTTTGAAACTTGTTGAAAGTGGTTTCAAAGAATTTGGAATTGATTTGAGTTGAAATGAGCATTTGAAAATCCCATAAGGGTATTTTGGTCAATTCTGACCCATTGGTCAACTAGGGTCAAAAATGGGTCTGAAAAATACAGTATGCTGCTCAATGGGTTACAATCAAGAGTCTGGCAGTGATTGGAGGCTTTGATAAGGACTCCAAGATCAAGATCTTCAAGGTGTTAGGTCCAATGGCATAGGCTGTAGATATTTGAAGGTTTTACAGCCTTTGTATTTTAATTCAGATTCTTGAGTTAGAGACCTCAGAATGGGCTCAAAATTGGAGAGTAACCTCTAGGAACATGTCTTATCACTTTGTAGGTGATAGACACTAAAACAGAGGCCATTTGACTGGTTTTTGAAATGTTTGAAAAATCTTTAAAAAAGGTCTCTAGGACAGGGCCTTAAGACTTTAGATTTGAGTCTGGATTTCTGGATTTGGAATGGATTTTAAGTTTGAATGATTAATGTTGGAGTATCCAAATCATTTACAATCATGTGGTGATTGTTAATGAATGGATAGGGTCTAAGCTAGATTAAAGGTGGGATCAAAGTCTAAGTTGAAGTTTGGATTGTCAAATTGATTAGATCAAAGTTTGGGTATGTTTGAAGCTTGAATTAATTTGGATTTAAACTGAATGAATTTTAAGATTTGAATCAATCAAGGGTAGGGATTAATTTGAAGTTGGAGTTGATCAAATGTAGAGATTGATTTGTGGTTGGAGTTGATCAAAGGTAGGGATTAATTTGAGTCTAGATTGGTCCTAAGATCTAGAGGGGTTCTAAGATCTAGGATCTAGAGGGGTTCTAGAATTTGAGATATAAAAGAATCCTAAGCTCTAGAATAGACCCTAAGGTCTAGATATAGGAAAGGATCTTAAGGTCTAGAGTGGATTCTAAGGTAAGGCTCTAGGAAAGGATCTTAAGGTCTAGTGGATCCTAGGATCTAGAATTAATCTGGAGTTTGGAAGGGCCTTAGTGACCTCATATCAAAAATGAGGTCAAAAAATGGACCCCCAATGTGTGTGGTAGAAGGAACTTCTACTGCATATATTGGCGTTGACCGAATAGAAGTAGAATATTAAGAGTGTAAGGGAGGGGATCTCCCAAACTTAGGTCTATAGGATGCTAATATAAGGCTTACACCTAATGGGCAAGAGAATTGGAGAAACTAAGGCAGGAAATACCTAACCTTGGGTCTAAGGAAGGGCATCACCCAACCTTAGGCCTATAGGATGCTGATAGAAGACTTACTCCAAATAGGCAGATTAACTGGAAACCAAAGTAGGGAATACCTAACTTTGGGTCTAAGGAAGGGCATCACACAACCTTAGGTCTACAGGATGCCGATAGAAGACTTACTCCTAGTAGATGGATCAACTGGAAACTAAGATAGGGAATACCTAGCCTTGGGTCAAAGGAAGGGCATCACCCAACCTTAGGCCTACAGGATGCTGATAGTAGACTTACTCCTAGTAGACGGATCAACTGGAGGCCAAGGTAGGGAATACCTAGCCTTGGGTCTAAGGAAGTGCATCACCCAACCTTAGGACTATAGGATGCTGATAGAAGACTTACTCAAAATAGGGAGATTACCTGGAAACCAAAGTAGGGAATACCTAACTTTGGGTCTAAGGAAGGGCATCACCCAACCTTAGATCTACAGGATGCTGATAGAAGACTTACTCCTAGTAGACGGATCAACTGGAAACCAAGGCAGGGAATACCTAGCCTTAGGTCTAAGGAAGGGAATCACCCAACCTTAGTCCTATAGGATTCTGATAGAAGACTTACTACAAATAGGCAGATTATGTGGAAACCAAAGTAGGGAATACCTAACTTTGGGTCTAAGGAAGGGCATCACTCAACCTTAGGTCTACAGGATCCTTATAGAAGACTTACTCCTAGTAGACGGATCAACTGGAAACCAAGGTAGGGAATACCTAGCCTTGGGTCTAAGGAAGGGCATCACCCAACCTTAGGCCTATAGGATGCTGATAGAAGACTTACTCCAAATAGGAAGATTAACTTGAAACCAAAGTAGGGAATACCTAACTTTGGGTCTAAGGAAGGGAATCACCCAACCTTAGGTCTACAGGATGCAGATAGAAGACTTACTCCTAGTAGACAGATCAACTGGCAAACTAGGATGGTGCCACGAAGGGCGTACTCCACCATAAGCGAATGGTCATGTGGGGAGGAAACTTGCTCCACACAGAGGACTAAAACTGGCAAACTAGGATGGTGCCACGAAGGGCGTACTCCACCACTAGCGAGTGTGAATCAGGATGGTGCCACAAAGGGCGTACTCCACCACTAATTCCCAAGTCAAATGCCAGGGTGGTGCCACAGAGGGCGTACTCCACCACTAGCATGTGTGATCCTAAGGGAGGGAACGATCCGACCCTAAGGAGGAGGCGAAGGGCGTTAAAAAAAATAATAGAATTTAAAAAAGGAAAGGATCGGATTGCGAATCAAGAAAAAAAATTCATTAATTGATAAAATGAGCTACATCAAGCATATTATTTCTTAATAAAACGCCCATTGATAGGTAACATTGGGTGGTTTCCTTTACAATCTACTAACTGATACGAGCCTCCTTCGTAGACAGTCTATATAACAAAGGATCCTTCCCAAGTAGGTTTCAAATTTGCCTCCCAACTTTCGATGGGCTAAGATAGGCCTCCGAAGGACCAACACCAAGTCTCCCGCTTGGAAGGTCCAAGGTCGCACTAGCTTTTCATGGGCTTGAACCATACGGGACTTATATAACTATAAACTTTGTTGAGCTTGGAGACCTCGCTCTTCAAGGCCTTCGAGTTCTTCCAACCGCAGTTTTGCATTTTGTTCATTTGTGATTTGATTCTGAACTGCAATCCTGAGCGAAGAGATTTGTATTTCTAAGGGTAGAACGGCCTCAGATCCATACACTAGTGCAAACAGGGTGGATTGGGTCGGGGTTCTATAAGTGGGATGATAAGCCCACAAAGCTTCCACCAACCGCTCATCCCACTATCGTTTGTTATCATCAAGGGTCTTCTTAACAATTTGCACCAATGTTTTGTTGAAGGCCTCGGCTAATCCATTTACCCGAGGGTAATAGATCGTCGAGTATCTCCAATCAATATTATGGTGTCTCACAAAACTATTGATTTTTGTAGACTTGAATGCAGAACCATTATCGGATATGATTCTATGGGGTACGCCAAATCGATATACGATATGGTCACGAAAGAATTTTAAGACATGGTGTGATGTTACGTTATGTAGGGGAATTGCTTCCATCCACTTTGAAAAGTAATCAATCGCTGCTAATATTAAACGATGACCTCTCGCGGAGAGAGGGTCAATCGGCCCATTGATATTTGTGCCCCAACTCTCGAAGGTCCACGAGTCTATCGTAGGGTGTAACACATTAGACGGCTGATGTAAAACCACACCATGGACCTAACATTGATGATAATGCTTTGCAGTATTCGTGCAATCGTCAATCATTATAGGCCAATAGTATCCAAGTCTTTTAATCATCAATTTCATTTTTGGACCCGATTGATGTGCACCGCATAGTCCTGAATGAACCTCACTAACAATCTTCAGGGCTTCTCGCTTGTCTAAACAGTGCAGCCACATGTGATCGAAGGACCGACGGTATAACAAATTATTGACTACTGCATAAGATGGGGCACGTTTCTTAATCTGGCTGGAGAGTGACTTATCCTGGGGAAGCTTCCCTTCTTTAAGGTAGTCGATTAAGGGTCGTCTCCAATCGCCTTCTTCGTCGGTTGTCGAAGAGGCAGAAAGGATCTGAAGGGGAGTCTTACTAATGTGTTCTAAATCTATAAGAGAGAGGGCTTTACTACCCTGAATCTCTATAGGGATGGAATCCTCCTCAGGACATGCAAATTCCTTTCCAAGTTTTGCTAAGACATCCGCTGCGGAATTACTTCTACGGGGAACCCTATACAATGTGGCAGTAGGATTTTGTTCCAACAAGTGTAATGTGTACTGGTGGTATCTTAGGAGATTAGGGTTCAAGACTTTATAAGTTCCGGCCACTTGGTTAATCACCAACTGGGAATCTCCAAAGATCTTAATCTCTTTAATTTCTATTAGAATTGCAAGTTCCAAACCGGTTATCAGAGCTTCGTATTCAGCTTCATTATTTTGTGCAGGGCTCCGATAAATGGTAGGAAAAGTGCATCATTCCCTTTTCCGGCGTTATGAAAATTAGACCGACTCCAGCCTTTCCAGGAATTATAGATTATTGGGTCGCATTCGTATGGGAGGATGCTGCTCCATCAAAATACATTTCCCAGACGGCCTTGCCAGATTCCCTCAAACTCATGATTTGTTAGTCGGGTAGATCATCGTTCAGAGGAGAATCTGCCGGCAGCGGGTGTGCTGCAAAAAAATCTGTAACAGCTTGTCCTTTTATAGCACGAAGAGGAGTGAAAGTAATCTCAAATTTTAGTAATATCATAGACCAATGGGCTAAACATCCTGACAACATAGGTCGGGTCATAAGATATTGCAAAGGATTAACTCTTGAAATCAAGCTGATTGAGTGGGGGAGCATGTAGTGCCTCAGTTTCTGAGCTGCAAAACCAAAGCAAGACAATGCTTCTCAATTGATGGGTATCAAATTTCAGTAGGAAGAAATCTTCGACTAAGGTAATAGAGAGCACTCTCCTTCCCTTCGTCGTTAACTTGAGCCAACAGGGTGCCTAAAGACTCATCTAAGGCTACAGTGTAGAGAATTAACGACTTTCTAGGAATTGGAGCTGCCAAAATTGGCAGATTAGAAATGTATTGTTTAATGTCATCGAAAGTATTTTGGCACTTCTCGTTCCATAGGAATTTGGTGTCTTTTTTCGCAAGGACAGAAAAGGGTTGACATCTCCCGGAAAGATTAGAAATAAACTTCCTTATATACGCCAATCTACCTTGTAGAGATCTTAACTGGGTAAGGCTCTTAAGAGATGGCATATTTAAGATGGCTTCTATTTTAGCAGGGTCGATCTCGATTCCGCAGTGCCTCACTACGAATCCTAAGAATTTCTCTGAGGTGACGCCGAAGGCACACTTCAAGGGATTCATTTTCAAATTGTAGCGGCGCAACCACTCAAATACAACTCTCAAGTCGTACAGGTGAGCCTCTTTGACCTTGCTCTTGACAACTAAATCGTCAATATAGCACTCAACTTGATTGTGAATTAAGTCATCAAAGATATGGGTTATGGCCCATTGGTAGGTTGCTCCGACATTCTTTAAGCCAAATGTCATCACCTTATAACAAAAGATTCCAATAGGGGTTCTAAACGCAGTATTTCTCTCATCTTGTGGTGCCATCTTGATTTGGTTATAACCAGACGAACCATCTCTGAAGGAGAAAATGGCATGTGAGGAGGCAATGTCCACCATGAGTTCTGGTATTGGTAGAGGGAACTCGTCCTTAAGACATGCCTTAATCAGATCCCTATAATCGACACAAATCTGAATTTGACCATTTTTCTTTCGGACCGGCACGACGCTGGCCACCCAAGAGGGGTATTGTTCCTCTCGGATAAACCCAGCTTCGGCCAATTTCTTAACTTCAGAAACGACTTCTTGCTCGTTTTCCATCGCATGCGTCGAGGAGCTTGTTTGACAGGAATGGCATCGTGCCAAACTCCAAGTTTATGAACTGCTACCTCAGCAAGTAAACCTGGCATTTCATCGTACGTCTAGGCGAAGCAATCCCTAAACTCAGAAAAGAGTTGGATCAAATCTTTGGTTTCACCCTCGCTCAGTAGAGCACTTATAAAGATTGGACGGGGGTCATCATCGGTTCCCAGGTTAATTTCTTTTAATTCATCGACTGTCGATTTAATTTCTTCTTCTAATTCAAGGGGTGCATCCCTAACTTGAAGGTCATCGGGATCATATAAAGTTTCCAAACAGAGCCCATCGAGAGCACAGAAAGGATCTATAGGGACATTTGGCGATTCAAGATGGTAAGTTATCATTAGGCAATACTCATCGTCATTGAATGAACTAACAGTTTCAAAGCTGATACCACTTGTAGGATTATCCTTAATTTTTATTTGCCAATTATTTTCATGGTATCTGGCCTGACCCTTAATCCATCGGTATGGTACAGAACCTTTAGAGAAAGTATTTTTCACACAAACAGGGAAGTAGTCGAAAGGTAATTCCATTAATTCATTAAAATCTTCCTCCTCAAGGGTTACATCACTTTCATCCCTTGCGGAGGAGGAGCCAGGAAAGAATTTCTGGACTTTCTTTACTTCATCGTTCAAGTTGGGGGCCACTTTAACTTCGAACCCTACAATCCTGCTGGCTGACAGTGGGGTCAGGGAAAGGGCCTCAATCCTTCTACTGAGCTTTTCGTACATTGTTAATTCAGGTTCATCATTTTTCACCTTTAGAATTTCTTCCTCAATGTCACTGTCCTCCTCTAAGGTGAGATCAAATTTTGGAGAAGTATTTGCATTTTTATAATTGAGGGAGAAGGAAGCACCTTGGTCCTTGGACTCAAAGTCAGAATCTGATTCCAAATCAATATAAATATGTGTTGTTCTCCTCTCTGATGAAGCACGACCTTGACCTCGTGCCCTTAAGGCCATCCTCCCACCTCTTTGAGGTAATATGTTTGGTGGCCTACGGACAACGATATCAGAGTCGTCTTCACTACTTAATTGTATCATTTCTTGATCAATAACTTTTTCTTTTTCTTTCTCTTGATTGGACTTTTGTCCAACCAACTTCTCCTCAATTTTGATCTCTAACTTAGAACGAGACGAGGACCCTTTTGGAACAAAATATGTAGCATCTTCGTAGATCTCAATTTCTTGAATTGAAAATGGTTGCAGATCACCCTTAATCACGTTTTCAATGCCATCTCGTTGGTACTTGATGCATTGGTGAAGTGTAGATGGAACCATTCTATATTCTTGAATCCAAGGTCTACCTAAAAGGGCATTAAAGGACATCGCCGAATCAATTATATGAAAGTTAGCTTCAGTTTTCAAGTCTCCTATTTGTAAGAGCAAGGTGATTGAACTTAAAGCCCTCTCGCCCTTTTCATTGAACCCACGAAGCACCAACCTATCGGTTGAGAGCTTTCTAGTATCAAATCGGAGGTATGCGAGGGTTTTTATGTTTATTATGTTGACCGATGCACCCTGATCAACGAGGACTCTTGATAACTTAAAATTTCCCACATCTACAGTAATGTAAAGGAGACGATTATGATCAGCAGTTCTCAAGATCAAATCTTCATCTGAAAAGGTAACTCCAAGAACCTCTTTGAAGTAGAATGCCTCACCTTTTGAAGTTGCAGCTAACTGGAGTAAGCCAATCTCGGGGTCGAGAAGCGCTTTAATTAAAGACTCCCTCATTTCTTTGGAGAGAAGGAGGGCGTCATAAATACTTAATTTTGCTGGCAACTTCCTAAGGTGGGCTAAAACGTTGTAATCAACCTTAGGAACGACGGACTCAAAACTCAGACGGATTAAAGGAAAGTCTGGTTGCTGAGGGGAATTTGGATTTAGATCTTCGAAGGGAATTTGCTTGCCTTTCTCCTGAGGGGGAAGCCTAGGGGGTAAGACTTTACCGTCACAGAGTTGCACCTGCTCGATATGTTCGGGAGAGCAAACTAGGGCAGTGTTTACGCACACCATAGGTGTTGGATCATCATTTCCTGAAAGCGAGTCAGAATCTGAAAATTCTATCAAGATAGGATTCCCTTGAAAATTGATTTTAGGGAAATCACTTTCTAATAAAGCTTCACATTCGACCTCTTCTTGAATAGCTAATTCGGGAAGGTCAATTTTTTTGATATTAAAACTTTCTTCAGCGGAACTTTGATTTAAAACATGAGAGTCGTCAACTTGCATTTGGTTTTCATGGTTAATCATCAAGACAGAAGCAGAAGGATGTTTTTTATTTATCTTCAAACCCTTCGCCTTTGATGGGGCAAAGTAAAAGTCAGATAACAAAAGAGGGGAGAGGGTTTTAACACCATCATCAACCATCCTAATACATCTCTCATCAACAAACTTCCTCTCTACAAAATCAACTTCCTTTTTCTTTTAAGCATTTGACAGTAGTTCCTGTGACTACTGGAAAGAAAAGTGGCTCAACATCCTCCTGCAAAGTGTCCAGGTCAACCTTCCACATCGGGGCCTGGGCTATCGTAGTCAGCTGTTGAGAAAGACAAAAAGACTTGTTAATCGACTTTTTAAGTGACAAGGTAATGTCCCAACCATCTTCAACAAAATAAGGAGAGTTAAGAGGGTTACCTGAAATGGTTTTAATTGAAGCTTTCTCTGGATCGACCAAGTATTCCTTAGGTATTATGATGTTACCTTGGGTGTAGTTCCTCTCAAGCCAATCTTTGAACACAACACAATCTTTAAGAGGGTGATTAAGCATCCGGTGGTATGGACAATACTTTGGATCATCTTTCTTACTTTCATATTCAGGCCTCCTGGCCTCTGGCAGCTGAAAATCTGGTTTCTTTAACAGACTTAAAAATCCTCTTAACTGATTCCCTCTTAAATGGATATGGTTTTTCCAATCTCTCTCTAAAAGGGACAAAGTTAGGGTCTCTGGTGTACTGAGGAGTGACCTGAAAGGACTGTCTCTAAGCTGGCTGTGGCGGCGATGGTGGAGGAACACTGGGCTATCTAGCCATTGGCCTTTTTCCCTTGTCGACTGTCGATACTACTGCCTTTTTCTCAAAATTCTTAACCAATCTAGGACCTATCTAGTCTTCAGACTGCTCTCATAGGAATGGCATCTTATGAGCCTCTTCCTGCAAATTGCTAGCCTTATTAAGAAGTTTTTCAAAAGTTTTAATGGTGAAACCCTTCAGGAGAAAAGCAACAGGGCCTTGGATATTCTTAAGGAGGATCTCCATCGCATGTTGCTCTTGCAATTGGGGTTCACACTTCATCGAGAGGTTTCACCACCTCAAGATGTACTCAACCAGAGACTCTCTCGGCTTTTGTTTCTCAACAACAAGATCGCCCACAGTAGTTCATTGTTGCGCTCCAGAAAATCTTTTAAGAAAAAGGTTTTCTAAATCGCTAAAGGTTTTTACTGAACCATTGGGCAGATCAGCGTACCATTCAAAAGCAATGCCAGATAGACTACCTACAAATTGGCGAAATAGTAGAGCATTTGACCCTCCCGCATTGCAACAACTTGCTCTGAAGTGGGCTAGATGATGTCTCGGGTTTTCTATTCCAATGAAAATTTTAAAAGTTTGTGGTACAAAGCCTTTTGGGTAAGGAACTGAATCATATTCTTTGGGGTAGGATCTACCCTTTGGAATAGATGCGGTTCCTTGAGAAAAGGCTAAGGCCTCCCTTACCTGGTCCTCAATCAGTTGCTTAATGTCTTTCTGAGGCAGAGTTGAATGAACATGGGGAACTGTAGGTGCTGCTGGAGATGCCTCTGATAGGCAAGGAGGAATCGCTGGTGTTGACTCGGGAGGCTTGGGACTAGACTCTGTCTTTTTAACCCTTTCCACAATCTCTCGAGCCGTTTGTTGAATCTTAAGTGAATCCTGCTCTGACTTGTCAATTCTTTCTTGCATTTCTTTGACTTGTGACATCATAGTTGTCAACTGATTCTCTAAATCTTTAATATTATCCTCACCCCTAGCCCTTACAGACTCATCTGAATCGGACTCGGCAACCTATGGATCATCATCTTTAGCAAGCCGGTGTCTACCATGTTCGGCCTCCTTGTTAGAACCTCTAGTTTCGACCATGGAGACGCTACCAACATAATCATCTTCCTCTCCAGGGTGGTCATCCAGGTCTGGATCAAAAGAATTCATTCCCTCTTTATTTAATAGAATTTTTCTTATTTCTTAAACTACCTCCTCGATCGGTCTATCCCCAATTAACTTAGGATCGAGGGGTAAGTATCCCTTGTACTCAGCCATATCAAATAATTCTTCAGAATCCAGGAGAGCAATGATTTCTGTAAGTTTCGGGTTAGGATCTGATTGAGACTCTATAACTGGCTCTTCTTCTGTCTCAAGATCTAGGTCAATTCCTTCCTTCTCAACTATCCCAAGATCGGTAGTCGAAGAAGTGGCATTCTCTACAGGGAGAGGGACATATACCTCAGGAGGTGAAGCAGGAACTTGTAGAGAAATAGCTCCTACATCAGGTAGGGTAAGGTCCTTAGACTCTTGTGTAGGAAGCCTAGGAATGACACATAAATCTGTGCTATCTACAACCGGATCATCAACGGGAATCATAACTGAATCAGGAACTGGACTAGCTGCAAGAGAACTATCTACTACAACAACTGGAGAACTAGGTTGAACATCCATCGACTCAATCAAAACTGGAGGAGGTTTAATTGGGACTCGTTGGAGTTGGAGAATGAACTTTGAGGTTCTTGGAGGTGGTGGTAAATTCTCCAACTTAGTCCTTTTTGGGACAAACTTCATCTCAGGGGATTTGGGCCTCTTTCCCTTGACATCCAGATGTTTTAGAGTTTCATTCCCCTTTGGTTTGACAACTACTGAGGCCAATCTTACAGCTTTAGAAGAGGGTACCGGGGGTCTACCAACAGAATGGTGGCCTCTCTCGGACTAAGTCAACACAATACCCTCCGTCTTGGAAGAAGGAGGGCGTGGCGCCCAGTGGTATCCATCAACTAGTACTGAAGTGGCGGGCTGTCTGATATACTTCTTATTTCTCCTAATAGGTTGTGGAGTCAAATTCTTCGCCTCAGACACCTCTTCTTTTAATACTTCTTTTTAGAAGCGATGAGAGATCACTCCCTTCAACTGTTTCATGTATTGCTCCTTTGTTTGCCCAGATTGTCCAGCACAGGTATGGATTATATTTCTCAAAGCCCTTGTTTTCTGCAGATGCTTTTCTTTTGGAGTCTTTTTAGTTGAGTAGTCGACTGGGCATGGTGGGGAATGGGCTATCCTAGCTATCGTTTTCTCCCCTTGAGCAAGAGCTAAGGGGTAAAAGCGGCTCCCTTTTAGAAGGGGAGAGGAGGCAGGAATAGGTAGCTCCTCATCAGCCTGAGGCTCTACTTGAGCTAAAGTCTTAAAAGGCACAATTCTCTTTGCCTTAGAGATCTTCTTTCTAAGTCTCCTCAAGAAGTTCTTCTTTTGATTCTTAGTAGAAAAGTTAAGTCCAGAACTAGATCCTTCCTCAAAAAATAGATTTGATTTTAGTGGGAGGCTCAACAACTGGCTCAAGCTATTTCAGGTCATCACTAATTACTGGCAAGGTGGGTGCAGATCCCACAATCAACTCAACCACTGGAGGAACTTCTTTACTGGTATCCAAACTAACAATCTGGTGTCCATCCATAGAAAGCTCAAGGGTACTGAATCCCATTCCAAAGATGATAGTGCTCCCTTGGCCAGCCATTTGAATTTTCTGAAAGTTAAAGAGAGGATTGAAATTAGATTTCTTTTTTAAGAGAAGTGAAAAATAGTTTGTTATTTAAAATCTAAGGCTTGTAGAATAGTCTCAACCTTCCAACACATGTTGAGTGGTAAAAAAAGAACACACCCAACACACGTTAGGAAGATAAAGGGACTAAATACATGCCGAAAGGAAGGTCTTCTCAAAAGGTCAACATATGTTAGCCCATAAGATGGTTGTATGGGGTATTGGAATTTTGAAGATTTGGAACTTGGAGAAAATTGTCTTGCTTTCCACATTTTGAAGGGAATTGGAATTTTGAATGACTTAAGATGGGGTTTTTCCTACGGAATCCAAAACACAACGGACAAAATTTCTCCTTGCCCGAAGGCTTATGGAGTTGTAAGAAAGACCCAAGTAAAGTAAATAGTCTAACCCTCCTCATTCCTAAAAGTTCAAAAGGAGTAAATGGGTCAAAGCTAAAATACTTCAAAACTTTCTTAAAGTCAAAGATTTTTCAAACTCCTTTCAATCTTAAAAGGTTGGCATGTTGAATGTGACATTTGTTAATCATAATTTTAAAAAGAATGCTTAGGGACCTGATTTGACACTATCGCCTTATAGGAAATCTCAAGGCAGAAGGTCAAAATCAGGACGACTAAGTTAGCAAATAACAAATTTTGGGAGGTAGAACCTCTCTTTTAATGTTTTAAATTTTTTTTAGATGTTGGACACACTCCCCCATGGAAGAAATGAGTTGAGGTACCAACGGAAGGAAGGTAGTTAAGACTACCGATGAAACAAAATTTCATTCTTAGTAAAGATGGAGAGAGAGATTTGTCCCACTGAGCGTGCCATTTTTTTGTTGGTGGAATTTTGAAAATAGGTTTTAAAAAGTATTAGTAGTTCTTTGGGAATTTTAAAATTGAGATTGAATTCTAATTTTAGAAGTTGAATCAACTCTTTCGGATTTGTATATCACCCCGAAGGATAAAAATAAATTTCCATAACGGTGTTCAGACTTAGAATTATGTAATTAAATATCAACCCGAGGGGACAAGGTAAAGTTCAACTAAATATCTGGTTATGGTATTTAAGGAGTATGATTATCGAATTCATATCCAAAGCCTTATCAAAGAAGGATGTATCTCCCCAAAGAGAGATAACACCTTTCAATGATAATTCTTCTAATATGATAATGACAATCATTCTTTAACATTTCCCAAAGAAATCTAAGAAGATTTTAAAAAGATTAATTTTTAAATCAGGTGTATGTGGTTCCAAATCTCCTACGAGCGCAAGCCCCCTTAGTTAAATACATCATAGGGAGACAGAGTCCCATACAAAAACTCTTGATTAAAATAAGAATGAAATTTTATTAGATTTTCTAGGAGTGATATAAAAAAAAAATCGAATAGGATCTTTTGAAAAATCAATAGGGAATAGACCAAGATTGAACATTTATTAACATAAACAAAGGAAGAGATGTAGGGGACACTTTGAGATTCCAGAACCATCCGGAAGTGTCCCAACTTAGCCTAAGTGTTGGGCTTTACATTTTAGGATTGAACGAAAATTTAATTTGAGTTGAGCATTTTATTAAAAAGTAGGAATTATATTCCCTAAATTTGGGGTCTTATAATCAAAGATTTGTCCTAGATCCTAAATCTAATTTGGGCACTGGACCACAGTCGTCCAAACCTAACTAATGCAGAGCAAAATCTGGACATACCCTGTCCTGGATTAGGAAGCCAGCTAACCACCTAGTCGATTTACAAGAGATGAGTCCAGTCTTTTTATGAAAGAGTGGTAGGGACGTTGTACTTAAAGTCTTGGAGAATCGGGGCCGACATCTAGAAATTTTCCTAATTGGCCCCTTTGACTTATGTTGGGTGCTAAAATGCTAAAACTGATGCATTTAAAATTTTTGACTCTTTTAATTTGTATCTAATGCAATGCATGCTGGTCGACAACTTGCAAATCAAATATGCTTGAAATTTTAAAAACAGGCTTACAAAATATTTTTTTTTAGAAGATTAGACTTCCACAGGTCTGGCACCTCGTCCTCATAGGTAAGACTATCCGGACTCTACCCGCAGGCAGGGAAGGGTCTAAAACAAGGAAAGAAGAAATGCAGAAATATGCATGCGACCCCGAGGTCAATCCCCGGCTAATTCCCTAGGTTTGTTATCTTACTATGTTATTTAGACTTTTAAAGTTATGAGTAGAAAACTTTCACATCCTCACAAGTCTCACGTATCCAGGCGAAAACAAAAGCGGCACATAATCGCCAAAAAACTAGGAAAAGCAGGCAATCCTTAAGGCAATCAATTCATCACATCAAATATTAACTAATTAATAAATGTCCATAGGCAAAGTTACCTTGCTTATTACAAACCAGAGTTTTGCAGAAAGTAAAGTGGTCGGGCACCACTAATAACAACCCGGATTCTAAACCTAGTAATGACGCAAGTAGTTTTGAGTGGGATACTCTCAATATTTAAGTCTTCAATCTTGTTCTTCTTTGGACTCCTTTTCCTCAAACTCCTTGGATTCTTCATGGTAATCTACCCAAATGGATAAGAGGGCACTTCCCTTTTAAGGGGAAGGCCACTCTTTCCTCTTTGGGTATAAGAAAAGTGTGATCCAAATTTGGATTTCTGAATGGAAAAAGGAATACTTCCCAAAAGGGTATCCTTTCCTCTTTGGAATCGAAGCTTTACACCTATGTATCCCAACTCAAAATTAACTTTCACAACACTTAACAATTACACAAATTACATTTATTTGAAAATAAAATCTAGACTCACCTGCAGGGTTATCCTAATCAGTTAATAAATCAAAGAATATATATTCCCAAGCAGTTATAGATGTGCAAAAAAGAAAGTAAAACACACTGGCCACGCTCTTCTTATTTGGGGGCTTTAGCAGCTGAAGCACCTGTGCAAGTATTTATAATAATTAATATATTTTTATTAATTTAGCCCCCTTTTTTTTACTGCCCTGCATGAGCGTGGCCACCTGCAGAAAACTATATGAACATCCAGATCATACCTAACATAAGGGTAAACTAGTCGCCAAACACATCAATCCATCCACAGACTGCAGAAAAGTAAGCAGACACAGCAAAGCAATTTCATTCACAACATGTAGTGAAAACTATGAAAAATCCGACACACAGCAGTAAAGTAAATACCGGCCTAATCTAGATCTAGAGTTGGTTGTCCTAGCACATCATCTAAAGTGTGTGTAAAAGGTCGTGTGGCTAGGGTAAATCCTTTGTTGGGTGATTAGTCAAAGTTATCTAGAGTTTCTGGGTTTGTTAAGGCTTAAAAGGGGGATTTAAGTCAAGCATTAAATATCAATAAATTAGGAATTTTTATTAAATATATTTTAAAAGTTAATTGATTACTAACTTTGTTTCACACCGAGGCCGTGAAGTTTATTCACCTTCCTTGGGGCTAAGCTAATAGCCTCGTAGGCCTGGGTTACCTTGTAGCAATCGGGGTTAATTAAGTTATTTTAAATTGGTTGAAATTAAAGGAGTGAGTTGATATTAAGAGGAGTTGATTACTGATTTTAATGGGTTGGTTGAGAACTTTAATAACCTATTAGGAAAATTTTAGGAGTTGGAGAAGTTGATAGATTTTAAAGAGTTATCCAGATACGTTAACTAAGGGGTCAAAATTCGACTTTCAAAACTAGAATCAATCTTAAGGGTTTCAGATTTTTAATAAATACTAGACCTAATTATGAGTTGTTAGACAGGTGGTACACTCAATTTGGAGTTTTCTATAAAGAGTTATGATTTTTTTTGAAAAAAATGTTCTGGCCCGTTTTGACCTAAGGTCACCTAAGATGATGAGTCCTTGACTTTGACCAAATTATGGAGGTTTAATATTTTTATAGAATGATAGCTTCTAATTGAAATTATTAGCCATTAAGTTTGATTAGTCAAAATCTTTCTATAATTAATTGTGAATTTTAGATGTTTTGCATATTCGTAGGAATTACCAAGTTATTACAACTAAGGGGGCTGCTTAAGGATTTGAACCCAAATGAGTCCAAAACTCCTTGGGATCAATTCCAAAGGTCATAAATGACCTAAGGACAGATCAACAAGTGTTTAAAGCCCTTTTGAGATTTTTAAGATTTTTAAGATTTATTAAAATTGGTTAAACCCTAATTTTAGCTAAGGACTAAATTAAGACAAATATAGTGATCAATTTAAGAGAGTTTCAATTCTTATTGATCAGGGGATTAATTAGGGATAATTAAGGACATTTTAATGGATTTTACAAGTTAAGAATAGTTCATTATCAAGTGATTAGGGTTAACAGGCCATTTCTAAGAAGGATTTTTGAGGCTCGTACTTGGGGAATCAAATGATCTCCAAATTTGATCAAATTTGGACCAAAGGATCACCTAACCCTAAAGACTAAACCCACTAAATTTGACCTCAAATGGAATACTCTAAGGTGGTTAACTAAACCACCCAAGGTGAGCTCTAAGTCACCTTCAAATCACTATAGGGGTCTATCCTAAGCTTGGATTGGGGTAAAATCAGTGGCTCTGCCCTCCTTATCCTGCTCATCATCAGTACACCAAAAATCACACCCTAAATCCCATTGGATATGTCTATATCCCATTTTGAATTTAAGGGTCAAACCATGACCCTTAAACTTAAAAATTGGGGAAAATGCCCTTGAACAACTTAAAATGGGGAGATAAAATTTGGACATGTTAGAAATATGTTCAATTTCAATCTCCCAAAATTCCAGACCTGGTGGACCTGTATTTAAAAAGTAATTAAAGAAATTCATAAAATGCTCCCTGAGACCTTTCCAATGAGCCTAATAACACCTAATTTGGATAAGTGTGGAGGGAGTTATGAATTTTTGAAGTTCCCTTGAATTTCTGCATTTATTAATTTGATAATTACACAGTCAGCAGCTCTTTTCACGCGCCGCGCGCTGATTGGCCAAGCAAAAATTGGCGCTAACCGTTAACGGCCGGATTAAATATAGCCGTCGAATGGCGGATCGAACGGCTGGGATCAAAGGTGCTCCGATACTGCTGGATCTAATCCGAACCGTTGATCGAGATCAATGACTGAGATTTCGTCTTCAACCTCCCGCTCGTATCCGAGACCGCAGAGCTTCTCCGGCTTGATCCGGGCGATCCCGCCGATGAAATTTCACATGGAGGATCAGGATGGTAGAAACCTTCAATCCAATGGTTGAGATCCGTTGGGGTGAAGGTTTCCTTCACACTTGACCAGACTACCTAGCTAGGGAGCTCAGGATGGAAGGATTACCGCAGAGAAGGCCTCAACAAATGAGCTTCTCTATCAAGAAGCTTCAGGGGGACAATGGAGAACTATTCTCCTTCAAGTGTCGGGACCGGAGGACGGCCGGAGGTGAGACTTCGAGCGGGACGCCGAAAGCTTTCACGGGCGCTAGCTCGATCGGAAGGAGGGATCAATCTGGGAGCTCGAAGGGAGTGTCTGGGAGTTCGAAGAAGCTCTGGGAAGTGATTTTGAATGAATGTGGATGCTTCTGGCAATCTGGGGAGCTTGAGGCTATTCGGTCACCTTTCGAGAGCTTGGACGGCCGGGATTAAGCTGGAGAGGGCTCGGATCGCTGCTAGGTGGATGATGGCGACGTCCTAGGGAGATCATGGGGATCAAACCGGTGGACAGCAGCCGTGAGACAGGAGTTATCTGGGGGGGACCACCGGAACTCGTTTCCCATTGGTTCTGACCGCCGTCGGCCATGGTCTGGGTCGGGTTATTTGGGGGAGGCTGATGGGGACATGCCGGAGCCAAGGGTGGAGTCAATTTGGCCTGAGAATGCTTGGATTGAACTGGTGGCTGGGTTGGACCCAAACTTGCTCGGTTCGAGTCGAATTGAGCTCGATCTAAGTCAGGTCAGACCCTGGGTTTGGTATGGGAGATAGGTCTGGGTCTGGTGTGAAAGTTTGCTAGGGATGTTAAGCCCTATAGAACTGGCCCAAGTTAACCAAGAGGGGGGGGTGAATTGGTAATTAAAAATTTCTTTTACTAAGAATATAAATCACAAACCAAAATCATGTCACAAAAATAAATACGGAAATAAACGTGCGGAAGAAAGAAATCAAGAACACAGGAATTTATAGTGGTTCGGTCAACTCGACCTACATCCACTCCTTGGAGGCACCCTCCAAGTATTGCACTACAAAACATGACTCTCTTTTAGCCAACACGGCTAGGCGGAGAAGCCCTCACAAGAACCTCCTTTTTGCCACCCCGGCAAGGCAGAGAACCTACCTCCTTTTGCTTCCACCTGAAGCTGGCAGAGAACCACAACCAAAAGCTAACTCCTTACCTCTACCGACCATTCCACATATGAGGAAATCTAGACGAAGAACAAGAAGAGCGATCCTTGAAGCAACCCTTGTGAATCCCCTCACAAGCTCCCAATCACAAGATCCTCTCTCTCTCCCTCTCTCTCTTTCTCTCCTCAAGGTCTTCTCAGGTCAAGGTAGCAGCCAAAGGTTTTTTTTTAAATGTTGAACATGAGCTCTTAAATAGAAGAGCTTCAAAGGAGCTCATTAATTGCAAGTTGCCGACTTTATCGTCCAGGCCGATATGGACATCGGCCTGGCCGATCAGTACAAATTAAAGAAGATCGGCCAGAGCATCACCCTGGATGCAAAATAGGACGATTGAAAATTGCCTTGATCGTCCAGGCCGATCTCATGATTGTCTTGGCTGATTAATTCAAATCAGAGGAAAATCATCCTGAGAATAGCCCTGGATACGAGCTGGCCGATATTTATCGTCCTGAAGTAACTTAAGGTTTTTGACTGGATCGTCCTGGCCGATCCTGCGATCATCCAGAACAATATGATCGTATCAATCATCCTTAATTAATCTCTTGATTTCCTTAAAAATTTGGGCATAATTTGTGAATATCGTTCATGACGATACAGGATCGTCCTGGCCGATAATTTAAAAATATAGTATACCTTAATTGTCTATGGCGGCAATTTCTTTCTATTTTGAGAATATTGTCCTGGCCGATACACGTATCGTCCAGGCCTAATATGTTAATGACGGCTGCCTTAATTAAGAATCCTTATTTAGACTTTCTGTTTTAAGCCTGATCGTCCAGGCCGATAGAAAAAATCATCCTGGCCGATATGAGTAAAAACAGAAATTCTAAGTCTCTCAAGTATGTGTGTGAAGGGTTACTTAGCATCAGTCTCTTTGACCATTACAAGTAGACTCAAGAAGTGAAAACAACAAAAGTACAGACTGACTCAACCCTAAACCTACGCAATCCTGAATTGGCTTCGTGTTATTCGTCCGATCTTTAATTACTGAAACGTTAGAAGCAACAAGCAGTCCAAGAGGAATAGTGTTTGTCAATCATCAAAACAAAAACCATAAAAAAATAGATTTGCAACAATCTCCCCCTTTTTGATGATGGCAAACATAAGTAGGAAAATAATAAAAAAGTCCATTAAAATTTCAAGGTTTCAACAACGTTTCCTACCACACTCTACTCCCCCTTTTGTCATCACAAAAAAGACGGTCCATATACAAAAGAAAAAACAAACAAACAAAGACTAAAAAGCAAACTACAAAAAACAGGAAACAACCAACATAATGCACAGACTAAAAAAAAAGAGGGATCCTGATAATCTGATGGAGGTGGTGGAGGTGGCTGCTAAAAGTAGCTGGCAAGCGTGGTAAAGTGAGAATTAAACCAGGAGATGTCCTGGTCATGCTGCTGGTGGTGGTGAGTAAGGAAACTGTCAAATTGGGCTAAATCCTCAGTGCGGTGCTGCTCGTAGAGGGCAATGTCCTCAGAGTGTTGCTTCTCCTATGCAGCAATGTAGGCGTCAAAGCGGGTCTCCCATCGATCAAACCTCTCAATCAACTGATCAATCGGTGAGTGTTGGTAGAGAGGAACAGGGTCAGGAAAGGGAGCGGGAGCGGGAGCCTTCTCCTCTCTAGCCCCCTGAGGTTCCTCAGGGTGGAGACGAGTACTGTGAAGGGTACTGAAGGAACTATTTGAGTAAAAGGGAGTTGGGAGGTTTGGTGGAATAGGATACTGAAGTTGGTATTTAGTTTCAAGGACATAGGCTATGATGTATCCTAAGGCTAGATTGGGTTTCTTTTTGTGACCTGGATCACTGATTTTGGTAAGTGATCAATGTATCAAAAAATTAGGTCCACAGTATTAAATTCCCTATGAGCCATGATGTACAAAATAGTGAGGGAAAGTAGAGGGGTGATGTGGATTCGGTCACCGGCTTTTGGAATTACGGAGGTGCGAAGGACATGTTGGATTGTCCTAGCATCTTTGACTAAAGAACTAATCTCTCTAATATGGTAAGGTACATTGGTCTGGCAAAGGAAGTGATTCAACGTGGACCAGTCAAGATCAGGATCAGAGGCGATTAAGTGCAGCTTATCCTCGGTGGTGGATAGCTGTAAACAAACAACACAATCCTGATATGTGATTTCTACATGGCGTCGATTCACATAGGAGGTCAGGGCTGTGAAGGTAGGGTTAATGCGAAGGTCTACGAAAAAACTCTCGAAGAAACTCGGAATTGAAAGGGAAAGCAAGAGACAGAATGAAGAGAAGGGAGGTGTGAGCGAGAAGATCCATTACCGGGTATGAGATGTGGGCAGGATTGATGATTATGGAGATAGTTATCCCACATTCTTTGTAATGATGGTAGGCGGCTTCATCTTCTGCTTCCCTGAAATGAGGGTCAATCCTTGCCCTCGAAGAACTCCTAGAAGTTTGTCGGACACGTTTCCCACTAGCCATAGAGAGAAGTAAGCACGAAAACACAAGAGCAGAAAGGGTGGAAAGTGAAAAACTATGGCTGGAACGGCTAGAATTTAAAGAAACGGCCATATTATCCTGGCCGATCGCAGAATCGTCCAGGCCGATATGGCTCAATAATTACGTACAGGCCGATTGGTCAAAAAGGTGGTCCGATCGTCCGGGCTGATCAGATATCGACCAGGACGATTAGACACAGACGAACATCCCGAGGAGTCAGGCCGGACGACCGTTTAAAAAGCAGATCTTCCGGGCTGATTATGTGTATCGTCTAGAACGATGCACAATAATTAATTGTACCGGCTGAAGTTAATATGTTTTAAATCACTGCCACGTGTATCGTCCAGGATGAGCAGTGGATTGGCCCGGCCGATTGTCCAATAATGGATCATCGGGGCCGAATTTAAAGATTTAAACGTGCTGACACATGGATCATCCAGGACGATCCAGTGTATCGGCCAGGACGATGCACATAAAATACATCGGCCAGACGAAATATTCTATCGGCCTGGACTATCACCATGATTGAAATACAGTTCGATCAGATTGTCCAGGATTATATATGATCGTCCAGGACGATGAGTTACAGCAAGCACAGAAAAAGGTCAACAGATGGATTTTAAAGAGAATTTGTCCTATCGTCCAAGACGATAAATGTATCAGTCAGGATGATGTGACTAGTAAATGAAACCAAGGAAAAGCTGGTGATGATTAAGGCACTCAAATAGAAAACAAAAGAAAAACAGACAAAAACAAATACAGTAATAGAAAGCAAAAAAAAAAGAAAAAAAAACGAATATTTTTGGATTTTAATTTTTCTAAAATTTTTTTGTTTTATGGAGGCAACATATGAGAATTTTTCAAAAAGTTAAACTTTTAAAGTTCCAAGAGATCAAGGAGTTTAACAAATCTCAATCAAAAGAAGGTAGAACATCTGATTCTGTTAACCCTAGATCGGATATCCTTCAGGGTACACAATTCTTTTGGAAAATAGAGGCCTAACTCAGAATAACTAAATAGGATAAGAAGATCCATTCAAGACTTATTTACAAAGAAAATATCTCATAATTAATATAACAAAGTAATTTTTCTCAATCATGGAAATTGAAATCAAGTCTTTGAAAGCATCACATAATCTATGAGTTCTCTAAGTTTTAAGAGTTTTAGCAAAGAGAGGATAGCTTGCAGTTAGTGGGCTTATTTTATGCCTCTTGTTACTTCGATTGGCTCTTTGAGCATCTTTTGATTCTTTGATACACTTTTGTGTATACAGCTTTCTTTTCAATTTGGCTTCATTGGCCTCTTTCCTTTTTAGCTCTTACAAGCTAGAAACTCTTTAATATACCCTTAAAAAAACTTAGTTGTGAGTATATCCTCCAAATATTAGAGAATAGGAGCTCTCTCTCTAACATAGGGAAGAACAATCCACAACACAAAATCAAAATCATGTGATAAATGCAATTGCAAGAATTCAAAAAACTTGAAAGATACATAAGAACTTTGACTACTATGTATAAGATGAATTAATGTAGCAAGATAAGAAAAAGGATCATAATTAAAAAACCATTGGTTAAAATGAGTTTAGACTTTTGTTTAGAGAAGAAAATCATACCACTAAATAAGGTCAGAAGGAGGGAAACCATCAACGAGATTTCTCTTTTAACCGATTTAGAAAAGCTAAACACTATCTCCAAAAACTTCCAAAATCTAAACACTTGAAAAGATCCAACATATGAAAACCAATCATAAAAGCAACATGAAAACAAACTTAATCTAAAATAACGAAAAGCTATCACATAATAAAACAAACAAAAGAAACTTAAAAAAAAAAAAAATCAAGAAATTATTTAAGCAGCAGGTTTAAGCATTTATGAGCTACGAGCCTTCTTATGTCCCGTTATCATATGCTCCCACGAGGTCTTTAGTGAGAGTACACCTGCAAAACTCAACAATAGTCAGATTTAGGAACCCAAACAGGTTTGGGGCCCTTCTTAGGAAAAGTAAAGTGCAATGCATATATGGTATGCTGTGAATCATGCATCTTAGGTCTCCACACCCAATGTGTACTACAGTGAACGGTGCAAGTGTGTGAGATGTGTCCTAGCATGCCACATGAGAAACATCTAACTCTAGGAAAAGGGTTTCTTAAATGGTTTGAGCTATAATGCCTCTTCCTAGATTCCGGCTTAGGATTAAAAGTATATGTCATTTGATTTTTCTTAATTGTATTCAAATCATTTTGAATCCTCAAGTTAGTTCTTTTTAATGCCTCATTATCAATCCTCAAATTTTTCTCAATCTCTTTAGATTTCTTAAGATCAGAATTAAGTGAGGTGTGTGAAACTTTCAATGCCTTATCTTCATCAATTAATTCTGAATGATTTTTGTTCAACTCATCAAATTCATCAAGAAGAATCATGTGATTAGAATCAATTGTTGAATGATCTTTAAGAATGACTTCATACTCTTTCTGCAAATTTACAAGTTCCACTTTTACGCTAGCATGTGTTTTCTTAAGTTTTTTGTATGATGCATGGAGTTTTTCATAAACTTCAAATAATTCATCATACGTTGGTTTACATACCTCTTCCTCATCACTTTGCTCAAGATGATCTTCCCCTATTAAGCACAGGTTTGTTGTCTCTTCCTCTGGTTCAGTTTTAGAGGAATCAGTACCAGATTCTTCCTAGAACGCCTTTCGGATTCTCTTCTTATCCTTTTAAAACTTAGATTTTTCCTCAATCTTTTCCTTGCTTGTGTTTTCTTAAAGTGTTGGGCAATCGGCTCTCACATGTCCAGGCTTCCTGCATTTCAAAATAGACAATATCAGAAGATCCTTTAACATGTTTATGTTCCTTACCTTTTCTCCAATTTTGATGATGCTTCTGTTTCTTTCGAAGAAAGCTTTTGAATTGCCTTGTGATGAAGGCAACTTCATCGCTTTCAGACCCGGAAGATTCAGAATCCAATTTGTGCGCCTTCAGTGCAATTTTTATCTTCTTTTTCTTCTCACCTGCATCATGATTTCTTTGATTCACCCCTTGCTCGTAAGCAATGAGTGAGCCAAGTAAGTTATCAATAGAATAGGTGTTCAAATCCTTAGATTCAGTGATTGCAGTGATTTTAGCATCATATGACGAAGGCAAGCATATCAAAATCTTGTTAACTTTTTCATGGTTTGAAAGTTTTTTTCCTAGTGCATGTAGTGAAGTAACTATCTGAGTAAACCTAGTGTACATGTCAGAAATCGATTCATGAGATTTCATACGAAAACGATCGTAGTCATGCAAGAGAATGTTTAAACGAGATTGTTTAACCTCATTAGTACCTTCATAGGTGATGCACAATTTATCCCAAATCTCTTTACCAGTTTTGCAAGTTGAGACACGCATGTAATCCTCAGATTTTAAAGCACAAAAAAAAATAGTTCAAATATTTTGCATTTAATTGAGCTAAATCACGTTTTTCAAAAGTCCATTCAGTAAAAGAAATTTCAGTTTTAACACCATTAATTTCACGAGAAGGTGGAGAATAACCTTCTTGAATAAGCATCCACATGTAATAATCAGTAGATTGTAAAAACATTGACATGCGGGTTTTTTAAAAGTCAAAAGGTAGGTTATCAAACAGGGGAGGTCGGGTAATAGAATACTCTTCCGTAGTGTTACGATTCCCAAGGTTAGCCTTGGATCAATTCAAAAAGTTTTCAAACTTAAATTTTCGAATCCCGCTCTGATACCACTTGAAAGTTTGCTAGGGATTTTAAGCCCTATAGAACTGGCCCAAGCTAACCAAGAGGGGGGTGAATTGGTAATTAAAAATTTCTTTTTACTAAGAATTAAAATCACAAACCAAAATCATGCCACAAAAATAAATGCAGAAATAAACGTGTGGAAGCAAGAAATCAAGAAAACAAGAATTTATAGTGGTTTGGTCAACTCGACCTACGTCCACTCCTTGGAGGAACCCTCCAAGTATTGCACTACAAAACGTGACTCTCCTTTAGCCCCCACGGCTAGGCGGAGAAGCCCTCACAATAATCTCTTTTTTGCCACCCCGGCAAGACAGAGAACCTACCTCCTTATGCTTCCACCTAATGCTGGCAGAGAACCACAACCAAAAGCTAACTCCTTACCTCTACCGACCCTTCCACGGATGAGAAACTCTAGACGAAGAACAAGCAGAGAGATCCTTGAAGTAACCCTTGTGAATCCCCTCACAAGCTCCCCCTCACAAGATCCTCTCTCTCTCCCTCTCTCTCTCTTTCTCTCCTCAAGGTCTTCTTAGGTCAAGGCAGCAGCCCAAGGTTTTTTTTTTTAAACGTTAAAGATGAGCTCTTAAATGGAAGAGTTTCAAAGGAGCTCATTATTTGCAAGTTGCTGACTTTATCGTCCAGGCCGATATGGACATCGGCCTGGCCGATCAGTACAAATCAAAGAAGATCAGCCAGAGCATCACCCTGGATGCAAAACAGGATGATTGAAAATTGGCTTGATCGTCCTGGATGATCTCACAATCGTCCTGGCCGATCAGTTCAAATCAGAGGAAAATTGTCCTGAGAATAGCCCTGGATACGAGCTGTCCGATATTTATCGTTCTGAAGTAACTTAAGATTTTTGACTGAATCATCCTGGCCAATCCTGTGATCGTCCAGGATGATATGATCATATCAATCATCCTTAATTATTCTCTTGATTTCCTGAATAATTAAGGCATAATTTGTGAATATCGTTCAGGATGATACATGATCGTCCTGACCGATAATTTAAAAATACAGTATACTTTAATTGTCTATGGCGGCAATTTCTTTCTATTTTGAGAATATCGTCCTGGCTGATACACGTATCGTCCAGGCCGATATGTTAATGACGGCTGCCTTAATTAAGAATCCTTATTTAGACTTTCTGTTTTAAGCCTGATCATCCAGGCAGATAGAAAAAATCGTCGTGGCCGATATGAGTAAAAACAGAAATTCTAAGTCTCTCAAGTATGTGTGTAAAGGGTTACTTAGCATCAGTCTCTTTGACCATTACAAGTAGACTCAAGAAGTGAAAAAAACAAAAGTATAGACTGACTCAACCCTAAACCTATGCAATCTTGAATTGGCTTCATCTTGTTCATTCGATCTTTGATTTCCTGAAACATTAGAAGCAACAAGCAGTCCAAGAGGAATAGTGTTTGTCAATCATCAAAACATAAACTATAAAAAAATAGATTTGCAACATGGTGCACCCAATGCAAGTGGCAATTGGATCAAATTTGGTCTGGGTTAAAAGATGGCACGGGTTGAACCAAATCTGCTCTGTTCGGGTCGATTTGGGCTTAACCCAGGTCAGGCCAGACCCTAGGATGGAGATGGGAAGTGGGTCTGGGTCTGGTGGACCCAATGCAAGTGGCAATTGGGTCCAATTTGGTCTGGGTTGGAAGATGGCTTGGGTCTAAGTGTCTTTGGCTACTTTGGGTTAGCCTAAACCCTGACCCAGGTTAGCCCAAGGCATGGGCTGGCTGGAGGGGGTGTGTTGGACCTAGGGCCATCTATGGGAGGTGTTAATCAAGTTCAATTAGGCTTAGGTTGAGAGTTGGCTCAATCCCAAGTGATCTTGGGCACTTTGGGTTAGCCTAACTCTTGACCCAAGTTAGCCCAAGGGTTGGGCTGGTCAAGGAAGGTGCATTGGGTCAATGGGAACCCAATGACACCTTGATTTGGATTCAATTTGATTAAGGTCAAGAGATGGCTCAAGGGAGGCCTCTCTTTGGTCACTTGGGTCAAGCCATATGGCTAACCCAAGTGAGTCCAAGGTTTGGGTCTCCAAGAGAGGTCTCTTAGGTACCTAAGGGGTCATCCCTTGCATTCAAAGGACTTGAAATGGACTTGATTCAAATATTTGAAAGAGAAGGGGTGTATGGGTTAATGGGTCAAACTTGGTTGACTTGGTCAACCAGGTTGACCTAAAGTCTGGGTTTGGGCTCAACAAGTTGGGTTCAATGTTTGAAACTTGTTGAAAGTGGTTTCAAAGAATTTGGAATTGATTTGAGTTGAAATGAGCATTTGAAAATCCCATAAGGGTATTTTGGTCAATTCTGACCCATTGGTCAACCAGGGTCAAAAATGGGTCTGAAAATTGCAGTTTGCTGCTCAATGGGTTATAATCAAGAGACTGGCATTGATTGGAGGCTTTGATAAGGACTCCAAGATCAAGATCTTCAAGGTGTTAGGTCCAATGGCATAGGATGTAAATATTTGAAGGTTTTACAGCCTTTGGATTTTAATTCATATTCTAGAGTTAGAGACCTCAGAATGGGCTCAAAATTGGAAGGTAACCTCTAAGGACATGTCTTATCACTTTGTAGGTGATATACACTGAATCAGATGCCATTTGACTGGGTTTTGAAATGTTTGAAAAATCTTTGAAAAAGGTATCTAGGACAGGGCCTTAAGACTTTGGATTTGAGTCTGGATTTTTGGATTTGGAATGAATTTTAAGTTTGAATGATTAATGTTGGAGTATCCAAATCATTTACAATCATGTGGTGATTGTTAATGAATGGATAGGGTCAAAGCTAGATTAAAGGTGGGATCAAAGTCTAAGTTGAAGTTTGGATTGTCAAATTGATTAGATCAAAGTTTGGGTATGTTTAAAGCTTGAATTAATTTGGATTTGAACTGAATGAAGTTTAAGATTTGAATCAATCAAGGGTAGGGACTGATTTGAAGTTGGAGTTGATCAAAGGTAGAGATTGATTTGAGGTTGGTGTTGATCAAAGGTAGGATTGATTTGAGTCTAGATTGGTCCTAAGATCTAGAGGGGTTCTAAGATCTAGGATCTAGAGGGGCTCTAAAATTTGAGAAATAAAAGAATCCTAAGCTCTAAAGTAGGCCCTAAGGTCTAGCTCTAGGAAATGATCTTAAGGTCTAGAGTGGATCCTAAGGTCTGGCTCTAGGAAAAGATCTTAAGGTCTAGAGTGGATCCTAAGATCTAGAATTAATCTAGATTTTGAAAGGGCCTTAGTGACATATCAAAAATGAGGTCAACACTACACTAGAAATGATTTTCTATGAACAGTGCAAGTGTGAGATATGTGGCCAATCATACCACAAGAAAAACATTTAACTCTAAGGAAAGGATTTTTCAATTTATTTGTGTAAACTTTTCTTTTGTTATGTTTTATGATTTTTTCCTTTTTGTTAGGATTAAAAAAATTTTTAGGTGTTGGTGAAATCTTGTTCTTTTCATATGCATTTAATTATGCTTTAAAGAATGAGTTGGCACATTCTAACAAACCATTTTCAACTTTCAAATAGTATTCTCTATTATTAAATTCATCCATAAAAGTTTTAAAAAAATTTCAAGTTCAGTGTGGGATGATTTCAATAACTCATGTTATTTATTCAATTCATCATACTCATATAACAATTTCATGTGGTTGCTATCAATTAGTGCGTGATCTTTCCTAAGGATTTCAAGCCCTTTTAGTAACTCTAGGAAATCTAAATTCAACCTAGCATGCTTTTCTTGAGTTTTCTATATGCCGTATGAATTCTTTTAGAAACTTCAACTAACTCATCATAATTTAAGTCACATCCTCTTCTTGATCTAACTGATCAAGATTATTGGCATTAAGCATAGATTGGTGACTTCTTCTTCCTTTTTTGTTTATGATGAATCTGAAGCTAAGTTTTCCCAAAAAGCTCTTTGAAATATCTTTTTTCCCTTCCTCATATTTATTTTCTCTTCTACCTTCTCCTTGCTATGAGTGGCTTTAAGATTAGGGCAGTCTAATTTGATATATCCAAGTTTCTTGCCTTCAAAGCTAATAACATCATTAGAAACCTTAACATTTTTGTAGAACATACCTTTATTCCACTGCTGGTATTTCCTTTGCTTCCTTTTTAGAAAACTCTTGAATTGCCTAGTCATTAAAGTAATGTCATCCTTATCCTCAGGCTGTGATTGATCACTCACTGAGTCATCTACTTTCAATGCTAGTTCTTCTCCTTTCGCTTCTCTCATACATCAATCTATTTTTTAGTCACTCCTTGCTCATAAGCAATTAGTGATATAAAATGATTGTCAATATAATACACATTTAAATCCTTAGACTCTATAGTATCAGTTAATTTAGCATCATAAATAGTAGGCAAATAATAAAGTATTTTATTAATCTTTTCAGCATTCATTTGTTCCCTACTTAATACATACAAGGAAGTTACTATTTGAGTGAAATATATGTACATGTTAGATATAGAATCATTTGGTTTGATGCAAAATATTTCATAAATCATATAATAAAATATTTAATCTAGATTATTTCACTTTGTTAGTTCCTTCATATGTGATACAATGTCTATCCCAAATTTTCTTTCCACTTTTACAAGTAGAAACATGCATGTAGTCTTCAAATTTAAAAGCACAAAAGAAACTATTCAAATATTTTACATTTATTTATGTTAAATTTCATTCTTCTATAGTCAAGTAAGAAAAGGGTGTTTCAATTTTAATGCCATCTATAAGTCTAGTTGGCCTACTGTACCCATCCTGAACTAAAATCTACAAGTGATTGTCAATCAATTAAAGAAAAGTAGACATTCGTGTTTTCCAAAAATTTAAAGGGATGTTATCAAATAATGGGGGTCTAGTATCGAATACCCTTCAGGTGTGTTATAGTTTCACAAATTAGTCATAATCATTTTTCAAAAAGTATTCTAAACTTTAAATTTTGGAGTGAGCTATAATACCACTTAAAAACTCTGTATAGGTTATTAAACCTATGCAATTATCCCAAGGCTAACCAAAAGGGAAGTGAATTTGTTATTTTAAAAAATCCATCTTGAATAAAAAACTATTTAATAATTTTCACATTTTTTTCCTTTTAAAAAGAGTTTTTCAACCACAATAACAAAATGCTGAAAATAAAATGCGGAAATATTAAAAGAGCACAATAATTTATAGCGGTTCGGTCCAACAAGACTTACGTCCACTCCTTAAAGACTCCCTCTTCAGGTATTACACCATTATCAAAGTGACTCTCGTTTTACCCCTAGAGTAAGTCGGAGAAGGCTTTACAATTTTCATCACTTTTACCAATCCTCGATGTGGCAGAGTACTGTCATCCTTTAACACCATCCAAATGTCAATAGAGTACCATGATCCTTTTAGACTCTCCAAGTGTCAACTAATTATCATTATCCTTTCACACCCTCTAAGTTTTGACAAAGTAACATCAACCTTTCACACCCTTTATGTGTCGACAAAGTACTGTATCTTCTCCAAAGATCTTCTCTCAAGCAACTAGAAAGAAAAAGGAAGAGAAGTGACACCAAAACAAAAAAGATTCATACCTTTTAGTAATCTTATGAATCTTTCACACTCCACTTATAAGAACTCTCTCCAAAATCAACCTTTCACTTGCTCTCTAAGAAATCACAAAGACCACATTCGTCTAAGATAGTTTTTAAGGTCCTTTTATATTAAAAACATGAAAAATCATCCAAAAAACTAAAAATTTCAATTTTGAGAGTCCACGATTGTATAGTATGATCGACATTTGTCCTAGACGAATAGTTCAAAATTGCTCGAATGATCCCGTACGAAGTATTTTCATATAAACATATAATATAATATGATATATATATCGTACGGTATGAATAGTTATAAAAAATTTCCTATTCATATATAGATGAAAATGTTCCACAAAATTTTGTACTCTGGATGTTGTCTGTACGAACTCCATATCATCCCGAATGAATAATTTAAAAAAATTTCTTATTCGTATGGACGTAAATATTCCCCACATTTTTGTACTATGGACATCGTCTGTAGGAACTCCAGATCATCATGTATGAACAGTTCAAAAAATTTTCATGTTCATATGGAAAAAATGTTCCTCATATTTTCGTACTCTTGACGTCTGTTTGAGGCAAACTTTATACAATATTAATAGTACATAGAAAATTTTTCCCATCCATGCTTTGATTAACTACTTACTAGAGTAAATTACTAAATAGATCATCCCGTAAAAAATTAAATATTATAGTACTATTAGTTTTAACACTACCCTAGTATGTGTGAGCATGGTTACTCAATTATAATCATACTCTCTCAAACTAAAAAAATATATAAATACATGTTCTAATTGTAATGAACCCTAAATAAATATGACTTGAAGTCTTCAATAATATGGAGTATGATTTCCCTAAAATGTTAGTACACACAAACAACAAAAGTAATATATCTAATATATATAAGAGAAATAGTAATCAAAATAATAATATTTGAAATCATAAAAAATACACATGATATGAAAACATAGTTATGAATAATAAGTTGCAACAAAACTAAGAGTTGAGTTTGGGCTTAATGAATTTGAAATGATCCATGGAGATTAATGGAGGTGATCCTAAGCTAAGAGGAGTTCATTTGGATTGAAATGGGTTTTTAAATAATTAAAGGGTATTTTGTCAACTATGTCAAACCAAAGACTAGGTAGGAGTCACATGTGCTTCTAATGATACTTAGTATACATTGGGAGAGATTTTAAGACTTGATATAGTCAAGTGATGTGTAACTTTGGGGAAAAGACCAAAAATCCTCTTAAAGGGTATTTTGGTCATTTTGACTCCTAGTCAAAAATGGGCAAACTAAGTTTGGAAAATAGATTTTATTGGTGACCTTGTCATAATAGAGGTTTTTAACATATTCAAAGAACTTTTGGAAGGTCCCAAGGTCAATTTCCACTTAATGGCTAGTCTAGTGGCTTAGGCTGTAAATATTTTATATTTTTATATCCCTTGGAAATTAATTTAGTTTTTATGGTTAGAAGTGTCAAGTTGGGCTCAAAATTGGATGGTTGACCCTATGGACATGCTTAATTTATATTCAATTGATATATGTTGAATCAGATGTCATTTTATAAGATTTCAAGAGTATTGAACAATCGCCTACATAGGGTTTCAGGACCTGGGTCCTCAAGCCTAATGTTTTGGTCTAAAATGCAAGATTCGAATTTATTTTTGGTTTAAATAATTGAGTTTAAATTCAAAATACAATTATAATCAAATTCATGGTTGTAATTAACTAGATATGTCAAAGTTTCATTGAGGTTAAGGATTGAAAGTTTGGAATTAAAGGCTGGAGTTGAAGTTTTGATTAAGAGCTGGATTGGAATTTGATAAGGACATATATGGTTGACAAGTGGGCCCTTCTCAATCATCAAGTCACCAAGAGGGAGTGTAGGTAAGTTTTGATGGCCTCATACTAAAATGATGTCAATACAACCAAATAAAATTATCTTATATAAACGTATACAAAGTAGCTTGCTAAAGAATACGTCAATATGCTTGTGAATGATGATGGCAGATAAATTATGAATTGAGTGAACTGCTAGCGAACATTCAAGGATAAATTAGTGGAAAATGAAGCTAAACTAATATCCAATAGTAGTATGCAAGTAAATGTATCAGCCTCCCACCAAAATGGAAGGATTGATGTACAACAAACAAACAACTTGCCATATAATGTGTATGGAGAGGTTGAAAGTGAAAGTAAGTGATGGAAACAGACAACGACACACAAAAGAACATGTCAATTTGACTGCAACCAATATTATATAATCCCATGCAAACATACAAAATGTTGTCTACGATATATGCTGACACATGATGGCAATAATGGAAGATCTTCTATAGGCACAATAGTGATAATCTACGATCGGACATGATCAGGTGATTACATCAATCACATAAAATCAATCAATATTTAATGTCAGGAAAATGTACCATTCACTTGTAAGCAATGGGGGGTGATATGAAATAAATACAAATACCTATAATACAATTTGTAAGGGACCTGATATATAAATGATAGTAATCTTTAAGAAAATTTAGAAAGGATAGTAAACAATGCAAGTACATATAAGTCACAGTAGGAGGCTCTCCATTTATATAATAAGCTATTTCCTAGCAAGCACAATAGCCCATGGTGAATATAAATTCATGTGAGGGATTGCATGAGATAAGTAGTCCATGATAATCAACATATATAGAGCAACGAATAACCCATAGTACGATACCACATCATCAAATCTATAAGACTCATATAATTGCAAAGAATACATGTATAAGCTCTCAAATAGAATGTTGCACATACATAAAAAATAAATGCCCACACAACTGAAATATCCCAAAAATTCCCTCACACATGTGCTATAATATATATATATATATATATAATATATATATATATATATATATATATATATATATATATATATATATATATATATATATATATATATATATATATATACATACATACATACATACATACATACATACATACATACAAGTACAAAGAAATACAGATGCAATCATACACCCTATTGGGCCCCGTTAAAGGTGTTCTGGGAACATACGTGATATTTAAGGATGCTATATGAGACTAGAAATAAACTTAAATTTGAGGCATATCATTCGATGTTAATAGATAGGAGTCAACATGTCTGAAATCATTAAATGAATATACAGTCATGAAATCAACCACGATATTTTATTTTGTAGTTCATATAAGGCTTTCATGGCCTATTAAATGAAATTCACTAATAAATGCATAAAGCGTAAAACAAAATTTATCCTCTACCTCAAAGTGGGTTGAGTCAACAAAGTTTAATCAATGAATTAAATATCCCATAAAACTACCCTGATGATGGTGAAGTTGGATCTAAATCTCAACAAAAAGGGTTAATTCCATATGAAAGTTCGATTAGGTTGTTAGGCCTTACTGAACTATTCCATGGCTAACCAAGGGGGGGTTGAATTGGTAATTTTAAAAATTTCTTGGATTTTCAAAATCCATTTTTATAAAGTTTAAGTAATAATCCTAAACTATGTAGTTGTTTGATAAAATGATAATCAAAATAAACTTTTTAACAACAAAATCCGAAAGCACAAAAAAAAATATTGAAAAAGTAAAGTGAATATTAGAACATCAAATTTATATTGGTTCGATCCAAACTAACCTACATCTACTGTCTAAAGGCTCCTTCAAGTATTATCATAAATCAAAGTTACTCTTATTTTTCCCCCACACCAAGGAGGAGAAGCCCTTACAAACTCTCATCCACCAACCCAGTGTAGTAGAGTACCGACATCCTTTCTCACCCTCTTGGTGATGGAAGAGAACCTTCATCCTTTTTCTCCCTCTCGGTGATGACATAGAACCTTCTTCCTTTCTCACCCTCCTGGTAATGGAAGATAACCTTCATTCTTTTTCACCTACCTAGTGATGGCAGAGTACCATGACACAATATTGAAGTTCTTCTTTAAAAAGTCTCCAAGAGAGATGGGTATAAATTTAAAGAAAAAAAAAAAAAGAGATCCTCGCTTTGGGAAACCTTGTCAATTCCTCATAACTCCTCCTCACTTGATCTCTAACCCTTCACTCCCACAATCTATCCCAAATACTCACCCTCAATTCCCACTCTCAAAAGAAAATCATAACAAATGTTTTGAGTGTCAACCTTTAGGACTCTAATATAGAAAACCCAAGAAAAACCATCAAAAAATAAATAAATTACAAGTGAATCGACTTAAGATTGTATAGTACTATCGAGGATCATCTGCACGAATAGTTCAAAAACCAAGTACTATCCTGTATGAATCTTAATTCATACTCTATCAATCATCTATATGAACTGACATCATACTATAGGAATAAATCAAAACTAAACCTATTTATTTGGTATGATACTGTACGAAACTTATTTCGTATTCTATCAATTATTTGAAGTAACTGATATCGTATTGTACAAATAGTTCAAAATTGAACCTATTCATTTGGTATGATATTGTATGAATCTTTTTTGTACTGTTACTCATCTATATGAACTGATTTTATCTAGTACAAATAGTTAACACAAATCATGCTTTATTTTGTACAAATGTTGATGACCCCATTTCATACTCTATTAGTCTTCTCTACAAACTAACATTGTATACTATGAATAGTAAAACAATAAATGAATTTATTTGAGAAAAATTAGTATGCACCCTATTTTGTACTATTTTAGTTATTCTTACAAATTGACATCTTATAGTATGAATAATATAAAAATATAAGACTATTTGATTAACTTCATTTTGGAAAAAAATATGACAAATCATCCAGTATAATTATAAATTGTATATAGTATTATTAATTTTAAAATTTGTGTTATCACTCTCTCCCCCAGTGTGTGTGTTCACAGTTATCCAATTACAATCACACTCTCACAAACTCTAGAAAAAAAAAATTAAAAAAAAATTGACAGACTTCATTACATGAAACCTAATCTACTCTGTCTTGAAGTCTTTAGTAGTCAGGAATATGATTTTTCTTAAATGTTAGTACACACAAACAAAAAATAAAAAATGTTCAATACACGTTAGGAGAAATGATAAAATTAATAGAACAATATTATTTTTCTATCATCAAAAAACACATTCTGAAGCTGGATTCCTGAGTTACAATAATCTCCCCCTTTTTATGATGACAAAAATAATTATTATTTGAATTACAAATAAAATTCTTTTTTCCTAAACTCACCATTAATGATGTTAAAAATAAACAACATAAGGATCATAAAAATTTCACCCCAGTGGCTCTTTGTTCTACTCTGAGTTGATTCCGATGTGCTCTAGGGTTTTCATTTCCGATTTTCTTTTCTCTTTGTCTCTAGCATTTTTTCCATTGTTCTTTTTTATCGTAGTGCTTCTATGGTTTATTTTTTTGTATTGATTTTGTTTGATTTCCCTAGAGTGTCTTTGGGTTTTGTGGTTTTTGGGAGATGACGGCATCGTCATCATTTATCCCTCTAACTGTTGTGGTTTCGAATGGTAAGTCTCATTCGTTTAAAGATGTTTAGGCTGGCTCATGTTCTTCTTCTTCCTCCAAACATACCTTTTTCAATCTCCTTATAAAGGATGCCCAGCATTGTTGCTTGAGGATTATGTGGTTTCTATGCTAGCCGCTCCTTTTGGGCTTACACTTGTTGGAAAGTTTATGCTTAAGCGACCAAATCTAGATGTAATTCATAAGTTCTTTATGAACCTAAAATTATCTAGTTCGTTTCAAGTGGTTTTGTTGGATTCTAGGCATATAGTTGTTCAATTGACCAAAGATTTGGATTATAGCTATATTTCCTCACGTAGATCCTATTACATTTAGGGTTGTCAAATGAGATTGCTTAAATGGTCGCTTGATTTCAATGTTAAGAAGAATCTTTGATAGCCCCCATGTAGATTTCTTATCCTAATCTTTGTTTACATTCTTTTCAATTCTTAAATCCTTTTTTACTTGGCTTCTATATTTAGTAAACCATTGCAAACTGATCAAGCTATAGCATCCATTTCACGGCCATCTGTAGCTTTTTTCTTCTTGTAACAAGTATTTAATCTATAAAAGTGAT
This sequence comes from Dendrobium huoshanense, assembly GCA_016618105.1. Classification (NCBI taxonomy): domain Eukaryota; kingdom Viridiplantae; phylum Streptophyta; class Magnoliopsida; order Asparagales; family Orchidaceae; genus Dendrobium; species Dendrobium huoshanense. Next base: position 13,011,070 of record CM028345.1, on the reverse strand, counting down.
TGATCATCCTTTCCACTTCATCACTTTTATGTTGTAGTATTTAATTCATGCATGGGCATGGATTAAATACTTGTTATAAGTTACACCCACATCTCTGAAAGGGAAAGGATCTTTTAAACATGGCATAAAAGTGATTTAATTTGGCTAAAGGTACTACAGCTCCATTTCTTTACAAAAATGTGGGAAGTGTCCCTGAAGTACATGATCCTATTAATGAGTCCTTAATTTTGGATTTTGTTCAGGTGGACCTGATTCCTATTAATGTGGATGAGTTGGATCAAGGACAGGATGTTATTTCTAACTCTATCTCATATCTACCTATTGTTTCTCATAATGTGAATAACTAAAGTACTGATGCTAATCTAAATAATATTTCTCTTTCTGGTGAGCCTCTTTCGGAGGTTTGATAGGTTAATAATAATATTTTGGGTGAGAAAATTAACCAATCCATTATTATTATTCAAGGTATTGTCCAAACTGAAGTGATGAAGAGGTTAAATGGCAATGTGGTGAATACTGGAACCTTTGTGGAATGAGATGTTTTCTATGAGGAAGGAGATTTTCCTCCTTTTAAGGGGTAGTTAGGTATGGTTAATGAAAGTAAGCTTCCTTTGAATGAAGATTATTATAGTGATGCCTTTATAGATATTGAGGATATGGATATGTTGGCTAAAAGCTTTGCTAAAGATGTTAATGAAATTACTAGATTGATAAGAGGGGGTTGAATTTTGAATCCTTTGTAGAAATAATTAAAAACCTAAGCAGGAGTTCTATTTTTTGCTATTTTTAAATTTTTAACATGAAACTTTAGCTACTAAAAAGGCAAAAAATTTAACTCAATGTGAGATAATGAAATCCTTTATTTTTTCTTTCACAATTTTTACCAAGCAAATATTATGAAAATAAAGTGCAAGCAAATAAAAAAATGATAAGGAAAAAGCACACCAGAATTTTATAGTGGTTAGGACAAACCATGACTTATATCCATTCCCCGGAGTCCTCCGCTCTGGGACTTTAACTACAAACTATAGCTCTCCTTTTGCCCCCCTCGGAAAGGTGGAGAAGCCCTTACAAGCTCACATTCACCAACCCGGCGTGGTGGAGTGCCAAGCGCTATTTTCACCCTCCTAGCGATGTTACAGTACCTTCTCATTTTTCTCCCTCCTGGAGAAGGCAGAGTACCTTCGAGGTCACGGATATAGAAGAGTCACCCCCTTAGAGATCCTCCCACAAAATCTTCTCAGGCCACAGGAGGAGCAAGATGCAGCAAGAACGGAGCAACCGTGTGATCTACCTCACACCTCTTCTACCTCACCAAGCTCACCTTCTCCTTTGTCTCTCAAACCCTAAAAACTTCTCAAGAGCTCTCTCCCAAGGATTCACTCTCTAATCATGTTCCCCTCTCTATGTTTCTCTTAAAAAGATTACTAATTTGATACATAAAACAGGGTCCAAAATCCCTGAAATATTCAAAGTAGCCGTTACTATCGTACAGTACAATATGACATCATAAAGTATGATATGTATAATAGTCTTCATCTTGGTATAAAGGTTTATGAATAGTTCAAAATAAATCATACAGTATGACATAATATCGTACCATACAAACCTCCACTAATTTTCTCGTACAGAATGATAGACGGGATGATCAAAACTCTTCTCTGTTCATCGTATGGTACGATCAACTTCATACAGTACGATGAGGGCAAATCAAGGGATCATTCAGGATAATCAAAATCAGCCTTTGTTCATTGTATAGTACGAAAAGGTTCATACAGTAAGATGACCAATCAGAGATTAGTCCTCGATTTAATCAACTAATTGTGAGCTAATTTAAGTAAGTATTCTAATAAAATTGTACAGTACAAATATTTTCATACAGTATGAACGTCTAATCAAACTTACTTAAGCTAATATGGTGGCTAGGGTTTTGGATTTGTAACACATCATACAGTACAGGAAAAATCATACAATACGATATGTTCATCGATAATCATTTTACCCGATGAGATCGTACAATACAATATAAAGTCGTAGAGCATGATCAACAACAAAAAAAATTCATTTTTTATTTCCTTTTAAAAACTAACTTTCTCCCCCTTTGTGTGTGCCTGGTTGCTCAGACTTTCATGTTGTTTGTGGCCAGACTCAAGAAAAGAAAAACTAAAATAAATAGAAAATTACATTGTTTCACACTCATTCTCCTAATCTAGCCAGTCATGAGTCTTCCTGTTGTCTTGAGTAATTTGTGATCTTCCTTAAATGTTAGTACTCACAGGAAGAAATAAAAATCAGATGATATTCAATGAATATATATTTAGATGGTATTATTTTTCATCATCAAAAGCCAAACTAGGGGTTATGGATTCCAACAATCTCCCCCTTTTTGATGTTGTCAAATAATGTTTGTTATAGGCAAATTTAAATGGAATTTTTTTGTTTTTTGTTTTATTATTTAAACATAAGAAAAAGGAATGCAATAAAAAATAAGAAAAAAGAAAATATAGTACGGAATAGAAAAAGAAATGCATTCTATTTAAACATAAGGAAAAATAAGAGCAGACTACAACAAACTTCTGTCCCTTTTGACAACACCAAAAAGAGAAGCAAACAACACAAAGAAAAAAAAATACAGCACATATGCACTTCAATGGAAAGGATCCTGATCACTTGGAGGTGGAGGTGGGTTTGGTTGGAAATAGTAAATTACTGTGTCAAATCGGTGATCAATCATGGTGAAGCATTCCCCAAACCATTTCATGTCATTCTCATGTTGCTGATGTTGCTCTTGTATGTGTGTATTGAGACGAGTCTGAAGTTAGTCAAAGCGTTCGACCAAATCATCATGAGGATAAGCTAGTGTAGGTGCTCAGGGTGCTGCATTTCATCGTCATCGAGCTTGTGCTGCTACGGGGGAAGTGTTTCCTTCATCATCATCAAAGTCAAATTCTTCAGGCTCTTGTCTCAGATGGAAAAGAATACGAAAAGAGGCATCCGTATAAAAGATTGGAAGAGTATCGGGTTCACCATGATAGGTTAATTGGTATTTATTTTGAAGGATATATCCTATATGGTGACCAATGGCTAGATTTTGTTTCCGGCAAGTAGTAGGGAGGCAAACGAAAGTCATATGAAAAAAGTAGTCAATAATCATATCTACCTCATCGAATTTGGTGTTGGACATGATAAGATGAGTATTAATAGATAAAGTTGGGGTCATGTTGATTCGGTCGCCATCTTTGGGTACTATAGAGGTTCTAAGGACGTGTTAAATAATTTTGGCATTTTGATTGAGTGATTCGAGGAGTGGCTAGTGTTAATTGAAGGATGCATTCCTAAGGACAAGATGAACATCGCTCTAGTCAAATTCATTTGTGAGAAAGGAATGAACCCTAGGTCCTTCAGTGGATAGCCCAATATATTGGGCGATGTCAGCTTTGGTAATCTCTATGTTTTGGCGACAGACAAAGGAGTGGAAAGTTGTATTATCGACAGTGTACGTAATATTTGCTGGAAATTCAAGTAGGAGTTCGGAGTTGAAGGGGAAAGCTAGAGTAAGAAGGAAGTGGAAAGTGGTTGAAGAGATGAGGTTCAGTATCTCAAAATTTAGAGCAGCCTAATTGAGAATTTTGGACAGAGTAATCTTGCAGGTTTTGAACTTGTGATAGGCCTCTTCATTTTTAGCATTTAGAAAGTGAGCGCTGTGACAGCTAGAGGAAGACGAGCTTCTAGCTACCAAACGACCCCTCTTACTGGAACTCAACATTATCAGGAAGGCAAGTAGACTAAGTGAGAAGAGATGTGAGTGAAGAAATCTGCCAAGCAAGCAAATTTATAGAATTTTTCAGACATCATACAGTACGATCGAGTATCTTATAATACGATAGGGAAATAAATGTTTTGTCAAATCGGTTCATCAAAAGGTGGTCAACTTGTCCAGTACGATAAGAAGGATTTCGATCATTCTGAGGGTCGTCGGTACGACCTTTGACGAAAAGTTTTATATTGTACGAACAAGTATCGTATAATATAAATGATAATTATATCATACCAGACACCTTTAAGTCATTCTCATCTATTTTTGCTGAGGTGGATCATACATTATGAAGTAGAGGTATCTTACAGTGCGAACACCAATAATATCATACCAAATAGAGTTAATTTGTCCCAATATGTTTGCTGACGTGGATCGTATAGTACAAAGAGGAGGTATCGTATCCTACGATGATCAATAAAATTATACCAAACGAATTGAATGGCTGCCAGCTGTAGCATACAAGATGATGGGTATCGTACCGTACGATCAATAGAGGCAAAATTTTTATATGGGTTATGTTTGTATAGATTTAAATTTTTTGTACAGTACGATAGTGGATCATACAGTATGATAAGAAAATGTCAAATTTGGTAGTTTTTTCTAGTGAGTGTATGATGATCAGGAACAACCTTAGAAGATTTTTTTTATGTTTTTATGTATTTTTTTTATGCATTAATGTCTATGACACCTAGTTTAGTCCTCAAGGTGCTAAAGGTGTCGAATGCTAGTGGTTTTGTGAATATTTTAGCCAATTGATTTATTGTAGTGATGTGATGCAACTCTATATCCCCCTTAGCAATGTGATCTCTTATGAAATGGTGCCTAATATCTATGTGTTTCGTTCAAGAGTGCTGAATTGGGTTCTTAGAGATGCAAATTGCACTTGTGTTGTCACACATGATTGAGATGGTTCCTACAGGTAGGCCAAGATCAAGAATTTGTTGTTTTAACCATAGTACTTGTGCAACGTAACTTCCTACTGTAATATATTCTGCCTCGACTGTGAAAAGACTGCTGAGTTTTGATTCCTACTGGACCAAGAAACTAATGATTATCCTATGAATTGGTAGGTACCATAGGTGCCTTTTCTATCTATCCTATATCCTGCAAAATCAAAATCTGAGTACACTAAGATTTCAAAGGAAGTGTTGTGCTTAGGATACCAAATTAAGTTTGAGGTGCCTAGTACATACCTAAGGATTCTCTTGACCACAGTTAGGTGAGACTCTTTAGGATCAGCTTCAAAACGAGCACAGACACACACACTAAACATTATGTCCAGTCTACTAGCAGTTAGATAGAAAAGGGATCCAATCATTCCTATATATTTTTTCTGGACTATGGATTTTTCATTAGGATCTTTGTCTAATTGAATTGTTGAGCTCATTGGAGTGTTCATGGGCTTAGCACTATCCATTTCATATTTTCTTAGAACATCCTTAATATATTTTGTTTGGCTAAGGAATGTTCCATTATCCATTTATTTCACACTAAAGCCAATAAAATAGTTAAGTTCTCCCATCATGCTCATTTCAAACTCTTTACTCAGTATTTTTGAGAATTCATCACACAGATTTTTATCTGAAGATCGAAATAAGATGACATCCACATAGATTTGAACAATGAGAATTTCATTTTTGACTTTTTATAAAAAGAGTGTAGTATCTACACTACCCTTTTCAAATCCTCTATTCAATAGGAATGAGCTAAGTATTTTGTTCCATGCTCTAGGTGCTTACTTTAATCCATAAAATGCCTTTTTAATTTGAATAAATGGTTTAGAAATTGAGAACTTTCAAATATGGGGGGTTGCTCAACATAGACATCTTCCTTAATTACCCTGTTAAAAAAAGCACTCTTTACATCCATTTGATATAGTTTGAAGTTTTTGAAACAAGCAAAAGCTAAAAGTACTCTTATGGCTTCTAGTCTAGCAACAAGGGCAAAGGTTTCTTCAATGTCTATTCCCTCTATCTGGTTGTACCCCTTAGCTACTAATCTGCATTTATTTCTTATTATTACTCCTGAATCATTCATCTTATTTTTGAAGACCAATTTTGTTCCCACAGCACTTTGTTCTTTAGGTCTCTTGACTAACTCCCAAACATCATTTCTGGGGAATTGGTTCAGCTCTTCTGCCATTGCTAGAATCTAGAATTCATCTCCTAAGGCTTGATCTGTACTAATAAGTTCTATCATAGAGATGAATGCTGAATGACTAATCTCTTTCCTAAGTCCATGCCTAGTTCTTACACCTTCTGAAGGGTCCCCTAAAATTAAATATTTTGGATGACTAGAAGAATATCTCCATTCTCTAGTCAAATCTTTCTAAGATTAAAAAAAAAACTTTATGAGTTTCTACCCTTTATCCTAAAGTCATAGTTTCTACTCTTTGAATTGCCTCTATTTCATCATCTTCAATTTTATATTAAGAGGGCTTATCTGATTCATCAAATACTACATAGGTGGACTCTTCTACTACTAGGGTTCTCTTATTACCTACAGATGAATAACCTAAGAAGACTCCCTCATCAGACTTGGGATCAAATTTTCCTAAGGGAAGTTTGTCATTAATCAATATGAAGCACTTGCACCCAAAGACATATAAATGTGAAAGATTCAGTGTCCAACCCTTAAGGAGTTCATAAGGAGTTTTATTCAGCTTAGATCTAATGTATACCCTATTTAAAACATAACACGCTGTGTTGGCTGCTTCTACCCAAAAGTTGAAAGTACGATGGGGATGTTAAGCCCTATGAACTTAGTCCCAAGCTAACCAAGAGGGGGGGGGGGAGGGAGGGGTGAATTGGTATTTTAAAAATTTCTTTTAATAGAAAAAGAAAATTGCTTAAACCCAAATCACACCACAAGCATAAATGCGGAATTAAAAAAGTGCGGAAGCAAGAAAAGGAACACAGAAATTTACAGTGGTTCGGTCGACTCGACCTACGTCCACTCCTTGGAGGCACCCTCCAAGTATTGCACTACAAAAACGTGACTCTCCTTTAGCCCCCACGGCTAGGCGGAGAAACCCTCACAAGAACCTCCTTTTTGCCACCCCGGCAAGGCAGAGAACCTATCTCCTTTTGCTTCCTCCTGAAGCTGGCAGAGAACTAAAACCAAAAGCAAAACTCCTTACCTCTACTGACCCTTCCACGGACGAGAAACTCTAGACGAAGACGGCGCAGAGAGATCCTTGAAGCAACCCTTGTGAATCCCCTCACAAGCTCCCCCTCACAAGATCCTCTCTCTATCTCTTCTCTCTCTTTCTCTCCTCAAGGTCTTCTCAAGTCAAGGCAGCAGCCAAAGGTTTTTAAAAACGTTGAACAAGAGCTCTTAAATAGAAGAGCTTCAAAAGAGCTCATTAATTTCAAGTTGCCGACAATATCGTCCAGGCCGATATGGACATCGTTTTGGCCGATCAGTACAAATCAATGAAGATCGGCCAGAGCATCGCCCTGGATGGAAAACAGGACAATTGAAAATTGGCTTGATCATCCTGGCCGATCTCACGATCATCCGGGCCGATCAGTTCAAATTTAGAAAAAATCATCCTGACAATAGCCCTGGATACGGGCTGGCCGATATCGATCGTCCTGAAGTAACTTAAGGTTTTTGACTAGATCGTCCTGGCCGATCCTGCGATCGTCCAGGATGATATGATCGTATCAATCATCCTTAATTACTTCCTTGATTTCCTGAACAATTATGGCATAATTTGTGAATATCATCCAGGCCGATCATATGATCGTCCTGACCGATAATTTAAAAATACAGTATACCATACTTGACTATGGCGGCTACTTCTTTCTGTTTTGAGCTTATCGTCTTGGCCGATACACGTATCGTCCAGGATGATCTGTTAATGTCGGTTGCCTTAATTAAGAATCCTTAATTAGACTTTCTGTTTTAAGCTGATCGTCCAGGCCCATCCAAGAAATCGTCCTGGCCGATATGAGTAAAAATAGAAATTCTAAGTCTCTCAAGTGTATGTGTGAAGGGTTACATAGAATCAGTCTCTTTGACTATTACAAGTAGACTCAAAAGGTGAAAATCAAACGTACAGACTGACTCAATCCTAAACCTACGCAATCCTGAACTTGGCTACTTCTTGATCGTCCGATCTTCGATTCCTGAAAAGTTAGAAGCAACAAGCAGTCCAAGAGAAACAGTGTTTGTCAATCATCAAAACATAAGTCATGAAAAATAGATTTGCAACAATCTCCCCCTTTTTTATGATGGAAAAACACTACAAAAAGAGTTAATAGCAAAAATTCAGGATTGATGAAAAAAGAACCTCATAAACTTCTCCCCCTTAGAAGCAAAACACTACAGTTGACTAATGTTATGGTATGCTTTAAATAATCAACTAATAAAATATTTTCAATAAAAATTTTTAGCATTATTAATAATACCTGAGCCTATCACTTTCCTGGTAGTGTTGTCTCCCAATGTTACTTTGCCTCCAGTTGGTCTCTAGTAGAATGAACTTCTTCATATCTCCAGTCATGTGTTGCGAGTAGCCACTATACAGGTACCACATGCTCTCACTAGGTCTTTTGTGAGAGCATCCCTCATCTTAATCCAATTGATTAAGATTATCATTAGCCATTAGACACAAATTTATTACCTCCTTTGCTTCTTCTTCTGATGATTCTGAGGCAGAGTCAGCCCAAAAAGCTTTTTGTGTCTTCATTTTTCCTTTCTTATACTTGGCTTTATCCTCGCTCTTTTCTTTAGCATGTTGTGTCTTTAAGTTGGGACAATCAGCTCGAAGGTGACCTGGCTTCCTCAAAACAGATTGTACCAGATGAAACTTTATTAAACTTTGAGATTTTTTCCTTTATTCCAATTGTTCTGATGACGCCTTTGTTTTCTCTTTAAGAAGTTCTTGAACTATCATGTCATCAATGCTATATCATCTTCTTCCTCCCCTGTAGAGCTGTCGCTTTCTGAATTATTTACTTTTAATGTCATCGTTCGCTCCTTCTTTTTACCTGCATCACTTTGCCTTTGAATCATTCTTTGCTCGTATGCAATGAGTGAACGAAGCAGATTATCAATAGAATAAACATTAAGATCTTTAGATTCCGTGATGGCAGTAATTTTAGCATCATAGGAACTAGGTAAGCATCTGAGAATTTTGATAACATTTTCAATTTCTCTACCTAATGCATGCAAGGATGCCACGATTTGGGTGAACCTAGTGTACATGTCAGATATTATTTCGGTAGGTTTCATACGGAAGAGTTCAAAATCATGCAACAGAATGTTAAGCCTAGACTATTTAACTTGACTAATTCCTTCGTATGTGATGCACAGTCTATCCCAAATCTCATTACCAGCAGCACAGGTAGAAACTCTCATATAATCCTTAGAATTTAATGCACAGAAAAATCAATTTAAGCACTTCGCATTTAATAGAGCTAATTCCCTATCCTCTTTGCTCCATTTATTAAAAGGCACTTGAGTTTTCACTCCATTCACAGTTTTAAAAGGTGCAACATATCCATCGTTGACTAACATCTACATGCGATAATAAATAGACTGTAAAAAAGTAGACATTCTAATTTTCCAAAAATCAAACGGGATATTGTCAAAAAGTGGCGGACGGGTTATTGAATAATCCTCCGCAGTGTTATGATTACCAAAATGTGACATGATCATTTTTCAAGGTTTTCTAAAACACTATTTCTGAAAACAGGCTCTGATCCCAATTGAAATCACTAGATTTATAAGAGGGGGGTGAATTATGATTCCTTTGTAGCAATAATCAAAAACCTAAGCAGGAGTTCTAATTTTTGCTATTTTTAAATTTTTAACATGAAACATTAACTACTATGAAGGCAAAAAACTTAACTCAACGTGCAACAATGAAATCCTTTTTTTTTCTTTCACAATTTTTATCAAGCAAATATTATGAAAATAAAGTGCAAGCAAATAATAAAACAAGATAAGGAAAAAACAAACCAGAATTTTATAGTGGTTCGGCCAAATCATGGCCTACGTCCACTCCTAGAGTCCTCCACTTTAGGAATTTCACTACAAACTATAGCTCTCCATAGCTCTCCTTTTGCCCCCCCCCCCCCTCCCTCAGCAAGTCAGTGAAGCCATTATAAGACTCACTTTCACCAACTCAGCGTGGCGGAGTGCTAAACGCTATTTTTACCCTCATTGCGACGGCAGAGTACCTTCACATTTTTCTCCCTCCTGGAGAAGGCAGAGTACCTTTGAGGTCATGGATGTAGAAGAGTCTCCCCCTTAGAGAGCCTCCCATAAGTTCTTCTCGGGCCACAAGAGTAGCAAGATGCAGTAAGAACGGAGTAACCATGTTATCTCCCTCACCAATCTCACCTTCTGCTTCCTCTCTCAAACCCTAAAAACTTCTCAAGAGCTCTCTCCCAAGGATTCCCTCTCTAATCATGTTCCCCTCTCTATGTCTCTTTTAAAAAGATTACTAATTTGATACATAAAACATGCTCCAAAATATCTGAAATATTCAAAGTAGTCGTTACTATCGTATAATATGATATGTATAATAGTCTTCTTCCTGGTACGAAGGTTTATGAACAGTTCAAAATAAATCATACAGTACGATATAACATCATACCATACGAACCTCCACTCATCTGTTCGTACAGGAAGATAGACGGGATGATCAAAACTCGTCTCTATTCATCGTATAGTACGATCAACTTTGTATAGTACAATGAGGCCAAATCAAGGGATCGTCCAGGACGATCAAAATCAGCCTCTATTCATCATATAGTATGAACAGGTTCATACAATATGATGACCAATGAGAGATTACTCCTTAATTTAACCCACTAATTATGGGTTAATTTAAGTAAGTATTTAAATAAAATCATACAGTACAATTATTTTTGTACAGTACTAGCGGCTAATCAAACTTATTTAAGCTAATCTAGCGGCTAGGGTTTTTGATTCATAACACGGCGTATAGTACGAAAAACATTGAACAGTATGATCTATTCACAGAAAATCATTTTACCAGATGAGAACATATAGTATGATATAAAGTTGTATAATAAGATCAACAGAAAAAAAAATTATTTTTTTCCTTTTAAAATCAAACTTTCTCCATCTGTGTGTGTGCCTGGTTGCTCAGACTTACATGCAGTTTGTGGCCAGACTCAAGAAAAGAAAAAGTAAAATAAATAGAAAATTATAGTATTTCAGACTCACACTCCTAATCTAGCCAATCTTGAGTCTTGCTATTGTCCTGAGTAATTAGTGATCTTTCTGAAATGTTAGTACTCATAGGCAATAACAAAAATCAAATGATATTCAATGAATAGATATTTAGATGGTATTATTCATCATCATCAAAAGCTCAAACTAGGGGTCATGGATTCCAACATTTAATGATACTAGTTATATCAGGGGGCGTGGTAGGAGAAGTAGGAAGTAAAAAAAATTTATTCTTCAATCTCCTAGAAATACCAGATCACATACTTCTCATTAACATTTTGTTTTTTATATTTAAAGCTATTATTTGGAATGTGAGGGGCATTTGGGTGCTTTTCTTCTAAGCTTAGAGTTAAAAACTTATGCCGCATTCAGAATATCTCTCTTCTTATTTTACTTGAACCTCTAATCTCCTATGACAAGTTACTTAGTACTGCTAATTTTTTGGGTTTTAAATAAGCTTTATTGAATGTTGCCAGTAAGATTTGGGTTTTTTGGGAAGATTTTGTTTGTGTTGACATTATTGGTGATTTTACTCAAGCTATTCATTATAGTATCGAAAGTTCTAACCTGTAATATTGTGCTCCTTTTGTTTATGTTCAAAGTTTGACAAGGATGTTAAGCCCTGATGATCTAGTCCCAAGGTTAATCAAGAGGGTGTATGAATTGTTACTTTAAAATATTCTTTAAGAAAAAGCACAATCACACCTAAACCAAGATTCACCACAAAAATTAAAGTGCAGAAATTAAAAGCGGAAGCACAATAAGAAAGAACACACCAAATGTTATAGTGGTACGGTTAACCTGACCTATGTCCACTCTCCGAAACCTCTCCTCTGAGTATTGCACTAGACACAGTCTCTCATTTTTCCCCTATAGTAAGGAGGAGAAGCTTGTACAAAAACTCCTTTCCACCAACCCCGGTGAGGTAGAGAACCCAACTCCTTTTGCTTTTACCTGAAGCAGGCAAAGAACCCAACTCCTTTTGCTTCCTCTTAAAGCAGTCAGAGAATCTCGATCAGATGCTAAAGTAGACCTCTCTAGAATCCCCAAGGAATAAGGGACGACGACCGGAGAAGACGACGATGAATCCTTAATAAGATTAACCTTTATGAAATCCCTCATAAACTCCCCCTCACAGGATCCACTCTCTCTCTCTCTCCCCCTTGCTCTCCCTCTCCTCTTGGCTATCTCAGGTCAATACAACAATAAAAGATCTCTCTTTGAAAAATAAGAGAGCTTTTAAATAAGGGCTAAAAAAAAGCCCTAATTAGCAACTAATTGTCAAATATTATCCAAGATAATAGTACATCATCATGTACAATTAGTTGAACTTGATGAATATCATCAAGACAATTGCCCTGGATGGATGTCTGGACGACTAAAAGTTAGCTAGATTGTCAAGGATGATCTCACGCTCGTCGAGCCGATTAGTACAAAATGTCGAATATTATCCAAAACATCTACCTAAGTGGATGTTTGGATGATGAAAAAATAACTTGATCATCCAGGCTGATCTCTAGATCATCCCGGATGATTAGTTCAATTCAGTAGATATCGTCTAGAGCATCACCCTAAATGAAACCAGACTAATATTTGATTGTTCAGGAAGAACTTAAGTTTATGAACTGATTGTCCTGGACAATTTTTCAATTGTCATGGATGATATGATTGAACAATCAAACCTTAATTACTTTTCTTAATTATCATATTAATTTAGGCATAATTATACTGCATCGTCCAGGATAATATCCTAGACGATGTCCAAAAATAAAAGATACCTATATAGATCTGGTGGCAAATTCTTTTTTATTTGAGCCTATCATCTTGGTCGATACTAATATCATCTAGGACGATGCACTTAGTTGCGGCTGCAAGAACCAAAATGCCCTAATTAGGGTTTTTGGTTTTAATTGATAATCTAGGCTAATTATTGGGTCATCCCGGATGATATGATTAAAAATAGAAAAATACTAAAGCAATCATAAATTTTTGCCCAAGTGTGTGTGTGCAAGGTTACTTAGCATTAGGACTCACAATGCTATAATGGATTCAAAACAAGGTAAAAGACACATGTCGTACATTACAAACTAACTCAATCCTAATCTACCCAATCTTGAGCAGGTTCAAATTGCATTTTGATCTTGTGGACTAGAAATGTTATTAGAAAAGTCATCCATAGAGAAATAGAAGTGCTTGCTTTCATCAAAATTCTATTTCCTAAAATTACATTTGCAATAATCTCCCCTTTCTATGATGACAAATTTTAATAGTCCATTTGAAGCATTACAATATAAACAGTGAATTAGGAAGTTCTAATTATACTAGAAAGAAAACACAGTACATAATACATCAAAATATTATAAAAATAGTATAACTACTCCCCCTTTTGGCATCACAAAAAGGAGGGAATAGAACACAAAAAGAAATAGAAGTTACTAAAAAGGACAAAGTACAATACAAAAAATAATTGTAAGAAAACAAACTAAAAGAAAGATGTCCCCTGATCATCCGAAGGATGTGGTGGTGGAAAAAAGTAATTGGAAAGAGTCATAAACTGCTCCCCAAATAAGGTCATATCCTGGTCATGCTAGTGCAACTGGTGAGAAACGTACGAGTCAAAAAGCGAAATGTCCTCTACATGTTACTACTCCTATGTAGTAGCATAGGACTAAAAGTGAGACTCCCACCGATCAAACCTCTCTACCAGTTAATCTAGCTGTGATTGATGGTGGAATGGAACAGGTATAAGAACATGTGCAGGTGCTGCATCCTTCTCAACTCCTTCAGCTTTCTCGTACCCTGGTTAGAGATGAGTACTATGAATAATATGGAAGGAGTTATTTGAGTAGAAGGAAGGCTAATAGTTTGGTGGGGCAAGATATTAGAGGTTGTATTTAGATTCTAGGACATAAGTGATGATGTGTCCTAAGGCAAGATTGGGCTTCCTCCTATGTTCTGGATCTCTAATGCTCATCGGGTGCTCAATGTATCAAAAAATCATATCAGTGGCATTAAACTCACGATGGGCCAGAATGTAGAAAGTGATGATCAAAAGGAGTGGAGTGATGTGAACATGATCCCCAGCTTTCAGAGAATTAAGATGCGAAGGACATGTTGGATTGTCCTAGCATCTTTGAGTATGCTACTAGACTCTCCAACATTATAGGAAGCAGTAGTGTTCCTTAGAAAGTGGTTGGCTGATGCCTAGTCATAGTCGGGATGTTAGTATAGGATATGGAGTTTGTCTCATGTGATGGATAGATATAAGAGTTCTTGATAGTCTTGATATATGATTTTGATAGGATGTCAAATCGTATTGGACTGAAAAGCAGTGAAAGAGGAATTGATGCGATGGCTAGCAAATAACTCAAGTAGTAACTCCAAATTGAATGGGAGGATAAGAGTAAGGAGAAAAGTGAGGGAAGTTTGAGCAAATAGATTTAGGACATGATAGTAGAGTAAGTGAGGGTTGACAACACAGGATAAAGTGATCCCGTAGATCTTGTACCTTTGATAGGCAACTTGGTCGCCTGCTTTGATGAAATGAGGATCCAGAGTTGCCCTCGAGGAGTTTCCAGAGGCCATGCAATACCATTTTCCATCAACCGTCATCAGGAAAAATAGGGAAATAGGGAGTGCAAGATGGATTGAAGTAAAGTGTGTGAGAAAAAAATGTTTAGATGCCTCGATTTTTAAAGAGTCGGTTCGATCGCCCAAGATGATTGCAGAATCAACCAAGACGATCAGGTGAAATAATTGCATCTAAGATAATTGGTCAAAAAGGTAGAAAAGTTATCCAGGATTATCAGACAAGGCCAGGATGATAAGACACAGGCGTTCATCCCAAGGAGTCAATTCGGATGACCGTTGAAAAAGAGGGTCATCCTGGCCGATTAGGTGGATCGTCTAGGATGATGCATAATAACGGATCATACCAACCAAATTTAAAATGTTTAAATCATTGCTACGTGTTTCCTCAAGGATGAGTAGGTGTATCGTTCGAGACAATCACCAATAATTGCTTGTACCAGCCAAATTTAAAGGGATTAAATGCATTGCCACATGTATCATTCAAAATGAATAGGTGGATCGTATGGGATGATCTCCAATAATTGAGCAAATATTAAGAACATCATCTAAGATGAATAGAACATTCAGGCTGATTACCAAAAAGCAAAGTAGGATACGATCATATCGTCAAGGACGATAAGGTTTCATCTAGGACTATGATAAACAGAGAAAACATATTAGCTATCAAATGAAAGGTTAGGAGTGGATTGAATGTATCATCCATGATGATATAAAAATTATGGAGGACGATGGGAACAAAAATGAAATTCAAGAGGTAGATGTAGATGATAAAAAAAGGCCCAAAAACCAAAAAAATAATAGTAAAAGATAAAATTAAAATATGAAAAAGATAATAAAAAAAGAAATAATAACATGATTTTTTTTAAATAAACAATGCATGAATATAATCAATTCACCAAATGACTGAATATAAAGACTTGTAAAACCAATGAGTTAACATCATCGAAATCTAAAAATGGTAGAATATCCGATCTTGTTAACTCTAGCTCAAACGTCTCTCAAGGCAAAATCATCTTTTGAAAATAAAAGTCCTAACTCATAAAAATGAATTGGATAAGAAAAAGAGATCGATTCAAAACTTGGTTATAGAAAAAACTATCTTATAGAATAATATTCCAATGTAATTTGTCACAATCATGAAATTTAAAATCAAGTCTTTGAAAATATCAAGTGACTCATGAAATTTTCTAAGATTTAAATGTTTGAAAGAGAGGGAAGCTTACTTTTTGTGGTATCATTTTACGCCTCTTGTCAATTTATTGGCACACTTTGCACATCTTTTGATTCTTGATACACTTTGTGTATCTTTCAATTTTTTGGCAGTTATTGCGCATCTTTTCACTTTTCTTTTTTTTTTGGGGTAATTTTATGCCCTTGTCATTTTTTGCAAGCTAGACCCCTTTTCAAAACTATTAAAAACTCTCAGTTGTGATTTTTTCTTCCAGATATTAAAGAAGAAAAATTCACTCTATAATAAACAGAAGAATAAATCATAAAATAGAATCAAATTCATTTTATAAATGTAACAATTAGAATTTAAGGAATTTAAATGTAATATAAAGACTTTGAACATTATATATATAAGATAGAATACTATAGTAAGGTAGAAAAGATTTCAATCACAAAGTCCAGTTGTTAATTTGAGATAGACTTTTATTTATAAAAGAAAATTTCATTGCTAAAAGAGGATAGAGTGAGAGAAATAATCAATGGTGTTTCTCCCTTTAACTGATTTAGGGATGTCAGACATTGACTACAAATTTTCTAGAATAAAAACATGGCATAAAATACCATTTCAATTATGACCAAAAAATAAGAAACACTAATAAACAAAAAGAAAAACAATAAAGATGAAATAACTACAAAATAATAGCAAGAATAAAAACTAACTCAAAACTAAAATAGAAAGAATAAAAAATAACAACAATAAATAGAGAAGTGAACATGCAAATCATAATTTATTAAGCAGCACGTTTATGCAATTAGGAGCTGCGAGCTTCCGCTATCCAAGTACCACATGCTCTCATGAGATCTTTGTTGAGTCTAGTAAATAAGTTGCTAGACCTAAGTTAATGTCCCAAGGCTACCAAGAGGGGGGTGAATTGGTATTTTAAAAAATTTAAACCCTCTTGAAAGTGTGTTGAACCGAAATGAAAATTTTTATTATGTTTTTTATAGAAAAGATTTTTCAACCACAGAGTTTTTTAAACCAAAAAATAAAATGCGGAAAAGTAAAAACAGTAAAGTAAATGATATCAGATTTATAGTGGTTCGGTCTAAACTAGACCTACATCCACTCCCCAGAGGCACCCTCTGAGTATTGCACTAATACCAATAGTGACTCTCCTTTTTCACCCACAGCAAGGCGGAGAAGCCTTTACAAAACACTCTTTTCACCACTACCCGGTGCGGCAGAGAACCGTCATCATTTTACACAATCCCTAGTATTGGCAGAGAACTGTCCGTCCTTTCACACTCTCCTAGTATGGGCAGAGAACCCTTTTCCGTCCTTTCACACTCTCCTAGTGTGGTAAGAGAACCCTTCCGTCCTTTCACACTCTCCTAGTGTGGGCAGAGAACCCTTCGGCTGTTCACACTATCCAAGTGTCAGCAGCGAACCCTTCGGCTATTCACACTCTCCAAGTGTCGGCAGTGAACCGGATCTCCTTGACAGATCTTCTCACAAGAAATCTAGAAGGAAGAAAGAAAAGAGTGAAGTAATCTCAATTCACAAGTCGAGATTCTTACCTTTAAACTCCAAATGAAGCCTTCACGCTCCAGTGGTAGGAATCCTCCTTTGAATGCACTCTTACACTCTCTCCTTGGCTATTCTCTCAAGAGGCACAAAGATCAAAATGACAAAAAGTTTGAGTGGCAGTCTAATTTGGACTATATATACAAAAGACAAGAAAAACCGCCCAAAAACTACAAATTTTCAATTCTGTACGCAGTTGATCATCCCGTACAATGGTGGATTGTCTTGGACGATATTACTTAAAAGCCTTGTATATGTGTATGAAATGTTTTCGTACAAGCGGATCATCCCGTACGAACAAAGTTTGTTCGGTACGAACGATTATTACAAGGTCGGTTCCAAAAACTGTAGAAAAATCATTCTAAGTCAGTTGTATCGTTTGGACGAAAATTGAATCGTCTGGACAAAATTTTTACAAAGATCAGATCGTCTTGGACGATATTTACTTTCGTCTGAATGAAATTTTTACAGAGAGCCGATCATCCTGAACGATATTTAATTTCATCTGGACAAAAAATTTACAAATAGCTGATCTTCCTGGACGATATTTAATTTTATCTGGACAAAAATTTTACAGAGAGCCGATCGTCCTGGACGATATTTAATTTCATCCTGCTGAAAATCTTACAGAGAGCCGATCGTCCTAGACGATATATAATTTCATCCTGGACGAATAGGACTTAGAAAATTGTTCTGCCCAGTTCCTATTCGTTCCATGTGATCTTAATAGGAGATAATTGTCTTATCGTCCCGTACGATCAGTATAAATTTTATATGATCTCCTTATGTGTGTGTGCATGTTTTTATTCCCTCAATTATAATCACTCCCTTTAAAGTTTATTTAAAAGAAAAATACAAGCTTCAAATTCACAAAGTATCTCATGCTGAATTTAGATTTGAAGACTTCGTAATCTCGAGTTAGATTTTCCTGAAATGCTAGTACACACAAGATCAAATACAAATATTTTAAAATTGTTAGGACATAACTACATATTTGAACAATAATATTTGGAATCATCAAAATTGTACAAGTCACAAAAATGTAAAGCATGCAAATAGCAACTATCTTAACAATCTCCCCCTTTTTGATGATGGCAAAACAATTATTATTTGTATGATCTCAAATTAAAAAAAAAATTCTCCTAAGCTCCCCCTGAATTGATGAATACATGAAAATAAGGAGGTATTTTGAACCAAAGAACATAATTTTTTGTTTTTTAAAAAAATTTTTTTAACAAAAAAAAAAAAAAAAAAAAAAGACAAGACCACAAGCAAAAGACATAAAATCTAAATACAAGCAATATACAAGCATACAAACATAATAATTTCTCCCGCTTTTTGACAACAACAAAAAGTGAAGAAGAAATAGACAAGAAATGTAAGTAATTATATGAAATCCATTTGAAAATTTAATCTAAAGGGTGATTGACATAAGGTATACAATCTAAAACTAATAACATTAGGTAAATCATAGAAATTCATAGAATTTAAGAAGTGATATAACATTATAAGTAAGAAGAATTTATCAAAGACATGGTTCAATTTAGACATTTTTTATAAAGAAAATCATTATAAGAGAGATGAATAAAAATTCTATATTTCAAAGTTCAATAGAAATATAAATGAACATAAGATTAATTTGAATTAAGAGATTAAAAGAATCTGGAAAGAAGAGAATTACCACATGTGGCGGTTTGCGCATCTTTTTCAAAATTTTAGGCACATTTTTGTGCATCTTTTTACATTGGGCTTATTTTGTGCATCTTTTTCACATTTGCGAATCTTTACGCATTCCTTTTGATTTTTGTACTCTTTGTACAATTTTTCAAGAGTAATTGAAACCAATTCTTCCCAAGATCAATAATCTAAAATTTCAAATTTTTCTAATTGCATAAATATCACTTGAGCAAATAAATACAAAATAAGAACACATCTAAATTGCAATAATAATATTAATTTTTATGTAGTCTAAATGAATAGACATGAAATTAAAAAAAAAAATTCTAATTATAACAAGTTATAAAAAAATTTTAAATTTAGAAAGACTAAATTTTCTAATGAAATTAATCTTAAATTATAATTTAATTTAAGCACAATTAAGATTAAAAAGACTAATGAAATTCATAAAAACTAAACACATTTCAAAAACAAACCAAATTTAAATCGACTACAACAAATATTTATATTGATGAAAAAGATTACAAGATCATTTCATAATATCAATAAAATAAAAAAATACACATAACTTTTTTTAAAAATTTAACACAAACAAACAAAACTAAATCAAATACTAGAACAAACACTAATACAAACACAAATACAACAAACATAAAAAAATCATCACTCATATCTCTATTCTTCTGGAGGAGGAGGAATGCCACCAAATAGGTTGAAGTAGGAAGTCATCAACATAACATTGGTATTGATTTCATGAACTTCATTTCTGATACTAGCAATGTCCTGTTGCTGCTGCAGAAGTTGAGCATCAATTTGATCAAATTTTTGATCAAAATGAGTCTCAAGTCTATCAAATTTCTCAATCAAATTCTAATAATTTGATTGAGGTGCAGATGTTTGCTCTCCTTCTTCTTCTTCTTCTTCTTCTTCTGAAGCACTGGCAGGTGCTTTCCCTTTTTCCTCTTTGAAAATTACTCTGGAAGAACCATCATTGTAGTAGACCGGCTCTTTATATTCATCATCAAGATGCACTAAATTGTATTTCTTTTCCAAAACATAGGTAACTAAGTGTCCTAATGAAATATTCATTTTTCTTTTCTGTTCTGCATGCCCAATTTCTGAAAGTCCGTAAAGATGATCTAAGATAAGTTGGGCTTCATCGATAGGCTTACCACTCATAATTAAAAAAGTCACAACAGAAAGGAGTGGGGTAATATTGATCATATCACCAGCTTTTGGAATAGTAGAAGATCTAAGAATGTGATGAATTATTCGAGCATTTTTGGTCATTCCAGAAACTCTAGCAATATGATAAGTAAAGCCATTTCCTCTAATCACCCTATTAATTTCATACCACTTGAAGGTGTTATCGTTCATAAGTGTGTGGGCTCTAAGACCTTCAGTTCTTAAGTTAAGAAAGGCACCTAAGTCATACTTAGTGATTTCAACTTTTTGTTTAAAAACAAAAGAACTTATAGAGGAGTGGTCGGAATTGAAAGTCATATTGGCTAGGAAACAGAGAAAGGTTTGTTTGTTGTAGAGGTGGACGAGAGAAAGAATGAATCCAAACTGAGTAGAAGCAAAAAGGTGCATTACCTTGAAGTTAATCTCGCTTTGAATCAAAATGGGAGAAGGTGTGATTTTAGCAGAGGCAAAACGAGGAAAGGATTCCTCATTTACTTTTGAAAGCAAGTTTTCAGAGGAATTTCTGTGGGGTTTCTTCGCTAACACCTTTTGTCTCTTGCTTGAGGAGGCCATTGTCGATTTGAAGTTGAAAGGGATTGAAAGTGAAGTTTGGAGATGTGATTTTTGAGTTAGAAAGCCTTCCTTTTTAAAGAAAACGATACATTCATCCTGGACAAAAAAATTTCATACAGACGATCAAATTCATCCAAAATGTAACGGCTTTTCGTAATCAACACAATTTATGATACGTCCTTTTGTACAGACTTTTTGACTTGACCGATCGTACAGACGAAAAAATTTCGTACGGATGAACTTCACAATTAAAACTGCCTTATCCACTCAACTGCTGCATTCAATCGTCCCGACGTTTAAGAAGAGAAAAAAAAATTCGTCTTGGACGATCATCAGATCGTATAGATGAACTACATTAAAAACTATTCTCAAGACCTTTCATATTATGCAGATTGAATTTTATACACATCGTCCCGTACGAAAAATTTCGTCCTAGACGATTTCTATATTTTTGGATTCTTGAATATTTATTAAAACAAAACACAAATCACACTACACAATGATAAAAGCACAGACTCTAAAAATAAAATCACTCAAAATACACAAAAATAAAATTCACAAAAATAAAAAAAATCATAAAAACATAAAATACTAAAACATAAATATCAATGTTGCAAAAATATTTTTATTTAAGCATTTAAATCAATCATACCAAGCCTTATTCTTAATGTACTGAAAGTATCAAAGGCTAAAGGTTTTGTAAAAATATCTGCAAGTTGATTTTCAGTTGAAACATGAGTAAGTTCAATTTCTCCCTTGGATACATGATCCCTTATGAAATAATGCCTTACGTCAATGTGTTTGCTTCTAGAATGTTGAATATGATTTTTAGAAATGCAAATAGCACTAGTATTGTCATAATAAATTGGAATAGTGCCTATAGTTAATCATAAATCAATCAACTATTGTTTTAACCAAAGTACTTGTGCCACACAACTTCCTAATGCAATGTATTTTGCTTCTGCAGTAGATAGGGCCACTGAATTTTGTTTTCTACTAGACCATGAAACTAATGAATTTCTAATGAATTGACATGTTCCAGAAGTGCTTTTTCTATCCACTCTACAGCCTGCAAAGTCAGAATCTGAGTAACCAATAATTTCAAATGAAGAGCTAAACTTAGGATACCAAATTCCTAAGTTTTGAGTTCCTAGTAAGTATCTTAAAATTCTTTTTACTGCTGTCAAATATGATTCTTTTGGATCTGATTGAAATCTAGCACATAAGCAAACATTGAACATAATATCTGGTCGGCTAGCAGTCAAGTAAAGTAAAGATCCAATCATCCCTCTAAATTTCTTTTGATCAACAATTTTTTCCTTAAGGTCCTTATCCAACTGAACTGAGGAACTCATTGGTGTACTAACAGGTTTAGCATTGTCCATTTCATATTTTTTGAGGATGTCATTAACATATTTAGTTTGACTAAAAAATATTCCTTCCTCAAGTTGCTTAATGCTAAAGCCTAGAAAGTAATTTAAATCTCCCATTAGACTCATTTCAAATTCACTACTCATTGTTTTAGAAAGATCATCACAAAGATTTTTATTTGAAGATCCAAAAATGATATCATCCACATAAATTTGAATAATGAGTATATCCTTTCCAAATTTCTTTAATAAGAGAGTTGTATCCACACTTCCTTTTTCAAAAGATCTTTCAAGTAGGATGGTGCTCAACCTCTCATACCAAGCCCTAGGTGCCTGTTTCAATCCATATAATGCCTTTCTTAACTTGAAAATATGATTTGGGTATTTAGAATTTTCAAAACCTGGAAGTTGTTCTACAAAAATATCTTCCTCAATTACCCCATTTAAAAAGGCACTCTTGACATCCATTTGAAACAATTTAAAACCTTTAAAACAGGTAAAGGCAAGTAAAACCCTAATTGCTTCAAGTCAAGCTACAGTGGCAAAAGTCTCCTCAAAATCAATTCCTTCAATTTGATTATACCCCTTAGCAACTAATCTAGTCTTATTTCTAATGACTACTCCTGAGTCATTCATTTTTATTTTGAACACCCACTTGGTTCCGACAACACTTTAATCTTTTGGCCTTGAAGTTAATTCCCAAACTTCATTTCTTACAAATTGATTCAACTCTTCTTGCATGGCCAATATCCAAAATTCATTAGAAAGTGCTTGATCAATGTTAGTGGGTTCAATAGTTAAAATAAAGGCTGAATGATTGACTTCCTTGTTTAATCCACGCCTAGTTCTAACACCCTCACTCGGTTCACCTATAATCAATTCCCTTGGGGGGTTTTTAGAAAATCTCAAATCTCTAGGCAATGGGTTTTCTCTTTCCAAATTCTCTTCCACTTTTTCTTCCAAAATTATTCTATCAATCTTTTCGGAGTTTTACTCAATCTCATCTTCAACAACATTTGGCTCTTCCAAATATCCAGATTCATCAAATACAACATGTGTAGTTTCTTCAATGACCAAAGTTCTTTTGTTGAATACCCTATAAGATTTTCCAACACTTGAATATCCAACAAAAATTCTTTCATCTGATTTCTGATCAAATTTTCCTAAGGCAGATTTTCCATTATTATGAATGAACACCTTGCAACCAAAAATATGCAAATGAGTCAAATTAGGTGTTCTACCTTTTAGCAACTCATAGGGTATTTTATTCAAATTTGATCTCATATTCACCCTATTCAGAACATAGCATGCAGTGTTAACCGCCTCAGCCCAAAAATATCTAGGAAGTGAGTATTCTGTCAACATTGCTCGGGCGGCTTCTATTAATATTCTATTTTTCCTCTCAACTACCCCATTTTGTTGAGGGGTTTTAGGTGCAGAAAAATTGTGATCAATCCCTTTTTCTTTAAAAAAATTTTCAAATCTTTCATTTTTAAATTCTCCTTCATGATCACTTTGTATAGAAATTATTTCACACCCTAGTTTCCTTTGAATCCAAGTCAAAAAACTTCTGAATTCCTCAAACAATTCACTCTTATGAAAAAGAAATCTAACCCAAGTGAATCTTGAGAAATCATCCACTATAACAAATCCGTATACCATATCTCCTAGACTTACAGTTCCTACAGGTCCAAAAAGATCCATGTGAAGAATTTCCAATGATTTACTAGTTTTAAGATCCTTATTAGACTTAAAAGAGGACTTCACTTAATTTCCTAATTGACATGAATCACAAAGGTGGTCCTTAGTAAAGTCTAGTTTTTGTATACCTCTCACTAAGTTCTTTTGGGTAATTCTCCTAAGGTTTTTCATACTAGAATGACAAAGTCTCCTATGCCAAAGCCATCATTCATCAGAAATAGTTTTCAAACAAAAAGCAGTAGGAGATTGAATGCAATTTAAATCTAACATGTAAACATTGTTTACCCTTTTTTTATTTAAAACATTTTTCCCATTTAGGCTTATTATACAGCTATTAGGTAAAAATTTTACATTATAGCCCTTATCACATAGCTGACTTATGCTTAACAAATTATGTTTTAAGCCTTCAACTAATAACACATTGTCTATGAAAAAGTTTTTCAAATTTCAAATCATACCTGATCCAATCACTTTCTTTGTAGTATTATCTCCAAGTGTAACCTTGCCTCCACTCCTGCCTTCCAGCATTATGAATTGAGCAGTATCTCCAGTCATATGCTTTGAACATCCGCTGTCCAGGTACCATATGCTCTCACGAGGTCTTGTGTGAGAGAAATCCTGCAAAAATATCAAATGTTAGACCCGGGAACCCAAACAAATTTGGGTTCACTTTTTAGCAATTTATAATCAGATGCATGTATGATATGTCTAGGTTTATGCATCTTATATCTCCACACCAAATTAGTTTTCATCTTCAAAGTGCATGTGTGAGATATATGTCCCAAAAATCTACAATTATTGCATTTAACATTAGGAAAAGTATTCTTAAGTTTTCTTCCATTTGATTGTCTTCTAAGGGATTTCATGTATTTAAGATAATATTTAGGATTTGTAAAATCTTTAAGTTTTGGGGTTTTTCTATTATCCTCAAGAGCTCTTATTATCAGTTTATAAAATGAATTCATATCTTCCAAGATTCGATTTGTACAAATGATTCGATATGTTTTGCTCTCAGATTCATCCTTAAAATTTTTAAATTCTTTTTCAAGATCAGCATAGGATAATTTTAAATTCTCAAAATTCTTATTCAAGTCATCATAATCGTCAAGAAGTTTCATGTGATTGTTATCTATTAATGCATGAAATTTCCTAAGGATTTCATGTTCCTTCTTAAGCTCTTCCAATTCAAAACTTATACTAGCATGCATCTTTTTTATTTTCCTATATGCATCATGCATGTGTTCAGAAAATTCAAATAATTCATCAAAGGTTAAGTCACATACCTCTTCTTGATCTGATTGATCAACATTATCTGTCATCAAGCAAAGGTTGATGACTTCTTCTTCTTTTTTCAGTCTTAGATGAGTCTGAAGCTGAGTCCGCCTAGAAAGCTCTTTGAAACTTCTTTTTGCCCTTCTTTATAATTGGTTTCTCCTCAACCTTCTCCTTGCTAGGAGTGGCTTTGAGTTTAGGGTAATCAGTCTTGATATGACCTGGTTTCATTCATAACAAATCACTTCATTAGAAACCTTGTCATTTCTGTTATACTTACCTCTATTCCATTTCTGGTGTCTCTTCTGCTTCCTCTTTAAAAAGCTTCTGAATTGTCTAGTCATCAATACAATATCGTCTTCACCCTTAGGTTGTGAGTGTTCACTCTCTGACTCTTTCACTTTCAGTGCAATATTCTTCTCCTTTCATGGTTCACCTGTATCAATCTTTCTTTGACTTACTCCTTGCTCATAAGCAATGAGTGAACTAAGAAGATTGTCAATAGAATAAATGTTTATATTTTTAGACTCTATAATTGTAGTAATTTTAGCATCATAAGTAGTAGGTAAACAACGAAGAATTTTATTAACCATTTCAGCATTAGTTAATTCCATACCAAGTGCATGCAAAGAAGTGGCAATTTGTGTGAATCTCGTGTACATGTTAGAAATAGATTCATTTGGTTTCATGCAAAACAATTCATAATCATGTAACAATATATTGAGTCTTGATTTCTTAACCTCATTAGTCCCTTCATAAGTTATACAAAGTCTATCCCATATGTCCTTTCCACTTTTGCAAGTGGAAACCCACATATAGTCTTCAGATTTTAAAGCACAAAAGAAGCTATTCAAACATTTTGCATTTAGTTGTGCTAAATCACGTTCTTCTATACTCCAATCTGTAAAAGGTATTTCTACCCTAACTCCATCAACTAATCTAGTTAGTTTTGTGTAACCTTCCTGGACTAGGATCCACATACAATAATCAAGTGAATGTAAGAAAGTAGACATGCGTGTTTTCCAAAACTTAAATGATATATTATCAAATAGTGGAGGTCTAGTTATAGAGTAACATTCAGGTGTGTTTTGATTTTTGAATGTAGCCATCTATATTAATCAAAAAGTAGTTTAAACTTATGATTTTGAAACAAAGCTCTGATACCACTTGTTGAGTCTAGTAAATAGGTTGTTAAACCTAAGTTAATGTCCCAAGGCTACCAAGAGGGGAGGGGGGGGGGGAGAATTGGTATTTTAAAAAATTTAAACCATCTTGAAAGTGTGTTGAACCGAAATGAAAATTTTTATTAAGTTTTTTATAGAAAATATTTTTCAACCACAAAGTTTTTTAAACCAAAAAATAAAATGCGGAAAAGTAAAAACAGTAAAGTAAATGACACCAGATTTATAGTGCTTTAGTCTAAACCAAACCTACATCCACTCCCCAGAGGAACCCTCTGAGTATTGCACTAATACCAATAGTGACTCTCCTTTTACACCCACAGCAAGGCAGAGAAACCTTTACAAAACACTCTTTTCACCACTACCCGGTGCAGTAGAGAACTGTCGTCCTTTTACACAATCCCTAGTATTGGCAGAGAACCGTCCGTCCTTTCACACTCTCCTAGTGTGGGCAGTGAACCCTTCCATCCTTTCACACTCTCCTAGTGTGGGCAGAGAACCCTTCCGTCCTTTCACACTCTCCTAGTGTGGGCAGAGAACCCTTCGGCTATTCACACTATCCAAGTGTCGGCAGCGAACCCTTAGGCTGTTCACACTCTCCAAGTGTTGGCAGCGAGCCGGATCTCCTTGAAAGATCTTCTCACAAGAAATCTAGAAGGAAAAAAGAAAAGAGTGAAGTAATCTCAATTCACAAGTAGAGATTCTTACCTTTAAACTCCAAGTGAAGCCTTCACGCTCCAGTGGTAGGAATCCTCCTTTGAATGCACTCTTACACTCTCTCCTTGGCTATTCTCTCAAGAAGCACAAAGATCAAAATGACAAAAAGATTGAGTGGCAGTATAATTTGGACTATATATACAAAAGACAAGAAAAACCGCCAAAAAATAGCAAGTTTTCAATTCTATACGCAGTTGATCGTCCCGTACGATCGTGGATCATCATGGACAATATTACTTAAAAGCCTTGAAACGAACCTATTTGTATATTTGTACGAAATGTTTTCGTACAAGCGGATTGTCCCGTACGAACAAAGTTCATCCGGTACGAACGGTTATTATAAGGTCGGTTTCAAAAACTGCAGAAAAACTATTCTAAGTCAGTTGTATCGTCTGGACAAAAATTGATTCGTCTGGATGAAATTTTTATAGAGATCAGATCGTCCTTGACGATATTTAATTTCATCTGGACAAAATTTTTACAGAGAGCCGATCGTCCTGGACGATATTTAATTTCGTCTGGACGAAAATTTTACAGAGAGCCGATCGTCCTAGATGATATTTAATTTCATCCGGACGAAAATTTTACAGAGAGCCGATCGTCCTTGATGATATTTAATTTCATCCTGACAAAAATCTTACAGAGAGCCGATTGTCCTGGACGATATATAATTTCATCCTGGACGAATAGGACTTAAAAAATTTGTCTGCCAAGTTCCTATTCGTTCCATGTGATCTTAATAGGAGATAACTGTCTGATCGTCCCGTACGAATTGATATCATCCCGTACAATCAGTATAAATTTTATATGATCTCCTTATGTGTGTGCATGTTTTTATTCACTCAATTACAATCACTCCCTTTCAAGTTTATTTAAAAGAAAAATACAAGCTTCAAATTCACAAAGTATTTCATGCTGAATTTAGATTTGAAGTCTTCGTAGTCTGGAGTTAGATTTTCTTGAAATGTTAGTACACACAAGAGCAAATACAAATCTTCTAAAATTATTAGGAGATAACTACACATTTGAACAATAATGTTTGGAATCATTAAAACTATACAAGTCGCAAAAATATAAAGCATGCAAATAACAACTATCTTAACAGTCTTTGGTGAGAGTACACCTCCAAAATCATCAAACATTATATTTAGGAACCCAAACAGGTTTGATTCCCTTCTTATGAAAATAAGAAAGTAATGCATATGTCTTATGCTATGAATCATGTAATTTAGATCTTCACATCTAATGTGTGCTATGATGAATAGTGTAAGTGTGTGAAATATGTCCTAGCATGCCACATGAAAAATATCTAACTCCAGGAAAAGGATTTACTAATCTATTCGGGCTATAATGCCTCTTCCTAGGTTATGGCTTTATATCAAGTGTGGGTGTTTTCCTATTTTTCTCAAGTGTATTCAATTCAGCTTTAAACTTTGAGTTACCTCTTTCTAAAATAGTATTATCAACTTTCAATTAGTGCTCCATATGATCAGATTCTTTAATATAAGTTTTAAAATCAAATTCAAGTGAGGTGATGGATGCTTTCAATAAATCATGCTCAATAATCAACTCAGAATGCTTTTTATTCAATTCATCAAACTCATCAAGTAATGCCATGTGATTGCTATCAATTTGAGTGTGATCTTGACTTAAATTTTTTTGCTCTTTTTGCAAATTTGAAAATTCTAATTTCTAATTAGCATGAGTTTTCTTAAGTTTTCTATATGATGTTAAATGTTCTCATAAATTTCAAGTAATTGATCATAGGTTGGTTCATATACCTCTTCTTGATCAGACTGACCAAGATGATCACCCATCAAGCATAAGTTTATTATCTCCTCTTTAGCTTCAATCTCAGATGAATCAGATATAGAATCCATCCAAAATTTCTTTTAGAATCGCTTCTTTTATTTATCTTTTTTGAACTTGGATTTTTTCCTCACCCTTCTTTCTTTTCTTGGGTGATCCTTAAGTTTAGGACAATCAGCTTTGACATGTCCAGGCTTCCTGCATTCAAAATAAATAACATCAAAAGAAGTTTTATAATTTTTGCTACTCTTACCTTTGTTTCATTTTTGATGGTACTTATGATTCTTTCTTATAAATCATTTAAATTGCACTTGATTAAGACAACATCATCACTTTTATACCTAGAAGAATCAACGTCCGTATTGTTGGCCTTTAGTGCCATAGTTTTCTCCTTCTTTCACTCATCTACATCAAGTTATCTTTGGTTCACTCCTTGCTCGTAAGCAATAAGTGATACAAATAAGTTATCAATAGAATAAGTATTCAAATAATTGGATTCAATAATTACAATGATCTTAGCATCAAAAGAAGAAGGCAAACATCTCAAAAAAAATTTCACTCTTTCATAATTAGTTAGTTCTCTTCCTAAAGCATGCAATGAAGTGACAATTTGAGTAAACCTAGCATACATATTAGAAATTGATTCAATAGGTTTCATACAAAAAAATTCATAGTCATACAACAAAATATTCAACCTAGATTATTTAACTTTATTGGTTCCTTAATAAGTAATATATAATCTATCCAAAATTTGTTTACCAATTGTACAAGTTGAAACACACATATAAACTATAGATTTTAAAACACAGAAAAAGGAGTTCAAGCATTTTGCATTCAGTTGAGCTAAATTCCTAACATCAAGAGTCCATTCAGTGAAAGGAACTACAATAGTAATGCCATTAGTTTTATGAGTCGGAGGTGTATAACTATTCTTAAAAAACATCCACATGCAATAGTTAATCGATTACAAAAAAGTAGACATATGAGTTTTTTAAAAATCAAAAGAAATATTGTCAAATAAAGGAGGTCGTATAATATAATAACCTTCCACAATATCATGATTACCAAAGTTAGCCATTGATCAAAATTCAAATGTTTTCAAAATCTTAATTTTATGAATCCCGCTCCGATACCTCTTGAAAGTTCGATGGTGATGTTAATCCCGAATGAAGTAGACCCAAGGCTAACCAAGAGGGGGGGTAAATTGGTACTTTAAAAAATCCTTTAAGCAAAAGCACAAGCACAACCAAACTAAGATTCACCATAGAAATCAAAGTGTGGAAATTAAATACATAAGCATAATAAAAAAGAATACACCATCTTTTATAGTGGTTCGGTCAACCTGACCTACGTCCACTCCCCAGAGCCTCTCCTTTAAGTATTGGAGTAAACACAGTGTCTCTCATTTTTCCCCCACAGTAAAGCATAGATGCATGTACAAAAACTCCTTTCCTCCAACCCCGGTGAGGTAGAGAACCCAACTCATTTTGCTTCCTCCTAAAACAGGCAAAGAATCAAACTCCTTTTGCTTCCTTATAAAGTAGGTAGAGAACCCAACTCCTTTCGCTTCTTCCTAAAACAGGTAGAGAAACTTGATTAGATGCTGAAGTAGACCTCTTTAGAACCCCCAAGGAATCAAGGATAAAGATCGAAGAAGATGATGATGATTCCTTTCTTGGAGCAACCTTTATAAAATCTCTCACAAACTCCCCCTCACAATATCCTCTCTCTCTCTCTCTCTCTCCATGCTCTCCCTCTCCTTTTGTCTCTCAGGTCAGGATAATAACAAAATATCTCTCTTTGAAAAGTAAGAGAGATTTTAAATAAGGGCTAAAAAATAGGCCTAATTAGCAACTAATCATTAAATATCATCCAGAACAATAGTACATCATCATGTACAATTAGTTCAACTTGATGTATAACATTCAGATAATCACTCTGGATGGATGATGGATGACTAAAAAATAACTAGATCATCCAAGATGATCTCATGTTCATTCGAACTGATTAGTACAAAACATCAAATATTGTCCAGAACATCACCCTAAATGGATGTCTAGACGATGGAAAAATAACTTAATTGTTTAGATTGATCTCTAGATCCTCTCGGATGAATAGTTTAATTCAGTATATATCATCTAGAGTATCACCCTGAATGAAATCAGGTTGATGTTTGATCATCCAGGAAGAACTAAGGTTTATGAATTGATCATCCCGGCTAATCTTGTGATCGTCTAAGATGATATAATTTTTATAGAGATCAAATCTTAATTGCTTTCCTTAATTACCATATTAATTTAGGAATAATTACACTACGTCATCTAGGATGATGTCCAAAAATAAAAGATACCTAAATAGATCTGGTGATAGATTCTTTTTTATTTGAGTCTATCATCTTGGAAAATACTAATATTATCTAGGATGATGCACATAATTATGGATGCCTTAACAAGAATGACCTAATTAGGGTATCTTTTTTTAACTGATCATCGAGGTTAATTTTTGGATCATCTCGAATGATGCAATCAAAAATAGAAAAAACACTAAAGAAGTTAGAAATTTTCCCCCAAGTGTATGTGTGCAATGTTACTTAGCATCAGGACCTATAATTTTATAATGGACTCAAGAAAAGGTAAAAGACACATGTCATACATTATAAACTAACTCAATCCTAATCTACCCAATCTTGAGCAAGTTCAAATTTTAGTTTGATCTTGTGGACCTGAAATTTTAGTAGGCAAGGCAGTCATAGAGAAGCATAAGTGTTTGTTATCATCAAAATTCTATTCCCTGAAATTAGATTCGTAACATATGATGCTTCCTCTCATTACACTAGAAAGATTTTATCAGATCAAATTACGTAATTCATAGTATTTGTAACCTTCCATGGCTTGTGTGAGGTGATTTTAATAAGATAACTAACACTTCTGATTGCATAAGTGGTTCTCTCCCCATTTATAATTCTATCGAGGATTTTAATAGTATGTTTATGGATTTTTAACCTTATTTATATTGGTTATTCTAGTGATAACTTCATTTGGCATCGTGGGAATTTAAGGCAAATGTTAGATCAAGTTTTATTTAATAACTATTGGTTTAATGCTTTTGAGTCTACTATTGTTGAGCATCTTAGCAAGACCCTCTCTGATCATTCCCCTCTTCTTATTAAAATTAATCCAAGCGTGAGGGATTTTCCTTCTCAATTTAGATTTCAAAACATGTGATAACTTCATGATTCCTTTATGGATTTAGCTAAAGATAACTCGGAGGCTCTTTTATGTTTGGATAATTCTATTTTTGGCATAAGAAGAGTTTTGTTTAAGATTAACAGGATTAAACTTGTTTTAAAATGGTGGAATCACAATGTGTTTAAGAGTCTTTTATTCCCACATTTTAATTGCAGAACATAAGGTGATTTGTTATGAAAATTAGTGTCAGTTGGAGACTTCTAAAGTTAATTTTTTTTATTAAGAGAGGCCTAAGATGACCTTTATAAATTACAAGCTCATGTGGAAATCTTTTGGAAGAAAAATTAGTTGTTAAATATCTAGTTGATGGTGATAATAATACAAAATATTTTCGTACATTAGTTAAGTGGAAACATGCTATTAATTGTATTCAGAAAATTAATAGACCTGATGGTTCTATGACTGAGGATGGTGTGAAAATTGCTACTTTAGTTGTTGAACACTTTCAAAATCACCTTAATAAATCTTTTACCCCTACTATTATTGATAACCCTACTATTTTTCTTAATATTAATTCTCATGATGATAATATTTACTTGTCTAAACCTCCTATAGAGGAAGTTAAAGATATTATTTTTAGTATGAATTGTGAGTCTATTATTGGTCTGGATGGCTTCACGATGAAGTTTTTAGAAAACCTAGCATTATTATTGGTAATTATCTTTTCTCTATTGTTATTAATTTTTTTAATGGCAATTCTATTCCTAAGTCTTTTACTTCTACATCTGTTACGCATCTTCCTAAGACTATATCTGTTACTTCTTGGAATGATTTTAGACCGATTAGTCTGTGTACCTTTTTTATAAATTGCTTTCTAAAATTTTGATGAATTGTTTAATAGTTTTTTGACTAACGTTATTTCTCCTTTCCAAATGAGCTTTGTTTAAGGGTGTGTTACTACTGATAATATGATTTTGACTCAAGAATTTTGTCAAGATTTGGATAGTAAAGTTATAGGAGGTAATATGATTCTGAAACATGACATTGCCAAGACTTATGATAATATTGATTGTAATTTCCTTTATAAGATTATGAAGTTGTTTGGTTTTGATTATAATGTCATCAACCTCATTAGGCTTTTCACTGAAAGCCACTATTTTTCCAACATTTATAATGATAAGGCTAATGGTTTTCTTTAAGGCTTCTCATGGGCTGAGTTAGGGTGATCCTATTTCTCCAGCCCTCTTCATTATTATGGCAAATTATCTTTCTAGAGGTCCTGCTGAGATTTTTGAGAAATACCCTAGCCTTTATTTTAGAACTTTAGATGGTTCCATATATCTCATTTATTTTTTGCTGATGATTTTGTATTTTTATGAATTCTTCAATGAATAAGATTCATAAGCTTTAGAGGTTCTTTCACTATTTTAATTGGTGAGTGCTCTAGCTTTTTATTAACATAAGTGCTGCTTTATTCCTACTAAGAAAGTCTCTTTTGATTGAATTATCAAAATTAAGAATTTTACTAGTTTCAATAATGGTTCTTTGCCTTTAAAGTACCTTTTTGTGCCTCTTTATAAGGGTAGAAAGAAGTACTTCCTTTTTTATTATTCAATCACGATTGTGCATAACAGAATTTTGTCTTGGGATTCTAATTTTTAAAGTTATGGTGGTCGATTAACTCTAATCACGAGTGTTCTTTACTCTATACCATTCTATAGTTTTCAAACTTTGCTTCCTTTTCAGGCAGTCTGTTACAGGATTGATAGAATTTTTAATAAATTTTTTTGGAAAGGGGCTAGTGGAAATTCCAAAATCCACTATTATTTTTGAGATAAATGTTGTGGTACTTTAGGTGAAGGGTCTCTAGGTTGTAATTTTATGAATGATTTGGCCTTCACC
Source organism: Dendrobium huoshanense (assembly GCA_016618105.1). Taxonomy (NCBI): domain Eukaryota; kingdom Viridiplantae; phylum Streptophyta; class Magnoliopsida; order Asparagales; family Orchidaceae; genus Dendrobium; species Dendrobium huoshanense. The sequence continues at coordinate 12,977,120 of CM028345.1, read as the reverse complement.
TTTTCCTTTAAGTTGTGGTAAACTTTCTAAGCTAATTCGAGTCTTTGGGCTTGCTTTATGGTTGCAAAATATTATGGGGGGAAGCCTCCCACAACGTGTAGCTTTAGTTAAGGTAACTCTAAAGTATAGCATTGTTTATGTCAAGTTAAATGGTTGGTTGAGCCATTTATCATTTGGGGTCTTAGTAATGGCAATACTTTCTTTTGCCAGGATTGTTGGTTGGCGGGTTAGTCCATTGACTCTATTATCAATACTTCTTCCAATGCTACTACGAAGGTTAATTATTTCTTTTTTAATAATGGTTGGGATGTTGAGAAACTTTCTAATGTGCTTCCTAAATTTATTATTTAGTAAATCCTTAAGATCCCTTTGAACATTAACTCTTTAGATGTGCAGTTATGTGCTTTTAACTAAATACGATAAATTTATATTAAAGGATGCTTGGCATTCCTTTAGAGATAAGAAAGAGGCTTCTAAGATTTTTAATATGATATGGTATAAAACTATTCCTTCTTCTGTTTATGTATTTATATGGATAATTTTATATAAGTTTATCCCTACGGATGATAATTTGATTAAAAGAGGTTTTATCCTTCCTTCTAAATGCAATTGTTGTTATCGTATGGAGAATACGCATCATGTTTTTATTTCTAGTCCTATTGCTGTTAAAGCCTGGACTTACTTTGATGAAAATTTTCATTTAAATTATTTTAGTCCTATAGATTCCATTAGCTCTTTACTTAATTTTTGGTTTCTTAATTAAAGAGGTCATATCATAAATGTTATTCCTTCCCTTATCCTTTGGTATTTATGGCTGGATAGAAATAATTCATGGTTTAACGGTGTGGCTATGAACCGTAATATAATTATCCAAAATGTTAAAGATAAGATTATGGCTCTTTATTCTGTTAATTACTTTCTTTTAAGAATTTCAAAAACTATTTCTCTTCTTCAATTCACCTAGGGATTAAGCTGGAGGTGGATAGTGTGCATAAAAATTCTAGGAGTATTTTTTGGGTGAAGCCTCCTGGTAATTTCATTAAATTAAATTTTAATGTTGTTAGCATCAATTTTATTGAGTGTTGTGGTGGTGTCATCAGAGACTCCTATGGTAATTGCATATTGGGTTTTGCGACTCCTCTCTAAAAGTGTGATGTCAATTATGCTACCACTTATGTGATTCTTTATGGCTTAAGACTTTGTTGGTCTCTTAATTACATTAGTATTGAGGTTGAGGTTGGTTCTTCTTACTGTAATCTAAAGTTAACATTGAGATATGATATTGTTTTTTATTCTTCTTTGTTTTACAAGAGGAGGGACATTAAAAACTTATTAAATTCTTTAAACTATTCTATTTTGTTAGTTCATGTGGAGACCAATGCATGTGCTCATTCCATTGCTAGATGGAGGTGTGATTTGGATGCTATGGCAAATTTCTTAGTTTCTAATCTTCCTCTTCACGTGAATGGCCTATTAAGATTGGATAAAATCAACTTACCTTATGTTATTTATTAATTTTTCTATGTTTGTTGGTCTTCGGGTGGTTACCTAGTTGTGCCTCTACTTGTATTCACATATTTGCTGCCTGCACCGTGAGTTTGTTTATCTCAGGTGGCAAGTGTTTTGTGCCTTATTCCTAGCATAATTTTTTGGCTTTTTCATCCTACATGAAAGGCTTTGATTCTTGGATCATTTCCTTTGGTTGTTGTGGTTTTGGTGTGTGTTGTTGGCTCTTGGATGCCTGTTGTTTTTTGGTTTCCTAATTATTTAGTTTCTCTATTTAGAAGCTAAGATCCTGGGTACTTACTATTGTGGACTATCAGTTCATTTGGAATATTTTGGCTATTATTCTCATGATTTTCCTTGGGTGTTATTATGGATATTAGATATGGTTGGTTGCTGCTCCCTGGTTATTTGGTTTTGAAGGGATCAGTGATATGTTTTTTATGAGTGAATACATGTATTGGATTAGTTGGAGCATGGGGTGGTACCCTATTCGTTCTTGTAGCTTATCTATTGGCTATTATGGGTATTACTATTTATGGGTCGATCCTAATATATACTATTTTTCTTGTTATTTGTGTTTTCCTGTTTATTATCCATTTGTGCAGATTGTTCTAAGTGCAGTTGATCGTGCTAATGAGCTGCAGATGAAAAGGCTCGAGCTCACTACTATTTTTATAGCTTTCTATTTTTTTGGGTGCTTTCTCTTGTCTACCTTAGAATGTACCTAGGAGTTTTCATAATTTTTTTAGTGGGGAACTCGTGCTTGTATGTTTTTTTTTCTTTTTATTTTGTAGTTCTTCTGAGCAATTGTGAGCTTGAGTTCCCTTAAAGAATCATGTAATCATTTTTTATATTAACATGTAGGCCCCTCCATGGGTTTCCTTAAAAAAAAAAAATTTCATCCCATTTTTTTAATTTTGATTTTATAAACAAATATAAAAATAAAGTACACGGAACACAAGAAAACACAAAGAAACCAAAATCCAACAACCTCCCCCTAAAAACATAAATTCTAAGCAATCTAAAAATAAAAATAAGTAAAAACAAACCAAAATACAAAACCAAAAGACTTCAAACACAAATAAAAGTTTGTTAGGAATGTTGAGCCCTTATGAACTAGTCCCAAGGGTAACCAATAGGGGGGTGAATTGGTATTTAAGAATTTCTCCAAATAAAATCACAAACACAACCAAACAATCACCACATAAATTAAAGTGCTAAAATTAAATACAAAAAATTCATCAGAAGGAACACACCAGATTTATAGTTGTTCGGTGCAACCTGACCTACGTCCACTCCTTCGAGGCACCCTTTGAGTATTGCACTAAAATTTTAGTGTCTCTTCTTTAGCCCCCAAGGTTTGGAAAAGATGCCCTTCCAAAATTACTTCCACCTTCCTTGGTGCGGAGGAGTAGCCGGGCCTTTTGATATCAAATAGATCTCCTTCTTTCCAAAACTTTCCTCAAGATGATCCCTGAATCTGATGGTACTAAGGTGCAAGCTCACCAGAGCAACTGTATCAACTCCCCTTTAAACTTCCTTGAAACCCCCTCTAAGGAACTTCTCCCTCTCTCAAACTCCACCCTTTCCTCTCTCCCTTTCAAGTTCTCTCTTCAAGTTTCCTCTATAAGAATGATGCTTCAATGGCTACCAAAGACACATACTTATATAAACAACAGGTCTTAAATAGAAGAGCTCTAAATTTGATCTTAATTACAACAAACTGACACTATCATCCAGGATGATAATCATATTATCTTATACAATTAGTTCAAATTATTGAGCATCATCTGGAACATCGCCCTAATTGCATGTCTGGATGATGGAAAAGTAAATTGATTGTTTGGGCCAATTTGTATAAAAAGGCACATATCATTCAAAGAATCACTCAGAATAGATCCGGGATGATTTATGATCGTCTAGAGAGACCTAAGGTTTATGAACTGATCATCCCAGACGATCCTGAGATCATACAAGCTAACATAATCAAGCAATTAAACCTCAATTATTTTCCTCAATTACCAGATTAATTTAGGTATAATTGCATTGCATTGTCCAGGATGATGACGTGGATGATGTCCAAAAATAACACATGCCTAAATAGATCGGGTGGTTGATTCTCTCTGAATTGAGCCTATTGTCCCGCACAATGAGATTATCGTCCAGGATGATTTGCTTAATTGTAGGTGCCTTAACTAGGATGCCCTAATCAAGGTTCTTTTTTTCACTGATCCTCTAAGATAATTTTTTGATCATCCCTGATGATGTGATCAAAATAGAAAATACTACCAAACAGATAAAATTCTACAAAAGTGTCTGTGTGAGGTTATAAAGCAAGCATACACCCTTACAGAATAAGACTCAAGAAATCAAAACATACACCAATGAATATTTTAAATAAAACTTGTTCTACCAAATCTTGAGCCTTGAATGGTGCATCATAATCCTGAAAAGTTAGTATACATACAAGAAAAGATATATTGCAAATATAGGTTGATAAAAAAAGGTGATCCACAATACTTGTTATCATCAAAAATATAAACTCATAAGCTTAAGTTAAAATAATCTCCACCTTTCTGATGATGGCATGTATTACTGATTGAATTTATAAAATTAAAAATATTTTCTCTTAATCTTCCCCTCATTAGAATAAAAATTTAAAATTAGGGGAAAATAAAATTTTTGTTGTTGTCATTGTTGTTGTTGTTATTATTATTATTATTATTATTATTATTATTATTATTATTATTATTATTATTAAAAGGTTAAAAAAAGATATAAATACAACAGTACATTCTCATCCTTTTATGTTATCAAAAAGAGGAGGGGTACAAACAAGAAAAAAAATGATTCAAAAACAAAATGATCCTTGATCTATTAAAAAAAATTAAATATTCTTAAAATGAGATGAAAGGTTGTTAGGGATTTTTGGCCCCTTATGAACTAGCCCATGACTAATTAAGAGAGAGGTGAATTGGTATTTTAAATACCTTTAAAATAAAACTCAAACTAAACCAAAATTCACCACAAAGAAAACATAATACGGAAATTAAATGCGAAAATAATAAAGGAAAGAATACACTAGATTTATAGTGGTTCGTTCAAACCTTTACCTACGTTCACTCCTCGGAGGCACCTTCCGAGTATTGCACTAAACTAAGTGTCTATCCTTTAGCCCCCACAACTAGGCGGAAAAGCCCTTACAAAATCACTTCCACCTTCCCCGGTGCGGTGGAGTCACCGGGTCCTTTGACACCAAGGAGATATTCTTCTTCTTTGAACTTCCCTCAAGACAAGCCTTGAATCCGACGGTACTAAGGTACAAGCTTGCCGGACCAACCATGTGGAATCCCCCTCCACACTCCCTTGAGTCCCCCCTCACAGGATCTTCTCCCTCTCTTAAACTTCACCCTTTCCTCACTCCCTTTCAAGCTCTTTTCAAGTTTCGCCCAAAAGAATGATGCTACAAGGGCTACCGAAGACAATTATAAAAGTGTCTTATCAAAAGCTTAAATAGAATATCTCAAAATGAGCTCATTAATGCAACTTGCCGACTTTATCATCCAGGCCGATATGATCAGTACAAAATAAGCTCAATCAGTCGGGATAATTTGGGATGATCAGAAGAAAATTTGTTACATCGTCCAAACCGATACAATATCAACCTGGCCATTTAGTTCAAATTTGAGTACAATCATCCTGAACATCGCCCGGAATAGAGTCTGGCCGATGTTAATCGTCCAGGACATCTTCCTAGCCGATCCTGTGATTAGCCGGCTGATGTGATCATGTCAATCTGCCTTAATTGCTTTCCATAATTACTAGATTAATTTAGGATTAATTGTCCTACATCATTCAGGCTGACGTATAGATCATTCTAGCCGATGTCCTAAAATAAATAATACCTAAATTAATCATGGTGGTTGATTTTTTCTTATTTGAGTTTATCGTCCTGGATGATACAAGGATTGTCCAGGCCGATCGGCTTAATGACGGCTTCCTTAATTAGGATGATACCCTAATTAGGATTTTTTATTTTTGAATCGATTGTCCAGGATGATATAAATATTGTCCCAGATGATGTTTCCAAAAATAGTAACTCTAGGGAACAGTCAGAAATTCTTCCAAGGTGTGTATGTGCAAAGTTACAAAGCATCACGATCCACACAAAATACAATATACTCAAGAAAAAAAAGTGGTACAAACTGACTCAGACCTAGTCTACCCAATCTTGAGTTGGTTCCAAATTGCAGTCTGATCTTGTGGACCTGAAATGTAAGTTGAAAAGACAGTCGTAGAGAAATAAGAGTGTTTTGCTATCATCAAAATCATAATCCATAAAAATAGATCCGCACCATGAAAACAGATCCACAACATGATAAAGTTAGCTCTTGATTTTATTCCAAAAACTTATTAAGAATTGTATTAACAACGCATAACCCGAAAAGGTTAAAAAATTAGAAATTGTTAATCCAAGCTCAAGTACTTTAAAAGGCTCAAAAACTTTTTTATTCAATGTCTAAATCAAGGAACAAATAAGAAAAAGAAACACTTTTTTTATTCAAAACTCCTTTCATAAAATATATCTAATAGAATATTAATGCAAAAATTGATGAACAAGGAATCATGATTTTCAAGCTCAAGTATCAAAAATATCAAGGGTTTTCTTAAGATTTAAGAAGTACAAGAAATATAATCTTATTTTTGATGGGCTCATTTTAGGCCTCTTGTCAGGTGTTTAGCACACTTTGCACATCTTTTAACTTTTGATACCCTTTGTGTATCATTCTCAATTGGTCATCATTGTGCATCTTTTAATTTGGCGTTATTGGCAACTTTTTTTTTTCAATCAAATATGCTACCTTTATGAAATTTTCAAAACTAAAGTAAACTCATTCTATTTATAAAAATGAAAATTTTGATTAAGAAAATTATGAGGTGGATTCAATAACTTGCAAAAGATCCCTATGCATTAGAAAAAATGTAGGGAGATGAAAAAGTTTAATTTCAAAATCCAATTTATAATGTGTTGAAGATTTTGTATCAAATGTAGAATAACCTCTTTAAAAAAAGATATAGATAGACAAAATCATGAGTTTGCTTCCTTTGACTATCTTTAGAGATATCAACCACAACTTATATAAGAATTCAAGAAAAATAGGAGGTAGGTTTTATATTTTTAGAAAAAATGCTTTAAAAAAGATTTGGTTTTCTAAAGTGAATAAAAAACATAAAAGGTGATATGTGTGTGTTGATCAGAAGGAACTTCACAAAAAGAAAAAGTAAAGACAAATTTAAATTTTAACGTAAAAAAAAAAAGAAACAAAAAAGAATAAATCCAAAGAAAACGCAGAAAATAAACAAAAAAACAAAAAAATGCATACACAAATAAATAAACAAACAAACAAGGGTTTAAATATCATCTTGCTCTTAGTCTGATGATTCAGAAGCTAGGTCCGCCCAAGAAATTTTTTTATTTTCATTATTTTCCCTTTATACAATTTGATTAGCTTTACCTTTATCTTTTGCAAGAAGAGTTCTTAAATTAGGGCACTGATTATTCATATATTCAAGTTTCCAACATCCAAACCAAATAATGTTAGAGGAAATCTTAACATTCTCACCATTTTTATCTTGATTCTACTTTTGTTGATGCTTATGCTCTAGTGAGCTTTCCAATTTGCTTCATAAGTCATCACTTTTGTCACCAACTAAGCCACTTTTCTCCGTGTATTTACTGTTTAGCTCTGTCATTTCACATATCCAAAAGTTTTTGGCCCAAACTTTGCTCGTAGAAAATGAGTGAGCCAATCAAATTATTAATAGAATATTCATTCAAAATTTTCAATTCATAAATAGCAATAACTTTAGCATTAAACTTATCAAGTAGAGAACATAGAATTTTATTGATATTTTCAAAGTTTAAAAATTCTTTATCTAAAGCATGTAATGATGTCATAATTTGAATAAACCTAGTATACATGTCTAAGATGGTCTCATAGGGCTTCTTGCAAAGTAATTCATAATCATGCATTAAAGTATTCAATTTAGATTGCTTGATTTCACTAGTGCTTTTGTATATAGTGTGTATTTTTTTCCAAATTTCCTTGCCAGTAGTGCTTGTAGATATAAACATACATTCTTCATAATTTAAAGCATAGAAAAAACAGTTTAATGATTTAGCATTCAATTGAGCATTAATTTATTCTTCCCTGCTCCATTGATTAAAAGGAATATCAGTTTTAATTCTATATATAATACATAATGATAAAAAATAATCAGTTAAAATTATTTACTACATTTGATAATCAATTGATTGCAAGAAAATAGATATGCAAATTTTTCAAAAATTAAAAATAATATTTTCAAATAAAGGTAGTCAGGTAATTGAATAACCTTCCATAAAATTTTGATTATAAAAAATTAGCCATTGATCGAAATTCAAAAAGTTTCAAACTTAATTTTATGAATCCCGCTCTGATATCACTTGAAAGTGCACTTATGCCACTTTAAAGTTCGTCGGGAATGTTAAGCCCTTATGAACTAGTCACAAGGCTAACCAAGAAGGGGGTGAATTGATATTTAAAAATTTCTTCAAATAAAATCACAAACTCAACCAAATAATCACCGCATAAATTAAAGTGCGAAAATTAAATGCAAAAAAATAATTAGAAAGTACACACCAGATTTATAGTGGTTTTGTCAAACCTGACCTACGTCCACTCCTTGGAGGCACCCTCTGAGTTTTGCACTAAACCTTTAGTATCTCTCCTTTAGCCCACACAGTTAGACGGAGAAACCCTTACAAAATCACTTCCACCTTCTTCGATGTGGCAGAGTAGCTAGGTACTTTGACACCAAAGAGATCTTCTTCTTCCCAAAACTTCCCTCAAGATGAACCTTAAATTCAATGGTACTAAGATGCAAGCTCATTGGAGCAACTGTGTGGATTCCCCTCCACACTTCCTTGAAACCCACTCTAAGGATCTTCTCCATCTCTCAAACTCTACCCTTTCCTCTCTACCTTTCAAGTTCTATCTTCAAGTTTCCTCATAAAGAACGAAGCTTCAATGGCTGCCAATGAAACAATCTTGTATAAATAAGAGGTCTTAAATAAAAGAGCTCCAAATTTATTCTTAATTATAACAAAACGACACTATCTTCCATAACGATAATCATATCCTCTTGTAAGATAAGTTCAAATCATCGAGCATCATCTAGAACATCGCCATAATTATATGTCTGGATGATGGAAAAGCAAACTGATCGTCCGGGATGATCTCACGATCGTCTAGGCCGATTAGTATAAAAAGGCATATATCATCCAAAGCATCGCCTTGAATGGAGCCAAGCCAAATTATGATAATCCAGAGAGAACTATGGTTTTTGAATTGATCGTCCAGGCTGATATAATCATGCAATCAAACCTTAATTACTTTCCTTAATTACTAGATTAATTTAGGCATAATTGCACTACATCATCCAGGATGATGTCCAAAAATAACACATGCCTAAAGAGATATTGTGACTGATTCTTTATTAATTGAGCCTATCGTCTCGTATGATGAGACTATCATATAGGAAACACTTAGTTCTAGTTTCCTTAATTAGGATGCCCTAATCAGGGTTCTATTTTTCATTGATTGTCTAGGCCAATTTTTGGATCATCCTGGACGATGTGATCAAAATAAAAAATACTACAAAATAGATAGAATTTTTCCCAAGTGTGTGTGTGAGGTTACAAAGTAAGCATACATCCTTACAGGGTAAGACTCAAGAAACTAAAACATACACTAATGAATATTACAAATAAAACTTGTTTTACCAAATCTTGAGCCTTAAATGGTGCATCGTAATCCTAAAAAGTAAGTATACACACAAACAAAGATATATTACAAATACAGGTAGACAATAGAAAGTGAGACATAATATTTGTTATCATCAAAAATATAAACTCAACAGCTTGAGTTACAACAACAATAACTCATACCAAAATGCAAACAATAACCTCCCCCTATTTTATCATTAGAAAAAAAACAATCCCCTGAAAAAATAAGCTAATTAGAAAAGAATTTTAAGCTATTTGCACAAACAACATTAAAGTCCTAATTAAAAAATAGACTCAAATTTTCAATCAAAGAATTATTTAGATAAGAAAAGTTGAATTGGTTCAATATTCCCTCTAGAAAGATGAAATATCAAATAGAATAATCATCATAAAATTAATTAAACAGAAATATTATAGTTTGAACTTCAATAATTGAAATTATCATTTAATGCAAGGATTTTTCTAAGAATTAAAATAGTTGAAAAAATAAAATATAATGTGGGTTCATTTTGTAACTCTTTATTAATAAGAAATATTTGAGTGGTGAACATTACACATCTTTTCATTTTGGCCTCATTTTGTGCCTATTTTTTAATTTGGTGAACATTGCACATCTTTTCATGTCAGGATCATTCTGTGACTCTTTTCAAATTTGTCACAGTTTATACATCTTTTGACATTTCATTCTTTACCCAACCTAATTTTATAAATCTTATCTTGTGTGATTATCTTTTCAATAAAAGAAAAAACTTTTCTCATATAAAGAAGAATAATCCACGAAATAAAATCCTATTCTAAAATATTGAATCAACACAATTAATAAGAAAATAAAAGAAACATAATTCACTAATTTTTCAACGATTATAACTATGAGATACAAATCTATTAGAACATTGAAATGATCTTATTGTCTAAATCTAATTTGTAAATTGATTTAAAGTTTGGAAAGATAAAAATCAATTTTGCTATGAAACTAAAATGTAGTACAAAATATTTTAATATTTTCTCCTTTATATCAACTTTAGTAATTTAATTAATAGAAACTTAAGGATAAATTAAGAGAATTAAAAACAATGCAAGATAAGCATTTCATTAAATATATAAACAAAATACAACCAATATATAAAAAATAAACATCATAAAGTCATCACATGAATACTGAAAGAAATAAAAATATACATCAACTACAATAGAAAATGAATATTAAATGCTAGAGGATCTTAATCTAGAGGTGGCTGAGTAGAAGTGAACATAGAAAAGTAGCTCTTAATTGTAGCTACTTGAGTGTTCAGAAAGTCAAATTGTCCTCTGATACAACCCATATTTTCATTATACATGACATTCTACTTGTCTAGGCAAGTCTAAATATGATGAAATCTTTGATCAAAATGAGACTGAAGTCGATCAAATTGCTGGAATATTTCATGATAGAAATGATGCTCGATACAGGAGTAGGTGCAGGTGCTCATGCACGTCCTCATTCTTCATCAAATTCTTCTCCCTCTTTCCTTTGGTCTCAAATAAAAATAGAATGAAAGGAAGTATCTGTGAAATAGAATGGAAGATTTGTAGGTGGATCGGGATGAAACAAATTGTACTTGTTTTCAAGAATATATGCGACCAGGTGTCCTAAAGCCACATTATTCTTTCTTCTATTATTGGGATGTCCAATGTCAATAAATTTATAGATATAATATAGAATCAATTTTGTTTCATCTATTCGAGTGTTTGAAATTATAAGATATGTGACTGTAGGAAGCAAAGGAATGAGGTTGATTTGATCACAAGTGTTAAGAATAATGAATGTTTGTAAAACATGTTGGATGATCCTGATATTTTAATTCAAGGTGTAGTCCCGAGGCTAACCAAGAGGAAGGGTGAATTGATATTTTAATAAATTCTTTAAACACAATAACAAATATCACAAACCAAAGTCACCACATAAAAGCATGTGCGGAAAATTAAAGTGCGGAAGCAATAAAAAGAACACAAGGGTTTATAGTGGTTTGGTCAACTTCACCTACATCCACTCTCCGGAGGCACCCTCCGAGTATTGCACTACCAACGTGACTCTTCTTTAGCCCCCAAAACTAGGCGAAGAAGTCCTTACAAACACCTCTTTTTTGCTACCCCCGGTAAAGCAGAGAACCCCACTCCTTTTGCTTCCTCCTGAAGCAGCCAGAGAAACTCGATCAATCGCTGAAGCTTACTTCTCCCAACCCTTCCTAGGATAAGAGACGCTAGTGGAAGAAGAAGTGGAACAATGCTTGGAGAAACCCTTGTGAACTCCCTCATAAGCTCCCCCTCACAAGATCCTCTCTCTCTCTCTCTCTCTCTCTCTCTCTCTCTCTCTCTCTCTCTCTCTCTCTCTCTCTCTCTCTCTCTCTCTCTCTCTCTCTCTCTCTCTCTCTCTCTCTCTCTCTCTCTCCTTTAGGTTTTCTCAGGTTAAGACAGCAGCCAAGGATATTCAAAAATATTGAACCATAGCTCTTAAATAGAAGAGCTTCAAAGGAGCTCAATCATTGCAAGTTGCCGACTTTATCGTCCAGGACGATCATCACATCGTCCTGTATGATCAGTTTAAAACATAGATGATCGGCCATAACATCGCCTTGAAAATTATCTTGATGATTGAAAATTGGCTTGATCGTCCAGGTCGATCTCTCGATCATCTCAGAAGATTAATTCAAATCAGAGAAAAATTGTCCAGAGCATCACCCTGAATTCGAGCTGTCCGATCATGATCGGTCAGAACATCGCCCTGAATTTGTGTTGGCCGATATTTATCATCCAGGAGCAACTAAGGGTTTTTAAATAGATCGTCCCAGACAATACTAATATCATCCAGGATGATTTGATCGTATCAATAAACTTAATCTCTTCCTTGATTACCCGATCAATTTAGGCATAATTGTGTCATATCGTCTAGGTTGATCTCACGATAGTCCTGACCGATTTCCAAAAATACAGAATACCTAAAATGATAATGGCATCTATTTTTTTCTATTTTTGAGCATATCATCCTGGCTGATACAAGTATCATCTTGGCTGATACAAGTATCATCCAGGCCAATCTACTAATGAAGGCTGCCTTAACTAAGAATCCTGATTTGGGTTTCCGTTTTAAACCTAATCGTCCAGGATGATATAAATATCGTCCGGGATGATGTGAGTAAAAACAGAAATCCTAAAACACTCAAGTTTGTATGTGTAGGGTTACTTAGCATCAGACACTTCACAAGATTGTAATTAACTCAAGAAAGGGAAAAAGAAAAAATACAAACTGACTCAAACCTAGTCTACCCAATCTTGATCTAGCTCTGTTTGTCGTCTAATCTCTTCGCCCTGAAATGTCATTAGAAAATGGCAGACAAAGTGTTTGCTAACATCAAAATCACAATCCATGAAATCAAGTTTATAACAATCTCCCTCTTTTTGATGATGGCAAACACTTTGATTATTATAGCAGTGTTATTCAAGAATTTCAAAATTTTATAGTAGAAACAAGTGCAAGTACAAACTAAAGTAACATGCATAATCAACAAGAACAAATAAGTGCAAGTACAAACTAACAAGTACAAACATAATCAACAAGTACAAACTTATTACTCCCCATTATGATATCTCAAAAAGGTGGAGGGAACTAAAAAGCAACAAAACCAGAAAAAGTTTAAAAAGAAGGAAAAACAAACATAAGCTACTATAAGAAATAGAATCTAAGAATAGAAGGTTGAGGAACCTTGATCATAAAATGAAGGTGGTGGTGGTGGTAGTGGCTGCTAAAAGAAACTGGTCATGGAAGCAAACTGTAAGCCAAACCTGGCCATGTCCTGGTCGTGCTGCTACTGCTGGTGTGCAGCAAGGGTATCAAAATAGGCTATAACCTCATCGTGCTGCTGCTGTTGGTGAGCTACAAAAGTGTCAAATCAGGTCTCCAACTTATTATATCTCTCTACTAACTGATCAAATTGTGAGTGCTGGCGGAGAGGAGCAGGTTCAGGAATGGGTGCGGGAGCCTCCTCCTCCTCAGCCCCCTGAGGTTCCCCATCTCTTGGGTGGAGATGAGTACTATGAAGGATATTGAAAGAGCTATTTGAGTAGTAAGGAGGCTGAAGGTCGTGACGAGCAGGATATTAAATTTGATATTTGGTTTCAAGAACATAAGCTATGAGGTGTCCTAAAGCCAGGTTGGGTTTCCTCTTATGGCCTGGGTCGCAGATTGTTGACAAATGATCAATGTATCGAAAAATCAAGTCAACAGCATTAAACTCTCTATGTGCCATGATATAAAAGGTAGTCAGAGAAAGCATAGGAGTGATGTAGACTCGGTCCCTAGCTTTTGGAATAATGGAAGTGTGAAGGACATATTAGATTATCCTAGCATCTTTGACTAAATAGCTAGTATCTCCAACATGAAAGGGTGCATTGGTCTGGAGAAGAAAATGATTTGCTGAGGTCCAGTTAAAATCAGTATTTGAGATGATGGTATACAGCTTATCCCTGGTGGTGAATAGCTGCAACAGTTCAGCACAGTCCTGATATGTGATTTCGATCGGGTGTCGATTCACATAGGAGATCAGGGCTTTGTAAGCAGAATTTATGCACAGATTTGCAAAAAATTTAAGAAGAAGATCAAAAGAAAAAGGGACTGCGAGGGAAAAAATGAAGTAAAGAAAGGTATGGGCAAAAAGATCTAGTACCGGATAAGAAAGGTAGGCATGATTGATCGCTCTTGAAAGAGTAATTCCGTATTCCTCATAACGGTGGTAAGCAGCTTGATCTTCCGCTTCCCAAAAATGAGGATCAAGCGTAGCCCTTGAAGAACTCCCAAAAGATTGTCGAACTCGCTTTCCACTAGCCATAGAAAAGAAAATAGTAAGCAAAATAAGAGAGGAGAAAATTGATGGCTGGAAGGCCTGAATTTAAAGAAACGCCCACATCGTCTACGATCATCCGGATGATATGGTTTAATTATTGCGTACAGGCCTATTGGTCAAAAGGCGGTCCGATCATCCGGGCTAATCAGATATCGGCTAGGACGATAAGACACAGGTGATCGTCCTGAGGAGTCAAGCCAAACGACCATTTGAAAAAGCAGATCATTCCTGGCCGATTAGGTGTATCGTCTAGGATGATGCATAATAAATAATCATACCGATCGAATTTAAAATGTTTTAAATCTATGCCACGTGTATCATCCAGAATGAACAGAGGATCGAACAGGACGATTATCCAATAATAGATCGTTCAGGGCCGATTTTAAGGATTTTAAACATACTGAGACGTGGATTGTCCAGGACGATCCAGAGTATCGGCCAGGATGATGACCATAAATGCATCAGCCAGGACAAAAATTATATTGGCCAAGACGATCAAGATGATTGTAATAGAGTTCGATCAGATCGTCCAGGATGATAAGGTATTGTCTGGGATAATGATTTACAGCAAGCTCAGAAAAGTTCAGCAGATCGAATTTTGGAAAGAAATTGTCATATCGTCCGAGATGATAGATATATCAGCCAGGACGATGTGATGTGATAAGAAATTAGAAACCAAGGAAAGATGGAGATGATCAGAGAAAGCCCCAAAAATAAATAAAATAAAAAGTTAAAAACAACAACGAAAAACTAAAAACCAGCAAAGGAATGAAAAATAAAATTTTTGTTTTTAAGTTTTTTTTTTTTCTTTTTTATGTTTTAACAAAGCATCCATATGACAAATTTCCCAAAACATTAAATTTTAGAGATTCAAAATATCAATGAGTTAACAATGTCACAATCTGAAAACGGTAGAATATCCGATCCTGTTAATCCCTAGCTCATACTTCTTTCAGAGTTAAAAATTGTCTTTTGAAAATAAAAAGCCTAACTCATATCAAACAAATTGGGTAAAAAGAAGATCCATTCAAAACTTGGCTACAAAAATATATCGTATAAAATAATATACCAATGTAATTTTATCTCAATCATGAAATTTTAAATCAAGCCTTTAAAAATATCAAATAACCCATGAGTTCTTCTAGGTTTTAAAATTTTGGAAAATAGAGGATAGCTTGCTTTTAGTAGGCTCATTTTATGCCTCTTCTCACTTTGATTGGCTCTTTGAGCATCTTTTGATTTTTTATACACTTTTTTGTATATTCTCTTTTATTTCAATTTGGAATTTTTTCAATTTTTTTTTATTTTTGCAAGCTAAATTCTCTTTTACAATCTCTTAAAAATAATCTTAATTGTGAGTATATCTTCTAGATATTAGAGAATAGGAGCTCTCTCTCTAACATAGGGAAGAACTAGTCATAAAACCCAATCAAAATCATAGATATGTGCAACGGCAATATTTCAATTAACTTGAAATATATATATATAAAAACTATGAACATTATATATAAGATAGACTATTGTACCAAGATAAAAAAAATCTTAATTTCAAAAACCATTTGTTAAAATGAGATAGACTTTTATTTAGAAAAGAAAATTATACCACCAAAAGAGGTTAGAGGGAAACCATCAACGGTGTTTTCTCCCTTTAACCGATTTAGAGATGCTAATCATTGGTCATAAATCTCTAAAATTTAAGAACAAGAAAAAATCAACATAAAGAAAAAGAAAACAAAAGTAAAAATGACTAGAACAACTAAACAAAAGCTATCACAAAAGACAAAACATAAAAATAATCAAAATGCAATTCAAGAATTTGTTAAGTAGCAAGTTTAAGCAATTATGAGGTGTGATCCTCCATTTTGTCCAAGTATTCTATGCCCTCACGAGGTCTTTAGAAAGAGCAATCCTACAAAAATAAAAAATTGTCAGATTCAGGAACCCAAAAGGATTTGGGTCCCTTCTTATGAATAGTAGAAAGCGATGCTTGTGTGTTATGTTGTGAATCATGTAATTTTGGTCTCCATACCCAATGTGTACTATAGTGAACAGTGAAAGTGTGTGAGATGTGTCCTAGCATGCCCCTTGAAAAATATTTAACTCCAGGAAAATGATTTCTTAATTGATTAGGGTTATAATGCCTATTCCTAGGTTTTGGCTTTAGATCAAAAATAAGTGTCATCCAATTTCCCTTAGGTGAGTTCAATTCCTTTTTAAGCCTCAATTTTGTACTTTTTAAGACATCATTTTCAATCCACAAATTTTTCTTTCTCTCTTCAGATTTCATAAAATCAAATTCAAGTGAGGTGTATGAAACTATTAATGCATCATGCTCATCAATTAATTCTAAATGCTTTCTGTTTAAATCATCAAATTCATCGAGTAGAGTCATATGATTTGAATCAATCATAGAATGATCTTTAGTCAAAATTCCATGCTCTTTTTATAAATTCAAAAATTCCAATTTTAAGCTAGCATGTGCTTTCTTAAGTTTTTTATATGATGCATGAATTTTTTCAGAAACTTCAAAGAGTGATCGTAGGAAAGTTTACATACCTCTTCTTTATCAAGATGATTATCTTCCATTAAGCACAAGTTTTTTATTTTATCTTCTGGTTCAGTCTTAGATGAATCAGATGTAGAATCCGCCCAAAATGCTTTTTGAAGTCTCTTTTTGTCCTTTCTAAACTTTGATTTCTCCTCACTCTTTTCCTTGCTTGTTTGTGTCTTAAATATCGGGCAATCAGCTTTCACGTGTTCGGGCTTCTTGCATTCATAACAAACCACATCAGAAGATCCTTTCAAATATTTGTTATCCTTACATTTTCTCCATTTTTTATGATGCTTTTGCTTCTTCCTTATAAAGCTTTTGAATTGCCTTGTGATTAAGGCAAAGTCATCACTTTCAGACCCAAAAGAGTCAAAGTCCAATTTGTTGGCCTTCAGTGCCACTGTTTTCTCCTTTCTTTTTTCACCTGCATCGAAATTTCTTTGATTCACCCCTTGTTCGTAAGAAATGAGTGAGCCAAGTAAGTTATCAATCAAATATGTGTTTCAATCCTTAGATTCAGTGATTGTAGTGATTTTAGCATCAAAAGACGAAGGCAAGCATCTCAAAATCTTGTTTACTTTTTCATAATTTAAAAGTTCTCTTCCTAAGTCATGCAAAGAAGAAACAATTTGAGTGAACCTTGTATACATATCAGAAATTATTTCAGAAGGTTTTATACGAAAAAGTTCATAGTCATGCAAGAGAATATTCAAACGAGATTGTTTTACTTCATTGGTTCGTTCATAAGTATTGCACAACCTGTCCCAAATCTCTTTTCGAGTAGAGCAAGTAGAAACACGCATGTAATCCTTAGACTTTAAAGCACAGAAAAAATAGTTCAAACACTTCGCATTCAATTGAGCAAAATCTCTTTTATCGAAAGTCCATTCAGTAAAAGTGACTTCAGCTTTAATTTCATTAATTTCACGAGAAGGAAGAGAATATCCTTCTTTAATAAGCATCCACATGTAATAATCAGTTGATTGCATAAAAGTATATATGTGGGTTTTCAAAAAATCAAAAGGAAGGTTGTCAAACAAAGGGGGTTGTGTAATAGAATATCCTTCAGTTGTATTACAATTCCCAAAGTTTGCCATGGATCAAAATTTAAAAAGTTTTCAAACTCAGTTTTTATGAGTCCCGCTCTGATACCACTTAAACGTTCGTTAGGGATGTTAGGCCTTATTGAACTAGTCCCAAGGCTAATAAAAAGGGAGGTGAATTGGTAAAAAATATCTTTCAATCAAAACACAAATCAAGACCAATATCACCACAATAAAAACCAAAGTGTGAAAATTAAATGCATAAGTAATAATAAAAGAACACAGCGGATTTATAGTGGTTCGGTCAAACCTTGACCTACGTCCACTCCTTGGAGGCACCCTCCAAGTATTGCACTAAACTAAGTGTCTCTCCTTAAGCCCCTACAGCTAGGCAGAGAAGCCCTTACAAAATCACTTCCACCTTCCCTAGTGCAGTGGAGTCGCCGGGTCCTTTGATATCAAAGAGATCTTCTTCTTTGGTGAACTTCCCTCGAGACAAGCCTTGAATATGATGGTATTCAGGTGCGAGCTTGCCGGAGCAACCATGTGGAACCCCCTCCATACTCCCTTGAGTCTCCCCCTCACAGGATCTTCTCCCTCTTTCAAACTCCACCCTTTCCTCACTCCCTTTCAAGCTCTCTCTTAAAGTTTCCCCCAAAAGAACAAAACTACAATGGCTACCAAAGACACTTACCAAGTGTCATGTCATAGCTTAAATAGAAGATCTCAAAATGAGCTCATTAATGCAAGTTGCCGACATTATCATCCAGGACGATACTAATATCGTCCTGTATGATCAGTATAATTTAAGCCCAATCAGTTGGGATGATTTGAGACGATCAGAAGAAATTTTTTCTTATCATCCAGGATGATAACATATCATCCTGGCCGATCAGTATGAATTGTGGAATATCGTCCTAAACATCGCCCTGAAAAAGTGTTATCTGATGTCCTATCGTCTAGCAAATCGGCTAGGATGATCTGGCGATCATCCAGGATGATTAGATCCTACAATCAAGTCATAATTGCTTTCTTTAAATTCCAGAAAAATTTTGAAAAAATTCTCCTGGATCGTTCTGGATGATATTTTATAGTCCTGGACGATGTCCAAAAATACGTAATTCTTAAATAGATCTGGCAGCAGATTCTTTCTATTTTGAGCCTATCATCCTGGCCGATACAAAATTGTCCAGGATGATATGTTTTCCATAATGACGACTGCTTTAATGAGGATGCCCTAATTAGAGTTTATGCTTTTGAACATATCGTCCAGGCCGATATAAATATTGTCCCGGACGATGTTACCAAAAACAGAAATCTTTAGGGAACATTAGAAAATCTTCCAAGTTAGAAATCATCAGGAGCCACACCAAATACAATAAACTCAATAAAGAAAAAAGGTACAAATTAACTCAGACCTAGTCTACTCAATCTTGAGTTGATTCCAATTTGCAGTCCGATCGTGTGAACCTGAAATATCAGTAGATAAGGTAGTCGTAGAGAAATAAGTGTTTGCTATCATCAAAATTATAAACCATTAAAACAGATCTGCAACATTACCTCTTCATATCTAAGGTGTAGGAAAGTCCCAAAATCCTCCTTAGTAACCATTATCCTATGTTTAAAAATATATGATGACATTACGATTTTATTTTCTCTTATCTTCAGATTAGGAATGAAATAATGAAAGGTATCATGATCGAATACATAGATTAAGGTGAGAATGAAATA
The DNA here is from genome assembly GCA_016618105.1 of Dendrobium huoshanense. Lineage (NCBI taxonomy): Eukaryota > Viridiplantae > Streptophyta > Magnoliopsida > Asparagales > Orchidaceae > Dendrobium > Dendrobium huoshanense. The sequence continues at coordinate 12,957,584 of CM028345.1, read as the reverse complement.
AAATTGAGAAGATTCAAAAAGAGGCATTATAAAAAAGTTGATGTCTCTTTGGATAAGGGAATGAGATGGAGTCATTTTTGCCTCAAAGAAACACTGGTAGGCTTCTTCGTTCTCTTTAGAAAGGAAGTTGTCATCTAATTGCCTAGAATGAGAGGTAGATTCTTCAATATTCACTTAGATTGAAGGAGATTTATTAAAAAAACTTAATGAATGCCTTCCAATTTAAAGAAATTGGCAAGATTGTATAGTACAAAATAGGGTTCATACGTACGACTATGTGTTCAAACAGGACAAAAAGTTTTTCGTACATACGAATGAATATTTCCAAAAATGAAATGGATTTTTGTAAACTACCATTCCTGAGGAGTCATTTCATACAGAGTTTTGGCCAAATTGATTATATAAACACAGAGGTGTTCATCTGGGATGATTAGACAATAATGATCATACTCTAACAGTTTGGTTCATTGATATACATAATGAAAACAGGATCATATATATGAACATTTGTTCAATCAGAATGCTCTTCAAAAAATAACTACACTTTGAATAACCTCCCAATTCAAATAGATGAAAAATGAAAAGTTTGTACAATACAATGACATTTTCATACAATATGATATGTCTACAAAAAAATGCATTTTCTATTTTATAAACCTAAAAAAATTATCATATAAAGTCTAGTGATTTCGTACAATACAAAACTAGTTCTAGATTTGCATACGATAATCATGACTCTTTTCTAAAAACAAGTTAAATAAGATCCATCAGACACAAAAACAAAAACAAAAACAAAAATAATAAAAAAAGAAAAATTAAATAAAAATAGAGAGAAATAAAAATTAAATAAAAACAAATCAAAAACAATGGAAAAAACCTAAACATCAATAATTAGTTCATCAAAAATGGAATTTATAAAATTACAATTCTTAAGCATGATACCAATTACACCCAATCTGGTTCTAAAAGTGCTAAACATTTCAAAAGCAAGTGGTTTGGTGAAAATGTCTGCATGTTGATTTTTAGTAGCTACATGATCTAGCTCAATTTCTCCTTTAGTGACATGATCTCTAATGAAGTGATACCTTATATCTATATGCATGGTTCTAGAGAGTTGAATAGGATTCTTTGAAATGAATATGGTTCTTATATTATTATAGAAAATTAAAATAGTGCCAATAGAAAATCCTAAATTTATAAGTTATTATTTTAACCAAAGAACTTGTCCACATAATTTCCTAAGACAATGTATTCTGCTTCAGTAGTAGAAAGGGCTACAGAATACTATTTTCTCGTGGGCAAAGAAACTAAAGAGTTTCTAATTAATTATTTAGTTCTAAAAGTATGTTCTCCAATTAACACTACATCCTACAAAATCTAAATCAGAATTTCCAATAATTTTAAAAGAAGAGTTGTTCCTTGGATACTATATCCCTTAGTTTTGATTTCCCAAAAGATATCTCAGAATTCTTTTAACAACAGTCAAATTGGATTCCATTGGATCAGCTTGAAATCTAGCATAAAGAAAAACACTAAACATTATATCCAGTCTTCTAGCACTTATGTAAAGTAATGATCTAATTATTCCTCTAAATTTTATTTGATCAATAGATTTTCCCTTAGAGTCCCTATCTAACTATACTAAGGAACTCATTGGTGTACTTATTTGTTTAGCTTTATCTATTTCATATTTCTTAATAATATCCTTAATATATTATGCCTGACTCAAAAACGTGTCATCCTTTTTCTACTTTATTCTAAAACAAAGAAAATATCTCAAGTCTCCCATCAAATTCATTTCAAATTCACTACTCATTATTTTGAAAAATCATCATAAAGATTTTTATAAGTGGATCCGAATAAGATATCTATAATATATATTTGAATAATGAGCATATCATATTCTACTCTTTTTATGAAGAGAGTGGTGTCCGCACTTCGTTTAACAAATGCTTTTTCTAGTAGAAATGAACTTAGCCTTTTATAACATGCCCAAGGTGCATATTTTAGTCTATATAATGTTTTTTTTTCATTTTAAACACATGTTTAAGGAATTGTGAATTTTCAAAAACTGGAGGTTGCTCAATATAAACATTCTCTTGTATCACCCCATTAAGAAAGGCACATTTAACATCCATTTGAAATTTAAAATCTTTAAAATAGGCAAAGGCTAGTAAAACTCTTATCACTTCAAGTATGGTTACAGGGGAAAATGTTTCCTCAAAATCAATCCCTTCTATTTGATTGTATCCCTTGAACACCAATCTTGCTTTATTCATGACCACTACACCTAAATCATTCATCTTATTTTTCAAATCCCACTTTGTTCCAATAATACTTTGATTTTTAGGTCTTTCAATTAACTCTCAAACATTATTTCTAACATATTGATTCAATTCTTCCTGTATAGCTAAAATCCAAAATTCATCATAAAGTGCTTGATTTATATTAGTGAGTTTAATTATTAAAATAAAGGCTAAGTGGTTCACTTCTTTTCTAAATCCATGCCAAGTCCTGACACCTACACTCGGGTCTCCTATAATCAACTCTTTAGAATGACTCTGTTGGTGGAAATTTGGAAAACATATTTTAAAAATATTAGTTTTCTTTGGGGATTTTAAGTTTAAGGTTGAGTTCTAATTCTAAAGTTGAATCAACTCGTTAGAAAGAGTATATCACCCCGAAGGATGAAAATAAACTTTCATAGCGGTGTTCAGACTTAGAATTATGTAAACTCATCTTGAATGTTATGATCGGGTTCTAAGGAGAACTTTATATGGCCCCGAGGGGACAAAGTATAGTTCAACTAATTACCCAATTACAACATTCAAGAAACATGATCGTCGCATTCACATCCAAAGCCTTATCGAAGAAGGGTGTATCTTCCCAAAGGGAAAAGAGACCATTCTACGATAATCCTTCTAATGCAACTATGACGATCATTACTTAACTTTTCCCAAGGAAGTCTAATAAAATTTTGGAAATTAATTTTTTTTTTTAAATTAGGTGTGTGTGGTTCCAAATCTCCTACGAGCGCAAGCCCTCGTAGTTAATTACATCGTAGGGAGACAAAAATCTCCTACGAAAACTCCCGATTAAAATGGTGGTAGAATTTTGTTAGAGTTTCTAGGAGTGATATCAAAGTATGAATAGAGTTATTGGAAAATCAAAAGGGAATGGATCAAAATTGAGCAGTTATTAACGGTGTTGCGGATCTATGATTTTGATGATAGTAAACATTCCTTATTTCTCTATGATTGCCTTTTGTGCTAACGTTTCAGGTCCACACGATCAGACTGCAATCTGGAACCAGCTCAAGATTGGGTAGACTAGGTCTGTGTCAGTTTGTAATCTTTTTCCTTTCTTGAGTCTATTGTATTTGGTGTGGTATCTGATGATTTGTAACTTGGAAGATTTTCTATTGTGCCCTAAAAGGATTTTATTTTTGGTAACATCATCCGGGACGATATTTATATCGTCCTGGACGATCTGATAAAAGTAGAAATCCTAATTAGGGCATTCTCATTAAAGAACCAATCTTTTTACAAAACACATCGTCCTGGACGATTTTGTATCGGCCAGGACGATCGGCTCAATTCAGCAAGAATCTGCCGCCATATCTACTTAGGAAAATCTTATTTTTGGATATCGTCCTGGTTATCGGCCTGGACTATAAAATATCGGCCTGGCCGATCCAGGTCAATTTTTCCAAAATTTCTCAGGCTGTTTTGGAAAGCAATTAATGGGGATTTCGTCCAGGCCGATCGCAAGATCATCTGGGACGATTAGACATCGTCCAGCTTCATTTCAGGGCGATTTTTAGGACGATTTTCCTCATATTTGTGCTAATCGGCCAGGACGATTTGGCTATCGTCCTGGACGATAATGGCGGCAACTTGCATTAATGAGCTCGTTTTGAGAGCCTCTATTTAAGCTATGGCAAGGCACTTTGTAAGTGTCTTGGGCAACCATTGTAGCTTCGTTCTTGTGGGGGAAACTTGAAGAGAGAGCTTGAAAGGGAGAGAGGAAAGGGTGGAGTTTGAGAGAGGGAGAAGATCCTGTGAGGGGGGACTCAAGGGAGTGTGGAGGGGGTTCCACACGGTTGCTCCAGCGAACTCGCACCTTAGTACCATCGGATTCAAGGCTTGTCTCGAGGTAAGTTCACCAAAGAAGAAATCTCTTTGGTGTCAAAGGACCCGGCAACTCCGCCGCACCGGGAGAGGTGGAAGTGATTTTGTAAGGGCTTCTCCGCCTAGCTGTGGGGGCTAAAGGAGAGTCACTTTGTGTTAGTGCAATACTTGGAGGGTGCCTCCAAGGAGTGGACGTAGGTCAAGGTTTGACCGAACCACTATAAATCCGGTGTGTTTTTTTCTTATTATCACTTCCGCATTTATTTTTCTTCCGCACTTTTTGTGGTGATTTTGGTTTAGGTTTTTGTCTTTGTTTAAAAGATTCTTCTTTTCCAAATCACCTCTCTCTTAATTAGCTTTGGGAATAAGTTCATAAGGGCATAACATCCCCATCGAACTTTCAAGTGGTATCAGAGCGGTTTTCAAAAAAAAAGTTTTTAAAAGCTTTTGAAATTCGATCCATGGCTAATCGTACTTTTGCGGAAGGATATTCAATCACTAGACCACCATTGTTTGAAAATATTACATTTGATTTTTGGAAAATTCGCATGTCTACTTTTTTGCAATCGATTGATTTTCGTATGTGGCATATGATTTTAACTGGTTATTCATCACCATTACGTATTGTTAATGGAATTAAAACTGATATTCCTTTTAATCAATGGAATAGGGATGAACGAATGGATGCTCAATTAAATGCAAAGTCTTTAAACTTTTTTTTTTGTGCTTTAAGTTCTGATGATTTTATGTTAATCTCCACGTGTACTACCGGCAAGGAAGTTTGGGATAAATTGCACACCATATATGAAGGCACTAGTGAAATCAAGCAATCCAAGTTGAATATTTTAATGCATGATTTTGAAATGTTTTCTATGAAACCTTTTGAAACGATTTTAGACATGTATACAAGGTTCATTCAAATTACTACATCATTGCATGCTTTAGGAAAAGATTTTTCAAATTTTGAAAAAGTTAACAAAATTCTTCTATGTCTACAGGATAAATTTGATTCTAAAGTTGTTGCTATTTGTGAGTCTAAAGATTTGAATGATTATTCTATTGATAATTTGATTGGCTCACTCATTGCCTACGAGCAAGGGTTGAGTCAAAGACTTTTGGATGCAGGTGAGATGATCGTTCTAAAAGCCAAAGATACGGAAAGAGGAAGCTTAGTTGGTGACGATAGAAAGGAATTGTCAAGCAAATCACAAAGCTCACCAATGCATAAGCAAAAGTGGAAAATAGGTAAAATTGGTAAGGATGTTAATATTTCCTCTGACGTTATTTGTTTTAAATGCAGGAAACCTGGACATATGAAAAATGAGTGCCCTAATTTAAGAATTCTCCCTGCAAAAGAAAAGGGTAAGGCAAAGTTAAAATTAAACTGGGGAAATAATGAAAAGCAAAAAATCTCATGGGCAGATCTGGTCTCTGAAGCATCGGACCAGGAGAGAGATAATGGTTAAGTGCCTTTCGTATTTCTTTTGTGTTGTGTTTTTGTGTTTCTTTTTTGTTGTGTTTTTGTTTTTATGTTTTTTCATTTTTATTTTGCGTTTTTGTTTTGTTTATTCTTTGAAATTTTTTTTTTGTAAAAATTTTTCTCTGATCTACACACACATTCACTTTTCTAGAAATGAAAAATTTACTTCCTAATTTTTCTTAAAATCTTTAGTAAGTTGTGATTGACTTCTCTAAAAACAATCAAAGGAAGGAAACTCATGTTTTTGACTTTCAATCTCTGTTTCCTAAAAGAGGTTTTTCTACTTTTGATTTAAAATCTTTTTCATCTTTTAAATTTGTTTTTGAAACTAAATTTTTTATCTCCCTATATTTTATTTATCGCATAGGAATCTTTTGCAAGTTGTTGAATCTAATTCAAAATTTTCTTAATCAAGAAATTCACTTTATCAATAGTATGGGTTTACTTCTGGTATTTAAGATTTCAGAAAGGTAGCATAATCAAAAAAAAAAAATTGGCCAATGATGCCAAAAATAAAAGAAGCACAAAGCGCCAAAATTGAAAAATATAGAATACACAAAGTGTATCAAAAGATGCGCAGTGCGCCAACCAATTGTCAAGAGGCATAAAATGAGCCCACTAAATTTTAATGCTTACCATTCTTATACTTCTTAAAGCTTAAGAAAACCCTTGATTTTTTGATGCTTGAGTTTGAAAATCTTGATTCATGATTCATCAAATCGTGCATTAATCTTCTATTAGATATATTTTATGAAAGGAGTTTTGAAAAATTACTGTTTCTTTATCTAATTTATTCCTTGATTTAGATATTGAATTAAAAAGTTTTTGAGCCTTTTTAAAGAACTTGAGTTTGGATTATCAATTCTTGATTTTCTAACCTTTACTGGGCTATATGTTGTCAATCCAATTCTACTAAGTTATTTTGATTAAAACCCAGAGGTAACTTTCTCATTTTAAGAACATTTGTTTTTTCACTTGATCAGGGAATGTTTTTTGTTCGTTTTGTTTTTTGTTTGTGCCTCCTCTCTTTTTGATAATGTCAAAGGGGGAGAACGTTGTATCTTTTTTTTTTCAAAAATTTTAAAACAACAAAAATATTTTCATCTCCCTAATTTTTTTTATAAGGATTTATTCTAGTGAGGGGGAGATTAGGAGGATTTACTTTTATGAAAATTTAAATTGAAATGTTTTGCCATCATCAAAAAGGGGGAGATTGTTGCGGATCTATGATTTTGATGATAGCAAACATTCCTTATTTCTTTATGATTGCCTTATGTGCAAACGTTTCAGGTCCACACGATTAGACTGCAATCTGGAACCAGCTCAAGATTGGGTAGACTAGGTCTGTGTCAGTTTGTAATCTTTTTCCTTTCTTGAGTCTATTGTATTTGGTGTGGTATCTGATGATTTGTAACTTGGAAGATTTTCTGTTGTGCCCTAAAAGATTTCTATTTTTGGTAACATCGTCCGGGACGATATTTATATCGTCCTGGACGATCTGACAAAAGTAGAAATCCTAATTAGGGCATTCTCATTAAAGCAGCCGTCTTTTTGCAAAACACATCGTCCTGGACGATTTTGTATCGGCCAGGACGATCGGCTCAATTCAGCAAGAATCTGCCGCCATATCTACTTAGGAAAATCTTATTTTTGGATATCGTCCTGGTTTTCGGCCTGGACTATAAAATATCGGCCTGGCCGATCCAGGTCAATTTTTCCAAAATTTCTCAGGCAGTTTTGGAAAGCAATTAATGGGGATTTCGTCCAGGCCGATCGCAAGATCGTCCGGGACGATTAGACATCGTCCAGCTTCATTTCAGGGCGATTTTCAGGACGATTTTCCTCATATTTGTGCTAATCGGCCAGGACGATTTGGCTATCGTCCTGGACGATTTGGCTATCGTCCTTTACGATAATGGCGGCAACTTGCATTAATGAGCTCATTTTGAGAGCCTCTATTTAAGCTATGGCAAGGCACTTTGTAAGTGTCTTGGGTAGCCATTGTAGCTTCGTTCTTGTGGGGAAAACTTGAAGAGAGAGCTTGAAAGGGAGAGAGGAAAGGGTGGAGTTTGAGAGAGGGAGAAGATCCTGTGAGGGGGGACTCAAGGGAGTGTGGAGGGGGTTCCATACGGTTGCTCTGGCGAACTCGCACCTTAGTACCATCAGATTCAAGGCTTGTCTCGAGGTAAGTTCACCAAAGAAGAAATCTCTTTGGTGTCAAAGGACCCGGCAACTCCGCCGCACCGGGAGAGGTGGAAGTGATTTTGTAAGGGCTTCTCCGCCTAGCTGTGGGGACTAAAGGAGAGTCACTTTGTGTTAGTGCAATACTTGGAGGGTGCCTCCAAGGAGTGGACGTAGGTCAAGGTTTGACCGAACAACTATAAATCCGGTGTGTTCTTTTCTTATTATCGCTTCCGCATTTATTTTTCTTCCGCACTTTTTGTGGTGATTTTGGTTTAGGTTTTTGTCTTTGTTTAAAAGATTCTTCTTTTCCAAATCACCTCTCTCTTAATTAGCTTTGGGAATAAGTTCATCAGGGCTTAACATCCCCATCGAACTTTCAAACGGAGTTAAAGGAGGAGAGGTAGGGGACACCTTAAGATTCCGGAACCATCCGAAAGTGTTTCAACTTTGTCTAAGTGTTGGGCTTTATGTTTTGGATTGAAATGACATTTAATTAGAGTTGAGCATTTTATTAGAAATTTGGGATTAGATTCCCGAAGTTTGGGGTCTTATAATCTAAGATCTGCCCTGGATCCTAAGTCTATTCTGGACACTGGACCACAGTCGTCCGAACCTAACTAATGCAGTGCAAAGTCTGGACTTACCCCGACCTGGATTGGGGAGCCAGCTAACCACCTAATCGATTTAAAATATATGAATCTAGTCTTTTCATGAAAGAGTGGTAGCGACGTTGTATTTAAAGTTTTGGAGAGTTGGGGCCGACATCTATAGATTCTCCTATTTGGCCCCTTTGACTTATGTTGGGTGCTAAAAATGCTAAGGACTATGAAATTAAAATTTTGACTCTTTAATTTGTATCGAATGCAATACATGCTGGTTAACAACCTCAAATCAAATATGCTTGAAACTTTAAAAACAGGCTTATAAAATAAATTTTTAGAAGACTGGACTTCCCAGGTCCGGCACCTCATCCTCATAGGTCAGACTATCCGGACTCTACCCGCAGGCGGGGAAGGGTCTAAAACAAGGAAAGCAGAAGTGCAGAAATATGCATGCGACCCCGGGGTCGATCCCCGGCTGATTACCTAGATTCGTTATCTTCCTATGTTATTTAGACTCACTAAAATTTTAGACTTTTAAAATTATGAGTAGAAAACTTTCACACCCTCATGAGTCTCACGTATCCAGGCAAAAACAAAGAGCGGCATGCAGTCGCCAAAAAAACTAGTAAAAGCAAGTAATCCTAAAGGCAATCAAATCATCACATCAAGTATAAATTAATTAATAAAAGTCCATAGGCAGAATTGCCTTGCTTATTACAAACCAGAGTTTTGCAGAAAGTAAAGTTGCCGGGCACCACTGACAACAACCCGGATTCTAAACCTAGTAATGACGCAAGTTATTTTGAGTGGGATACTCTTAATCTTCAAATCTTCAAATCTTCAATCTCATTCTTCTTTGGACTCCTTTTCTTCAGTCTTCTTGGAATCTTCGTAGTGTATTACCCAAATGGATAAGAGGGCACTTCCTTTAAGGGGAAGGCCACTCTTTCCTCTTTGGGTAAGGAAAAGGTATGATCCAAATTTGGACTTCCAAATGGAAAAGGAGTGTTCCCTAAAGGGGTATCCTTTCCTCTTTGGAATCCAAGCTTTGGATCTATGTATCCCAACTCAAAATCAACATTCACAACACTTGACACTTACACAAATTACATTAATAACAAAATAAAAATCTAGACTCACCTGCTGGGTTATCCTAAGAAATTAATATATAAAAAGCAGTTATTCCCAAGCAGTTGTATATGAGCAGAAAAGAAAGTAAACACACTGGCCACGCTCTTTTTATGAGTTGGGGGCTTTAGCAGCTGAAGCACCTGTGCAAAGAGTTTATAATATTTATGTATTTTTTGATTTGCCCCCTTTTTATATTGCCCTGCATGAGCGTGGCCACCTGCAGAAAACTGTGTCAACATTCAGATCGTACCTAACCTAAGGGTAATCTAGTCGCCAAACACATCAATCAATCCACAGAGTACAGGAAAAGTAAGCAGACACAGCAAAGCAATTTCATCCACAACATGCAGTGAAAACTACGAAAATCCCGGCATACAGCAGTAAAGTAAACACCGGCCTAACATAGATCTAGAGTTGGTTGTCCTAGCACATCATCTAAAGTGTGTGAGAAAGGTCGTGTGGCTGGGATAGATCCTAAAGTGGGTTATTAGTTGAAGTTGTCTAAAAGTCTGGGTTTGTTAAGGCTTAGAAGGGGGTTTAGATTAAAATTTAAATATTAATGAATTAAGAATTTTAATTAAATATATTTTAGAAGTTGATTGATTGCTACCTATGTTTCACACCGAGGCCGTGAAGTTTATTTCATCTTCCTTGGGGCTAAGCTAATAGCCTCGTAGGCCTGGGTTACCCAGTAGCAATCGGGGTTAATTAAGTTATTTAAATTGGTTGGAATAAAAAAAATGGATTAATATAAAAAAGAGTTAGTTACTAATTTTAAAAGCTTGATTAATTTAAGTTTTCCATTAATTGATTCGTGGCGTTGTGCCACCAGGCTCGAGGAACCAGCCTCCTTAGGACACTTAGCCCCGCAGCCCGGAGTAGTCCAGCCGATAAACCAAATTAATGTAATTGAATTAGAGATTTTTTAAGATGTTAAATAATTAAGAATTAATCCATTTTAAGGTTTGACACCCCTTAGAATTCATTCGTGGCGTTGTGCCACCAGGCTCGAGGAACCAGCCTCCTTAGGACACTTAGCCCCGCAGCCCAGAGTAGTCCAGCCAATAAACTTCAACTTTAGGGTGGTTTTTGTGTTTTAAAGGATTTGTTAAGTGTTTTAAGCATTAAACCAATATTTTTTGAATTTTAGAATGATTATAGAATTTTTATGAATTTTTGAATATTTTAATCATTTGATAAAAGGGTTAAAAGTTGAATTCATGATTAAGCTCAAATTCTAGAATATTTATATTTTATTAAAATACTAGACCTAATTATGAGTTGTTAGACATGTGGCATATTTAATTTGGAGTTTTCTATCAAAAGTTATAATTTTTAGAAGTTTTGACCCGGTTTTGACCTAGAGTTGACCAAAATATTGACTTTTTGACTTTGACCAGATTTTGGGGGTTTGAAACTTTAGGAAAATACTAGATTTTAATTAGAGTCATTAGCCACTGAGTTTGATTGATTTAGAACTTTCTATAATTAGTAATGAATTTTGGAAGTTTGGGTATTTATTGAAATTATTAAATTGTTTCAATTAAGGGTCATTTTAGTGATTTGATCCCAAATCAGTCCCAAACTTCTTGAAATCAACTCCAAAGATCAGAAATTATCTAAGGAGAGATCAGCAAGTGTTTAAAGATTTTTTTGGGATTTTTAATAATTTTTAATTAATTAAAATTGGTTAAACATTGATTTTAATTAAAATTAAATTAAAGTGGATTTTAATGTCAAATTAAAGTGATTCCAATTTTCACTGATTGAGGGATGAATTGAGGTTAGTTAGGGGTATTTTAGGGGAATTTTAAGAATTAAATTAGAATTATTAGAATTTTATTAAGGCTAAGGGGTTATTTCTAAGGGGAATTATTGTGGCTCCTACTTGGAAAACCAGATGAACCCCAAATGTGATGAAATTTAAACCAAAGGATTACCTGATCCTAAGGCCTAAACCCACAAAATTTGGGCTCAAAAGGAGTACTCTAAGGTGGTTAACTAAACCACCCAAGGTGAGCTCTAAGTCACCTTCAAATCACTATAGGGATCTATCCTAGGCTTGGATTGGGGCAAAATTAGTGGCTCTACACTCCTTATCCTGAACATCATCAGCACACCAAAAATCACACCCTAAATCCCATTGGATAGGTCCATATCCCTTTTAGAATTTAAGGGTCAAACCATGACCCTTAAACTTAAAAATTGGGTAAAATGCCCTTGAACAACATAAAATGGGGGAATGAAATTTGGACATGTCAAAAACATGTCCAATTTCAATCTCCCAAAATAACATACCTGGTGGACATATATTTAAAAAGTAATTAAAGAAATTCATAAAATGCTCAAAATGAAATTAAACCTAAGATTGACCTAACCAGGATCTGGAACCATAGAGCTTTTGTAGTGCTCCCTGAGACCTTTCAAATGAGCCTAAGAACGCCTAATTTGGACAAGTGTGCAGGGAGTTATGAATTTTGGAATTCCCTTGAATTTCTGGATTTAATTAATCCGGCAATTACACAGTCAGCGACCGTTACCCACGCGGCGCGCGCTGATTCGCCAGACAATGATTGGCGTTAACTGTTAACGGCCGGATTAACCACAACCGTCGAATGGCTGATCGAACGGCTGGGATTAAACAAGCTCCAAGACCGCGGGATCTAATCCGAGCCGTCGATCGAAATCAACGGCTGAGATTACGTCTTCAACCTCCGCCTTTACCCGAAGCCGTGAACCTTCTCCGGCTTGATCCGAGTGATCCCGCCGGCGAACTTTGATGAAATTTCACAGGGAGGATCAGGGGGGTGGAAATCTTCAATCCAACGGTGGAAATCCGTTGGGGTGAAGGTTTCCTTCACACTTGACCGGACTACCTAGCTAGGGAGCTCGGGATGAAGGAATTACCACAGAGAAAGCCTCAACGAATGAGCTTCTCTATCTGGAAGCTTCAGGGGACGAAGGCGAGCAGGTTTCCTTCAGAGGCCGCGACTGGAGGATGGCTGGAGGTATGACTTCGAGCGGGACGCCGAAGCTTTTCGCCGGAGTTCGCTTGAAGTGATGGAAGGGGCGGTCTGAGAGCTCGAAGGAAGATGCTGGGAGATTGAGGGAGCTCTGGGGAATCATTTGAAAACACTGAGATCATCTCTCGAGCTCTGGGGAGCACCAACCTATTCAGCCTCGTCCCGCGAGTTCGGACGGCCAGGATTGAATCGGAGGAGGCCTCAGATTGATGCCAAGTGGAAAGGGGCACCATTTCAGAGAGCTCGTGAGCCTCAAGCCGGTGAGCCACAGCCTTTGGAAGGCTTTCGGTCAGGATCGGCCTGGGGGGACCACCGGAGCTTGCTCTCCATTAGTTCCGACCGCCGCCGGCCACGGATCTGGGTCGGGTTGACCAGAGAAGGCCGATGGGGACGCACTGGAGCTGGGAGTGGAGTCAAATTGGCTTGAGGAAGCTGGGGTCGATCCGGTGGCTCGATTGGGCTCGAACCTGCTTGGTTCGAGTCGAAGTAAGCTCGATCCAGGTCAGGCCAGACCCTGGGCTCGGTATGGGAGGAAGGTCTGGGTCTGGTGCACCCAATGCAGGTGGCAATTGGGTCGAATTTGATCTAGATTAAAAGATGGCTCGGGTTGATCCAAACCTGCTCGGTTCGGGTCAATTTGGGCTCAACCCAGGTCAGGCCAGACCCTGGGCTTGAGGTGGGAAGTGGGTCTGGGTCTGGTGCACCCAATGCAAGTGGCAATTGGGTCCAATTTGATCTGAGCTGGAAAATGGCTCGGGTCCAAGTGTTTTTGGCTACTTTGGGTTAGCCTAACTATTGACCCAAGCTAGCCCAAGACGTGGGCTGGCTGGAGGAGGTGTATTGGACCTAGGGCCACCAATGGTAGGTGTTGGTCAAGTTCAATTGGGCTTAGGTTGAGAGTTGGCTCAATCCCAAGAGCTTTTGGGTACTTTGGGCTAGCCTAACTCTTGACCCAAATGAGCCCAAGGGTTGGGCTGATCAAGGAAGGTGTATTGGGTCCATGGGAACTCAATGGAACTTTGATTTTGATTCAATTTGGATAAGATCAAAAAGATGGCTCAAGGGAGACCTCTTCTTGGTTACTTGGGTCAAGCCATGTGACTATCCCAAGTGAACCCAAGGCTTGGGTCACCAAGAGGGGTCTCTTGGGTGCCCAAGGGGTCATCCCATGCATCTTAAGGACTTGGAATAGGATTGATTCAAAATTTTGAAAGGGAAGGGGTGTATGGGTTAATGGGTCAAACCTGGTTGACTTGGTCAACCAGGTTGACCTAAGGTCTGGATTTCTGGATTTGGAGTGGATTTTAAGCTCGAGTAATTAATATTGAAGTATCCAAATCATTAACAATCATGTGGTGATTGTTAATGAATGGATAGGGTCAAAGCTAGGTCAAGGGTAGGATCAAAGTCAAAGTTGAGGTTTGAATTCTCAATTGAACTGGGTCATGGTTTGAAGGGTTCTGGAGTTTGAATTGATTTGAATTTAAATTGAATGGAGTTTAGATTGACTTGAGGTTTGAGTTAGTCAAGGGTATGGATTGATTTGAATATGGATAGATCTTAGAATCTAGAGAGATTCTAAGATCAAGGATTTAGAAGGGTTCTAGGATTTGTAATCTAGAATGGTTCTAGGATTTAGAATCTAGAGTATGGAGGAATCCTAAGCTCTAGAGTAGATCATAGGGTCTGGGGTCTGGAAGATTCCTAAGGTTTAGGATGGATCCTAGGGTCTAGGATTAGATCTGGATTCTGAAATGGTCTTAGTGACCTCATACAAAAATGAGGTCAACAAATGGACCCCCAATGTGTGTGGTTGAAGGAACTTCTGCTGCACACATTGGCGTTGACCGAATAGAAGTGAAATCTCAAGGATGGAAGGGAGGTGATCTCCCAACCTCAAGCCTATAGGATGCTGATAGAAGACTTACTCCAAAGGCAGATTAACTGGGGACCAAAGTAGAGAATACCTAACTTTGGGTCTGAGGAAGGGCATCACCCAACCTCAGGTCTACAGGATGCTGATAGAAGACTTACTCCTAGTAGACGGATCAACTGGAAACCAAGGTAGGGAATACCTAGCCTTGGGTCTAAGGAAGGGCATCACCCAACCTTAGGCCTATAGGATGCTGATAGAAGACTTACTCCAAATAGGCAAATCAACTGGAAACCAAAGTAGAGAATACCTAACTTTGGGTCTAAGGAAGGGCATCACCCAACCTTAGGTCTACAGGATGCTTATAGAAGACTTACTCCTAGTAGACGGATCAACTGGAAACCAAGGTAGGGAATACCTAGCCTTGGGTCTAAGGAAGGGCATCACCCAACCTTAGGCCTATAGGATGCTGATAGAAGACTTACTCCAAATAGACAGATTAACTGGCAAACTAGGGTGGTGCCACGAAGGGCGTACTCCACCACTAGCGAATGGGAATCAGGGTGGTGCCACGAAGGGCGTACTCCACCACTAATCCCCGGGACAAATGCTAGGGTGGTGCCACGGAGGGCGCATTCCACCACTAGCGGGTCTAATCCTAAGGGAAGGAAGGACCTAAACTTAAGGAGAAGGCGAAGAACAAACAAAAAAAAGACCTTAAAAAAAAGGTAGAATTAAGTTGCGAATCAAGAAAAGGAAGTTTTATTAATTGATAGAATGAGCTACATCAAGCATAGTATTTCTTAAGGAAACGCCCATTGACAGGTAGCATCAGGTGATTCCCTTTACAATCTACTAACTGATACGAGCCTCCTTCGTAGACAGTCTCTATAACGAAGGGTCCTTCCCACGTAGGTTCAAATTTGCCTCCCAGCTTCCGATGGGCCAAGATAGGCCTCCGAAGGACCAGTACCAAGTCTCCCGCTTGGAAGGTCCTAGGTCGCACTAACTTGTCATGGGCTTGAACCATACGGGATTTATACAACTCTAAACTTTGTTGAGCTTGGAGACGTCGCTCTTCAAGGCCTTCGAGTTCTTCCAATCGTAGTTTTGCATTTTGTTCATTTGTAATTTGATTTTGAACTGCAATTCTGAGCGAAGGGATTTGTATTTCCAAGGGTAGAACAGCCTCAGATCCATACACTAGTGCAAACGGGGTGGATTGGGTTGGGGTTCTATAAGTGGTACGATAAGCCCACAAATCTTCCACCAACCGCTCATCCCACTGTCATTTGTTATCATCAAGGGTCTTTTTAACAATTTGCACCATGCTTTTGTTGAAGGACTCGTCCAATCCATTTGCCCGAGGGTAGTAGATCGTCGAGTATCTCCAATCAATATTATGGCGTCTCACAAAACTATTAATTTTTGTAGACTTGAATGCGGACCCATTATCGAATATGATTCTGCGAGGTACGCCGAATCGATATACGATATGATCACGAAAGAAATTTAAGACATGGTGTGATGTTACGTTGCATAGGGGAATTGCTTCCGCCCATTTTAAAAAGTAATCAGTCGCTGCTAATATGAAACAATGACCTCTCGCGGAAGGAGGGTCAATCGGCCCAATGATATCCGTGCCCCAACTTTCAAAGGGCCACGAGGCTATCGTAGGGTGTAACACATTAGGCGGTTGATGTAAAACCACACCATGTGCCTGACATTGATGACAGTGCTTTGCAGTATTCATGCAATCGTCAATCATTGTAGGCCAGAAGTATCCAAGACTTTTAATCTTTAATTTCATTTTTGGACCCGATTGATGCGCACCGCACAGTCCTGAATGAACTTCATTAACAATCTTCAGGGCTTCCCGCTTGTCCAAACAGCGCAGCCACATGTGATCGAAGGACCGACGGTACAACAGATCATTAACTAGTGTATATGATAAGGCACGTTTCTTAATCTGGTTGGAAAGTGATTTATCCTGGGGGAAGCTTCCCTTCTTTAAGGTAATCGATTAAGGGTCATCTCTAATCGCCTTCTTCATCGGTTGTCGAAGAGGCAGAAAGGATCTGAAGGGGAGTCTTGCTTATGTGTTCCAAATCTATAAGAGAGAGGGCTTTACGACCCTGAATCTCTATAGGGATGGAATCCTCCTCAGAACAGGCAAATTCCTTTGCGAGTTATGCTAAGGCATCTGCCGCAGAACTGCTACCACGAGGAACCCTATACAAAGTAGCAGTAGGAATTTGTTCCAACAAGTGAAGTGTGTAATGGTGATATCTTAGGAGATTCGAATTCAAGACTTTATAAGTTCCGGCGACTTGGTTAATAACCAGTTAGGAATCTCCAAAGATCTTAATTTCTTTAATTTCCATTAGAATTGCAAGTTCCAGACTGGTTATCAGAGCTTCGTTTTCAGCTTCGTTTTTTGTACAGGGCTCTGATAAATGATAGGAAAAGTGCATCATTCCTTTTTTCGGTGTTATAAAAATTAAACCGACTCCAGCCTTTCCAGGAATTATAGATTGTTGGGCCGCAATTCTACGAGAGGATGCTGCACCATCAAAATACAATTCCCAGACAGCCTCATCAGATTCCCTCAAACCCATGATTTGTTCGTCGGGTAGATCATCTTTCAGAGGAGAATCTGCAGGCAGCGGGTGTGCTGCCAAAAAGTCAGCGACAGCCTGTCCTTTCACAGCACGAAGAGGAGTGAAAGTAATCTCAAATTGCAGTAGTATCATAGACCAACGAGCTAAACGTCCTGACAACGTAGGCTGGGTGATAAGATATTGCAAAGGATTAACTCTCGAAATCAAACTGATTGAGTGGGAGAGCATGTAATGCCTCAGCTTTTGAGCTGCAAAAACCAGAGCAAGACAATGCTTCTCAATTGACGGGTATCAAATTTCAGTAGGAATGAGTCTTCGACTGAGGTAATAGAGAGCATTCTCTTTCCCTTCGTCGTTAACTTGAGCCAACAGGGCACCTAAAGACTCATCTAAGGCTGCAGTATAGAGGATTAACGGCTTTCCCGGAATCGGAGCTGCAAAGACTAGCGGATTAGAAAGGTATTGTTTGATGTCGTCGAAAGCATTTTGGCACTTCCCGTCCCATACGAACTTAGTATCTTTTTTCGCAAGGACAGAAAAGGGTTGACATCTCCCGGAAAGATTAGAAATAAACCTCCTTATATATGCCAATCTACCTTGTAGAGACCTTAACTGGGTAAGGCTCCTAGGGGATGGAATATCTAAGATGACTTAAATTTTAGCAGGATCGATCTCGATTCTGCGGTGCCTCACTACGAATCCTAAGAATTTTCCCGAGGCGACGCCGAAGGCGCACTTCAAGGGGTTCATTTTCAAATCGTAGCAGCGCAACCGTTCGAAAATAACTCTTAAGTCATACAGGTGAGCCTCTTTGACCTTGCTCTTGACAACTAAATCATCAATATAACATTCAACTTGATTATGAATTAAGTCGTCAAAGATACGGGTCATGGCCCGTTGGTAGGTTGCTCCGGCATTCTTTAACCCGAATGACATTACCTTATAACAAAAGATTCCAATAGGGGTTCTGAACGCAGTATTTCTCTCATCTTCTGGGGCCATCTTGATTTGGTTATAACCCGACGAGCCATACATGAATGAGAAAATAGCATGTGAGGAGGCAATGTCCACCATGAGTTCTGGTATTGGTAGAGGGAACTCATCTTTAGGACATGCCTTATTCAGATCCTTATAGTCGACACAAATCTGAATTTGACAGTTTTTCCTACCACTCATCCCTCTGCCGTTTGTTATCATCAAGGGTCTTTTTAACAATTTGCACCAAGGTTTTGTTGAAGGCCTCGGCCAATCCATTCGCCCGAGGGTAATAGATCGTCGAATATCTCCAATCAATATTATGGCGCCTTACAAAACCATTGATTTTTGTAGACTTGAATGCGGACCCATTATCGGATATGATTCTGCGAGGTACGCCGAATCGATATACAATATGGTCACGAAAGAATTTTAAGACATGGTGTGATGTTACGTTTCGTAGGGGAATTGCTTCCGCCCACTTTGAAAAGTAATCAGTCGCTGCTAATATGAAACGATGACCTCTCGCGGAGGGAGGGTCAATCGGCCCAATGATATCCGTGCCCCAACTCTCGAAGGGCCACGAGGCTATCGTAGGGTGTAACACATTAGGCGGCTGATGTAAAACCACACCATGGACCTTACATTGATGACAGTGCTTCGCAGTATTCATGCAATCGTCAATCATTGTAGGCCAATAGTATCCAAGTCTTTTAATCTTTAATTTCATTTTTGGACCCGATTGATGTGCACCGTACAGTCCCGAATGAACTTCATTAACAATTTTCTGGGCTTCTCGCTTGTTCAAACAGTGCAGCCACATGTGATTGAAGGACCGACGGTACAACAGGTCGTTAACTAGTGCATATGATAGGGCACGTTTCTTAATCTGGTTGGAGAGTGATTTATCTTAGGGAAGCTTCCCTTCTTTAAGGTAATCGATTAAGGGTCGTCTCCAATCGCCTTCTTCATCTGTTGTCGAAGAGGCAGAAAGGATCTGAAGGGGAGTCTTACTAATGTGTTCCAAATCTATAAGGGAGAGGGTCTTACGACCCTGAATCTCTATAGGGATGGAATCCTCCTCAGGACATGCAAATTCCTTTGCATGTTTTGCTAAGGCATCTGCCGCAGAATTGCTTCCACGGGGAACCCTATATAAAGTATCAATAGGGATTTGTTCCAACAAGTGAAGTGTGTACTGGTGATATCTTAGGAGATTAGGATTCAAGACTTTATAAGCTCCGGCGACTTGGTTAATAACCAGTTGGGAATCTCCAAAGATCTTAATCTCTTTAATTCCCATTAGAATTGCAAGTTCCAAACCAGTTATCAGAGCTTCGTATTCAGCTTCGTTGTTTGTGCAAGGCTCCGATAAGTGGTAGGAAAAATGCATCATTCCTTTTTCTGGTGTAATGAAAATTAGACCGACTCCAGCCTTTCCAGGAATTACAGATTGTTGGGTCACAATCCTACGAGAGGATGCTGCCCCATCAAAATATAATTCCCAGATGGCCTCGCCAGATTCCCTCAAACTCATGATTTGTTCATCGGGTAGGTCATCGTTCAGAGGAGAATCTGCCGGCAGCGGGTGTGCTGCCAGAAAATCGGCGACAGCCTGTCCCTTCATAGCACGAAGGGGAGTGAAAGTAATCTCAAATTGCAACAATATCATAGACCAGCGAGCTAAACGACCTGACAACGTAGGTCGGGTCATAAGATATTGCAAAGGATTAACTCTTGAAATCAGACTAACTGAGTGGGAGAGCATGTAATGTCTCCGTTTCTGAGCTGCAAAAACCAGAGCAAGACAATGCTTCTCAATTGACGAGTATCGAATTTCAGTAGGAAGGAGTATTCGACTGAGGTAGTAGAGAGCATTCTCTTTCCCTTCATTGTTAACTTGAGCCAACAGGGCACCTAAAGACTCATCTAGAGCTGCAGTGTAGAGGATTAACGGCTTTCCCGGAATCGGAGCTGCCAAGACTGGAGGATTAGAAAGGTATTGTTTGATATCGTCAAAAGAATTTTGACACTTCTCGCCCCATACAAATTTAGTATCCTTTTTCGCAAGGACAGAAAAGGGTTGACATCTCCCGGAAAGATTAGAAATAAACCTCCTTATATATGACAATCTACCTTATAGAGACCTTAACTGGGTAAGGCTCTTAGGGGATGACATATCTAAGATGGCTTCAATTTTAGCAGGATCTATCTCGATTCCACGGTGTCTCACTATGAATCCTAAGAATTTTCCCGAGGCAACGCCGAAGGCGCACTTCAAGGGGTTCATTTTTAAATCGTAGCGGCGCAACCGTTCGAAAACAACTCTTAAGTCATACAGGTGAGCCTCTTTAACCTTGCTCTTGACAACTAAATCGTCAATATAACATTCAACTTGATTATGAATTAAGTCGTCAAAGATACGGGTCATGGCCCGTTGGTAGGTTGCTCCGGCATTCTTTAAGCCGAATGGCATTACCTTATAACAAAAGATTCCAATAGGGGTTCTGAACGCCGTATTTCTCTCATCTTCAGGGGCCATCTTGATTTGGTTATAACCCGACGAGCCATCCATGAATGAGAAAATAGCATGTGAGGAGGAAATGTCCACCATGAGTTCTGGTATTGGTAAAGGGAACTCATCTTTAGGACATGCCTTATTCAGATCCCTATAGTCGACACAAATCCGAATTTGACCATTTTTCTTTCGAACTGGCACGACGCTGGCCACCCAAGAGGGATATTGCTCCTCTCGAATGAATCCGGCTTCTGCCAATTTCTTAACTTCAGAAACGACTTGTTGCTCAATCTCTAAGCGCATGTGTCGAGGAGCTTGTTTAACAGGAATGGCATCATGCCGAACCCCAAGTTTGTGAACTGCTACCTCAGCAGGAAAACCTGGCATTTCGTCGTATGCCCAGGCAAAGCAATCCCTGAACTCGAATAACAACTGGATTAAGTCTTGGATTTCACCCTCGCTCAACAAAGTACTTATAAAAATCGGACGGGGGTCATCATCGTTTCTCAGGTTAATTTCTCTCAACTCATCTACTGTCGACTTAATTTCCTCTTCAAATTCAGGGGGTGCATCCCGAACTTGAAGATCATCGGGATCGTCTAAAGTCTCCAAACAGAGTCCATCTAGAGGACAAGGAGGATCTGTAGGGATATTTGGAGAATCGAGATGGTAAGTTATCATTAGGCAATACTCATCATCATCCAATGAACTAACTGTTCCAAAGCCAATACCACTTGTTGGATTTTTATTTATTTTTGTTCGCCAAATATTCTCGTGGTATCTAGCTTGACCCTTAGTCCATCGGTATGGTATAGAACCTTTAGAAAAAGTGTTTTTTACACAAACAGGGAAGTAGCCGAAAGGTAATTCCATTAATTCATTAAAATCTGCCTCCTCAAGGGTTACATCACCTTCGTCCCTTGCGGAGGAGGAGCCAGGAAAGAATTTCTGGACTTTCTTAACTTCACCATCCAAGTTGGGGGCCACTTTAACTTCCAACCCTACAATCCTGCCTGTCGACAGTGGGGTCAGAGAAAGGGCCTCAATCCTTCTAGTGAGCTTTTCATACATTGTTAATTCAGGCTCGTCACTTTTAACTTTTGAAATATCTACCTCAGGGTCAATGTCCTGGTCTAAGGTGAGATCAAATTTTGGATGAGCATTTATGTTTTGATAATCGAGAGAGAGGGCAGTACCTTGATTTTCTAGTTCACCATCAGAATCTGATTCCAAATCAATATACACAGGTGCTGCTCTCCTATCTAATGAAGCACGGCCTCGTCCTCGTGCCCTTAAAGCCATCCTCCCACCTCTTTGAGGTAATATGCTTGGAGGCCTAAGGACAACGATATCAGAGTCGTCTTCACTACTCGATTGCGTCATTTCTTGATTGATATTTTTATCTTCTTCTTTCTTTTGGTCGAATTTTTGTCCAACCATTTTCTCCTCAAATTTGATCTCTAATTTAGAACGGGACGAGGACCCTTTTGGTACGAAATATGCAGCATCTTCATAGATTCCGATTTCATGAATCGAGAATGGTTGCAAATCACCCTTAATCACATGTTCAATGCCGTCTCGTTGATACTTAACGCATTGGTACAGGGTAGATGGAACCATTCTATATTCGTGAATCCATGGTCTACCTAGAAGTGCGTTAAAGGACGTAGTCGAATCAATTATATGAAATTTAGCTTCAGTTTTTAACCCCCCTATTTCTAGGAGTAAAGTGATTGAACCTAAAGCTCTCTCGCCCTTCTCGTTGAACCCACGAAGCACCAACCTGTCGGTTGAAAGCTTGCTAGTATCAACTCTGAGATAAGCAAGAGTCTTTATGTTCATCACGTTGACCGATGCACCCGGATCAACAAGGACTCTTGATAACTTGAAGTTTCCCACATCTACAGTAATGTAGAGGGGACGATTGTGGTCAGCAGTTCCCAAGAGTAAATCTTCGTCTGAAAAGGTAACCCCGGAGACCTCTTTGAAGTAAAGAGCCTCACCTTCTGAAGTTGCAGCCAACTGTGTTAAGCAAATCTCGGGATCGAGAAGTGCTTTAATTAGAGACTCCCTCATTTCTTTGGAGAGAAGGAGGGCGTCGTAAATACTTAATTTTGCTGGCAACTTCCTAAGGTGGGCTAGAACATTGTAATCAACCTTAGGAACGACAGACTCGAAACCCGGAGGAATTAAAGAAAATTCTGGTTGTTGAGGGGAATCTGGATTTAAATTTTCGAATGAGGATTGCTTGCCTTTGTCCTGAGGGGGCAACCTAGGAGGTAAGACTTTACCGCCACGGAGTTGCACCTGCTCGACGTCTTCGGGCGGGAAAACTAGGGCAGTGTCTACACACACCATAGGTGTTGGATCATCATTTCCTGAAAGCGAGTTAGAATCTGAAAGTTCTATCAAGATAGGATTTCCTTGGAAATTGATTTGAGGGAAATCACTTTCTGATAAAGCTTCACATTCGACCTCTTCTTGAATAGTCGATTCGGGGAGGTCGGTCTGATTAACCTCAATATTTATTTCATTAGGAGTTTGATTCAGAACAGGAGAGTCATCAATTTGCATTTGAGATTCATGGTTAATCATCAAGACAGAAGTAGAAGGATGTTTTTTTATTCATCTTTTGACCCTTCGCCTTTGATGGGGCAAAGTAAAAGTCAGATAACAAAAGAGGGGAAAGGGTTTTAACACTGCCATCCGCCATTCTAATACATCTCTCATCTACACACTTCCTCTCTACAAAATCAAATTTTTCTTCTTTTACATTTTTCTCAGTAGTTCCTACGACTACTGGAGAGGGAAGTGGCTCAACATCCTTCTGCGAAGCGTCCAGGTCAACCTTCCACACCGGGGCCTGGGCTATCGTAGTCAGCTGTTGAGAAAGATGAAAAGACTTGTTAATCGACTTTTTAAGTGCCCGGGATAAAGCATTGTCCCAACCATCTTCAACAAGACAAGAAGAGTTAAGAGGATTACCTGAAATGGTTTTAATTGAAGCCTTTTCTGGATCGACCAAGTATTCCTTAGGTATTATGATGTTACCTTGGGTGTAGTTCCTCTCAAGCCAATCTTTGAACACAACGCAGTCCTCAAGAGGGTGACTAAGCATCCTGTGGTAGGGGCAATACTTGGGATCATCCTTCTTGCTCTCATCCTCAGGCCTCCTGGCCTCTGGCAACTGAAAATCTGGTTTCTTTAACAAACTCCTGAAGATCTTCTTAACTGACTCCCTTTTAAATGGATAAGGCTTTGCCAATCTCTCTCTAAAAGGGATGAAGGCGGGATCTCTAGTATATTGAGGAACTATCTGGAAGGGCTGCTTCTGAGGCGGCTGCGGTGGAAGTGGAGTGCTAGGCTGACTAATCACTGGCCTCTTTCCTTTATCTACTACTGAGACCACGGCTTTCTTTTCAAATGTTTTCACAAATTTTGGACCCTTCCTTTCTTCAGGCTGTTCTCGTAAGAATGGCATCCTAGGAGCATCTTCCTGCAAATTGCTAGCCTTATTAAGAAGTTTCTCAAAAGTTTTAATAGTGAAACCCTTCAGGAGAAAAGCGACAGGGCCGTGGATATTCTTCAAAAGAATCTCCACAGCATGTTGCTCTTGCAACTGGGGTTCACACTTCATCGAGTGGTTTCGCCACCTCAAGATGTACTCAACCAGAGACTCTCCCGGCTTTTGCTTTTCAACCACGAGATCGCCCACGGTGGTGCGTTGTTGCGCTCCAGAAAATCTCTTAAGAAAGAGGTTTTCTAGGTAACCAAAAGTTCTTACTGAACCGTTGGGCAGATTGGCGTACCATTCAAAAGCAATGCCGGATAGACTACTTACAAATTGGCAAAATAGTAGAGCATCCGACCCTCCTGCATTGCAACAGCTTGCTCGGAAGTGGGCCAGATGCTGTCTCGGATTTTCAATTCCAGTGAAAAATTTAAAAATTGGTGGCACAAAGCCCTTTGGGTAAGGAACTAAGTCATATTCCTCGGGGTAGGGTCTACCCTTTGAAATAGACACGGTTCCTTGAGAAAGAGCTAAGGCCTCCCTTACCTGGTCCTCAATTAACTGCTTGATATCCTTCTGAGGTAGGATCAGGGGAATGGTGGAAACTGCGGGGTGAACTGGAGGTGTCTCTACTGGACAAGGAAAGGTCTCAGGTGGTGACTCGAGAGGTCTGGAACTAAATTCTGCCCTTTTGGCCTTTTCTGTGAGCTCTCGAGCTGACTGGTGGATCTTAAAAGACTCTTGCTGTGATTTATCCAACTTCTCTTGCATCTCCTTAACTTGTGACATCATGCTAGCAAGCTGAGTCTCCAAGTTTTTTATGTGTTCTTCATCTTTGTCTTTCACAGACTCATCTGAATCTGACTCAACAGTATGTGGATCATCATCTTTAGCAAATCGGCGCTTGCTGGGCTCAGCTTCTTTATTAGACCCTCTAGTTTCGACCACATGAATGCCCCCAACATAATCATCTTCATCTCCAAGGAGATCATCCATATCAGGGTCAAAAGAAGCCATTCCTTCTTTGTTCAACAAGATGTTTCTTATTTCTTGAACTACCTCCTCGACCGGTCTATCCCCAATTGACTTAGGATCAAGGGGGTAAGTATCCTTTATACTCGGCCATATCAAATAATTCTTCAGAATCCATGAGGGCAATGATTTCTGTGAGTTTTGGATTAGGATCTGGTTTATACTTTGTATCGGGTTCATTTTCCATTTCTAAATCCTGGTCAATTCTCTCCTCTTCGACTATCCCAGAGCTGGTAGTCAGAAGAGTGGCATCCTCTACAGGGAGAGGGACATATTCCTCAGGAGAAGTAAGAGCTTGTAAAGTGATAGTTCCCACATCTGGTAAGGTAAGGTCCTCAGACACCTGACTAAGGGGCCTAGGAATGACACTCGGACTTTGGGGATCATCAACTGGGGTAGCAGGGATGGTGACAATTGGATCTTGAGTTAGACTGGCTGTGGTAGGACTGTCAACTGTAACAACTGGAGTACTAGTCTGGACATCCATCAATTCAACTGAACTCGGAGTAGGGTTGGCTGAAACTCGTTGGAGCTGCATAATGAACTTAGAAGTTCTAGGAGGTGGTGGCAGATTCTCCAACTTAGTTCTCTTTGGCACATATCTCTTTTCAGGAGATTTAGGTCTTTTCCCTTTAAGGTCCACAGTCTTTTGAACTTCAACCCCCTTTGGTTTAACAATCATTGAGGCCAATCTTGCAGGTTTATGTGGGGGTACCGGGGGTCTACCAGTAAAATGGTGGCCTCTCTCGGACCCAGTCAACACAATACCCTCTGTTTGAGAGGACGGAGGGCGTGGCACCCAGTGATATCCATCAACCAGTACTGAAGTAGCGGGCTGTCTAACATACTTCTTATTCATTCTGACGAATTGTGGGGTTAAATTCTTTGCTTCAGACACTTCTTCCTTCAACACTTATTTTTGAAAGCGATGTGAGATCACTCCCTTCAATTGTTTCACATATTCCTCTTTAGTCTGTCCGGACTGTGCAGCGCAGGTATGAATTATATTTCTCAAAGTCCTTATCTTTTGGAGATGTCTTTCTTTCTGAGTTTTCTTAGTCGAGTAGTCGACCGGGCATGGTGGAGAACGGGCTATCCTAGCTATCCTCTCCTCCCCTTGAGCTGAAGCCAGGGGGTAAAAGCGACTCCCCTTTAGGAGGGGAGAGGAAGCAGGAATAGGTAGCTCCTCAACAGCCTCATGTTCTACTTGAGCTAAGGTCTTAAAGGGGACTACTCTTTTAGTCTTAGAGATTTTCTTTATAAGTCTCCTCAAATAGTTCTTCTTCTGATTCTTAGTGGCAAATTTAAGCCCAGAACTAGACCCCTCCTCAAAAACAGACTTAATTTCAGTGGGAGGCTCAACGACTGGTTCAGACTGTTTCTGATCATCACTGACTACTGGCAAGGTGGGTGCAGATCCCACAATCAACTCAATCACTGGGGGAATTTCCTTACTGGCATCCAAACTAACAATCTGGTGTCCATCCATAGAGAGCTCTAGAGTACTAAATCCCATTCCAAAAATGACAGTGCTCCCTTGGTCATTAACACTCGAAGACAACTCTCGGTCAAAGGAGAAAATCAATTGGCCAGCCATTTGGGATTTTCTGAAAGTTAAAGAAAGGATTGAAATTAGATTTACTTGAAAAGAGTGGTAAAAAGTATTTTATTTTTTTTTTTTTTTTTGAAAATATGACATATGTTTGCCCACGAGGAAATCGTATGGGGTAACATATGACAACTTAGAGTTTAAGAAAATTTTGAAGAAATTTTGAGAATTTGAAAGGGGTTTTCTTACAGGTTCCAAAACACAACGGACAGAGTTTCCCCTTGCCCGAAGGCTTATGGAATTGTGAGAAAACCCAAGTGAAAGGAATAGTTTAACCCTCCCCACCCTTAGAAGTCAAAGTGGGAGTGAGGGGGGGTTAAAACTAAAATAGTTTGGAATGAAATCAAAAATTTTGAATTCTTTTCAATTTTAAGGATTTATATGTTGAATGAGAAATTTATTGACCATAAATCCATAAGATTGAAAAGGATATCCAGAGATCTGATTTGACACTGTCGCCTCACAGGCTATGCTAGGGCAGAAGGTCAAAATCAGAACAAAAATCTAGATAAAGCCAAATTTGGAGGTGAAACCTGTTTTTTTAATACTTTGTTATTATTTTAGATGTTGGCCGCACTCACCCAAGGAAGAAATGAGCAAAGGGACCAACGGAAGAAATGATAGTTGAAACTACCGATGAAACGAAATTCTGCCACTATTAAAGATGGGAAGAGAAATTTGGTCCCACCGGGCGTGCCATTTTTTGTTGGTGGAATTTTGGAAAACATATTTTAAAAATATTAGTTTTCTTTGGGGATTTTAAGATTAAGGTTGAGTTCTAATTCTAAAGTCGAATCTACTCGTTAGAAAGAGTATATCACCCCGAAGGACAAAAATAAACTTTCATAGCGGTGTTCAGACTTAGAATTATGTAAACTCATCTTGAATGTTATGATCGGGTTCTAAGGAGAACTTTATATGGCCCCGAGGGGACAAAGTATAGTTCAACTAATTACCCAATTACAACATTCAAGAAACATGATCGTCGCATTCACATCCAAAGCCTTATCGAAGAAGGGTGTATCTTCCCAAAGGGAAAAGAGACCATTCTACGATAATCCTTCTAATGCAACTATGACGATCATTACTTAACTTTTCCAAAGGAAGTCTAATAAAATTTTAGAAATTAATTTTTTTTTTAAAATCAGGTGTGTGTGGTTCCAAATCTCCTACGAGCGCAAGCCCTCGTAGTTAATTACATCGTAGGGAGACAAAAATCTCCTACGAAAACTCCCGATTAAAATGGTGGTAGAATTTTGTTAGAGTTTCTAGGAGTGATATCAAAGTATGAATAGAGTTATTGGAAAATCAAAAGGGAATGGATCAAAATTGATCAGTTATTAATGGAGTTAAAGGAGGAGAGGTAGGGGACACCTTGAGATTCCGGAATCATCCGGAAGTGTTCCAACTTAGTCTAAGTGTTGGGCTTTATGTTTTGGATTGAAATGATATTTAATTAGAGTTGAGCATTTTATTAGAAATTTGGGATTAGATTCCCGAAGTTTGGGGTCTTATAATCAAAGATCTGCCCCGGATCCTAATTTTATTCTGGACACTAGGGACCACAGTCGTCCGAACCTAACTAATGCAGTGCAAAGTCTGGACTTACCCCGGCCTGGATTGGGGAGCCAGCTAACCACCTAATCAATTTAAAATACATGAATCCGGTCTTTTCATGAAAGAGTGGTAGGGACGTTGTATTTAAAGTTTTGGAGAGGTTGGGCCGACATCTAGAGATTCTCCTATTTGGCCCCTTTGACTTATGTTGGGTGCTAAAAATGCTAAGGACTATGAAATTAAAATTTTGACTCTTTAATTTGTATCTAATGCAATGCATGCTGGTTAACAACCTCAAATCAAATATGCTTGAAACTTTAAAAACAGGCTTAGAAAATAATTTTTTAGAAGACTGGACTTCCCCCAGGTCCGGCACCTTGTCCTCATAGGTCAGACTATCCGAACTCTACCCGCAGGCGGGGAAGGGTCTAAAACAAGGAAATAAGAAGTGCAAAAATATGCATGCGACCCCAGGGTCGATCCCCGGCAGATTCCCTAGATTCGTTATCTTTCTATGTTATTTAGACTCACTAAAATTTTAGACTTTTAAAATTATGAGTAGAAAACTTTCACACCCTCACGAGTCTCACGTATCCAGGCGAAAACAAAGAGCGGCATGCAGTCGCCAAAAAAACTAGTAAAAGCAAGTAATCCTAAAGGCAATCAAATCATCACATCAAGTATAAATTAATTAATAAATGTCCATAGGCAGAATTGCCTTGCTTATTACAAACCAGAGTTTTGCATAAAGTAAAGTGGCTGGGCACCATTGACAACAACCCGGATTCTAAACCTAGTAATGACGCAAGTTATTTTGAGTGGGATACTCTTAATCTTCAAATCTTCAAATCTTCAATCTCATTCTTCTTTGGACTCCTTTTCTTCAGTCTTCTTAGAATCTTCGTAGTGGATTACCCAAATGGATAAGAGGGCACTTTCTTTAAGGGGAAGGCCACTCTTTCCTCTTTGGGTAAGGAAAAGGTATGATCCAAATTTGGACTTCCAAATGGAAAAGGAGTGTTCCCTAAAGGGGTATCCTTTCCTCTTTGGAATCCAAGCTTTGGATCTATGTATCCCAACTCAAAATCAACTTTCACAACACTTGACACTTACACAAATTACATTAATAACAAAATAAAAATCTAGACTCACCTGCAGGGTTATCCTAAGCAATTAATATATAAAAAGCAGTTATTCCCAAGCAGATGTATATGAGCAGAAAGAAAGTAAACACACTGGCCACGCTCTTTTTATGAGCTGGGGGCTTTAGCAGCTGAAGCACATGTGCAAAGAGTTTATAATATTTATGCATTTTTTGATTTGCCCCCTTTTTATATTGCCCTGCATGAGCGTGGCCACCTGCAAAAAACTGTGTCAACATTCAGATCGTACCTAACCTAAGGGTAATCTAGTCGCCAAACACATCAATCAATCCACAGAGTACAGGAAAAGTAAGCAGACACAGCAAAGCAATTTCATCCACAACATGCAGTGAAAACTACGAAAATCCCGGCACACAGCAGTAAAGTAAACACCGGCCTAACCTAGATCTAGAGTTGGTTGTCCTAGCACATCATCTAAAGTGTGTGAGAAAGGTCGTGTGGCTGGGATAGATCCTAAAGTGGGTTATTAGTTAAAGTTGTCTAAAAGTCTGGGTTTGTTAAGGCTTAGAAGGGGGTTTAGATTAAAATTTAAATATTAATGAATTAAGAATTTTAATTAAATATATTTTAGAAGTTGATTGATTGCTACCTTTGTTTCACACTAAGGCCGTGAAGTTTATTTCACCTTCCTTGGGGCTAAGCTAATAGCCTCGTAGGCCTGGGTTACCCAGTAGCAATCAGGGTTAATTAAGTTATTTAAATTGGTTGGAATAAAAAAAAATGGATTAATATAAAAAATAGTTAGTTACTGATTTTAAAAGCTTGATTAATTTAAGTTTGCCATTAATTGATTCGTGGCGTTGTGCCACCAGCCTCGAGGAACCAGCCTCCTTAGGACACTTAGCCCCGCAGCCCGGAGTAGTCCAGCCGATAAACCAAAATTAATGTAATTGAATTAGAGATTTTTTAAGATGTTAAATAATTAAGAATTAATCCATTTTAAGGTTTGACACCCCTTAGAATTCATTCGTGGCGTTGTGCCACCAGGCTCAAGGAACCAGCCTCCTTAGGACACTTAGCCCCGCATCCCGGAGTAGTCCAGCCAATAAACTTCAACTTTAGGGTGGATGTTGTGTTTTAAAGGATTTGTTAAGTGTTTTAAGCATTAAACCAATATTTTCTGAATTTTAGAATGATTATGGAATTTTTATGAATTTTTGAATATTTTAATCATTTGATAAAAGGGTTAAAAGTTGAATTCATGATTAAGCTCAAATTCTGGAATATTTGTATTTTATTAAAATACTAGACCTAATTATGAGTTGTTAGACATGTGGCACATTCAATTTGGAGTTTTCTATCAAAAGTTATGATTTTTAGAAGTTTTGACCCGGTTTTGACCTAGAGTTGACCAAAATGTTGACTTTTTAACTTTGACCAGATTTTGGGGGTTTGAAACTTTAGGAAAATACTAGATTTTAATTAGAGTCATTAGCCACTGAGTTTGATTGATTTAGAATTTTCTATAATTAGTAATGAATTTTGGAAGTTTGGGTATTTATTGAAATTATTAAATTGTTTCAATTAAGGGTCATTTTAGTGATTTGATCCCAAATCAGTCCCAAACTTCTTGAAATCAACTCCAAAGATCAGAAATTATCTAAGGAGAGATCAGAAAGTGTTTAAAGATTTTTTTGGGATTTTTAATAATTTTTAATTAATTAAAATTGGTTAAACATTGATTTTAATTAAAATTAAATTAAAGTGGATTTTAATGTCAAATTAAAGTGATTCAATTTTCACTGATTGAGGGATGAATTTAGGTTAGTTAGGGGTATTTTAGGGGAATTTTAAGAATTAAATTAGAATTATTAGAATTTTATTAAGGCTAAGGGGTTATTTCTAAGGGGAATTATTGTGGCTCCTACTTGGGAAACCAGATGAACCTTAAATGTGATGAAATTTAAACCAAAGGATCACCTGATCCTAAGGCCTAAACCCACAAAATTTGGGCTCAAAAGGAGTACTCTAAGGTGGTTAACTAAACCACCCAAGGTGAGCTCTAAGTCACCTTCAAATCACTATAGGGATTTATCCTAGGCTTGGATTGGGGCAAAATCAGTGGCTCTACACCTTATCCTAAACATCATCAGCACACCAAAAATCACACCCTAAATCTCATTGGATAGGTCCATATCCCTTTTTGAATTTAAGGGTTAAACCATTACACTTAAACTTAAAAATTGGGTAAAATGCTCTTGAACAACATAAACCGGGGGGATAAAATTTGGACATGTCAAAAACATGTCCAATTTCAATCTCCCAAAATTCCAGACCTGGTGGACATATATTTAAAAAGTAATTAAAAGAAATTCATAAAATGCTCAAAAATGAAATTAAACCTAAGATTGACCTAACCAGGGTCTGGAACATAGGGCTTTTGTAGTGCTCCCTGAGACCTTTCCAATGAGCCTAAGAACGCCTAATTTGGACAAGTGTGCAGGGAGTTATGAATTTTGGAATTCCCTTGAATTTCTGGATTTAATTAATCCGGCAATTACACAGTCAGCGACCGTTACCCACACGGCGCGTGCTGATTCGCCAGACAATGATTGGCGTTAACTGTTAACGGCCGGATTAACCACAGCCGTCGGATGGCGGATCGAACGGCTGGGATTAAACAAGCTCCGGGACCGCGGGATCTAATCCGAGCCGTCGATCGAAATCAACGGCTGAGATTACGGCTTCAACCTCCGCAATTACCCGAAGCCGTGAACCTTCTCCGGCGTGATCCGAGTGATCCCGCCGGCGAACTTTGACGAAATTTCACTGGGAGGATTAGGGGGTAGAAACCTTCAATCCAACGGTGGAAATCTGTTGGGGTGAAGGTTTCCTTCACACTTGACCGGACTACCTAGCTAGGTAGTCGGGATGAAGGAATTACCGCAGAAAAGCCTTTACGAATGAGTTCTCTATCTGGAAGCTTCAGGGGACGAGCGAGCAGGTTTCCTTCAGAGGCGCGACTGGGGACGGCTGGAGGTATGACTTTGAGCGGGACGCCGAAACCTTTCGCGGAGTTCGCTTAGTGATGGAAGGCGAGTCTGAGAGCTCGAAGGAAGATGCTGGGAGATTGAGGGAGCTCTGGGGAATCGTTTGAAAACACTGGGATCGTCTCTCAAGCTCTGGGGAGCACACCAACCTATTCAGCCTCCTCCCGCGAGCTCGGACGGCCAGGATTGAATCGGAGGAGGCCTAGGATTGATGCCAAGTGGAAAGGGGAACCATTCCAGAGAGGGCTCTGTGAGCTCAAGCCGGCGAGCCACAGCCCACTTGGGAAGGCTTTCGGTCAAGATCGGCCTGGGGGACCACCGGAGCTTGCTCTCCATTGGTTTCCGACCGCCGCCGGCCACGGTATGGGTAGGGTTGTACCAGGGAAGGCCGATGGGGGACGCATGAAGCTGGGAGTGGAGTCAAATTGGCATGAGGAAAGCTGGGTTCGATCCGGTGGCCGGTTGGGCTCGAACTGCTTGGTTCAAGTCGAAGTGAGCTCGATCCAGATCAGGCCAGACCCTGGGCTCGATATGGGAGGCAGGTTTGGTCCGGTGCAACCAATGCAGGTGGCAATTGGGTCAAATTTGATTTGGATTATAAGATGGCTCGGGTTGTCCAAACCGCTCGGTTCGGGTCGATTTTGGGCTCAAACAAGTCAGGCCAGACCCTGGCTTGAGGTGGGAAGTGGGTCTGGGTCTGGTGCACCCAAGCAAGTGGCAATTGGGTCCAAATTGATCTGAGTGGAAAAATAGCTCGGGTCCAAGTGTTTTTGGCTACTTTGGTAGCCTAACTATTGACTCAAGCTAGCCCAAGACGTGGGGCTGGTCTGGAGGAGTGTATTGGACCTAGGGCCAAACTATGGGAGGTGTTGGTCAAGTTCAA